>CM068956.1:75222008-75240274 GCA_035128595.1 Eptatretus atami | reverse complement strand
CCTCCCTGCTCTCTCTTCCCCACCCCTTTTTCCCTCCTCCCTTCAGTATTACCATCAGCGAAGCGACGGTTGGTCATTGCTAGTTGAAAATAAATATCCATTCTGCAATGAAAACTTTATGAAGTGGTGCTTTTTGGAAATGAGCAAACAAAAATGTATTGAAGAGTAGATGGCTGAACTCGTACATGGTTTCCAATAATTAATGTCAGTAAATAACACCCATGTTCCATAAATAAAAGTAGCATGTCCAATTAATATTAATTTTCTCCAGTTGCAAGAAAATGTGAGTTTTGTTTAGATTCATGATAAAAGTAGCTTCATAGATTTGAATTTCACAAATATAATTACAAGTAACTTAAGTTATCTCCATGGTGAACACTCTGATGAATAACTGCTCAATAAATGTACGATGTCAAAAGCATACCCTCCGGTGACTCTTCCTGCATGTAGGTGCCTGTCAAGAAGCGGTGGACAAGGGCAGACTTCCCGCTCGACAAGTTTCCCAGGATGCCCTGAAAAAAAAAATCGTACGGCAAGAAGAGGGGATAGAGAAAGTTTCCCTTGCAATCTGCTACAACAATATTGCTCACAGCATTCAGGGTCATTATAAAATTTAAAGGGAAGAAGGGTCATCAATTTCAAAGAAATCTCAACAAAAGATTTGACAATGACTTATGCTGCTCATTAACCTTCTAATCACTGTTAGACATTTTGAATGAAGCAAAAAATAAAATAAAAATTTGAAATGTTGTGCTTAATTGTCTGTGTGTCCGTCCGTCCGTCTGTCCGTCTCTCCCTCCCTCGCAGATGTGAAAATGGCGGTCTTAAACACGAGCACTCGCTTACGGCCACAGAAAATCCAAAGGTGCTTTATATTTTGAAAGGAGTAGGCCATGATGTGCCAGGAGCATAGCAAAATTACTTCACTTAAGTTAACTGCATTGTTACAAGCTGTGGTGGGGAGGAGTATGGAGATGTAGATGCGGCACAGGCAGGATCGGCAAGATGGTTATTACCTGTGTCATAGTGACCTTGAAATTGTGAAATGTTGAGGACCAAGTATGTTTGTTTCAGGTCCAGTGATCCAATGCTTTCTTCATGTTAAATTGACAAACAGTGACCTCTTCATTTGTGTATATTTGTGTGAATATGTGTTTCGACACAAAAAAAAAGTTGCATTTCTTTCTGAGAATTCCCTTTGCCTCTACATAGTTGTCATGGGAATTTTTTCACGAATTTCTTTCACTCAATTGATACCATTCTTCCCTGTTTCTAAGACAGTACATGTTAAATGACCTCTCCGGTCTTCTCGAAAATATGTTAAATGACCCTCCTCTTTGCATACGACTCCACATCCCAATGCTAGGCTGAGAGTAGCAGCTTCCCTCTCTGCTATCCTGGAAACCATCAGATTCTAGTCTAAAATTTGGTACATGCCTTTCAATCAAAGCTAATTTAGCATCCTTTCCTGGTCTCTCCAGGAAGGATCATCAAACAACTATTTTGCACCTATTTTCACAATCAAGCACTGGAACTTCAGTCTCTGAACTTTCAGGGCCCACCACGAGCAACAACTGCTCATGGATAGACCATATAACAAAACTGAACTCCAGAAGCAGACAGTGCATCCTCCATGATGCCTTGAAGCCCTTTCTTGGCATATCTGAACTTCTCACAGCCGATCAATGTTTTGTATCCACAGTTCAATGGAGTAATGCTTTCGCTCACGGGCTTGGCACTACCACTTCACACACCTGGCACTCCTGTGCAATCCAATGCTGTAATATTCATCAGTGTCTCCCACAAAGCAGCAGACACAATAGGACCTGTTGGTAGACTCTCCGTTTATTTCATCCCCTCTTCCTGTCCAGGCTGGAGTTCCTCAAGGTAGCGTTCCGGGTCCTGTTCTTTTTCTGGTTTTCATCAATGATCTCTCCAACTCTCTGGAAAATCTTCTTTATCTCTTTGCTGATACTTCCAACCCTCTGCCGTACCATCCGTCATCCCGCAGACCGGCAAGCAGCAGCTTCTTCGCTCACTGCAGATCTGGGTAAAATCACAAACTGGTCCAACACGTGAAACATGTCTTTCAATCCGGACAAATCTCTCACTCTCACGATGTCTCTCCGAAAGGAATGTTTGGAACCCCCCCCCCCCCCCAACTACTTTCTCAACAATCCCTTGGAAGAAGTCCTTTCTTTCAAGCTTCTGGGTGTCAGAATCTGCCATGATCTTTCCTGGGAAAGCCACATTTCCAACCTGGCCTCCAAAGCCAGTCACCGACTGGGAATCCTCCGTCGTGCAAAGTCCTTCCTCGGCCCACCTGAGCTCCTGACCACATACAAAGCTTTCGTCCACAGTCTGATGGAGTACTGCTCTCCCCTCTGGGCTGCGCGCTCCTGCCTCCACCTTTCGGCTCCACGCTGTGGAAACCAGCATTTCTGATCATTGGCATCTCCCACGATGAGGCTGTCTTTGGGCCTCTCACTCTCTCACCGCAGGCAGGTCGGTGGTCTTTCTGTCTTCTACCGTCTCCTCTCCGGTCTCGCCCCCCCCCCCTTCCCCCGCTCTGTCTGCGATTTATCCCCACCATATTTCCGCAGGCGCTCAAGGTCCGCCAACAACCCCTTCTGGTAAAACTACCAAAATCACGAATCACTGCTCACTTTCACTCCTTCATTCCTCTTTTTCCCACCTTTTGAAAAACAGCTGTTCACCACCACCTCTTATCGTCTCCATCCAAATCCTCAATCTTTTTTACCCCCGTTAATCCACCCCAAACCCACCTCCTTCAAATTCCCTGCTTTCCTTCTGAAAGTCCCTGTAATGTCCATCTTGTATACCCATGTCCTCACCCAATCCCTCTCCCTTCAACAGATCTCCTAATGTCTCTGTTCCCACTGTTTTGTCCTTCCCACTCCCGCCCCTCTTTTCTCATGCCCCCCCCCCCCTTGCTGTGGCTGTGGTTGTGTGTTAGCTCCCATACGAGCCTCAACAAGGTATACAAAAAACTCCTAAAAAAAACACTGCCTCTCCTCAGGTATTTTGCCCTCTAATTTCATCTATCCACCACCACTCAGTCTCCCTTATTTACATGTGGCATGATGCCAAATTTAAACAAATTTCCTTGTGACACTCAAAATCCGGACTCACATCCACTCCTTTATTACTCCTTTCTCCACTTATGTAACCTCCTTCCTCATCTAGGTCATCCCACTCTTCCATCCGAGGCTTCAAATTGACCGTTCATCAGTACCATAGGTAATCTTTCATCCCCAGACTACCCGATGACCTTTTCGGTCCTCAAGTCCACAGCCCATCCCTCTACTCCCCATCCCCAACTCACCCCCTTGTTGCATCTGCATGTTGTTTGAATACCACACAGTCAATGTGATACCTTCTATGCCATGTCATGGATTTCTTCCATGGGCCTTGACTTTGTCCACCAAAAAAAAAATTGGGATGCGGAGGAGTTCAGTGGGTTGCATATTAGCCTATTGGATCGGTCCAATAAATTTGATTTTCAACACTAATATCTGAATTCAAAAAATCTTCCTGGTTATTTGTAAGCACTAAGCAGGACATTATATTGGGACACAGCATCATCATGTATGCTGTCATTTGAGGGAGGATGTTAAGCTGGCTGTTCCACCTGTTCATACTCACCTGTGAATGGTTATAATTTTTTCTTATTTTTTTTGTATACCAAGTCAAGGCTCATGTAAGAGCTAATACACAGAAACGTATAACAAGGCAGGAGACAAGAGGGGCAGGAGAGGGAAGCACAAAATAGTGGGGTACAAAGACAATAGGATATCTGTGAAAGGGAGAGGGATGGGGTGGGTACATGGGGTAAACAATATGGTACTAAAGGACTGTTTCAGGAAAAAAAAAAAAAAACGGAATATGAGGGAGGTGGGTTTGGGGTGCCTCGTGGGTGCAGCAGGTTGATTGGCATCTCAAGGAAATGGGCATGAGCCAGGCATCTGCCTGGGGGATGGCGGAGGAGGACCTAGAGTACCAGCGGAAAGTGGACGCAGCGATGCGCTGCTCCGGCGCATGCTACCATACCTGACCTGAATGGGGGTAGTAAAGATAAAAATTTTGGATGGAAGAAAATATGGAGATGGTGGTGAACAGCTGTTTTGAAGACCTGGTGGGAGAAGTGGGATGGAAGAGAGTGTGGGAGTTTGTTCCAGAGGCAGGAAAAAAGAGGAATGAAAGAGTGAAGGTGAGCAGTGATTCTTGATTTTGGCAGTTTCACCAGAAGGGGTTTTTAGTGGACCTTGAGCACTCTGAGGAATATAGGGGGGGGGATAGATCACAGACAGAGCGAGGGGGGGGGGTAAGGCGGGAGAGAGATGGTAGAAGACAGAAAGACCATCGACCTGCCTCCGGTGAGAGAATGAGAGACCCAAAGACTCAGCTTTATCGCAGGAGATACCAGTGATCCTAAAAGCCTTGGTTTCCACAGCGTGAAGTTTAGTGAGGTGTGAAGCAGCAGCACCATCCCAGAGGGGGGGAGCAGTACACCATCAGTGTGGATGAAAGCTTTGTACGTGGTCATGAGCTCAGGTGTGCCAAAGAAAGACTTTGGATGACGTAGGATGCCCAGTCGGCAACTGGCTTTGGAGGCCAGCTTGGAGATGCAGCTTTCCCAGGAAAGATCATGAGACCCAAAAGATTGAATGAAAGTACTTCTTCAAGAGGATTGTTGAGAAAGTAGATTGGGGGAGGGGGGGGAGTCTTCCAGATGGTCCTTTCAGAGAGACATGGTGAGAGTGTGAGAGTTGTCAGGATTGAAAAACATGTTTCAAGTGTTTGACAAACTTGTGATTTTATTCAGGTCCACAGAGAGTGAAGACATCTCATGGAATATTTTGCACAAAGTGGACCTTTGGAACAGTATTACACCAAAAATGACATCTTCCTGCTTTCTGGTTGCCATATTATTAGTCTCTTATCTTTGCACTGTGTGTACCATCAGGATGTAATGAATTATATCAAGAGTGTATCTCTATAGCTAGCAACTGTAAGAACACCAATGCCCCTTCACCTTCACACCACACACGCAAGTGCACTGCTTTGGGAGAGGTGCATCTCCTGTTTTTTCATAAGATGACAGCAATCAATATGTATCACAAATAAGCATATACCTAAATGAAATAATCAAGCCAGAAATGGTACATGCAGTACGCCCACAACTTATTTTCGGCACAGCATAATTTATGTCCGTCAATGATGGACCATTCAACATCGCACAAAGGAGGCTCAGAGGCATATTCCTTCACCTTCTGCACAACTAATCAAAACCCAAGTTCCCTTTTAGAAATCACAATCCTTCATACAACACCCACCGCTATTCTTTAAAAAAAAAAATTACTCACAACTTTCAAATCTTGCACGCTTCGGCTGAGTGTCCATTCTTGACTGTTGACAAAGGAATCTGAGAAAGAGGAGCACAAAGTTTGTTGCTTATTGCACCGTAACAAAATATGGAGCAGAAGATGCAATAAAGATGAATATCAGTGCAAAACAAAAGATTATCTTTTCTGCCCACCACTGGTATCATGTCATGGCCATTCCATAGAAATTTCACCAAAGTTATTCTTGGCTAAAAGGTGCCACAGTACTGAAAACTTGAAAGAATGTGTACAAGAATGAGACGGTAAGACAAAGACAAAATAAAATATACTATCAGAATCCCATGATAAAAATACCAGGATAGAAAAAAAACAAGCTGAAATGAGCTGAGATCCTCGTCCTCTTAATGATGACGTCATGAAAACGAATATGACGTCATTGTGATGTATCAGGTTTGCGATAAATTATCTGTGCTAATGCCCGGCTTGATTCCCGCAAACAAAATTCAAACAGCTTGCCTAGTTTTGGAGATAATGGTATAGGCGATTTCCATTAGCGGCGATATTATGACGTCAACTTTTTTTCTAGGAAGAATTTCCAAAATTGGAGATGGCTACTGTCTGCGCAGGGTATCTTTACATATATACGCCAAGTTTCAGGAAGTTTCGATGAAAACTGGAGGCTGTGAAACAAAAAAGTCCACAAGAAGAAGATGAAGAACAACAACGTGAGTCGGACTTAGAGATCCTCCACGAGGATCTAAATTCTAAAAAGATGAAGCCTTTTATTCTTGCACTGGTTGAAAAAGCTCAAAATAGGAGGTTCAATAAGGAATTTATTGAGTTGTTGCATGCACCGAGTGCTTAAAGAAGAGAAGAGTGCAATAAATTTAACAACTTAATGATTTATTCAAAAAAAATTTGATTGGGTAAACTTACCATGGATTAAATAAAAAAAAATTTAGACTTGGGAATGAAGGTACAGGCTGTCCACAAAGTCTTGTTCTGATTTTACAATTATATTCCAACCAAACCAAGAGAGATACAACGATGCGGTTTTTGATCCTCGTGGAGGATCTCTAAGTCTTACTCACGTTGTTGTTCTTCATCTTCTTCTTGTGGACTTTTTTGTTTCACATCCTACAGTTTTCATCGAAACTTCCTGAAACTTGGCGTATACATGTAAAAATATCCTGCGCAGACTGTAACCATCTCCGATTTTGAAAATTCCTCCAATAAAAAAAGTTATGACGTCAAAATATCTCCGCTAATGGAAATCGCCTAAAAAAAATATCTCCGAAACTGGGCAAGCTTTTTGTATTCTGTTTGCAGGAATCGAACAGGGCATTAGCAGAGATGAATTACCGCACATATGATACATCACTATGACGTCATATCAATGTTTATGACGTCATTCCTATTTTTTGACATTTTTTGTTTCACAACCCAGAGTTTTCATCGGATCTTCGTGAAACTTGCCATGTATATGCAGAAAGCCCACGCGCAGGCAGTAACCATCTCCGATTTTGGAAATTCTTCCGAGAAAAAAAGTTGACGTCATAATATCGCCGCTAATGGAAATCGCCTAAACCATTATCTCCGAAACTAGGCAAGCTGTTTGAATTTTGTTTGCGGGAATCAAGCCGGGCATTAGCACAGATAATTTATCGCAAACCTGATACATCACAATGACGTCACATTCGTTTTTATGACGTCATCATTAAGAGGACGAGGATCTTAGCTCATTTGAGCTTGTTTTTCCATTTTGTCACATAATTCATAAAGTTTATTGTGTTCTTCAGTACACCTCAACATGTGCACCTTTAATGTAGCACACGCGAGTGATAATCGACTTCAATCGACATGTTGGCCAACATACACGAATTGTTTCAAAGTCAGGAACAGAGGTTTCAAAAACAATCTTTGGCATACCCACACAAGAAATCTAAGAGAGTTCCATCGGGAGACCGTGGAGGCCAGGGGACTGCCCCCACCACATCCAAGCCATCTACCGGGGAAGTTCTGGGTTCTAAACGTTGTACGATCTGCAATTTGTGTGTGTCAATATGCAATCTCTTGTGTCCAACTGTTTTTAAATTATAATTTTATGTGGAGGTTTGGATTAATTTGAAGCAGCTTTTCCTTAACTTTTTCTCTCCAAGGAGTGTTTCCGTCTTTAAGGGGGTGGCAGACACACAGCATTAGTCCCTTATATGTACTTTGCAAGGACGTGTGGAAAATCCGCACAATGTAGAATGTGACTTGAACTCACCCCCCCCCCCTCCACAAAGCCCCAAGTCATCAACCACCCCTCCTGAACCACAAGTCCACAACCTCACCCTCCCCACTCCAAGGCTTCATACTACCTCCCCATCACCTCCCCCACCACAACTCAACCCCTCTCCACCAATCAAAAACAGAAACCACGATTGAAACAGCAACAGCATGGCTTGTATAATGTATATGTCATGGCCCATCACAGTTGCCTGCCCAACTCACAATCTGGTGAGATATGCAGAAACCCCATGGAAATGCAACTCTCAAGTGACCATGAGCAGCCAAATTGTGCCAATAAACGGCCTATAAATATAATCTTCCTGATGCATAAATAAGCCTTGATTTAGGTCAAATCGATTTGCGTTGTTTCGATCGGTCGTCATTTGGGACATACGACAGTCGATTTAAGTCACACCAGTCCAATATAACGTCGTTCAAATTTTTTTTTAAGTACAGTGAACTTCCATTCATCCTTCCATTCATTCAGGATGTGTATCTTTGTGATCAACTATGTAAATAAATGTGTTTGTGTCCACTGTTCTCCCTCCCCGTTTACTGATTAAATACACACATGAAGTCATTTGGTCTCTGAGCGATTTGAGTAGCCCTGATTGCAAACAGCTTTAGCTATTAATCATCCATTGAAGGACAGATTGGGTTCAGGACTATGAGCGTCCACACGGAAAGCACCCTGCATCTGGCGCAGTGACCGTTCAAACCGTCATTTGGGTATATGGAGGGAGGGAGTACCAGCACAACAATAAGGCAGCTCAAAGTTCCACTGAAGCATGGTAGTGCGTCTGTCTGTCTGTCTGTGTATCTGTCTCTCTCGTACCTCCACGTGTACGTGTTTTATGGCTCATGGAACTAAAACAAACAAACAAGCACACATACGCACACATGCGCACACATGCACATTTGAGCTTTGAGTGGACATTCTTGCCATTACACCATTGAGACTGAGTGTCACTGCATAGCTTGCTGCCACTCTCTGCACATGCGTGCTTCACTTGGTTATTGGTAGCATGGCGGCGATTCTGAGGGTAATCCTATTTGCCTTGTAAACATACCCAAAGAACACCATCCCGGCTGTGAAACATGGTGGTGGTAGCATCATGTTCCGGGGATGTTTCTCATCAGCAGGGACTGAGGCACTTGCCAGGCGAGAAGGGAAAATGGATAGAGCAAAATACAGAAAAATCCTAGAGGAAAACCTGCTGCCCTCTGCCCAGAAAGCTGAAATTGGGACGGAAGTTCACCTTTCAGCATGACAACGACCTCGAAGCCGCAGAGCCAAAGCTATACACTGGAGTGGCTAAGGAACAAAAAAGATAAAATCAGGGTTCCCACTTATTTTGAGATGTCTTTTTTAAGGACTTTTAAGGGCTAAAATAACCCTTTTAAGGACCACATCCTAGAAATTCCAGGGGTAAATTGAGGTGAGTCACCTAGAAATTAACAAAGATAGTAAGTTTACAAAAAATCTATTTTAATAATGAACATACAGAACACAGCAGGACTTATTCAGTCGACAAGGCACAATGCGCCACACAGCCAATTGGCAAATTCACTTCACAGTTACTGTAGAATCAGCCAGGAGCAGTCACAAGTTTCCAGATGGCAGCACTCTCAATGTTAATGTGTTGTTATGTTAAAATGTTATTGTAGGAGCTGCCACCTGCAAAGTTGCAGCAGCTCCTGACTGCTTCTACACTACAGAACAGTACATTTTGTAAGCTACATGTCATTGTAATATCCAATTAGGACATAGCAGGCAAGGATTTAGCCTTCTCCTCAATTTCTCTTTCTAGAACATTGAGTTCCCCGTTTTTGCTTGGCAGAGTGCCTGAGAGCATTTGATTTTATCAGAAGACTGTGGCTAGTTTTGCCACCTTTTGCCTCAGCCTCGTCTGCATATTTTCTGACAATGTGGTCAGACCTTCTATGTCAGTTTCAACACCTTCTTTCTCTTTTTCAAACCATCCACTTCATCTTCAACCATTTTTCGTTTTCTTTGGATGGCTTCTTGCCTTTCTTCTTTTCTCTTCTTCAAGATATTGATGGTATTTATGTTGAGAACTGGAGGCTGAGGATAGCAGTTCCTTTGTGATTTCAACTTTGAGCATTCCACCTACCAGTACAAAATATCAATAATCTGCCTCAGTGCCACAAGCATGCCTTCACCAGGTTGTCCTTCTCTATCTGTCTGTTGAGGGAAAAACCCTCTCAACAGACGCCTGACCATGGGAACTAGCAACACTTTACGAACTAGCCCCCACAATTCTCAAACTTCTTGTTTTTACCCACACATTCATAGAGCAACACATCTACCTGTCATCTTCAACCTTGAAGTCCTTGAACCTAGACTTCAGTTCACACCCTGCTACATCCTGCAGTAATTCTTTGTAATCGCAACCAACATATTACATTATCACCATCAACTCTGTTCAGAGTCACCAAATTTCCAACAGGCATTTGAATTTGGACTTTGAGTGTTCTTGATCAGTCACCATCAACCTGGGATCCAGAGAAGCCATATTTCTGGCTAAACTATACTTAAGAGGAGACCTTTCAAAGATTTTGTTGACACATTTCACCAAAATAGCCTACATTCTTCTTTGAACTGAAACACCTGGCGTTCCTGATGCCTTGGTTTCAGGAGGACTTCAGTTCACTTTCAGCCTTGAAACCAACTTCAATCTTTTTGTTTTCTACCCTTTCTTTTCAAGATCCAGCTTAACAAGTCATTGCAGTAGAAGCATTTTGTAATGCAACTGGCTTAACACACCTCTCTAACAAATTTCTGACAAGTCTCTCAATATCATGAACAAGAAAGGGACCATTGGCTTGTCTGTTTGGTACAAGGCTAAAAATGGTTCAACTGCACTGGCTACTGACCTGAAAAAAGACAGTTTTGCGGCAGATAGCTTATCATTCATTGCACCATGCAGAGTTTTGTAAGAGTTGCTGGTTGGTTTCGGCTTCTTCTTGCTTTCACATGCCTCAACAAATAACGTCAGGTGAGGCCACAATAGAATAACTCTGCTGCAGACAGGACCATTCTCAACCACCTGTGCTTACAAAATTTCAATGGGAAGTCTTTACACCCAGTTACATCAGTAAAATCATCACGCCTGGCAGAGGTATCTTTAAACAGGTTGTATGGACTGGAGAGAATATCACCAAGATCCCAACCAGTCCTACGAGCACCGGTCTGGAATGCCCCATGAATGACATGGAGGCCACAGCTCCCAATATTCATCAGGCCCATATCACACTCATCCTTAATATTGTTGCGAATTCGCGCCGTCGGCGTGCGATCGGCCACGTGACTCGAATCGCGACCGCCTCGCCCACCGGACGGACAATTCAGTCGTGACCCTCCCGGCTAACGCCGGATCCAGTCACGGTGGACCTTTTGGCTCACCACAACCCAGTCCGCATTCTACCCGCGCGGAATAGGGTCATCGCCGAAAGTCGATATACCTAAATACCCGCACGGGTAACCTACCGAGGGTTGTACCTCGCCACAGGCCGACTTCGGATACGGGCCGCTTAAGCGACCCGTTCCATGCTAACGGATAACCGAGCGTGTTATCGTCGGCCTTGACGGTTCAGATTAATTTATCGGGCGTCTCGCGCCACTCAAACCCTTTACGTGAAACAAGATGGAGACCCAACGAAGGAAGGACGCAGCGAGACGGGGGAAGAATTCAACAAGCACACGTATTTATTACACAGACGGACGAGTAGCACACATAAAGAAAACATTATTCAATAATGCACATACATCAAATAGAAACAAAAGAAGCAGAGCTACTACCGACTAACGCGACACACGGACCACTTACACAATTCTACTTCACGGACTTGGCGCCGACACACACACGTTCACACAAAACCCCAAGAAATGGAAGTCGACTTCCCTGCGGTGTTGAGTCTCGCGACCGTCCTCTGCCGTGACTCCCGCGCTCGAGCGTGTCGGCGAGGCCTCTCCGGCGGCCTCGCGCCTGCTCGTGCTGGCCTCTCGACGCCTTGGACCGAGCACCGACCGACAGGGAGAGCACACGCCGAACCGGAGCAGCAGGACGAGCGAGCGCCGAACAGAGAAGCCAGCAGAGCAGAAAAGACCTCCCAGCAGAAGACGACGAAGAGAGGAGAGGCAGAAGCATCGACGACGAAGAGGAAGAACAGCCTCAGCCACCTCCGCGTCTTATACGCCCGGCGCCCCGCCCGTTCTCGTCCACCCTCCTTCGAGCGCTTCCAGAAGGGGGCGTTCCCTCTCGTTCCTCCCACCTGCGTCTTGTGGGGGCGAGCGAAGCGTTCGACGCCTTCAACGCGCAAACCGTCGTACGTAGACCGCTGAGGATGGCGTTGTTGCTGTGGGTAGCGTGGTTGAGATGGTGGCGTGGTTGTGAGGGTGGCGGGGCTGGCGTTGTTAGAGTGGTGGCGTGTTAGCGTTGTTGTTGTTGGTTGGCGTTGTTGACGTTGAAGTGTGGTTGGTTCGAAAATAAAGCAGAACAGAAAACGCCTAACTCAAAGGATCGCAGCCCGAATGAATCACATTAATTCCCTCTAAACAATGGTTTGGGCTAACTACACATGTACTTAGAACTATTTCTCACCTACGGACCTGGATGGTGTAATGCGAATTTCCACAGCCGTAACACTACCTCCCTTTTTACAGACTCGTCCAGTCGTCAAATTATCGTGTGCCATCATGTGTAGTTCTCCCCTAGTACGTTTTACCTACGGATCCTGAGTGCGACATTCATGGTATTCGTGTCCCCAAAATAATAACCTGAGGCTGAGTAACTAACTAAACAAACTCACTCACACGGACGACTTAAATAAAATTGCGGCGCTAAGACAGACATGCCGGGGGCACACTCATATTTACAATACAACTTAACACCTTAACCTTATAAATTTACACTAACCATGGCCCAGGATCAATGGACTCTGCAGAAAAAGGTAAGAGTCAAAAGAAAACGGTGCACGGGCCGCACTGCAGGCCCGTGTTGCAGCTGCCAACAGGACAGTTCTGCAGCTCGCAAACTGTTGTACGACGTCCTGGCGCACATGCAATGAACAAGGGGCAAAGCAAAACTGGACAGGGGCAAAATGACGAGGGCAGTAGGCATGGCATGCCAAAGGTGAACAGGCATACAAAGCCGGCAGAAAAGGCCACTGCAGGCAAACACAGCCGCAGATGATCGGGCCGGCACAGGCCTTGCAGTAAAACAACAGCCGTCGGACGATCCGGCCGCACAGGCTTGCAGTACAGCAGCTGCAGATGATCCGGCCGGCACAGGCCTTGCGCAAAACAACAGCTGCGTGGAGTTGGCCGGCCTCTGGCCATGCAGTGCAGGTTGGTGGAGGAGTGGTGGTGCTGGCCACTCGCAGAAGGCGGGCTCGGACTACCCTACGGTCTCCCTCCCACTATCGCTTTGCCTGTCACTGTTCATACCACTCCCTTAATTTGTCAAAACCCAATTTAGCCCAACTAATTTTTTTTGTTGTTTTAATGTTACTTCCTACTTCCCCACTATAAATCGTCCCTAACCCCTTTACTGTCCTTGTTCGGCTAACCTATCGTCCCTAGCCTACTCCCAACCCTACGTTCCCTTCCGGAGGGATAAGGGAGAGCTAGCGTCCTGTGCTGAGGCCCAACCAAGCCTCGGGATGGCCTCCCCAGATCTCAGCGATCTAACCCAAAGTGGGTCCAGCGGCCCACAACGAGAGCGAAGGATGGATGGTGCGGAGGGTACACTTCCTAATCTACCCTATCCATTTAACTGTTAAACTACCCAGGGGCTTTCAACAAGCGCCTCTCGCTTAATCTATTGGTTCTAAAAACCCAGATTCCGTCGCTGTGTTGGTGTCCTCACAAACTTCGGGCCTCGCCTCAAATTTTCCCTCGGCCTTGCACGGTTCATGGCTGGGACGCGTGGCTCCCCTGGCAGGCACGACCCTCTGCCGAATCCCAACGATGGCACCCCGGATACACTGCCTCCGAGCCTACCAGCTCCCTAAACACGGGAGTGCCCCCATGGCAACTCCCTGAAACGCACACGTGGCAGGCTGGCGCCCGGCCCCTTTCCGAGGGTCACCCGTGCCCACGACACTGCCCACGCGGCTAACGCGCTCCGGCCCCCGCACCAAGCGGGCGCACCCGTGCCACTACGCTACCCGGCCCCCATTGGCCCTGGCCTACCACGGCGACTAGCCGGTGCCGGGGTACCCAATCAGCGATACTCACCTTTCGCAGCCACGCTCCCAGCCCGTCAACAGGGCTCCTGCACCCTCCAAATTGGTATCGAGCCTACACTCCACCAACAACAAAACGACCTCCATTTTTCAATTTAACTAACCCACTAACTCACTCTACACTGACCCGGGTCCTTGGGCGGGAGTCACTCCTCCCCCAATCACTCATCGCCCTGCATTCCACATCGCTCACTCACACAGACCCGCTGCCTCACTCACTCAACACGTTTCCACACAACTCACCAACTCTTCAACACACTCATCGCTGATCTCTGCCATCCATCTATCTACCTCCCTAACTAACTCGTGCTCCACGTTATCCTTAACTACAGCACGTTCCTTTTAACACTACGTAGCTAAGCTACGTCCCCTCTACACTCCACAGTCTGTCACTGTCTCAATCCTCAAAATTATTTCCCATCCTAAAGCTCACTACAATCCTCTAACTAATCCATTCCACGGGCCCATGAGGACTTACCCTGCCCATGGAGCCGTCTAACTAACACTAACCCTTCCCCTGACTAGTGCCATCCTGTGCCAGGTAAGGGATCTTTCACCCTTACCGGATCCTGTTCACCCGAAAGCGAGGCCTGCCTTTGTTATTTTTTTTTTTTCCAAATTCTGCGCAGCACCAGCGCGGCAATCACAGCCTGCGCTCTTGCACCTTTCCCGTGACGTCATGCAGCTGCACGTGTACCTCGTCCCTTGGACGGTACCATCCGGCAGGATACCCTCTGCCGGATTCCACCCCATGTGCAGCCATGACGTCACCTGCGCACCCCCAAAGCAAAACTCGCACTCCGAGGCTCCCACGCGAACACATGTGCTCTGCCGTTGAGCTTAACACAAGCTCACGTGGAGAACCATCCGTCCAAATCCGTCTACTGCCTAACTTGTCCGTCCGCGGATCGGCAAATCCACCGCTGGAGTTTCCGGACCGGGCTCACTCCCGCAAGCGAGCACGTGGGGTCTCGTGCGCTGCACAGCACGGACGCGCGCTCGCCGCGGGGTGACCCGGCACGGTTCCG
Organism: Eptatretus atami; assembly: GCA_035128595.1. Classification (NCBI taxonomy): domain Eukaryota; kingdom Metazoa; phylum Chordata; class Myxini; order Myxiniformes; family Myxinidae; genus Eptatretus; species Eptatretus atami. Next base: position 75,225,336 of record CM068956.1, on the reverse strand, counting down.
AAGCAACTACGGCGCTACCCGCTTGTGTCTCTCTGTCGCAGTCGTCGTCGCTCCACCCACGCACACCTGCGTTACGACGCATATACTCCACTCCATTACACTCACACGGGAGACGCGGCTGCATGCTCGCGCATGCCCACCGACATCTCCTTACACACCGCGACCTAACACACACTGTCTCCCTCACATACCGCATTCTCACACCGTGCTTCGCACACGCGTGCCGTTTCTGGCGACACGCCGCTCCACCCACCCGTGGTCTTTCACCCACCCGTGGCTCCTCCACACACGGTGCCTCATCCACCTGCGGTGCCCCTTTCACACACGGCACGCTGGGAAGCACGCACTCCGGCACACATGCCACACACACTCACACACGGGGTCGCTTCCACACACGGGACACACTCACATTGCGTGCCGCAAAGCACGCATGTCCGCACACCGCCAAACACACACCCCGCACAACCACACTGGGATTCGTGTCCCCACAAGGGTTCCCGGGCCTCTATACCCCCCAAGCTACACGTGCACCTATCCACAGCATCATTCCTCGACCTCGCAAAGCACGACCGAACCCACCTGGTCGTGATTCGCCTCAAGGGGCATACTCCCCCTCCTCGTTCCTGGAGCAGCCATCCAGCTGCTCGCACCGGGTCACAACACAGTCCACCAGCTCACCCCATTAGCCTCGCTAACTCCGTGTGTGTGTGTTCTGTTCCTTTAACCCCGTCTTTATCGTGCAGTCTCTCCTCTACTTCTCTACTCCCGCGTCTCTGTACATTGTTAGTTTCTGTTGTTCCTCGTGTCTATTAGACTCTGCTTCTTTCTGGCGTCTTTCCTTATCTTTACGTAGGTCAACCTTGCTTTCTCTTAAGTCGCTCCCGTCCTTCCTCTGTTTCACTCCTTGCTCCTTCAGGATCTCCGCGTACCTCATCCTTGCTTTCCGTCTAATTGTTCTTTCTCTCCCTCCAATTCCTTTCACCTCGTGTCTTATACATTTATTTAGTTTCTGTTGTCTCCTCGTGTCTATTAGACTCTGCTTCTTTCTGGCGTCTTTCCCTTATCTTTACATAGGTCAACCTTGCTTTCTCCTTAAGTCGCTCCCGTCCTTCCCTCTGTTTCACTCCTTGCTCTTTCAGGATCTCCGCGTACCCTCATCCTTGCTTTCCGTCTTAATTGCTCTTTCTCTCCTCCCAATTCCTTTCACCTCGTGTCTTATACATTTATTAGTTTCTGTTTCTTCTGGAGTGTTTTCCATCTCTCGGATTTCAATTTTACTCTCTCTTCAGTTCATTATTTCAAACTCGTATAGTTTTGTTTCTCTCCACTCTTCCTCCTGCTTCTCATTTTCCAATCTCATCGTTTCTTTCAATTGGCCCATTTCCTTCCTGTGTTTCATTCGCTGTCTTTTTGTCTATCTCCTCTACTCCACGCTTCCTTTTCTTTCAATTGGTCAACCTCAGCTTCATGTCTTTTTGTTTTCTATCCCATTGTTCTCTCGTTCTTCCTCTCCAACTCGTTGTGTCCTCAATTCCTCATTTTCTCCTTCCTGCTTATGTTGCTCCTTCAACTTCTCGTATTCAAACCTATTTTTTTCCTTTTGTCGTTCAGTTTCAAATCATACTCTTTCAGTTTTTATTCCACTGTCTTTCTTGTTCCTGTTCTGCAATCTCATTATTTCTTTTCAATGACAGATTTCTTTCTCCTGTCTCATTCCTTGTTCTTTGCATTTCCTATTCCACTGTCTTTCTGTTCCTCATTCTGCACTCGTGGTTCCTTCCATTGATCGATTCCTTCTTCTGTCCTATTCGTTCTTCCATCATTACTCTTTCTGCATCTCATTCTTTAATCTGGCCTTCGCTTCCAGCTGTTTCGAATCTGTACAGTGTGGTTCTTAACGTTTCATTCTCCGTTCTCGTTCTTATCCTCTCTCAACATCTCAGCTCGTTTTGTAACTCAGAAGCTTTCTTTTCTAATTCCTTTCTCATCTCTACACCTCTTTTCCATTCTTCCTTCACGTTTTATCTATCTCTGCCATTTCATGATTCTCGCCCACTCGGGCCGAATTGGTGGTTTAGAGAGTCGCCCGCCCGTGTCGTGCCATTTCGTTGCGCCATTCCCGACCATAAATAGCCGCTCGCTACCGTGCTGCGCTGAGGTGCGATCGCGCCGCCATTATGCGACCAGTTTGCCAGGCAAAGTTCGTGCTCAAGCCGCTCCCACTGTCCACAGTTAGTGGTGGGTACAATTATAAAAAGAACGCCGCTGGGCCATGGTCTACACTACTAGCACATACATTTCTACCCCCGGCACCCGCTCGCCTTGGAACGCCATCTATATCCCACGTAAGGGGTTAATTTTACTCGCTCGTAATTTAGAGGAATCGGGGTCGCTCTTCTCACCCCTGGACCGATTCCTGTGAATTTAGCTTGGAGACGGGAGGGATTTGAATCACACTCCTGCAACCAGTGTGCGAATTCGCGGCCCGTCGCGTGCGATCGCACGTGACTCGAATCGCCGACCGCCTCGCCCACCGGACGGACAATTCAGTCGTGACCCTCCCGGCTAACGCCGGGATCAGTCACGGGTGGACCTTTTGCCTCACCACAACCAGTCCGCTTCTACCCGCGCGGAATAGGGTCAATCGCGAAAGTCGATATACCTAATACCCGCACGGGTACCTACCGAGGGGTGTGACCTGCCACAGGCCGATTCGGATACGGGCCGCTTAAGCGACCGTTCCATGCTAACGGGATACCGAGCGGTGTTATCTGCGGCCTTTGACGGTTCAGATTAATTATCGGGCGTCTCGCGCCCACTCAACCTTTTACGAGAACAAGATGGAGACCAACGAGGAAGGACGCAGCGAGACGGGGGAAGAATTCAACAAACACGTTTTTATTAACAGACGGACGAGTAGCACACATAAAGCAACAGTATTCAATAATGCACATAACATCAATAGAAAACAAAGAAGCAGAGCTACTACCGACTAACGCGACACCGGACACTTACACAATTCTACTTACTGACGTTGGCGCCGACACACACACGTTCACACAAAACCCAAAAGAAATGGAAGTCGACTTCCCTGCGGTGTTGAGTCCTCGGCGACCGTCTCTCCGTGACTCCGTCGGAGCGTGGTCGCGGGCCTCTCCGGCGCTCGCGCCTGCCTCGCTGGCTTCTCGACGCCTTGGACCGAGCACCGACCGACAGGGAGAGCACACGCCGAACCCGGGCACAGGACGAGCGAGCGCCGAACCAGAGAAGCCAGCAGAGCAGAAAAGAACTCCAGCAGAGACGACGAAGAGAAGGAGAGGGCAGAAGC
>CM068956.1:75169069-75181601 GCA_035128595.1 Eptatretus atami | reverse complement strand
AAACCTTTTCTGTAGGGGGTGTTGAACGAATTTCCTTATTTGGCCTCATATGAGAAATAGCTGCTGGACTAATATGTTATGCACTCAGAACCCACTGGACGAAGTAAGTTTAAAAGTGGTGGTTATACTTTGGGTGTGCATAGTAATGTTCCACGAAGTTGGGAAAGCCACCACCAAGTTTGATTTTAATTTTTATGTTAAAATGGAGAATTTTCATAAGAAGTGCGTGATTTATCATACATGTGCGAATGCACTCTTGCATCACTGGATAGAATAACTTGAAAAGTGGATGTTATTGCAGAACAAATCAATCAATCTTCCTGAAGTTGTACTAATCATTGCAAAATATGCCAATTCTCCATGTTATCGTGTAATTGAAACGATAGTCATCATCGATGTTAAGGGAATGCGTTGAAACCTGTGTGTATCTGTTTGTTTGTGGGAAGAAATGAGTTGAAACGTGGTGGTTGTACTCAGGGTGTTCATGGGAATGTTCTTCGTTGGGATGGCCATCAAAGGAAGAGCAGTTGTGCCAAATAGAATGGTAGTGCTTTGTTGTATATATGAATAATAAACACCTGAAATTGAGAAAATCAACTTCTTCAATAAATCAAGTGGCCGATGACCTCACAACCATTGGTGGTGTAAAAATATCCTTGGTGTTTTTGTGACTGCTTTGAAATGTGGTGAAGGTGTAGGTGTAGAAAAACAAAAAACAAATTTGCTCTGGAAAGTAATTTAACAGCATAAACGATTCTGACAATGATTAATAATTGATCGAGTGAAACAATTTAAATTTAATGTCCACATTCCATGATGTTCCTGAACTTACACCAATAAATATCAAGGGTTTGAAATGCATAACTTGGTTGCCTAAAATGGTTGAGAATGCACAAGAGAGCATCTTCATACCTCCAGCAGCTTAGGCCCTAGGTGGTCGCCATTCTATCGACATTAAAGAATTTCGTTCACCTACTTTTTATTCGGCATGCAGGTATTTGAGAAAGTATGGAGAAGCCCTGCACGCATGCTCATCTGCACATGCACATACTTTGAGATGGAAAATCCAAATCCTCACTCCCACCTTCACACTCAACATCATTTTGTTGCAGCCCAGATTTCTGTTCAGCCTGGTAATTCATAGAAATAAATTCATTTCAAGAAAATGGCTCAAATTGGATCTGATGTGCATTATTCTTTCCCTCAGTGCTTGTCAATCTACGTGCATGTGGTGTGTTTTTGTCTAGTTTATAAATGGCCTGCAACTAAACATTTATATTGCAATTGCTAAATATTCCTTCAATCCATGTTCACCAAATAATGCCTTGCTATTTAAACACTTTTTTTTTTTTTTTACAAACAACCCAAGCACCTACTCTCAACATCAATTACAATGACATGTGCTTGTAAAATGAGGTATTAAAAACTGTCATGAGCTAAGTGGCTTTCCACCACTCCCATAAGGTCTGATGGATCAGGGTTCATTGCAGACTAATCTGAAGGATTTGCTTGAAGGAAGCTATGACATCCATAATGACCTTGATTACCAGATCTTACTTCTTCTTCGTATGCAGCACAAGGCTGCAGGGTAGCATCATTGGCTGAGGGCACGGCTGTGGCGCTGATGTAATGCCCTCTGCTGGTTAAAGCAGGAATTTGGAATTTGTTCATGGTGCCGACAATAACTCGCCTACTCTTTGTGAAAGACACCGTGTCTACCAACTAATGCTGGCACATAGGGTGCCGGTTTAACATCCGTTGAAGGGACAGCACACTAACACATTGATGAATCACCCTGTCTGTGAAACACCGGGATGACAGGTACCAGATTGAACTGACTGTGGTTAAAAAAAACTTAGTCTGACATTCTTGGCTAGTTGGAAAGAGCCACAAGAGTGCACAGCCGAAGTGCACCACAATGTGGCGTCCAAGTTCCAAGTGCATCAAAACATGAGTAATCAGATGAGAATCCAGATCCAAATAAAACATGGATTGTATTAAGCACTGAATGCAAACCAGAAAGCTGCAAATAAAATCACCACTGGAAGGAAGCCATAATCAGTTAACAGTTGTTTCATGATGAAGGCTACACCCTACTATTAAAAGGCATTAAATATTTGCTGAACTTTGGCCAGGTGATGTCATGCCATGGATAAACACAGCGAGTGCTGGTTAAATCCCTTATTTTTATTTGATTACGGAAGAGGGTTGGCAGGACAGTGTAGAAATATTCACACTTACCTCTGAGTCTTGACCCAGCTGTAAACTGTCCGCCTGGTGTTTATCAGGCCTGGTGATCCATCAATATTTGTGCCTTCACTCAGATGAGCTTTAACTGGGTGTCCCATCGACAAACATTAGTTTGTGGATGTTAAAGATCCAACGCCCCACGGTGTCCTTCACGAATAGTTGGAGAGCTATCGCTGGCACCCTGAATAAATTCCAAATTCCTGCACCCTCAGTCAAGTACAGTACTTTGTGTTGGAGTAGCAAACAATTGAGGATTGTATCCCTTGGCAAAAGAAACTGCTTGAGCAGAACTGATGCTCTTTAAAAGAGTATGGTACATGCAGAAAGATCAGAAAGATAAAATGAATGAAAAAGTTTAACAAAAAATGCTTAAGGTACGTGCAACTTTCTATTCCTGTTGCTATCTTACACAGATACTTGCAGCACAACTCAAGGACAGGTTTGAGAGCACCTTAGTTTTAAAGACAAGAAAAAGGGAAGAGGAGCATGCAAAAGAAAGCTAAATTTCCCATCCGCCCTCCCCCAATCCCCTTTTTAAGCATAAAAAGTTTTGCTTCTTGAACATTTTAAGTGGTACTTGACGACCCGTGAACCCGTTGGGTTCCCGTTGTGACAACAGATGATTAAAAAAAATCATTTCAATAAAAAAAAGATAGCTCCAGCAAACTATACTGCTGAGGTTGTTTGCATTGATAAATACTGTATCCCAAAGAGTACTTGACTGAATCGGGAATTGATTTTTAGCAGCGTCTCGCGTAGCGAACGCTGCTCTAAGAGAGCTCGGCATTGTTCTTATTCTTCTTGTTCTTCTTCTTTCTTCTGTGAAGCAAACCCTTTATATTAGGACTCGGCTCCTTTATATACACGATCCGGATCTCCTTAAATACTAGCACTTGTACACATCCTCGCATTAAGGGTGCCTTTTGAGAGCGTCTTCATTGAACTTTTAAATATATTCGGACATTTGCTTTAAAGTTTCGAAAAGTTCACGTTACCATTTAAAGATTATTCCATTTAATATATTGTAATTTCGTAAATACATTATTTATTTCATAAATACACTATCGACGATGAGGTCTCGCTATTGGCTTAATCAAGGCACGTGAGAAATATCGGAAGTTGTTGTTGTTTTTTTGTTTTTAGCCGACAAAACCTTTAGCGCTGCTCTTGGACACATTTGGCCTTGTTTAATAAATTTTTCGTTGCCCGATTTGAACGAAACTTCATACTGCACACTGCAGGCGAATGGTGAGTAGGGTGGCCCTAAAATTTTTGGCCTATCGTGTACCGTTTTGGCTGTATTTCGGGAACTATATATATATATATAATATATATACACAACAAGATGAGAGTTTAGTAACATATTAGCAACCCGTGAACCCGTTGGGTCCCGTTGTGACAGCGGTTGATTAAAAAATCATTTCAAAAAAACAAAAAGATAGCTCCAGCGAACTATACCGCTGGTTGTTTGATTGATCAAATTCTCCCGAAGAGTAATCTGACTGAATCGGGAAATTGATTTTTTAATAATTTTTTTCGTTGCCCGATTTGAATGAAACTTGATACTGCACACAGCAAGAGGATGATGAGTAAGGTGGCCCTAAAATTTTTGTGCTGTCATGTACCGTTTTGGCTGTATTTCGGGAGCATACATACATACATACATACATATATATATACAAGATGAGAGTTTTAGTAATATATATATATAGATATTCTGGAGTTCAACATAAGGAGTTCAACAATAGTTTATGACAAAGAACATGCCAAGTGAAAAAAGCAAAGGAGAGCATATATATGTTTTATGGTGACAAGGATAGTAGACAGGGGGAGAGCATGGTCTGTACAGTTCTACCGATACAGAGTTGACTGTGTTGGTCCAGTGTGTGGAATAAAGATGCACTGATCGTTCTTTGGAACAATCCTTCATTCTGGTGCCTTATCTGTCCTCTTTACAATGATACTGAAAGCAACTGGGACTTGTGCTACACACTCCAACCAGGAGTGGTACGTGATACACACTTGCATAGAGAATTTTAATGTGCCCCCCTCCACCCCCAGTCCTCAAAAACCAGGCACACCCACAGTACAACCACCAAATTTCAATTCATTCATCCAGCAGTTTAGGAGTGCATGCATGTCAATATGTATTATGATATCTCAGTCAACCACCAAACACAAGTTGTCCTATCTTGCAATAACTTTAAAATCAGTAGAAAATCAATGCCTTGTCTCCATTGTAATCAGAAACAAATCACAAATAGAGCCATCAAAATCTGTCCAAAAAGGCTCATATGAGCAGCCAGGTTCTTATTATGTTCATTATGACATCATTGCTTTTGCTTCATCACTTTCACATTAAAATAAAAAACACCCATTAATCATGACTACTGTTCTCCATTTTACCTTGATAAGCAAATTGTCCCAAGCAAACTATATAAACTGTGCACGCCAAGTAACATCCCAGAAACATACAACAAAGGTACTTCTCTGTTTAAAAAAAAAAACTATCCTTCTCGACTTGCACAGTTTGTGATGGCTATTATTTTCAACCACTTGGAAAGACTGCTCTTTTCCTGCCTTACAAAATCTTGTTACACTCTTTCACCAACCTTAACATATAGAGATGACGAACACAGACGAGCTGGGAAAATGACAGATTTTCTACAATGTCTATTTAACGGGCGATTGAACGAGATGTCTCCATGCTTGCTCTGCATTAAGCTGCAACTCTTTTGTGAATAAAATCATTTTATTTCATTAACTCCTGTGTGCGCGGTGAAGACCGGCTTTAAATATAAAAGGGATCCGATATGATATGCAGCAACAGCCTAGCCAACCGTTCCTTATGAACAATTGAATTGGAGTGCTTGCATGAGTGCTTAAGCCACTTGCCAAGCGCCCATTGTCGAATAGCAGAACCGCACGACATCATTCTGAGCGAAACGTTCACCCACTGCGGACGTTTTTGCCACGCCACATCTCCCCGAGCGAACGGTTCGTGCCCCATCGCCCCGAGCGAACAGTTCGTGCCCCGTCGCCCCGAACGAGCGATCACTTAAAATTCTCATAATCGGATCCGGATCTTCACCAAAATAGAATAAAAACCCAATTTCTTCCGAATTCATCCATAACTTTTTGAGATATCCTGCTCACAGACAGACAGGACTGGATGAAAACATAACCTCCATCCACCTTCAGTGCGGAAGTAATGATTGGACATTAAAAACAAATAATAACAAGTGTGCCAGCACAACAAATCCACCATTTAAGCATAAAGTTATTTTGGGATCAAATTGAAATTTGATACATCCTTAACCTGAATGTTGATTATAAGGAATAGAATAAGGAATATTTTAGTCTTAGTTTTAAGTAAATTAAACCATTTTTGACGAAGTTATGAGCGAAAAACGATTTTGACCTTTTCGTGACCTGACCTTGACCTAATTGGCACCAAAAGTTAATGGGGTCGTCCGAGGTTCATTACCCACCTGTGGATACAATTTGACAGTGTTTGAGCCAGCCGTTTTCCGTAAAGTTGTATTTTCGTAACCATGTTTTAGTTTTAATGGAAAATTTGTAATTTTGACCGATGACCATGACCCCAAACTTCGGCCCTACCGATGTTCACAAATACGCATTTTTCACTATAGGAATGGGTAGGATTACAAGTGACAAAATAGAATAAGGTTCACTATAAGCTTAGTTTGAATAAATCAGATCATTTTTGACGAAGTTATGAGCGAAAAACAATTTGATCTTTTCGTGACCTTGACTTGATCAATGGACCCAAAAGTTAATGGGTCGTCCAAGGTTCATTGCCCACCTGTGGATTAAATTTGATAGTGATTGCTAAAGCCGTTTTTCCGTAAAGTTGCTAACAGACAGACAAACAAACCGGACGATTACAATATCCCGCTCCCTCCCTCCGGGGGGTGGGATAATAATAAAACAGGAATTCTTATAGGTGAACTATAAAATTGCCAATAGGTCACGTGCAGAAACAGGAGCACAGATTAGATCAATTGAGTCAACTCAATAAGTACTGCAGCGAGTACTGTGGTCAAAAACAAGGCCTTCTGTACCATTGATATCTCAAGGCAGGAGGCACATTCCCAAGGAGTGTCACTCTCCACCAGTGGCAAGTTGGTTCATATTTCATACAATCTTGCATCTCGGCAACTATCAGGGAAGCCTGGTGTTGGCTCAGTGAAGAGGGTGGCTGGCTTGGGATCTTAGGGTCTTGAGTTTTATCCCTGTTTGCCACTGAATTAACAACAGGTGGGGTTGACTCAGCCTATCATCCTTCCAAGGTCGGTGAAATGAGTACCATTGTACTGGTGTTGGGGCGCAGCATCAGTGGCATAGTCACACCCAAACAAAATGATAGCTGCCATATGCAAAAAGAAGAACTATCGAGGACACCTCTTCATTGTGATTGTACCCCCTCACGCAAGTCAGGGCCCAAATCTTCCCCCATTCTTCCCTGCTGCCTGGATTCGGCGGGGCACCGATCGATCTCCATGGACCAGCTCTTTCCCTCTTCTTCTCCAACTCTCTCATGGCCCTGGCTTTATGAAAGTGGAGGTACACCATCCTCGATGTGGGGGATCTTTGGGTTGCTCCTGGGAGATCGACTGGCTGTCTCCATGCCGCGGGGTTGTTCGAGAGAACTGTCTGGGGCTAAACAACAACAACCACCTTGCATCTGGCCTTGCTCTTCCTGCCCTCTCCAAGTCACCACAGGTTATCTGCATTCTTCAAGAAACCCTCAGCCACTCACCCTCCCAAAGTCCAAGCTTATTTCCCACCGAATCACACTATCAATATTCCCAATCATTTTACCTGCACCATCTCCAATGAAATTTACTGCATTTCCTGTTCACTTTACAACAAACTTTATAACAGTTAAACTGAACGATGGCTTGGAGACTGCTTTAGTGAAGATCTCCTGGCTTTATGTACTGTATTTTGTATTCATCACATGTTAGTTTGTGGTTTAATTCTTCCACCGAAGCAATGACTCGCGGTATCATGTACAATCTCAGATAGTCAATATACCATACAGTTTAAATGAAAAGTTTTCTTTATGTTTACACAAGACCAACAAATACATATTCTTCACTTTTATTTATTTGTCTTTTTCATTAATTTCCTTTTCCTATAACCAGCACATCACTTATAACATTTAGACCCTGACCAATACATCACTCACACCTCTGTCCAATAGGTATTGCTCACGTATAGCATGTCAACAGTGAGGTCATTGGTGACGTCACCCACCCTATATCAACCTCCACCTGTCTCTCTGTCTCTCTGTCTCTCTCTCATGAAGGGTAAAGACAAAAACGGCAGCACTTTGCAATATTTTACGGTGAATAACTTTAACCATCTTATTCTCATATATGGAATTTGAACCTGGGATCAATCCCAGCATCATGTGGACATATGATAGTCCTTAGATGGGAAGATAACACAGGCCAACACAAATAAGGAGGCTGGAGGGAGAAAAGAAAGAAAGAAAGAAATTAAACCAGAAAATGTAATTTGACAAGAACACATCGATGGATATGCCTCTGCCAGCGTTTGATGTCAACCCCGTTACATTTGATCTCAATTAAAGGTTACATGACAGAAAGCACGAGAGAGAAATGAGAGAGAAGTACGAGACAACTTCAGACTCCAGTTATCATCTGCAAAATGATTTTCAACGAGCAGGTGACCTTTGACCTATGTCCTGATTGAACCCAAAATTGAATCATTAAATCTTTGTGTTACACTCCATACTTTGCCAAGTTTGGTTGAAGTCCCTTCACTATTATTGTGGTTCACAAGTTATTGTGGTAACAAAATGATTTTTAATGAAAGGTTACACATCCTGTCAAGGTTTTGAACCCAAAATGCAATCAGTTCATCTTAGTGGTACAGTTTTTTTTAAACGGATGGTTGAGATCGAGGTCCAGGCTATTAGATAGATAGATTAATTCAGGCTACATGGGTTAACACTCATTTCAAGACATAGTCCAGGAGTCAATCTCCAAAAGGAGCCGAGAAATCGCTTCCGTTTACTTTCTCTCCCGGCAAAGGTTTGACTGTTTTATACGATAGGCCTATCGCCACAGTTTATCACCTAGGTGGCAGTACAGAAATATTGGTGGGCACAAGGTAGCTACAGCTCGAGAAAAAAACATATGTTGATATGCGTCAATGGCTTAACTGAAGAAATAAGAATGGGGGTAGGGGTACGTCTTTCAATTGTAACTTTATGAGTTTTAACAGTGGACATACAAGTGACCCCTCAAAACATTTATAGGACATTCATCTTTTTAATGCAACGAAGCATAATGACCTTTGACCTTCAGCAAAGAACACAGAAAGGTCACAAAGTGCAAACTCAGTGCCTCAACGGAGATAAATAGAAAATGTTCGTTTTTTCACTTTATTAATAAACTAGAGTAATTTGACTGCACGCAGTCGACGGGTATGCCTCCGCTCTCCCGCACAAACAGATTATTGACATATTTGACCCTTGACCTTTATCATATCTGGCCCAAAATCTAATCAGTTAATTTCCCTGTCTAACTTTACCTTTGTACCAAGTTTGATGAAATTCTGTCCAATATTTGAGTTAGGGCGTACACAGTAAAAATTTCAGAGTTTGATCTTGACCTTTGACCCTTGACCTTTATCACATCTGCCCCAAAATCTAATCACTTAATTGCCATGTCTTACTTTATCTTTTTACCAAGTTTGATGAAATTCTACAATTTGCTTCTTGAGTTATCGGGTAAACGAAAATCCGGACGGACGGACGGACGGACGAACGAACGGACAGCCAAACGGACGGACGGACGAACGAACGGACAACCCGGAAACATAATGCCTCCGGCACCCTTGGTGCCTGCTCGTTTCATATATAATAAAAATAAAATAAAAAACATTCCTCCGACATTGGTCAGTGTATTTATTAATAATACAGTAATCCCCCGTTTCTCGCGGGGGTTACGTTCCAAACCTCCCCGCGCTAAGTGAAAATCCGTTGTCGCGATGAATGGACGCCTCCCCAAAAATCGATCGTCTGGTCTGGTCGGTTTGGCAGTGATTGGGTTTGAGGTGCCGGAGATCGACTGGTCTGGTCTGGTCGGTTTGGTAGTGATTGGGTTTGAGGTGCCGGAGATCGACTGGTCTGTCTGGTCGGTTTGGCAGTGATTGGGTTTGAGGTGCCGGAGATCGACTAGTCTGGTCTGGTCGGTTTTGAGGTGCTGGGTATGAGCAATGCTCGTCCAACGGCGGCAAACCTTTTTCCTTCCCGAAGCATATATCGAGCACCTTTACTTAACCTTCTCCTGGAGCGCCCAGGACCTTCCTCTGGCGCTTCGGTTCCTTGCCAGAAGCCTTAGAAGGTGCAGGGCATTTGGGCGGCATCGTGGGCTTGGAGAAAAAACGTAGAAAATATTCGAAGTTCACAAGCGAAACTTTGTCTCGTGCGTTGTGTGACTGGTCGAGCACCACGCGTTATAATTTATTGCTTAAATAATTTAGATTTTATACATTATTACCGCTATGTACCGGGGAGATCCGCAGAAAAAATTAGTTACGTTCCAAGGAAAACCGCGATGAACCGGGGGGCGCGTATAGTGAACCGCGATGAAGCGGGGTTGACTGTATCTTATATTCAAAATTACGTCATGCATTTTCTATTAATTATTGCATATTTGTGCTAATTATACATGGAACTGTGTATATTATTATATATATATATATATACACATATATTGGGACTGAAATAACAGTAATCTTGTTAAACTATTAGCATAAAATATTTCCTTTGTTTTTTCAGATATGACTGTCCTGAAGAACAGCTAACCCAAGCAGACGCATGAAGAGCAAGATGTAGTCTCCCCCTGATGCAGCATTAGACATTGCATCAGAAGTGCTTCGATAGACTAACCCCACACCGAACAACTCAGTAGATGTAGTCTAACTAGTTGTGCTTTGCTTCATAGTATAGACTGGAGTGCACAGGTACAGATTACAGATTCAATATGGACAGCAGTATAAGCAGGAGTCCAGGTATAAAACTTGGACAAAAGAAAAGCAGAATATCAGGTAACCTCAACAAATGTATAAAATGTCAGAGACATAAAAGGACAGAAGCTGCAAACGGCATCTCAATATTCCATTTCGAAGTTCATTGAAGCTTCACGTTTGAGACATGATGAAGTTTCACAGGGAATCAAGCCTGAAGTAAATCAGAACTTGCTGACTGTTGGTAATGTGAAATGGCACAAAGCATGCTATGCAAGCTATACAAGTGCCAGAAATCTTACGCGTACCGAGTGCGGTTTTACTGGTGAAGACCGCAGGTCCATCGTCAGGTCCTCAGACTAGAAAATCTCTTACCTTACCAAATTGGTCCCAGTGTCTGATCTGCCAACAGGCAAAATATCACAGAGGTTGCTACAAAAAGTACGTATCTGTGTCATCATGCAGCCAAACGAGTGAACTGGCAGCAAATGTACCATATGACAAGGCGTTAAACAATCTAGTTGATCAGATTCAGGGTAAGATCTTCAGGCAGCAAAGAGCGTTTGACATGGCCAACCTTCGTGAGCTCTATCAGACACAGCTCATCCAACAAGGCATCAGCGAAGAAAGGCTTTCCAATACAAGGTTCAGAATTTTAAAAAGAGACTAGTGGCTAAATATGAAAGGGATATTGTCTTCTACCCTCAGAAGGAGAAAATAAAAGTGAAATTGTGCACAGTTCCTCATTACATATTGGACATCTGATAAACGTTGTTGTTGAAGTGAAATAATCGATGTCATGCATGCAGAACCACACTGGTCTTGACGTGGAGGAAATAAGCAATGATACTTTTTCACAGGTTCTGTACTATACTGATATATAGTTCTGTATATACTGCTGCAATCCTGTGAACAGATATGAAAAATGTGAAAATAATTGACACATCCTCTGAATATTGCAGATATCTCATGAGCAAAGGCAAACGAGGTGATCCCTGAGAATCTGAAGACATTTCTCCATATGCTTCTACAACCAGATAGACAGTTTCTGGAAGCTAACATGGCAGCGTTCAGCACTCAGGGTAATTTAAAGGAGAGTACTGAAAGAAAGGTGTTGAGTATTGCACAGGATATAGTTTTCCAGTTCTCTGGAAGCCATAAGAAGATGCCCAAGAATGCTGGACTCGGACTAGCAATCAGAAACCTTGTGCGGAGTAAGGAAATCATAATGATGCTAAACCGCAATGGACGTTGTGTCAACTATTGTGAGTGTGAGGAAATTGAGACAACATGGGATGCCAACATCATAGAAACATTCTAGAATGAAGGTGGCCACTTTAAGGCAGTGGTACCCAGCAACATTTTGCCAGAGAAATTTGCTCAGAGTGCTGCCGACAATGCCGACTTCTTCCAGGATACAAAGAGTGGTCGCGATTCTGTTCATGTCATGAGCCTTGCTTGCATTCTATCACTCTGGATTTGCTCAAACACCAGAAAACCGAGTGCGTTGTCCACGAAATGCTTCTCCGGTAAGAAGGCGGGCTCTGGAAGCCACAGACACAAAGCTTATCGAGTTCAACATAGGAAAAGTGAAAGTCAGGCCGACTATTGTCGAGAAGGTGAGCAGCGAAGCCTTCCACCATTGTACAGTGGAGCGTGAGGCCCTACACTGAATTGACATGGCATGGATCTTTGCAAGGAACAAGCCTCTCAAATTCCTTGAAGGAAGAATAGCAAGTGAAAAGCAAGTAGTCCCGGGCTGGAGTGGAATCAATGTATTGGTCTCCAGAAAAAGCAATCAGCCTACAAGGATAGGAACCCCTCCAATGATCCCTGCGTCGGCGAAAGACACTGTGTACACTTGCCTGAAAAGCATGGACAAAGCTTTCACGAAGGATCTTGGACAGACGAATCCTGTCATCACCTTTGATGAAGACTTGTATTCCAAAGCAAAACAGATATTGTGGACTGTTTCACCAGAACTTGATCACATTGTTATCAGGCTTGGTGGGTTCCACATAGCTAAGAACATTCTCTCTGTCATTGGTAAGCGAATGGCCGATTCAGGTTTGGAAGACATCTGGCTGGAGAGCGATGTATATGGTAGTTCTGTGGTGTCCAAGATAACACATGGAGTACACTACAATAGAGGGGAAAGAGCACACAAGTTGATGTTAAAGGCACTTGAAAGCTTGTGCTGGGATGCATTCATGCATATATACTTGTGATGGACTATCCTGATGGAGTAATTGAC
>CM068956.1:75145804-75156242 GCA_035128595.1 Eptatretus atami | reverse complement strand
CAAGATATGCATGAAACAGTGAGAATATTCACAAGAAAATAATGATCCTATTTGGGAAAGAAAGTGGCAATGAGAAACAATCGGTATGGAAAATACAAAAAAGCCTCCAAATGTCAGACAAGAATGCACAAGACATGCACCAAAGGTTAGAAAAAGGAATTCTATATTTGCTGCTATTATTACTGCAGGCGACAGCACCTTGTACAACGTCAACAAAGCAAGGCCGCAATCAATCAACACTATATATGGCAAGCGCTCTCATCAATCCACACGCAAGAAGAAAAAGGAATCCAATTTGAATGTCAGGATGTGCTATTTTGTTTCAAGGGTACAGCAAGAATCACCAACATGAAAGGTGTTTACACAGGGATCAACGGACAACATTATTACTGTATTGAAAAGGAAGATGCTTCATACACATTGACGAAAGTTCTTCATTGGGTAGAGGAAATGGTACACAGCAATTCACAGATCCAACACATTCCAAAACAAATTAAATAAAACAACTAATGCCACATGTTGATAACCTCAACAAAATGACACTTGCCGGGTTTACGCAAAGTGAATGACACTTCGTATCCTGAGAGGGTCACTGCGACTTCTCCCCAAAAACAGAATGTTTAATCTTCCTGCAATCTTGTATACCCCCATTAATCGGACCTAACCTAACCCTCTTACTTGCAGGTTACTGCGTTCCTTTCCCTCCCCTCCTTTCCTGTTTTTTAAACTTTGGCCCAACTATCAGTACGTTGCCATTTTACCATCCGTCTCCTCATCCTTCTATACAAAAAAAGCCTGATGGAATCATCAGATTCAGACAGGACAGTCTTGTGAAAAATCAAGTCCACTGTCAACCAAGCAGAGAATTGAAATTAAAACACTGTCTTTTTTCTTGGGAAAACAAATCAATTTGAATTTTCCAGAAACACTCTAGAAAGCTTTGTGGCATGGTCATGATCACAGTGGGGTCCCTGCATCATCAAAGTCGCACCGAATCATAATGATGTCGAGGTCGATATTTCAGCAAACAAGCAACCCTTCATCTCATTAGGTATCTTTCACAACCCATCACCCATGATCGCAATATGCCATTCTCCCATGATGAACCGTTTTAAAATGTTAAACAGCAGCAACCATTCACACAACACGTTTCAAACTCTTAAACTCAACCCCTTTTGTTGTTACGATTTGGAACCTTTTCACACTACTTCAATGAATGTTTATCACTTAAAAAGGAAATTAAGAAAGCTGTCAACTTTAGCTCGGAATGAGCAATCATCAAGTTGCCAAGTCACCATTGTCATGAAAATATATGGTCCATGAACAGGGAACAGGCACAAGCATGTTTAAGTTATAGCAAAACTCAATCAGTATCCAACTACATGAAACTTCTCCTCGCCACCTGCCTGAAGCTTTCCCATTGGTGGAGCTAACCCTCATTGACATAATGCAGTGCTTACTTTGGGAATTCTGGTACAAGACAGCAGGATCAAATCAACCATCTTCATTTTCAGGTGATGTGTACAACACAAGCTGAGCAGGTGGCACCGATATGTGCTCTTTGAAAACATGCAGAAAGCAAAGTACTGCATACCAAAACTGCATTGCAACAACCGTGAGTTGCTCCCTCATTACATTTCTATTTGTTACCAACCAATCATAAGAGGCTGGGCAGAGGTTACGGGTGAGCTCGATTCAAAATAAAATCATCCGAGTCAAAATGGATGAGCATGGTGCAGTTCGCATTTTGCTGGAGGAATGATATCCTGTACGATCAAAGAAAGACCGATTCACAGATCATCGGCCTGGTTGTCGGCAATCACGGAACACAGTAAAATAGCAACAATGATATCTTCTTCTCCTCCTCCTTCTTCCTTATCTTATATTTATAAGGGGTGAGGTGCAACAGTATCAAGCTTTGGCCCTGCCTTGCACACTACATACCTGGTGTTGGCTTAATGATTAGGGTGGCAGGCTTGGGATCCTAGGGTCCTGAGTTCAAATCCCGCTCAGCCGTTGAATTAATACCAGGTGGGGTTAACTCGGCCTGTCATCCTTCCGAGGTCAGCAAAATGAGTGCCAGCATGCTGGTATACTGTGTCGGAGTGGCGACCCGTCCAGGATTGTAACCACTAGCCAAGGAGACTGCTAAGCAGCACCAACGCTCTGCAGAGTATGGTCCCAATCTCCTCCTCCTCCTTGGTGGGAAGATTGAGCCATTCGAGTATACTGCGTCGGTGGCGACCCATCCAGGAGACTACTTCGGCAGCACCAACACTCTGCACAGAGTATGGTCCCAATAGATGGATGGATGCACACTATCTGCTCTCTCTGCCATTCGCCCTCTTCCTCCATCCACACCAAGTGACCAGCCCACTTCAGCCGGCTTTTTACCAATCTCCCCGTCAAGCTCATCTGCACACTAATCTCCAACCTCAGTTCATCCATCCTCTTATCCGCCCTCTTCACTCCCACAATTCTCCTGACCCAGTTGTTCTCGCAGACCTGCAACCTCTGTTGTTGTCTCTGTCTGTGCCACCACCGTGCACAGTCTGTGCCACCGTCTCCTTGGCTGGCATCACACAAGACATCAAAAACGTTCCTTTCAATAATCTTGATATTTATCTGTCTGCTATTATTCCACCCTCCCCCCCCCCCCCCCACCACCATCCTCCATGCATGAATCCATACCACCAAAATCCTATCCAGCACCACTGCCAAAAATATGAATCAAACGCAGATTTGGTAATTTATGAACTATATTCAGATCACATGCATACATACATACATGACAAATGCCCTATTCAGCAGTAAAAGCAGCTTCATAAACTTGGCATTAATTTCTGGAGTTTTTTTATTTGCTCATTGGGGTAATGTAAACACATTGTGACATGATAAACACACCCTGTCATTTCAAGCAATTTTTGGTGGGTATAACAGGAGCCAACTTGATTCAGTTCCTCATCCCTGTTTCTCAGACATGCAAGGTTAACATATCTGAGCAGGAAGCAATAATGCATCACAAATACCTCTTCTGATGAGAGCATAAATTTTGTACTGATTGAGAAGTCTGTGAGATCATAAGATCTGCAAGGCAACACCGAACGTGACATTTGATTCGCAAAAGAGCGATCGTCCGTATTCCCTTCAGACTCACGCACAATCATAGTGGGTCGTGGGTGACCGAATTGATCGTCCAAAGCAGAGTAAATGCTGCTGCACCAGTTATGCTAACTGCATGGCAGTGAGATGA
This sequence comes from Eptatretus atami, assembly GCA_035128595.1. Classification (NCBI taxonomy): domain Eukaryota; kingdom Metazoa; phylum Chordata; class Myxini; order Myxiniformes; family Myxinidae; genus Eptatretus; species Eptatretus atami. Next base: position 75,152,989 of record CM068956.1, on the reverse strand, counting down.
ACTAATCACATCCAAAGAAAGAGCAGAGTGGCTGTAAAGGAACAGCAAGTGCAGCCAATCACCAGCAGCGGCCCAAGCTCCGAACAAGGAATGTCAACTTTATGTAACAAAGAAAATCATTGCTCTTTTTGCCAAGAGCAAGCAGTTTTGTGCAGTTTGTTCCGCTGTAAAGCATTTACGTACTCATACCAAGAACATGTTCCACGAACTGCCGAATTATTATTGCTACATTCGCCAACAAACAGCAAGCTGTCTGTAAATCCTTCATCACAGGATCCTATCTTTAGCACACAATCGGGGGAGTGTAGAGCCAAAGGCTGCACACAAAGCAACTTCATTCTCACCATATGTCATCACATTAACAAAAGAGTTTGGCATTTACACCCAACTCTTCAACTAGAGGCTGTCAGAGAGGTTTTGTGCCTTTGACGTTCCACGCCCGGCATTTTGGGGGGGGTTCACATTACGCCAATCGTTTTTCCCATTCCATGTAAACACGGAATTGGTGAAGGATGCGCTTGTTGTTGTTTCGTAGTACCCATGTGGCTGCTGGTTGCATCATTTCTGGAAGCAAGCTGATGCAGTGCCCCTGTTACTGGCAGAAGAAGCCTGGTGTTGGCTCAGTGGTTAGGGTGGCGCATTGGGATCCTAGGGTCCTGAGTTCAAGCCCCGTTGGGCCGCTGAATTAATACACCGGGAGGTTGACTCAGCCCGTCATCCTTCCGAGGTCGGCAAAATGAGTACCAGTGTACTGGTAAGGGGGACACTGCATCAGCGGCATAGCCACGTCCCGACCAGTGATGCAAGCAGCAGCCACAGGCTGCACTCGATAGAGAAAGAGAGACTGGCAGAAGGCTGGCACTCATTTTTTTCAACCTTGGAAGGACGACAGGCTGAGTCAACCCACCCGGTGTTATTTAACGGCACGACAGGGGCTCAAACTCAAGACCCTAAGATCTTAAGCCAGCCACGTTAACTGTAAAGCAAACACCAAGCTTAAGGATGTGCTGAGAGGACCCTTCAGCATGCAGAGTAATCAAAGATCAAAGCAATTCTGTTGACGGAGAGAAATATTGCCAGTTGTTGAATTCACTACGACTGCTTATTTAATGGCACTGATATTTCCCACCTTCTCGTCGGAATCAGTCGGGAAAGAGTTGGTGGTGGTCGTATGGCAGCTTAGCTGCGCGGGGTAGCTATCATTTCTTGAAGCGTGACTGTTGTCGCTGATGCAGTGCCCCTCTATCAGTACACACACTGGAAGTGGTACTCATTTCGCTGACCTCGGAAGGATGACAGGCTGAGTCAACCCCCTGGTGTATTAATTCAGCAGCCGACGGGGCTTGAACTCAGGACCCTAGGATCCCAAGCCGCCACCCTAACCCATGAGCCACCACCAGGCTGGGAAAGAGTTGAACTCAAGTCTTTCACAAACAGCTGTTCATGCCACACCAGACGTTCGACTGAAGGTGACAGAATTTGGAATTTCTTTAAGGTGCCGGAGATCTCTCTCTATCGAGTGCAGCCTGTGGCTGCTGGTTGCATCATTGGTTGGTACGCGGCTATGCCGCTGATGCAGTGTCCCCCTTACCAGTACACTGGTCTCATTTTGCCGACCTCGGAAGGATGACAGACTGAGTCAACCTCCTGGTGTATATTAATTCAGCAGCAACAAGACTTGAACTCAGGATCCGAGGATCCCAAGCCGCCACCCTAACCACTACGCCAACACCAGGGCTATCGTGCGGATGATAAACTCCCCTAGTCTTCGCGAGACACCGTGCGATCTTCAACGTCCACCAACGAAGAGTGACAGCCGGGACCTCCCCAGTTTAACGTCCAGCCATCGATTGACGCCTGTGAAAGCAGCAAATCCGACAAGTTACCTCGTCGTCGGGTCAGGAATCGAACTCGGACTAGTGAGCTCTCCGTCAATCTGTGGGAATATTTGCCGGACCTGACTGCAGTCACAAGAACGAGCTCTCACAACCAGAGGCATGTACCATCCACATTGCACGTTTAAAAATAAAATGTACCATCAAGTAAACGTACCACCAGAGTAGCCGGTAGCCGGTAGCTGGTAGCTGGTAGCCGGTAGCTGGTAGCTGGTAGCCGGTAGCCGGTAGCTGGTAGCCCACCCCAAAGCAAACCGTAATGTACAACACGTTCGTGGAAACAAAACTACCAAAACTACCATCAGCGAAGGGAGGTTAGACTTAGAACGGTAGAGAAAGCGATTCAAAACAAAGTGGGCCTCGAACTCGTTGTTGAAGGACCCGACGACGCACACAAGGTGTGCCCGAGCACACACACGGGCACGTGCGCAGGTAACCGGCGGCCGCAGCAGCTCTCACCTTCGATGCTGATGACGTGCTCGCGGATCTGAGTCTGCAGAGCCAAGTCCTCGATCTGCTCGAGAAGATCGTAGATGGAGTAGATGTTCGGATGGACGCTCTCGAAACGTTGGATCTCGGCACGGATCGCCGCCGAGTTGGAAAGCTGCTGCTGTTGCTGCTGCTGTTGGATGAACTGTGGCGCCTGGTGATGTAGGTGGTGGTGGTGGTGATGGTGGTGGTGGTGGTTATTCATGACGACGGAACGGTGGTGCCACCAGAGGCCTAGCAACAGTTTTTTTTTTTTACCTTTCCCTTATTTTCACTTTTTCCGTCTGTCTGTATGTATGTTTGTCTGTATGTCTGTATGTAATGAACAGCTCTGGAGGCCAGAGGAGTCAACCGATTTTGATGAAACTTGACAGGTAGGTTCTACCAGGATCTAGTTGTATGCTTTTGAGCACCGTTGCTATGGACACACACGTTGCCTAGCAACTGGACTTTGAAATTTTTGAAAAATGCTAAAAAAATTATTTTTCGAAAATCAAAAATCGGCTTCCAGGCTTTTATGCGCACTATAATCAACCTCTTTGTCAAAAATTTTCAGCCCGATCCGTCAAAAACTGTATGACTAGTATGCAATTATGTCGCGACCACCCATGTCGCCTACCGGCTTGTTGGGTAGTCGATAAAGTCGAAAAAAAATTTTTTTTTTGATCTACCCTTATTATCACTTTTTCCGTCGATAGTTTGTTGGGTAGTCGATAAAGTCGAAAAAAAAATTTTTTTTTTGATCTACCCTTATCACTTTTTCCTCGATATGTTTGTCTGTATGTCTGTCTGTATGTCTGTATGTCTGTCTGTTCGGTCCAGTGCTCCGTTAATACAATGGCGATTTCGATGAAACTTGGTGGTAGGTTCATACCATGACCTAGTTGTGTGCAAATGAGAACCGTTGCTATGGAGACCAGCGTTGCCTAGCAACGGGACTTTGAAATTTTGAAAAATCATAAAAAAATTATTTTTCGAAAATCAAAAATCGGGCCACGAGGACTGTGGGCAGTACATTCAGCCATATTGTCAAAATTTCCAGCCGATCCTATGAAAACTGTCGGAGAAGATAGACTTTGAATGAACCCTGGTCGAAAACAATAAAAAAACGAAGTTCGTTATATCTCAGAGACTATGAGTCAGATATACATGAAACTGGTATGGTAGGTTCATGGTATGTCCTAGTTATGTGTGAGAAAGAACCGTTGCTATGGACCCCTCCGTTGCCTAGCAACGGCCGAAAACCTCTAAATGTGGGGGTATTTTAACGAAAAAACAATCTGCAGCATTAACCCTGGAAGCTGAATCATGAATTTTTTTGTGCTTAATCCTCAGGTCATTCCCCATCGAACGGGCCCATCGCGTCAGGTTCATTTGGTAGGCGACTACCCATGTCCGCCTACCGGCTTGTCTGTTTGTTTGTGTGCAGGATATCTCAAAAAGTTGCGGACGGATTCGGATGAAACTTGGTGGACAGGTTGGGTGTGCGCAGGACGAATTGATTCGATTTTGGTGAAGATCGAATCTGGATCGGGATCCGAGAATTATTTAATTTTTAAAAAAGTGATTCTCACCATTGAGAGAGATGGGCCAAAAACGATTTCGTACTTAGAGCATGATATTTCAAAAATGTATCGGGCCCGATATGTCTCGTGGTTCAGGCATCGCGTGGTGGAGGTATGCGCTCCACCGAGTGCCCTTCTAGTTTGAATTTGTTTTCACAATGAAAACTTGATCATACAGTCCATACAGGCCTTTAAATCTCATGATCACGGATATCAATTACCTTCTTTCAGGTTCCTAATTGAATAGCATAACAGTTTGCATGTAATTTTTATTATAAATACATAAGAAACAACTTTCCAAGTTCGGAACGTCATAAAATGCATATTATTATTTTTTTTTAAAAACATGCTGGGGATGTATTACACAAATGTTTGCTCGGTTGTGACTCTCACCAATTTTGGCCTCTTTGCTTTAATAAATAAAATAAGATTTTTTTTTGTTTGTGAAACAAACGTGAAGATGCGCAGAATTTACAGAAAAGCTCTCGACCCTAAAAGCCAAGATTAGTAATTCGGTAACGCCGAAGAGCGGATGTGACGTCATACGTAATTTTGCGTCTCCAGCATCACCGAATGCATGAGACGCCGCCGGTGGCTCGCGGACGGCAGCATCTGAGGCGGAGTTGGTTGAGTGAAAAAAATCCAATCAATTCTTTTTCTTTTCTTTTTTAACATAAAGAGGTTTCTTTGTAGATGTGTTGTAAAAAAACAAAACAAACAACAACAACACAATTTTCTTTGCTTTCCTCTGTCCGTTGTCGCTCATTCCGTCTCGTCAGTTTGGGATCGTTGGATCGTTGAGGTGGCGATGGGGAAAACGGTACCTTTGCCTTGAGCGACGTGTGGCGGCTTTGAGACGTGAGGGGGGGGGGGGGGAGCGGCGAACAGAGAGAGACGAGGAGGTCTCGGCTAAACTAAGGCCGACTGGCTTCGACGAGACACAATAGGAAGAGATGGCAGAGCGAGACATTGTTGATTCAGTCGAAGTGGAAAGGTAAAAAAAAAAAACTGTTGCTAGGCCTCTGGTGGCACCACCGTTCCGTCGTCATGAATAACCACCACCACCACCATCACCACCACACACACCTACATCACCAGGCGCCACAGTTCATCCAACAGCAGCAGCAACAGCAGCAGCTTCCAACTCGGCGGCGATCCGTGCCGAGATCCAACGTTTCGGAGCGTCCATCCGAACATCTACTCCATCTACGATCTTCTCGAGCAGATCGAGGACTTGGCTCTGCAGACTCAGATCCGCGAGCACGTCATCACGATCGAAGGTGAGAGCTGCTGCGGCCGCGTTACCTGCGCACGTGCCCGTGTGTGTGCTCGGGCACACCTTGTGGTCGTCGTCGGGTCCTTCAACAACGAGTCGGGCCCACTTTGTTTTGAATCGCTTTCTCTACCGTTCTAAGTCTAACCTCCCTTCGCTGATGGTAGTTTTGGTAGTTTTGTTTCCACGAACGTGTTGTACATTACGGTTTGCTTTGGGTGGCTACCGCTACCGGCTACCGCTACCAGCTACCGCTACCGGCTACCAGCTACCACTACCGGCTACCGGCTACTCTGGTGGTACGTTTACTTGATGGTACATTTTATTTTTAAACGTGCAAGTGGATGGTACATGCCTCTGGTTGTGAGAGCTCGTTCTTGTGACTGCAGTCAGGTCCGGCAAATATTCCCACAGATTGACGGAGAGCTCACTAGTCCGAGTTCGATTCCTGACCCGACGACGAGGTAACTTGTCGGATTTGCTGCTTTCACAGGCGTCAATGATGGCTGGACGTTAACTGGGGGGTCCCGGCTGTCACTCTTCGTTGGTGGACGTTGAAGATCGCACGGTGTCTCGCGAAGACTAGGGGAGTTATCTCCGGCACCGTAAGCCTGGTGTTGGCGTAGTGGTTAGGGTGGCGGCTTGGGATCCTCGGATCCTGAGTTCAAGTCTTGTTGGCGCTGAATTAATATACACCAGGAGGTTGACTCAGTCTGTCATCCTTCCGAGGTCGGCAAAATGAGACCCAGTGTACTGGTAAGGGGGACACTGCATCAGCGGCATAGCCGCGTACAACCAATGATGCAACCAGCAGCCACAGGCTGCACTCGATAGAGAGAGATCTCCGGCACCTTAAGAAATTCCAAATTCTCGTCACCTTCAGTCGAACGTCTGGTGTGGCATGAACAGCTGTTTTGTGAAAGACTTGAGTTCAACTCTTTCCCCAGCCTGGTGGTGGCTCAGTGGTTAGGGTGGCGGCTTGGGATCCTAGGGTCCTGAGTTCAAGCCCCGTCGGCTGCTGAATTAATACACCAGGGGTTGATCCAGCCTGTCATCCTTCCGAGGTCAGCGAAATGAGTACCACTTCCAGTGTGTGTACTGATAGAGGGCACTGCATCAGCGACAAGTCACGCTTCAAGAAATGATAGCTACCCCGGCAGTAAGCTGCCATACGACCACCACCAATCTTTCCCCGACTGACCCACGAGAAGGTGGGAAATATCAGTGCCATTAAATAAGCAGTCGTAGTGAATTCAACAACTGGCAATATTTCTCTCCGTCAACAGAATTGCTTTGATCTTTGATACTCTGCATGCTGAAGGGTCTCTCAGCACATCCTTAAGCTTGGTGTTTGCTTTACAGTTAACGTGGCTGGCTTAAGATCTTAGGGTCTTGAGTTTGAGCCCCTGTCGTGCCGTTAAATAACACCGGGTGGGTTGACTCAGCCTGTCGTCCTTCCAAGGTTGAAAAATGAGTGCCAGCCTTCTGCAAGTCTCTCTTTCTCTATCGAGTGCAGCCTGTGGCTGCTGCTTGCATCACTGGTCGGGCCGTGGCTATGCCGCTGATGCAGTGTCCCCCTTACCAGTACACTGGTACTCATTTTGCCGACCTCGGAAGGATGACGGGCTGAGTCAACCTCCGGTGTATTAATTCAGCGGCCCAACGGGGCTTGAACTCAGGACCCTAGGATCCCAATGCGCCACCCTAACCACTGAGCCAACACCAGGCTTCTTCTGCCAGTAAAGGGCACTGCATCAGCTTGCTTCCAGAAATGATGCAAGCAGCACACATGGTACTACGAAACAACAACAAGCGCATCCTTCACCACAACACAATTATTTTATTTTTTATTTTTATTTTTACTATTTCTTTTTATATTTTATTTTTTATTAGTTTTATTTTTTTTATTTTTTTTTTTTAATTTTTTTTTTTTATTTTTTTTATTATTTTTATTATTTTTATT
>CM068956.1:75098164-75111252 GCA_035128595.1 Eptatretus atami | reverse complement strand
GCTCCCGGTAACCGATCGTTACTGCGGTGGCAAAATGCCAGTGTTACCAGCAACGTACTGCCCAGCGGGGTTGCGGGTTCGGACGTCTGCGATGCACGTGAGACACGTTTCGTGGTCGTTGCAGCGAGGCGCGAGACGCGCAGAAGCAGACGAGTTTGGGGGTCGTTCGCGAGGGATATCGGTTCGTCGGGTGTCGGCTGAGAGCTATGCCAAGTGGGGATAATTGTTTGGTAGCAGAATGGATGCGAGTAGATCGGAGATAAGAAAGTGGAGGATGATCCAGATTGGTTGGGCAGCAGGCATTTCGAAGCGATATGCGAACACTGCGGGGTGAACGGTGCGTGGGGGTGAGGCTGCAGGCGGGCATAGGGGATGGGTGCGAGAACTCGGACCGGAGCACAAATGGGGCGCCAGTGTCTGGAGCAAGCGAGCTGGGAGGGAGTGCACGGCTGTGCCCCGCACTCCGGATGGGCGAGCGGGGGAAGGAAAATAAGACGCAAGACGGCTTGTCCCGTGGATCGTGTTAGGAGTAGATGCGTGCGGTTGACAAAGAAAGTGGCCGGTGCGACAGGAGGGACGATTATGAGGACGAGTTTGGTGGGTCCGGCGACTGTATAGACAAGTTGAGATGGCATGAAGGCTGTGCAAAACCAGGAGCAGTTCGGGGGTGTTCGGCTAGCAAAACGACACGAGGTTCGTGGTGTTGCGACGCGAGACGAACGCACAGTTTCGGGGGTCGTTCGCGATGGCAAAAACGCAGGACGAGTTCCGGGGGTCGTTGGCATGCGACGCACCGAGTTCCGTGGGTCTTGCGCACGGAGAACGAACGACGTTTCTGGGGGTCGTTGCGCATGTGCAAAGCGGAGAGTTTCGGGAGTCGTTGGTGCGCAATCGACAGGTTCCCCGGGTGTTGTGCTCGCAGAAGACGCGGAGTCGGGGTTCGTTCGTGCATGTGCAACGCGGACGGAGTTCGGGGGTCGTTCGCGCATCGCAAACGCAAGAGTTGTGTCGTTGGCAGGCAGAGAACGAGAGTTTCGGGTGTCGCGCATCGTGATAACCAGGACGAGTTTCGGGGGTCGTTCGTCGGCCTCGCAACCGCCACGAGTTCGTGGTCTGCGACCGCGAACGAGACGAGTTTCGGGGTCGTTGGCATCGTGAAGCAGGACCGAGTTCCGGGGGTCGTTGCATGCGCAACGCCACGATTCCGTGGTCGTTGCGCATGAGAAGAACGAGAGTTTCGGGGGTTCGTTGGGCATTGAAACGCAGGAGAGTTCGGGGTGTTCGCGCATGCGGCAAACTCCAGAGTTCGTGTCGTTGACGCGCAGAAGAACGACGGTTTTGGGGGCGTTCGCGCATGTGCAAAACCGCGGAAGAGTTCCGGGGGTCGTTTCGCGATGCGCAACGACACATCGAGTTCCGGGTCGTTGCGCAGCCGAGAACGAACGACGAGTTTCGGGGGTGTTCGGATGTGTCAATGCAGGAGAGTTTCGGGGGTCGTTCGGCATAGGAAACGAACGAGTTCCGGTGGCGTTGGCACGCACAGAACGAACATCGGTTTCGGGGGGGTGCGTTCGTGAAAAGCAGACGAGTTCGGGGGTGTTCGCGAGATGCGCAACGACACGAGTTGTGGTGTTCGCGCCGCGCAGAAGACGAACGAGTTTTCGGGGGTGTTAGGATGTGCAACGCAGGACGAGTTCCGGGGGTCGTTTCGTGAAACGCACCAGAGTTCGTGGTGTTGCGACGCAAAGAACGAACGCGAGTTTCGGGGGTCGTTCGCGCATAGTGAAACGCAGGACGAGTTCGGGGGTGTTCGCGCTGCGAAACGACCAGAGTTCCGTGGTCGTTCGCGCACGCGCGAACGAACGACGGAGTTTCGGGGGTCGTTAGCGCATAGTGAAAACGGCAGGACGAGTTCGGGTGTCGTCGGGCATGGCAACGCAAGAGTTCCGTGGTGTTTGCGCACACATGCCAGCGCCAGAACGAACGAGAGTATAGGGGGTCGTTCGCTCACGCAACTACACGGGGTGCGAGTGCTCATCTACAACGGCGGCGAGTTTGGGGTCGTTGCCTGGGGTATCATCCAACGGGGGCGCGATCACATGCGTCTGCACCAAGACACCGAGTTCCGGGGTGTTCGCACAACCACTGGGCTATCGTGTCAAAGGGTTCCCGGGCCTCTATAAACCCCAAGCTGCACGTGCACCTTCCAGCACTCGTCCATTCATCCGCTTGGACGACCGAACCCACATGGTTGTGATTCGCTTCAAGGGGGCATACTCTCCGCCTCGTTTCCTAGGAGGTGGCCATCCCGCCTGTCGACCGGGTTTCCACACGCTCCGCGAGCTCACATTATTCACTACCGTTGTGTGTGTGTGTTCTGTTTCCTTTACCCGTCATTATCATGCAGTCTCTCTCTACTTTCCTCTAATCCGCGTCTCTGTTACTTTGTTAGTTTATGTTGTCTCCTCGTGTCTATTAGATTGCTTTTCTTTCTGGCGTTTTCCTTATCTTTAGCGTGGTAAACATTGCTTTCTCTTAAGTCGCTCCCGTCTTCCTTGTTTTCACTCCTTGCTCATTCAGGATATCCGGGTCCTCATTCCTTGCTTTCCGTTTATTGTTCTTTTCTCTCTCCGAATTCCTTTATCGTGTTTATACATTTATTAGTTTCTGTTGTCTCCCTCGTGTTATTAGACTCTGTTCTTTTGGGTTTTCCCTATTTACAATAGGCAACCTTGTCTTTTTCCTTAAGTCGCTCCGTCCTTCTCTGTTTCAATCCTTGCTCTTTCAGGATTCCGCGTAACTTATCTTGCTTTCCGTTTAATTGTTCTTTTCTCTCCCTCAATTCTTTCACTCGTGTCTTAACATTTTTGTTTTCTGTTTCTTTTCTGGAGTTTTTCCATTTCTGGATTCAATTTTATTCTCTCTTAGTTATTAATTTCACATGTATTTTTGTTTCTCTCTCCCTTTCCTCATGCTCCTCATTTCCAATCTCATCGTTTCTTTCGCTGCGAAATTGACGGAAGCGTCGTATTTTCGGTGTCGGGGTCCGTGTGTTTTCATTCTGCGTGTTCTTGTGTCTACGCTCTTTTGTCGCCTACGCAGGAAGCCGATTGTGTCTTTTTCCATCGCAATGGTGTTCGAACCGTTTCCAGCTCATGTTCCTTTTGTCATTTCTATCCATTGTTGCGGTCAAACTCAGATTCGATGTTGTGTTCCGTCTCGCTCCCGTTGGCTATTTGCCAAGTTCACGACGACGAGTTTTTTTGGGGTCGTCTCATGCTTTCTCTGTCCTTGTCTTCATTCGTGTGTCTGCACTAACGCTCAAGAGTATGTAGTTTCCGTGGATTGGGTCCCAGTTTCAGCATACTTATTTTTTGTGGTAAACTGTTTGTACTTTCAAGGTTCTGGTCGACGGATTATATTCTCGCTGCTTTCAGTTCTTCGTTATATCGCAACGCAAACGACTGGGGTGTCTTTTTGTGTGTGTTCTGTGGTCGTTCTCGCCAATCTCATTATTGCATTGTTTGCACAACCTTCCTCAACGTGACAGATTGTTCTTTCTTTTCGCGGGATTGTCGTCTATTCTGTTGTTCTTTGTATTTCGCATTATTCCTACTGTCTTTCGTTGCTGTACTTACGCAGTCGTGCATATCCGTCGTCTGTGTTTGGTGTGGTCTCCGCTTCTGATGGCGGCGATAGTTCCTTCTTGCCTGGATCTGATTGTCGTTCTCTGGGGGGTGTACATCATTACTTCGTTCGCTTTGGGGGTAGCCATATCAATGCTGTTGGTTCCGGTGGAATATGGCGTTTTGCTGTTCCAGCTGTTCGTTTTACCGTGTGGTTCCTTAAGTTCATTCTCTGCTGTTCGTTCTTTTCTTCTCTCACCACTCTCTCAGCTTTCGTTTTGTAATCAGAAGCTTTCTCTTTTTTCCAATTCTTTTCATCTCTACACCTCTTTTCCCATTTTCTTCCAGGATTTTTTCTATAGCGCACATTGGCCATTACGCACCAATGCAGGTCGTTCCGTGGTGCCGTTCATGGGCCGCATGAAGAGGAGAATTTGTGGGACTGGAGTTTCTAGGCGGGGTCCGGTTGTCGTGCCATTTGTCGGTCCGATGTATAGCGGCGGACGAGTTCTCGATTGCGCCGAGGGTGTCATTCGAATAGCGCTTCGTCTGCTGCGCTGAGGTGCGATCGCGGAGCGCCGGCAATTTGATCCACCGGGATTTACCGTGGCTCAGGTTGTTGCCGGCCAAGTCGTGCTCAGAATGTGGCGGAGTTTGAGCCGCAACGACGCGTTTCGTGGTTGGCAGCTACTGTAGCATCGAGTAGTAATCGGCATGATCTTCCTCATTCTACACACATACTTTCTCTACCCTCGGTCCGCTCGCCTTGAGAGGCATTCCGTTGCACTTATTCAACGGTGAGGACGAGGGTTTTTATATTTCGTGAGGTGGGTCGCATGTGGTCGGCAATTTAGAGGGAACGGGGTCCGCTCTCTCCCCTGGACGGATTACTCCATATGAATTTAAGCTGGAGCCAGGAGAGTTCGTGTTTCGCACCAGACCCAGGTCTCTGAGATCTCCCAGTGTTGTGGCGATTGTTTCCGGCGCACTGCGGAGGACACGAACGGGTACGGCAGTTTGGGGTGTGCGATCGGCCACGTGATCGAATCGCCGACGCTGCTCGCCCACCGGACGGAAATTATCAGTGACCCTCCGGCTACGCGCGGAATTCCAGTCCGGGTGGACCTTTCGGCCTCTACCACAATCAGTCCGCATTCACCCGCCAATAGGTGAGATCGCCCGAAAGTCAGATATACCATACGCATCGAACGGTACTCGAGGGGTTGTACTCCAAGCCGCAGCGATTCGGACATATCCGCTTAAGCGCTCGTTCCGGGCTACGGATCTATGCGCGTTTTCTCGCCTTTGACGTCCAGAATATTATCAGGCGCCCGCCCACGACGTAACCCTTTGGTGAAACAGATGAACATCGAAGGAAGGACGAGCGACGCACGGAAAATTTCAAACAACAGCACTTTATTTACAAACACACATTAGAGCACACGGGTATAGCAAAATAATAATTAAAGAAATGCACATATATCAAAATAAAACAAAAGTAATGGCACATATAAAAGAAGAGCTAAAACAGATAGCGACGCCGGACCACATTAAAAAATACTACTTTACAGACATGCGCCGACCACACGTTCCAGAACCGTCAAAAAAACGAAGAAAGAAGTGGGCTTCTGTCTGGCTGGCCTGGTCTCCCGACTGTCACGTGGCGGCTGCCCGACTCTCTCTCGCGCCGGCGACCTCTCCGCATCTTTCGTCCGGACCGCAGGTCTACCCACAACCACCGCGCGTCTCCGGTCTGCTCCGTTGCAGGTCCTCGCAAGCCGCGACGCACTCTCCCGCGACCAGACAGAGACAGACCTGACGACAATTTCTTGCAACAACTGAAAAGAGAAGAAACCGCCCTCGCCCGGCTGGTTCGTCTTTTATGGCTCCAGAACCACCAAATTGCAATTCTTCCGGATCAACGACTAGGGCGGAGCCAGCTCCCGATTGGATGGAGAAAAAAGGCGTGAATCTTTCTGTCTCACATTTCCATTATCGATTTCCTCAGGCGCGTTGGGCGGCCAAACCGCCCCGCCTTCCTAATTGGAATAGATGTGGGGTTGTAGCATCTTATCCGAATTCTCCTCGAAAAAAGCCTTCCACTCGGGCGTCGTGTGTATCGCTGAGATGCCGACGTGGTGCACAAGGCGTGGTGCGGGACTGGTCAGTACGGAAGGTGGTGGAGGGCTTTTCGGCAGCTGTCCGATGCATGTGCGTTTGGAATGGCGGTGAATGTGAAGGTTTGCGGTAGCGAGTGGGTGAAGGTAGGTTTGTGGTGCTGGCGTTGTTGTTGTTGGCCGTGGTTGGTCAACAAAAGGTAGACAGCAAAAACGCCTAACCAAGGAATGCCCGAATGAATGATTATTCCTTATACATGGGTTTCGGAGTAATACACATGTACTTCCGAATCACCTCTCACCTATGGGACCTGGATGGTGTTCGCGAATTTCCACAGCCGTAACAATATGTTATGCTTAATGACCGAACACAAATAAAAAATATATATCATGTTAGCACAGCTGTACACACAACGACACAACAGAGTTTGTAATGTTAACAGGATTCGCATATCAGGTCACTGAATTCAACCACCAATTCTTTTTGAGGTCAACATTGACCAAAAGGTCAACATAGGCCAACTTTCTAAAATTGTCAATTTTCATCCGATTGACTTGAAATTTGAACAGGATTTGCATATTTGGTCATTGAATTCAACCAACAATTATTTTTGAGGTCAATAAAGGCCAAATGTCAACAACTTAGGTGAGATTTCTAAAATCCTCAGTTTTCATCTGATTGACTTGAAATGGGTGTGTGATAAGGCCGAATCGATTCGATTTTGGTGAAAATCCGGATCCGGATCCGATAATTTATTAATTTACCAAGTGATTCTTCACCATTAAGAGATGGGGCCAAAAACGATATGTAGCATGACATTTCAAATAGTTTTGGACGAGTTGTGACAAAACTAGGTGGATGAGTTGGTTAGGTGACGAGAACAAGCTGATTCGATTTTGGTTTAGGTGACAAGCACAAGCCGATTTGAAGCTAATTTGAAGGTCCTGATGCAGATTCGGCCTATCAGTGGAGGAGTTGGTTGTAAAACGTAAACTGTCCAGTCTGGCGGAGGTACGCACTCCACCAAGTGCCGTTCCAGTTTTTTTCTCTCCCTCGCCGAAGGAGAATGGTATTGCATTTGGGTCCATTGTTTGTATATTGATCACTTCCGTCATCTGTTGTGTGTTTGTGTGTTTGGTGTGTGTGTGTTTGTTACTTACGAAATCTAAAGATTTCGTAAGTTATTGATGACTTCCGTTATGTTTGTTTTGTGGTTTGTTGTTGTTTGTAGGCACGATAAACTCGAACGGAGAAGCTACAATGTCAAATTACATCAACGTGATTCAGGAGGGTGATGGCTAGTGCTGATTAGATTTTGGTACAAATCGGTCAAAGGTCAAGTCACAGTGAGGTCAAAATACAGATTTTTGATGGTTTGGTAAGAAACTCGGAGACGGAAGAAGCTACCAATGTCAAATTACACCACGTGATTCAGGAGGGTGATGGCTAGTGCTGATTAGACTTGGTCAAAGCGGTCAAAGTTCAAGGTCACCGTGGGTCAACTATTCGATTTTTGATGGTTTGGTACAGAAATCGTAAAACCTTCTCGTTTGCGTCGACGTGGACTTCCTTAGAGACAGTTTTATTAGACACGTCAGAGGTCAAGTTGACGATTTCGTAAGTACCAGTCTATGACTGCTTGTTTATCTGTTTGTTTGTGTGCAGTATATCGCATAAAGTTGGAGACGGACCCGGATGAAATTTGGTGGGCACGTTGGGTGTGTGACAAAGACGAACTGATTAGATTTTGAAGATCTGGATCCGGATCCAAGTACTCGATTTTTTTGAAGTGATTCTTCACCATTGAGAGATAGGGCCAAAAATGATATACAGTATAGCACGATATCTCAAAAAGTTGTGGACGGATTTGATGAAACTTGGTGGACGGGTTGGGTCTGTGGCATGGACGAATTGATTTTGGTGAAGATCTGAATCCGGATCTGGATATGAGAATTATTTAATTCTTAAAATAATTTTTCACCATTGAGAGATTGGGCCAAAAATGATATATAGCATGATATTTCAAAAATGTATTGGGCCAGATATGTCCTCGTGGATCATGCATTGCGTGGCAGAGGTATGCGCTCTTCCGAGTGCCATTCTAGTTAATTACATAACACACCAATACACAAACACCACACAAAAGCAATCCTGACGAATATCTGCAATCTCTAATTGCTCCTTTTCTTGTTTGATTACTGTTGTATTTGTGTACAATCGTAATTTTTCATGCTTTGTCGTTGTACATTTTGTTCGACCGATTTGCTGAGACTGTCAGATCAACCCTCATGTGTTCATTGGCAGAGTTTGGAGATTTTGCAAAACAAAAAATCCAGTATTTCTATATTGGCTCAGCTTTCATTCTTGTGGCTTCTGAATCAATCAATTAATTAATCTATTTCTTTGTGGACTCAAAAACAGCCTCTGAGGCCATGGCAACATAGGCCATGTTACTTCCCTCACAATGTATCTCCACCCTCAGTACAGAGTTTGCATCTTCCACCTCCTCTCCCACCCTCCTCACCTCAGCCCCACGTCCTTTGCTGCTTGAAACGTTTCCCTCACACGAGTGCCCAGCTCCCTCTGGTTATTATTTTCTCCAAATTTGACAGGGCCCCTCCATTTTGGGTGAGGAGAAGGAAAGGATGTCAAATGCCCTGAAGGTCATGCTCTTGCATTCCTTAGTTCTTCTCTGTGCGTTCTTCTTTCTCTCACCATCCTAGCTCTTTTTGTAACTCAGAAGCTCTTTTCCAATTCCTTTTCATCTCTACACCTTCTTTCCATTCTTCTTCACTTTTTCATACTCTTGCATTTCCATATCTCCCCACTCGGCCGAAATTGGGTTGAGATCATGCCCCGTTCGTGCCATGTTGCCGCCATCGCCGACCATAAATAGCCGCTCGCTCCTGTGCTGCCTGATGGTGCCATCGCGCCGCCATTATCATTCAGTTCGCCGCAAAGTCCGTCTCAGGATTTGGTTGAGCTCCCCCGTGATTCAACATACAAGTGTACATCCCGGCCATGATCCTACATTACTACACACAACAATTCTACCCCGTCCGCTCGCCTTGAGACGCATTCTTATTCCACGTAAGGTTAATTTAGCTCGCTCGAATAAGGGAATCGGTTCGCTCCTCTCACCGACCGATTCCCATGAATTTAGCTGACCAGAGAGTTCGTTTCCGCTCTCTAACACCAGTGGCGATTCCGGCCCGTCGGTGTGCGATCGCCACGTGATCGAATCGCCGACGCCTCGCCCACCGGACGGACAATTCATCGTGACCCTCCGGCTAACCCGGAATCCCAGTCACGTTGGACCTTTCGGCCTCACCCACAACCCAGTCCGCATTCACCCGCCAATAGGTGAATCGGCCCGAAATCAATATACCGATACGCACGGAACCTACCGAGGTTGTACCTCCAAGCCGACTTCGACATATCCGCTTAAGCGCTCGTTCCGGCTACGGATACCACGTGTTTCCGCCTTGACGGTCAAAATTATCGGCGCCCGCCACGACTAACCCTTACGTAAACAGATAACCACGAAGGAAAGAGCGCACGCACGGAAAATTTTCAAACAGACAAGCATTTATTTACAACACACACATTAGAAGCACAGTATAGCAAACATAAATAATTAAAGTAAATGACATATATCAAAATAAAAACAAAAAGTAATGCACATATAAAAGAAGAGCTAAAACCAATACGCGACCGACCACTTAAAACAATACTACTTTACAACATGCGCCGACCACACGTTCACACAGAACCCAAAAAAAGAAGAAAAGAGTGGCGACTTCCCTGTCTGGCCTGAGCCCTCTCCCGACTTCACGTGGCCCGGCTGGCCCCACTCTCTCTCGCGCCGGCACCCTCTCCGCAACTTCTCGTCCGGACCGCAGGTCCTACCCACAACCACCCGCCCGTCTCCGTCCTGCTCCTTGCAGTCCTCCCAAGCCGCGACGTCAACCTCTCCCCCGACCAGACAGCAGACAGAACCTCGACTGACAACTTTCTTGCAAACCAACTGAAAAGGAAGAAACCGCCCCTCGCCCGGCTGTTCGTCTTTTATCGCTCCAGAACCACCAAAGCAAATTCTTCGGATCAAACACCTCAGGCGATCCACGTCCCATTGGATGGAGAAAAAAGGCTGAATCTTCCTGATCCTCAAATTTCATATCCCGATTCCCTTCAGCGCGTTGGAGCGGGCCAACCGCCCCGCCTTCCTAATTGGACACTCAGATTGGGGTTGAGCAATTCCTTATACCGAATTCTCCTCGGAAAAAAACCGCCTCGCATCGCGGCTCTGTGTATCGCTGAAGATAGCACCTCGTGCCCATAGGTGGTCTGAATGCCGTAGGAAAGGTGTACGAGGTTTCGGCGTGTTCCGATGCCATGTTGCTCTTTGAATGCTGTGTGATGTGTTGCGGTAGCGAGTGTGAAGCTAGGTTGTTGGCTGCTGCGTTTGTTTGTGTTGGCGTGTGGCTCAAAACAAAGTATGAACAGAAAAGCGCTAACTCAAAGGATCGCAGCACCGGATGTATCGCCATTAAAGTCCCTCAATACAACGGGTGGAGCTAACTACACTTTGACTTCAGAAACCTCACCTATGGACCTTGGATGGTTCGCGAATTCCACAGCCGTAACAATAGTGTTATGCATTATGATCCGAACAAAATAAAAAATTATACATTTAGCACAGTGTACACACAACGAACAAACAGATTGTAATTTAACAGATATCCATATCAGGTTCACTGGAATTCACCACCAATACTTTTGACGTCAACATTGACCAAAAAGGTTCAACATAGGCCAACTTTCTAAAATGTCAATTTATCATCCGATTACTTGAAATTTGAACAGTTTGCATTTGGTCATGATTCAGACAACCAATTATTTTTGAGGCAATAAAGGCCAAATTGCAACAACTTAGGTGAAGATCTAAAATCTCAGTTTTCATCTGATTGACTTGAAAGGTGTTAGGCCGATACATCTCGATTTGGTGAAATCCGTCGGATCCACATAATTTATTAATTTACCAATGATCTTCCCATTAAAGATGGGGCAAAAACGATATGTAGCATGTACATTCAAAGTTTGGACGAGTTTACAAACTAGGTGATAGTTGTTAGGACTGAGAACACTGATATCATTTCGTTAATGCAGACAAGCACAAGCCGATTTGAACTAAATTTGAAGGTCCTGATGCCGGATTCGCCTATCAGTGGAGAGTTGTTGTAAAAGTAAACGTCCAGGTCTGGCGGAGGTACGACTCCACCAAGTGCCGTTTCCAGTTTTTTCCCTCGCCGAAAGGAGAATGGTATTGCATTTGGGTCCATGTTTTGTATATTATCACTTCCGTCATTGTTTGTGTTTGTGTGTTTGTGTGTGTGTGTTTTTACTTACGAAATCTAAAGATTTCGTAAGTCTATTGTGACTTCCGTTATGTTTTTATTGTGTGTTTGTGTGTTTGTGGCACATACAACTCGAACCGAGAGCTACCAATGTCAAATACATCACGTGATTCAGAGGGTGATGGCTAGTGCCTATAGATTTGTCAAAATCGTCAAAGTCAAGTCACAGTGAGTCAATATACATTTGATGGTTTTGTAAAGAACTCGGGAGAACGGAAGAAGTCTACCCATGTCAAATTACACCACGGTCATTCAGGAGGGTGATGCTAGTGTATTAGATTGGTCAAAGTCGCAAAGTGTCAAGGTCACCAGTGAGGTCAAACATTCGATTTTTGATGGTTTGGTACAGAATATCGTAGAAAACTTCTCGTTTGGTGCGTACTTCTCTAGGAACTTATTAGACAGTCATAGTCAAGTGACGATTTCGTTAAGTACCAGTCTAGACTTTGTCTTATCTGTTGTTTTGTGCGTATATCGCAAAGTGGAGACGACCGATAATGTGGCCACGATTGGTGTTGACAAGTACACATATTAGATTTGAAGCATCTGGTCCCGATCCAAGACTCTTTTTGAATATCTTCACCATTGAAGATGGGCCAAAATGATTATACGTATAGCACGAGATTCTCAAAAAGTTTGACGGATTTGAGAAACTTGGTGGAACGGTTTCTTGCATGGACGAATTGATTTTGGTGAAATCTGAATTCGATCGTGATATGAGATTATTATTTAAAATAATTGTTCACCATTTAGAAATTGGCCAAAAATGAATCATAGCATCATATTTCAAAAATGTTGGCCAATATGTCATCGTGGATCATTGCATTGCTGCAGAGGTATGCCTCCCGATGCCATTCTATTAATTACATAAACACAATACACAAACACACACCAAAAGCAATCCTGACAATATCTGCAATCTCAATTGCCTCCTTTCTTGTGTTCTGGATTTGTGTACAATCGAATTTTTCATGCATTTGTCGTTACATTGTGTTCACATCTTGACTGTCAGATCAAACTCATGTTCTATTGGCAGAGTTGGAGATTTTGAAAACAAAAAATCCATTATTATATATTCTCACTTTCATTTCTTGGCTTCTGAATCAATCAAGTAATTAATCTAAATTTCTGTTGACCTCAAAAACACCTCTAAGGCCATGCGCAACCATAGCCATGTTACTCCCTACAATGTATCTCCACCCTCATACGGAATTGCATCTCCACCTCTCCCACCTCCTCACCCAGCCCCACGTCCTATGCTGCTTGAAACGTTCCTCCACGATGCCCAGTCACCATCTGATTATATTTCTCCAATATGACAGGCCCCTCCATTTGTGAGGAAGACGAAGATGTCAAATCCTGAAGTCATAGCTTGCTCATGTCCTGATGAAGATGAGGCAAGTTGTGGAGAAACAATTGGTAAATTTATGATAGCACCCTGACCAATTCCTGCAAGAGTTTCTTTAACCCCCCCCCCCAAAACACACACACTTCCTATCTCCGCCCCACTCCTCATGCCCGCTCCCTACCAACCACTCCTCCCCCTTTCTCCATCATCCTATGTTCCTCCCACGAGAAAGGCTCACACACATGACAGGCTTTACAGCCCCTTGGTTGTTTTTTTTGGGGTGCAGAAAGGTTTAAAGTTAACCTCAGGTTATTAAAGGAGAATCTTAAAGCGAAGTTGCTTTAACCTCAGTGTTCCCTCGACTGATCCAAACTACACATTTGTACCCCCATTTGAGTTTTAACTTAAAAGATGTGGCTGCATAAACTAAAACCACAAAAGAGAAGTGAGAGGAGAGAGAGAGATAAGAAAGAGAGAGAAGAAGAGAGAGAGAAGAGAAGAGAAAGAAGAGAAAGAGAAGAAAGAAGGTAGGAAGAAAACAGAGGAGGAAAGAGAGAAAAGAGAGAAAAAGAAGAGAGA
>CM068956.1:75073122-75098139 GCA_035128595.1 Eptatretus atami | reverse complement strand
GGAGAGGAGAAAGTGTTGGGGAGGAGAGGAGAGGGAGACATTGGCGTTGATATATAGATAGTTGATGAGGCAGCTCCACATTTGAGGAGCAGACATGAAAAATGCTCAATTGCTGAAGTCTTTATCCCCGAAAATAAAGTCCCAAATATAAAGGCTGATCACCCAAACTGTGTGAAAGTCCCATCAGCTTATTTTGGCTGCCAAGGTTCATCAGTCTATGCATAGTCACCTTGCCCATAGATCTGATGGACCAAGTTGTTATAAACTATTGTTGTGAATTCGCGCCCGCCGGCGTGCGGACAGCGTTTTTAGCCGATCGCGCCGTACGCCCAGGAAGACAATTGCAGTTCGCGACTGTTGCGACCACAACCAAAAACAGTCAGGGTGTTCCAAGGGCACACCACGGCCTGTCAATATTTACCGCGGGCGCACCAGGTCAATCGGCCGAAATTGTCGATTACCGATTATCGGGGAGCACTACCGAGAGACCGTTACCTCAGCGGAGGTGGTTGCTCGGACTACGAACCCTGCTCAAAGGTATCGTTCGTTCTGGATAAACCGAGCGGGGTATTATGCGAGGACTCGCTGGACCGATTCTTTTATCGGCTATCAAAAGCCCGCGTACACATTCCGAAACTGCATACAGGCGTTTCAAGGGGAAAGGACACGCAGAACAGGTTCTACATTCAAATAGCACATTTATATATTACACATATACAATCAAGCATAAATTTGTGAAACACGCATGCAGTTATACAGCCAACAATGCAAAGGAAGAGCTAATCCGGTCTATAACTATCATGTACAGTCACTTATACGTTTCTCTACTTACGGGACACGGCCACACTTCACAAATAAAGAGCAACAAAAGACCCCCTCAAAGCAGGGGGTCACACTGGACCCTTAGGGTCTTTATGTCAGGAGCTTGGGTGACCGAAGGAACTCCAAGAGGCGCGCAGGTTACCTCCACCCTTTGTGTGACTTGCTTGGGCGTCCCTCTTGGACCCTCTCCAGTCCTCACCGACTGACTTTCCATCGCCTCTCACTTGTCTCTCGCGATAACCTTCTCCTCGACGACTGACACACCTCTCCTCGACGACACACATCTCTCGGACTGCGATCAGCGCTCGCTTTTATCTGCACGGCTCGCCCTCCGCTTTCCCCCCCTCCGCACGCAGCCGGCGAAGCTTTCCGGGGGGGCGCTTTCCCTCCGCTGAATCGGGTTTTTTCGTTGAATACTTCTGTAGCGTCATTGCTTCCTTTTCCGCACGTGTTTGTCTTGGGGGAGGGGTGAGGCCGTCGTCCGTTCTCCCCGATGAATGCAGGCTTCTCGCAACCGTGCTGAGGTGGAATGCGGTGGTGGTTGGGTTGGAGTTATGGTGCGTGGCTGGCGTTTTGTGGTGGTAGTGAGGGTGGTGTGGTTGGGCGGTGGTTGTAGGTGGTTGTTGTGAAGGCGGCTGTTATGTCTGTGGGGATGTTTGGCGGTTGAACGAGAAGGTGGTTGGGTGATCGTGGTTGTTGTGGTTGGTGGGGCTTTGGGTGGTAGTGAATTGGCGGTTGGTCCAAATAACGATAGTAAAGAAAAACGGCTAACTCAAGATCACAGCCCGGGTGACGAATCTAATTCCCATTTGACAACGGTGGGGAAATCTAACTGAACATGGCTTATCGGCATAACTGAACTAAGAGACCTATTTGGTGTTCTGCGAATTTTCCACAGCCGTACACTACCCCCTCCCCTTTTTACAGACTGTCCGAGTCGTCGAATTTTCGTGTTGCCATCATGGTGTAAGTTTCCCCTAGTTATCTTATTCGGATCCCTGAGTGCGATCATTTAGTGTATTCGTGTCCCACAAAATAAATAACCTACGGCTGAGTAACTAACTAAACAAACCCACTCATACAGACGACTTAACTAAAAATGCCGGCGCTATGACACCATGCAGGGGAAGCAACTCATTTACAATTTACCTTAACCTATATCCTTATACATTTTACACTAAACCAGGCCCAGGACTGATGGACTCTGTGAAAAGAGGCACATAGCAATGTCAGCGGTATTTTGAGGGTGAGCGCCCCACAGCTGAAGGTCGGATGTCTTCGGCGGGCCTGTTCAAAAGGCCCCGTTGTCTGTCACAAAACCTTATTAGTCTTCAGCTGCTGAAGGCAACTCACCCCACCCGCGGTCTATGCGCCATCCCACGCCATTCTTTCAAGCAGGGAGCCAGGCTGCTCACACGCAGTTCTGGCTCATGAACAAATGCAGGTGACAGGGAATATGGCCGGCTCACCAATGCAGTCCTAGGCTCCCCTTGAAATGAGCGCAGTGAACACAAAACGTACCGGGCTGCGTCAATACAGTCCCCGTGTGCGTCTGCCTACATGGCAATCCTGCAGAATGCGCGCATGATCCTGGCGCACATGGTGATGGATGAATGGGGCAAATGCAACAAAGGACTAGCAGGCATGGGGTCAAGGCAAAGGCAGGAGACAGGGCATGGCAAGGCCGGCACAGGCCGTTGTAGCAAAACAGGGCGGGTGAAGCTGACGGCACAGGCCTTGTAGTATAAAACAGCCGGCAGGTAACTGACGGCACAGGCTTGTAGAAAACACGCAGGGACGACCGCAGGCCTTGCAGCAAAACAGCCGGCAGGTGAAGCTGGCCGGCTTTGTCTCGTCTGCAGGTGTGTGGAGGAGTGCGGTGGTGCTGGCACTCAGAAGCGGGCTCGGACCTACCCTACTGTCCTCCTCCCAACCTATCGCCTTTGCCTGTCTCTGTCCATACCCGACCCCTTAGTTTGCAAATATCCAAATTTAGCCCCAACTTATTTTTTTTTTTATTTTATTTTATTTTCCCTATTATAAATCGTTCCCTAACCCCCTTTATGTCTCTGTCCGGCTAACCTACCATGTCTCCTAGCCTACCCAACCCCTACGTTCCCTTCCTGGAGGGGAATAAAGGAAGCTAGCGTCCTGTGTCGAGGCCCAACGGAAGCCTCGAATGGCCTCCTATATTTCAGCGATCTATTACCACGGTGAGTCCAGCGGCCCACAAGAGCGAAGGATGGATGGTGCGGAGGGGTACACTTTCTATCTACCCTAACATTTTTTTATCCTAAACTACCCCGGCTTTCCAAAAGCGCCTCTCGCTTAAACTGCTGGTTTACAAACAAGATTCCGTCGCCTGTGTTTGGTGTCCTCACAATTTCGGGCCTCGCCCTCCAATTTCCCCTCTGTCCTCCACGGTTTCGTGGCTGGACGCGTGGCTCCTTGGCAGGAACTACCCTCTGCCGATTCTCCAACGATGGCACCCCCGGGCCTGCAACTGCTCGAGCTACCAGCTCCCTAAACACTGGGTGCGCTCCTCGGCTACTCCCCTCGATGCGCCCATGTGGCGTGTTGGGCCCCGGGTCCTTTCCGAGGGTCGCCCGTGCCCAGTACACTGCCCCCGTGGCATTTGGGCCACGGGCGGGCCCAGCCCGTGCCGGCCCACTACACTATCCCGGCCCCCCATGGACCCTTGACGCGGCGACTAGCCCGGTGCCCGGGGTACCACTAAGCGATACTCACCGTTCGCAGCCGCTCCAGCCCGTCAACAGGCTCCTGCACCCTCCAATGGGTTCGAGCCTACGTTCCACCAAAGCAAAACGACCTCCATTTTGTCAATTTGACTAACCCAACTAACTATACTTGACCCCGGGGTCCCTTGGGTGAGAATCACTCCTCCCCCAATCACTCATTGCACCATGCATTCCACATTTCACTCCATACACACAGGCTCGCTGGCCTCACTTACTCATCAAGTACATTTTCACTCATTTCTCAACTCACATCGCTGATCACTGCATTTCTTCTCACTAACCCATAAATACCTCGTGCTCCCTCGTCATCCCTTAAACTAGTAGCAGTTCCATTTTACACTACGTAGCTAAGCTACACATCACAGATCTGTCACTGTCCTCAAAAACCAATTCCCATATCCCATCCTAAATCTCAACTAAAATCCCTCTACCTAATCCATTCCACGGGCTCATAGGACTTATCCCTGCCCCATGAGCCGGTCTAACTAAGCTAACCCCCCCTAACTAGTTGATCCTGTACCGGGCAAGGGGTCATCCACCCTTGCCCAGGAATCCTGTTCACCGAAGCGAGGGCTTGCTTTTTTTTTTATGCGGCACCAGCGGGCAACTCCACCTGCGCCTCTCCCTGTGATGTCATGCCGCTGCTGCGCTTCGCGCACCCGTCCTCCTCGGAACTACATCCCGCAGGGATTTCCCTCCTGCCCGATTCCACCATGCCCACGACGTCACCCTGCGCATTAAAAGCCAGCCTCGCGTGCGAGGGTTCCCCACGCGAACACATGTGCTCTGCCGTCGGAGCTTCACACACACGCTCGCTGAGGAACCCATCCGGTCCAAATTCGTAATCCAGCCTACCTTCTGTCCAGTCTGCGCAGTGTCGGCTCGAATCCACCGCGGCGTTTCCGGACCGATTTCACTCACGCAGAGCACACGTGGCGGGCCCTCGTGCGTAGCACAGCACAGGCCCCGCCGTGCTGCCGTGCAACCCGGCACGGTACCCAAACAGCTACGGCCGCTACTCGGCCTTTGTCCACCGTCAGGCACCGTCGTCGTCGCACTCTCGCGCACAAACTGCCACGTGCCACACCTCACACACCTCGACATGACATTCACACGGGACATGCGGCTGGTTGCGCATTGCAACCGCATCTCCCTCACGTACAGCGCTCTCACACACGCTGCTCTCTCAAGCTCTCTCGTCATCACACACGGTGTTTCATCTACACACCGGTGTGCTGGGAAGCAACGCATTTCGGCACACTCGCAACACGCACACCTTTTACTCACACACGCGGTCCTTTCAACAACCCTTTCACTCACGCTATGCGCGCTTCTTCAGCACGCATTTCGGCTCCACTCGTGTACACACAACCGGGACAACTGGGGATTGCCACCACAAGGGTTCCGGGCCTTCAACCCCCAAGCTCCTTGCAACCCGGTCACACAGCATCGCCCCCTCTAACTCCTCGGCACGACCGGACCCACCTGGTCGAGATCCGCTTTAGGGGATATTTCCTCCCTTGTCCTGGAGGAGGCTATCGGCTCTTGCACCGGGTCAGACACATTCCCCGAGCTCCTCCTCATTGTACTCCACTACCTCCAGTGTGTGTGTTTCGTCTTTCACCCCGTTTTTATTGTGTTGGTCTCTCCTCTACTTTTTCTTTCTCCCGCGTCTCTGTTATTTCTTCTAATTTTCTGCGCTCCCTTCGTGTCTCTGTTAATTCTATTTCCTTCTCTCTACGTGTCTTATACACGTCGCCGTCACCCCATTTATTTTCCTCTTTGTCACCGTCACTTTCTTTGTCACCTGCACGAGTCTCGTCTACACGTCTCCCCTTATTTTGTCCTCCCCCGCTTCCATCGCGGGGGGGGGGGGGGCACAGCCGTTGCACTCCTCCCAGCTCGCTGCTCCAGCACGTGGCCCGCCATTTTGTGCTCCGTGTCCGAGTTTCTCGCACGCGCATCGCCCTTATGCCCGCCTGCAGGCCTCGCCCCACGCACTGCGTTTCACCCCGCAGTGTTCGCATATCGCTTCTGAATGCCTGCATGTTCGCATCCATTTTGTTATTCATTTCTTTCATTCTTGCATCATCTGCACAAACATTTCCCCACTTGGCTGATCTCAGCCGACCCGAGAAGCCGAATCGCCTCGGTCGGTCCGGCCTCGCTGGGGTACGGGGAGGGTTTGACGAAGGGGGGGGGGGGTCAAAAGCCGCGGCACCTGCCGCTGCGCCCATTTCGGACTCTGGGTTCAGTTGTGGGGAAATTTCAACCTGCATATTGGAGTCCTGCATGGTTATTTCGTCCTGGGCCATGGATGTCTAATATTCCAAATCCATACCAATCCTCCTGCCCCTGTTCGCCTTGAACCGCCATTTTGCTTCTCGGAAATAATTTAAGCTCGAAATTTAATGGGGAATCCAGGGTCGCTCCACACACCCTTGATCCGATTCCCGTTTAATTTGGTTTGGTGTGAAGGCGGGAGAGTTTGTATCCCACTCCTGACACCAGTGTTGGAATTCCGCGCCCGCCGGCGTGCGGACAGCCGCTTTTTAGCCGATCGCGGCCGTACGCCCACCGGACGAACAATTCAGTCGCGACTTTCCGGAACATGCCGAAAACCAGTCACGGGTGTGCTCCAGCGCACACCACGGCCTAGTCAATATTCTACCGCGCGACGAGGGTCAATCGCCGAATTGTCGATATACCTAATAATTATTCGCACGGGCAGCCTACCGAGAGACCGTAACATCAGCGAGGTCTGCATGGACCACGAACCGTTTAAGCGGTTCGTTCCACTCTGGGATAACCGAACGGGGTATTATCGCAAGACCTCGCTGGACCGATTTTTTTCGGCTATCAAAAAGCCCGCTACCATTCCGAAATGCAATATGGCAGTTCAATGGAGAAAATGACACGACGAACAGGTTCAACATTCAAATAAGCACATTATTATTTTACAGTATACAATCAAGCATAAATTGGGTGAAACACGCATGCAGTTATTCAGCCAAACACAATGCAAAGGAAAGAGCTATACCGTCTATAACTAATCATGTACAGTCACTTATTTACAGTTTCTCTACTTAACGGGGACACGGCGCCACAACTTCCACACAAATAAAAGCAAGAAAAAGACCCCCTCAAAGAACAAGGGGTCGACTGGACCCCTTAGGGTCTTTATGTCCAAGGAGCTTGGGTGGACCGAAGGAACTCCAAGGGCCGCCACAGGTTACCTCACCCTCGTTGGTGACTTGCTGGCGCGTCCTCTTGGACCCTCTCCAGCTTCTCACCGACTGACTTCCACTCGCCTCTCCACTTGCTTCTCCTCGACGATACACACACTTCTCCTCGACGACACACACACTTCTCTCGACGACACACACTTCGCTGCGTTCAGCGCTCGCTTTATCTGCACGGCCCTCGCCCCTCCCTTTCGCCCCCTCCCTTCCAGCACGCGCGCGAAGCTTCCCGAAGCAGGGCGTTTCCCTCGTTGAATCGGGGTTTTTTTCGTTGAGTACTTCTGTAGGCGATCATTGCTTCCTTTTCGGAAGGTGTTTGTCGATGGGGGAGGAGTGAGGCCGTCGTCCGTTCTCCCCCGATGAATGCCAGGCTTCTCGCAACCGTGCTGAGGTGGAAATGCGGTGGTGTGTGGTTGGCGTTATGGTGGCGTGGCTGGCGTTTTGTGGTGGTAGTAAGGGTGGTGTGGTTGGGCGGTGGTGGTTAAGGTGGTTGTTGTGAAGGCGGCTGTTCGTTGTCTGTGGGGATGTTGGCGGTTGACGAGAAGGTGGTTGTGGTGATCGTGGTTGTTGTGGTTGGTGGCGCTTTGTGTTGTAGTAATGGCGGTTGGTCCAAAATAACGATAGTAAAAGAAAACGGCTAACTCAAAGATCACAGCCCGGGTGACACGAATAATTCCCATTTGACAACGGTGGGGAAATCTAACTGAACACGGACTTATCGGCATAACTGAACTAAGGACCTATATGGTGTTCTGCGAATTTCCACAGCCGTCACACTATTATGAACTGGGGTTGAGGGACGAGATATCGCATCATTGTAAATGTTATGACAGCTTTCAGTTTCCACTTTGATTTATCCATTCACATGATTGCAGAAGTGCAGGACATCCGTTTGTATTGAGTGATGTTTCCTGGAGGATTTTCTCGTCGATGCAAGAAATATTTCACCCCACTTTAAAGGCTGAACACCCAGATATAAATGTACAATCAGAACTGCAGTCGCTATAATTGTTCATCTTGTAGTTCATTCACCATCCCATTATTGTACAATAGTGCAGCAGCAAAAGTTGGTGCTGCACAGTGCTGCTGAACGTACATCCAAGCTGTGATAACATGCTGAGAATTGGTTTATTTTTCTCTTTGTGTACACTGCATTTCACCTCACTCTTTCCATGATCAGCTATGGACTATGGTACAATTATTGGAAAGCTGGTTTAGTTTCCCGAGCTATATGAGGAAATTTTGATTACTGTGCTTGTTGTTGGATAGATATTTGCTCAAAAATTAAAAAATATAAAAACACCATGAGACTGAAAAATTAATTTTTTACCCTTTTCGTGGAAGAGAGACATTTTCTTTCGGTAATTCATGGAATTGTGTTTGCGTGTTTGTTTGTTGTACTAGTCCTCCTACAGTTATGGACTGATTTCATTCCAGACTTGCTTACATCGGATCAGCATGACCCCAATTAGTGTCTACGGGTGTTTTATCTTTTTCTTTTTTGGGGGGGGGGGGATGCATATTCTCTATGTTTGTGTGTATCGTGTAGCACCGTCTTCCGGTGGGGGAGAGTATTACAAGTTCCACCCTTTACAGTACAGTAATCCTGTCCGCATGTTTTCCAGTGGAAATGAGCTGTTTTGAATTACTAGTGTGTGCCTGTACATGCAAAAAAAATAAATAAACTTTCAAAACGCGTGCCAGAAACAACCACACAGGCCGTTCCTTCGCTCTCGCGTCCCGTACGTGCATGGCCGTTACGTGCGTGGCCGTACGTGCAAAAAAAAAAACTTTCCGCGTGCCAGAAACAACCACACAGGCCGTTCCTTCGCTCTCGCGTGCCCATACGTGCAAGCCAAAAAAAAATAAAAAATAATACTTTCAAAACCACACAGGCCGTTCCTTCACTCTCGTAAAGGACGACTGGATTGGGGCATTGTGTTTATCTATAAATGCACATAAGAAATTGAGAAATTATTAGAATACAGTAAGTCATCTCTATCCGAAGTGGTGCGTGCCCGTACGGAATGTTCACATGCATTCCACGAGTTATCGCTTGCATTGAAGTAACAACTGCTGTGATACTTCCACACACAGAGTTAATTAAATCCAAATTAAATCAAGTTTACCTCCCTGTCTTTGCTTGCCATGACATTCGCTGCCATTGACCATTGCCACTCCTCCGCCACGGTAACTAAATGGTGCCCTTTCCATCGGCCACGCCTACGGAGCAACGTGTCTTGTCATTGGTTTGGTAAATAAATGGCCGCAGCAACGTGTCTTGTCATTAGTTTGGTAAATAAATGGCCTAACTTGGGAAGCACTTGTCCGATTAATATCAAACCTTGAAAAGGCACATACTCAGGTCCCCAGCAATATAGCTGGCAAGTTTCAAGTAGATCGGACCAGTGGTTGTCGAGAAACAGCGGTCACAGACACCACACACACACACACACACACACACACACACACACATTTCTGGAATTATAGATAGATAAGCAGTGGGTATGTTTTTGCTTCATGCATGTAACCCGGTTATTTTTTTTGCCTATACAGAGATGTCAGTTGCCCATACACCACCCAAATAAAAGTATGCATCAGAAGACCCCCAGGCAAAAATGTTACAGTTTGAATTATAGTATACGAGAGTAGTACTCACACATACTATAGTTGGTAACAGGTCCTCCGACAGTAGTCTGCAGAGATTACTACAGGAAGGAATGCTATTTTTGCCTGGGGTGTTGCATGCTTGGAAAAGATTGCCCATGGATGGGTACTCTGCTCGTACCTATTAAAGCAACTGCTGTCTATGTGCCTTTACCTATCCAGGTATGAATTGTACATGAGGAAATTATTGTATCACCACATCACAATCTTTTCAACATAAAGGCAGCAAGCGAGAGGCTAAAGGTATGCATATTAACCTCTGAGCTGTCTAGCCTGGGTTTGAATGCCAGCCCAGATATAAAAAGAATCATAGTATTTTGCATGTAGGGTGATGCATCAATGTGTCCCTCGGATGGATGTTAAACTAGGTGTCCTTGTCTGTTGCCATTAATAAACAGTCGTTAAATATTCCAGTGTCCTTCACAAAGAGTATGCAAGTTGTTGCCAGCACAATGTAAAAATTATTGCTCTGACCCACAGGAGGGCACTGTATAAGCAGCAGAGCTGTGGCCCCCAGCAGATGATGCTACACGCAGCCATGTGCTGGATATGAAAGAAGAAAAATCATGAAGTTTTGGTTGCAACTTGTGTTTGTTAAATTACTAGTTAGTGAACTGATGCTCGAAACTAATAAATTTAGAGAAGTGGGACAATTTATTTGCAAGTTCATGTGTAATCCAATGTATTTTGTTTGTTGCTGTTTGACAATTCAAGTGTTTGTGGCTGTTCAATTTGTTTTTTGCATTCAACAATCAACAGGATGGAAATTTGAAGTATAACTTGAAATTAATTTAATTCTGTTCACTTGCTGCAATCTCTCAGAGCATTCTGTTCATGCCTTTGTATTGATATCAGTAGTTTTCAGATAATAAATCAGAAACTTTTATTTTTATACAATTGACATATTCCTGGTTTTCCTTCATCGGTGCACATTTGCAGATAAGTGACAATTGGATGGTTGGTATTATGGCCAGACTCGATACACCTTGGTGCTCACAGTCACAAAGAAAGATAATTTTCTCTGCTCATTTTTGTAGATGATCAACGATCAGTTGTTCTTCTGTTCATCATCAAATGCTAATAGTAACAAGCACAGCCTAGAATTATATATATATATATATATATGAAGACCACAAGGGAAAACCGGTGATGTCACTTTTATAAATTTCAGGGTTATTGCACTGCCAATAGTTGCAACATAAGGTTTCCTCTCACAAATTTACTTTAACAAATATCAGGGTGTCACATAATTTATATGGTATAAAGTTTAGCCGTGCAATGAAAAAACAAGTGTTGTCAAAGCTGAACAAGTAGAAACCCAGAGTTGTCAGTACTTTACTCCTGGTTATCTCCCTTTCATTCATGTTAACTGTTCCACCATAATATTCAGAGTTGAGAAACTAAAAAAATAAAGGTTGTAAAACTTTCACAGCATAACCTGAGCACTACAATAGCCTATTTGGTTATATCATGGATCTATTATTTTTGATCACAGGTTTTGTGTTCTGCAAAGTATTGAAATTAAGTTTTCACTCAGATAAGATTGGTCTGCGTCATTCATGTTAACTGTTCCATCATATATTCAGAGTGAGAAACTAAGTTATTAAAAGGTTGTAAAACTATCACAGCATTAACTCTGAGCACTACAAATGGCCTATTTGGTTATATCATGGGCTCCGTAGTTGGTGCATATCGTGGTTCAAGCCTGATCATACCTTTATTGTGACTTTTTGGACCCACGCCGTGGCTTAATGGTTAGCGCGTCTGAGTACCCATCCTCATTCGATGTACCCACCGCCCAATCAACCTGCTTAGGTATATGAGGGAGTCACATGAGTTGACTTCGGCTATCGCGGGGTGGTTTATCCTTGGTTTCCTCCGGTTTTCCATCATATTAAGTAGTACGGAGTAAGAAATGGAGAATCCGTCGTCATATAAGTGAATACCCTTGAGTATGGCGTTGAACACCAAACAAACAAAAAAACAATGACCGTTTAATGTTGAAAAAAATAATCTGTGATCACCAAAGTCATGTAATGTATGCTAATAAACAACAAGCATGAATGCTACACATCCTGGTTAAAATTGCATGGCATTATTAAACAAGGGAATAACCAGTGATGTCAGTTGCAACATTGATTCGTTCTTTCCTCTTAAATTAAATAACACAGAAGCTTGGCAAATGCTACATGCTTAATTTGATCGGCCAATGATCACTCTTCCTTTACTGGAAAAGAAATTATATGACAGTTATTAACAGTCCACCAAAGTCTTGAAACTTTGTTTTCCAGTTTTTCAAAATTGACTTATCCTGACATCTCTGGTTTTCCCCTTGGTCTTCATATAGTATATAGTATATATTATATATATATATTATATATATATATATATTAATATATATATATATATTATATATTAATATATATATATATTATATTGTTTACGGTTGTAGAAATTCACAGAACACCATTCAGGTTCCCCAGAGGTCAGTTATGTCGATAAGTGTGTGTCCAGGTTAGATTTCCCCACCGATGTATAACGGGAATTATTCGTGAACCGGGCTGTGCTCTTTGAGTTAGCCGTTACTCTTTTGCTTCTTTATTTTAAAGAACAACATCTCCTCACCATCATCTCCACAAACAACACCATCTTCACAACAAAACAACCATTACAACAAACGAACAACATCTCCTCACCATCATCTCACACAACAACCCCATCTTTTCACCAACAACAACCATTTCAACCAACGAACAACGTCTCCTCACCATCATCTCCACGGCGCCGCCATCTTTTCCCAGCAACGGCATCCACAAACGAACAACATCTCCGCCGACAACACGACGACTTCCTCGTTGGAGCGAAAGCGCGGTGATTCCTACACGTCCGCGTTTGATGGCAAGATTGGATCAGAATGCCAAAAGGGGCGGAGCCAGCCGGGGGTGAAGGGTCGAAGGTAAAAGACCAAACACCACCCCGAACCGATAAAAGGCCGGGCTGAAACGCCGAGAGTTGAGTTGCAGTTCGGAGTGGAGCTCTGGAGTAGAGCTGGGCTGGGCCGTCACAGGGTGCAGAGCTGTTGATCGTTGGAGTCCGGTGGAGTTTGGAGCCTGGAGTCCAGTCGAGCCTGCAGTGCAGTGCAGAGTTGTTGGTCGGTGGAGGCGGCAGCGAGGTCGCCAGCCGGAGAGAAGTCACCAGCCAGCGACATAACGGTCCGAATGATCGGGCCCTGGACGGTCCGAGCGACGCTGAGGAGTGAGCGGGCTCTTAAAAGAGCATCAACTCCAAAAGAGCAAGGCCCGTTCGCTCCTCTGAAGCGTCTCGGCCAGGCCCGATCGACCAAGCCGCACGGCTAGGCCTGGACCAACCAAGCCGCCGTTACACCAGCTGCCGTTGTTGACACGAGACATACGGAGGGTCGCCGACCGAAAGACCCATCGAGTCGTCTCCAGGCGGACAAGGTAAACTGCATGGCCTCGCGAGCTCCTTCGGTCTTCCAAGCTCCGAGGAACATTAAAGGCCTACGGGCCCAGTTCTCCCTTCCTTTTCTGGGGTTTTTGCATGGAAGTCTGTGGCGCCTTGTCCCTTAAGTAGAGAATTGTTATAAGTGCATGTAAATGATAATAGACAACGGCTGTAGGTCTTTTTGCTCGTGTCTTGTCCCTTACCCCCATTCATTGCCTTGCTTCATATGTGCATGTACAAATAAATGTCCGCATTGTTTGAATATTCACCTGCGTTGCGTCCCTTCCTCCAATGAACTGCCATAATTGCGTTCGGAATAAACAGCTGGTTATTAATAGCCGATAAGATAATCGGTAACAACGGACTTGGCGATAATAAACCGCTCAGCAATCGCAGATGGAAAAGCTGCTAAAGCAGCTCGTTTCCGAGCAGGTCCCGTTGAGGTACAACCTCTTGGTAGTCTGTCCGCGCGAATAATTAGGTAAATCGACAATTCGGCGATCGACCCTGTAGCCGGGCAGAGCATTGACAAGGTTGTGGTGTGGTTAAAAACACACCCGTAGCTGGATTTCGCGTTGATCCAAAAGCTGCGACTGGATTGCCACGGTCGGTGGCGCGCGGCCACAATTAGCGAAACGGTCGCCCGCACGCCGAGTGGCGAAATCCACACAATATATATTTATTTATTTATATATCAGGTGTGAGATTTAGTATCAAGACAATTGGATGTAAATGAGGATCAGATTATCCCTGAGGGAATCATACTCATCTAAAAATGAAAATATAAACCTGTTGGTCTGATAAATTGCTGCTGTTCTTCATGTTAAGTGAGTCAATGTTTGCCCCATATTCAAGACAAATTCACTGCCTGTAGATGTTAAAGGGATGTAGATATTATTTGGCCGAGGCCGAGCGAAGAAAGGTCAAGGCCGTTTATTTATAATATGTGAAATACCCTGCAACGCCTGTCCACAGAAAGCAGATTTTTTGAATGCCGGCTGCATTTTTCATGCAATTATTATATAACTTTTTTATTTTTATTTTCCATAGTTAGGTGCTGCACTGTTGAAAGTTTAGTGTCAATTGCTCAAGTGGTTGTGGAGAAAATGAATTTAAAAGCAAACTAGAAAGCATCTCAAAATGCAAAGCCCGTCCACGTCCGCTTTGTACTCAAACTACACTTGACAAAAACGACAGTTAAAAACAATTGTATATTTTATTCATTTGTGTTCTCCACAATCTCATAATAAAGGCTTGTTCAAGATTTGATGACAAAAGCTCAATTGGTAAAAGTGGTACGTGGTACGGCCTGGAAATACACTCACCAAATCTCAATGGTAAACAAGGATGTTGATTAAAACATTTATGGCTGGTCTACCACTTCACCGATGACATCATCCTTACAATCCTTTTTTCCCCATTGGGAGTAGAATGAGGTGTGCCAAGTTTCAAATTTTTCCGATCAGTGGTTTCAGAGATATAATGCTTTAATTTTTTGCATTTAATCCAAGATGGCTGCCATATCACATGACCTACTGAGTGTCACATTATCATTAAAATATTCTCCATGGGGCGGGGGGGGGGGGGTCGCTCCTACCGACAATTCGTGTCAGACTAGTGGTTGCTGAGGAAAAAAAACGTTAAAAGGAGCAAAGAAGGCCAAACAAGGATTTTGTTTTAAACATTTATGGCTGGTCTACCACTTCACCGATGATGTCATCCTAACAATTATTTATTCCCCATTGGGAGTATAATGAGATGTGTCAAGTTTAAATTTTTCTGATCAGTGGTTTCAGAGATGTAATCCTTAATTTTTTTGCATTAATCCAGATGGCTGCCATAATTTTACGTCACAATTTTAACTAAATATTCTCCACGGGGGGGGGGGGGGGGGGGGGGGGGGGCGCTTTCTACATTGAAAATTTGTCAATCGACAAGTTGTTGTCTGAGAATTTTTTAAATAGAGGAGCAAAAAAAAGGGCAAAAAAGGGTTTAACAAAATAAAAATAATAAAAATAGGACAGTGCATCCTAAAGCTCACCTGGATCAGGAGCAGTAGGAACGCAAACCCCACAGACCCCTTAGACTTTTTTTTTTTTTTAATGTGAACAAACTGATACATCACCGGTGATGAAGGTTGTGGTCTTTCATTGAAATAGGTGTGTAGTTTCAGAGGAGAGAGCAAATACCTATTTTGGAGGGGGCAAAAAAAGCCCTGTAGACCCCCCTTAATGAGTGTAGATTTTGATGCGGTCAATAGCCCTTTGTTTAGGCATCAGATATGAAGCTTGTGTCCAAGTTTCATCAGAATCGTGTGTTTGGTTCAAGCGAGAATGACTGACTCACTCGCTCACTCACTCACTCACCTTCGGATACTGCTCGATCGCATAAGCTTCGGGCTAAAGTCCAGGGGAGCTAATAATAATAATAATGAAAATTATTCAAAAATTATTAATTTGTCTTCTCATCTTCTCATCATAAAGCTTTGTAGAAAATTTGATGACAAAAGCTCAAATGGTAAAAAGTTACTGCCCGGACAGACACACAGACACACAAGACAGACACACACACAGAAGTGATTGCAAAACCCAGTCTTCCGCTGCGCAGGGAACGCGCTATATAAGGTGAAAACTGAGGGCCTCGGCAACGTTCCACAGCATATTGAAGGATGGTTGTGGATGCCTATTACTTGTACTGTATTGAAACAACTAGAAGCATATGCACTGTATATATATATATATATATATTATATATTATATATATTATTATCTGTATGTATATTTTATTAATTCTGGCCCGCCTGGCGTGCGATCGGCCACGTAACTCTAATCGTGACCGCGTCGCCCACCGTCGGACAATTCAGTTCGTGACCCTCCTTGGAACTACCGCCAAGAGCCAGTCACGGGTGGGGGTTTAACCTCACCACAACCCAGTCCGCATTCTACCGCGACGAATAGGGTGAATCGCCGAATGTCGATATACCTAAATACCCCGCGGGTAACCTACGAGGGGTTGCACCACGCCGCAGGTCGGCTTAGGACACAGAACCGCTTAAGCGGTTCGTTCCGTACTACAGGGATAACCGAGCGGTGTTATCGCCAACCTCGACGGTTCAGATTATTTACCCGGGTGTTCAAACCCTCACTAATTATTCCACGAGGTAAGGTGGCACTTTCAATAAAGGAGAGGACGCAACGACGGGGAACAGTTCGACAAGCACATTTATTATTTACACACATGTAAGGCAGTTATGCAATATGTACAGCAAGAAACAATACAACCGAATAAAGCAGGGAATTCTGTACAACACAGTCACTTAAACAGGTTCTACTTACAGACGGCACACACATGCAAGCAAAAGTAAAAAGAAAAGAAAGGACCTCCCTTTCGTGGCCGTCCAGTCCCCCTCCCACGACCGTCAGGGGGCCGCGCCCGGCTCCGACCTCCCACGCGGCCGGCGAACCCGCTCTGGCACCCCTCGTCCGGATACGCAGGTCCACCACAGGCGCACTGCGGCGCCTCCCGTCCGCGTCTCCACCACCAGGCCACGAGCGCGGGAACGAGCGAGGAGGAAGGGAGCGCGAGCCAAGAAGAGCCATGAACCGTGAAGAGAGGAGGAGGCCCAACGTGAATCACCGAGAGAGCGAGCCTCGCGTCTGTTCGCCTTTTGTAATGCGGGCTCCGCCCTTCGCTCCTCCCGTTTTCGGCTCCGCCTCCCTTCGAGAAGCTTCTCGAAAAGGGGCGTGCCCTCACCCGACTGCCTCACGCCCCGTGTCCCACCAATGGGGAGCGAGCTGCCCCGCCCCCTTCCCTTCACACCAAGCGCGGGGAAAACAGGCGGGAAAAACCCCACAGGCTTCACAGAGCTTTTGTTCTGCCAATCCTTCTCGGACGGTTTCCGACGCGGAAACGTCGTTACGTGGTCCGCGAGGATGGCGTTCATAAGTGGGCTATGGCGAGATGTGGTATTGTTGTGGGGGTGGTGTGAGCGTGGTGGGCGTTGTGGCGTAGTTAGTGGCGTTGTTGTTTGCATGGAGGTTTGTTGCAATGGTGGCTCAAAATAACGATAGATAAGAAAAACGGCTATCTCAAAGAGTCGCAGC
This sequence comes from Eptatretus atami, assembly GCA_035128595.1. Classification (NCBI taxonomy): domain Eukaryota; kingdom Metazoa; phylum Chordata; class Myxini; order Myxiniformes; family Myxinidae; genus Eptatretus; species Eptatretus atami. Next base: position 75,081,081 of record CM068956.1, on the reverse strand, counting down.
CCGGTGAACCCAAAGAATTCCCTTTAAACAAGGTGGGGACCTATCTGAACACTCAGTTACCGGCATAGCTATCTAAGGAACCTTTATGGTGTATTGCGAATTTCCACAGCCGTAACACTACCCCTCCCCTTTTTACAGACTCGTCCCGAGTCGTCGAATTTTCGTGTGCCATCATGTGTAAGTTTTCCCCTAGTACGATTTACCTTCGGATCCCTGAGTGCGACATTCAGTGTATTCGTGTCCCCAAATAAAATAACCTACGGGCTAAGTAACTAACTAAACAAACCCACTCATACAGACGACTTAAATAAATTGCCGGCGCTAAGACAAACATGCCGGGGGTGCAAAACACATTTACAATTACAACTTAACAACTTAACTTACAAAATTTACACTAACCATGGCCCAGGATCTATGGACTCTGCGGAAAAACAAGAGTTAGCAGGGAGCCAGGCTGCTTAAGCGCAGTCAAAGGCCTCCCCCTTCTTAAAATGAATGCAGTGAACAAACAAACGGTGCACGGGCCGCCGGTGCAGTCCCGTGTTGCAGCTGCCATTAGGGCAGTCCCTGCAATTTGCACGAGGATTCTGGCGCACATGGTAATGAACAGGGTGGGGGGGGGGAATGCAAAACAGAACGGGGCAACTGACGAGGGCAGCACGCATGGATCAGGGCAAAGGTGGCAGGCAAGGCATGGCATGACGAAACAAGGCCGTTGTAACAACCAGAGCCGGCCGATGAAGTGGCCGGCAGGCCTTGAAGCAACAGCCAGCAGATGACGTGGCGGCACAGGCCTCGCAGCAAACAGCCAGCAGACGATCCGACCGGCACAGGCCTTGCAGCAAAACAGCCGGCAGATGAAGTTGGCCGGCACCTTGCCTTGAGATGGAGGTTGGTGGAGGGAGTGCGGTGGTGCTGGCCACTCGGGAGGCGGGCTCGGACCTACCCTAGGTCTCCCTCCCAACCTATCGCCTTTGCCTGTCTCTGTCCATACCCACCCCATTAATTGTCAAAACCATTTAGCCCCACTTATTTTTTTGTTTTTATTTTTATTTTTCTTCCCCCCTATAATCGTCCCCTAACCCCCTTTATCGTCTTTATTTGGCTAACCTATCCTGTCATCTAGCCTACTTCCAACCCCTACGTTCCTTCCTGGAGGGAATAAGGGAGAGCTAGCGTCCTGTGTCGAGGCCCACGAAGCCTCAGAATGGCCTCCTCAGATTCAGCGATCTCAACCCAAAGTGGGTCCAGCGGCCCACAACGAGAGCGAAGGGATGGATGGTGTGGAGGGGTACACTTCCTATCTACCCTAACAATTATTAGCCTTAAACTACCCCGTGGCTTTCAACAAGCGCCCTCGCTTAAACTATTGGTTCTATCAACCCAGATTCCATCGCCTGTGTGGTGTGTCCGCAAATTTCGGGCCTTGCCCTCGAATTTTCCCTCGTGCCCTTGCACGGTTTCGTGGCTGGGACGCGTGGCTCCCTTGGCAGGAACTACCTCTGCCGATTCCCCAAGATGGCACCCCGGGCACTACTGCCTCCGAGCCTACCAGCTCCCTAAACTGGGGAGTGCCCTCCCTGGCAACTCCCCTCAACGCTCACGCGTGGCAGTCTGGCGCCCCGGGCCCCTTTCTGAGGGTCGCCCGTGCCCAGTACACTGCCCACGCGGCCTATGGCGCCCGGGCCCGCATCAGCGGGTCACCGTGCCCATTACGCTATCCCGGCCCCCATGGGCCCTTGGCCTACCGCGGCCGACTAGCCCGGTGCCCGGGGTACCCACTCAGCGATACTCACCGTTCGCAGCCACGCTCCCAACCCGTCAACAGGACTCCTGCACCCCTCCAAGCGGGTATGGAGCCTACATTCCAACCAACAGCAAAACGACCTCCATTTTTCAATTTCGCTAACTCACATTACACTGCCGCGGGGTCCCTGGGGCGGAATCACTCCTCCCCCCAATCACTCATCGCACATGCATACCACATTCGCTCCATTCATACAGACCCGCTGGCCTCACTCACTCAACATGTACATTTTCCATTTCAATTCCAACTCACACCGCTGAACTCTTCCATTCTCTCACTACATCCCCTAACTACCTCGTGCTCCCTCGTCATCCCTTACACTAGTAGCACATCCTTTTAATCTACGAAGCTAAGCTACGTCCCACTACACATCCAAAGTCTGTCCGTGTCTCCAACTATTATTTCCCATTCTAAATCTCAACTAAAATCCCTCTAACTAATCCATTCCACGGGCCCCATGAGGATTACCCCTGCCCTATGAGACCGGTCTAACTAACTAACCCTTCCCCCTAACTAGTTGTCCTGTGCCCTGGTAGAGGGGTCTTTCACCCTCTGCCCAGGAATCCTGTTCACCCGAAGCGAGGCTTGCTTTTTCTTTTTTCTTTCGCGCAGCACCAGCGTGGCAACTCGCAACCTGCGCTCTTTCCCCGTGACGTCATGGCAGCTGTTCGCGCTTGCGTCCGCGTCCCTCCTTGGACGGTACCATCCGGCAGGGATACCCCTCCTGTCGGATTCCAACCCTACGTGCAGCCATGACGTCACCCTGCGCATTCAAAAGCAAGCCTCGCATTGAGGGTTCCCCACACGAACAATGTGCTCTGCCTGTCGGAGCTTCAACAACACGCTCGTGTGGAGAACCCATCCGGTCCAAATCCGTTGTCCAGCCTAGCTTTTGTCCGTCGCGGGATCGGCAACATTCACCGCGGGCGTTTCCGGACCGGATTTCACCCCGCAGGCGCGCACGTGTGGCGCCCGTGCGTTGCACAGCACGGACCTCAGCGCGGCTGCTGGGAAACCCGGCGCGGTCCCAATCCAGCTACGGCGCTACCTGGCCTTTGTCCTTTATCTGTCGCCGTCTCCGTCGCCATTCCACGCACACACTCCTGCGTGTTACGACGCTTACATACCTCACCATTACACTCTCACTCGGAGATGCGGTTGCGTGTTCGCGCATGCCGACCGTCATCTCCCTTGCGTACAGCAACCTCACACACGCTGTCCCTCTCACACCGTGCTTCACTCATGCATGCCCTTTCTGGCGCACACGTGGTTCCACTCATGCACGGGGTTCCGTCACACACACCCCTTCACTCCCGCACGGCGTGCTGGGAAGCACGCACTTCGGCACACTCCGCACCACACCACTCACACACGGGGTTCACTCCCACTCGGGGTCTCATCCACACACGGGTCTTTGTCACACACGCGGTCGCTCTCACACACGCCCTTGCACCCACGCTATGTGCGCGTTGCAGCACGCATTTGCCACACTTATAAACACAGACTTCGACACCACACAACGCCGGGACAACACGCTTGGGATTCGTGCCACCTCAATGGGTTCCGGGGCCTCCATACCCCCCAAGCTCCTCGTGCACCCGTCTACAGCACTCGCCCCCTCAACTCCTTGGCACGACCGAACCCACCTGGTCGTGAGTCGCCTCAAGGGGCATACTCCCTCCCCTGTTCCTGGAGGAGGCTATCCAGCTGCTTGCACCGGGTCACACACGTTCCGCGAGCTCGCCCCCATTGTCCTCAACTACCTCCGTGTGTGTGTGCTCGTCTTTACCCCCGTCTTCATCGTGTAGTCTCTCCTTTACCGTTCCCACCTCCCGCGTCTCTATTATTAATTCTGCGTTGTCACCTCATGTCTCATCTCCCACGTTTCGGTCTCCCCATTTAATTTTTCCCTCTCGGTCACCGTCACTTTTTCCGTCACCTCCACGCTTCTCGCCCAACACGTCTCCCGTATTATTTCGCCCTCACCCGCCTCCATTGCGGCCTGACAGCCGCTGCACTCCCCTCAGCTCGTTCGCCCCAGCACGTGGCGTCGCCTTTTTTCGCCCGCGTCCGCGTTTCGCTGCACACCAATGCCATCATGCCGCCCGCAGGCCTCGGCCTATTTGCTGCATCTCACCCCGCATTGCTTTCATTTCTTCTTTCATTCCGTTTTTTATTTTATTTGTGTTTGTTTCCATTTTGTTTTCCATCTGTTGCGCATTCGTATCCATCTTGTTGATTAGTCCGTTATTCATTTCCGCCAGCATTGCAAATAACTGCGCCATGTTGAGTGCACTCGGCTGAGCCGACTCGGCAAGGATCGGGGGGGGGGGGGCATTGGCGGAGGAGGGAAGGGGAGGTGTCATACACCGCGGCCGCTGCCCGCCCATTTCGGGTTCTGGGTCCGTTTGTGGGGGGAGAAATCGTTCCTGCACCATAAACATTTCCTGCTCAGGGATTTCGTCCTGGCCATGGATCTACCAATTCTACATCCATCTCTAATACCCCCGCTCCCGTTCGCCTTGAAATGCCATCTTGTCCCGTGGAATAAATAATTTTTAAATCGCTCGTGTTTGGTGGGAATCGGGGCGCTCCACTCACCCCTGAACCGATTCCTGTGAATTTAGTTGGAGACGGGGTGGATTTGAATCTCACTCCCGGACACCACTGTTACGAATTCTGGCCGCCTGGCGTGCGATCGGCCACGTAACTCTAATCGTGACCGCGTCGCCCACCGGTCGGACAATTCAGTCGTGACCCTCCTTGGAACTACTGCCAGGAGCCAGTCACGGGTGGGAGTTTAACCTCACCACAACCCAGTCCGCATTCTACCCGCGCGAAATAGGGTGAATCGCCGAATGTCGATATACCTAAATACCCGCGCGGGTAACCTACCGAGGGTTGCACCACGCCGCAGGTCGGCTTAGGACACGAACCGTTTAAGCGGTTCGTTCCGTACTACAGGTAACCGAGCGGTGTTATCGCCGACCTCGACGGTTCAGATTACTTTACCCGGGTGTTCAAACCCTCACTAATTATTCCACGAGGTAAGGTGGCACTTTCAATAAAGGAGAGGACGCAACGACGGGGAACAGTTCGACAAGCACATTTATTATTTACACACACGTAAGGCAGTCATGCAATATGTACAGCAAGAAAACAATACAACCGAATAAAGCAGGGAATTCTGTACAACACAGTCACTTAAACAGGTTCTACTTACAGACGGCACCAACACCATGCAAGCAAAAGTAAAAAGAAAAGAAAGGACCTCCCTTTCGTGGCCGTCCAGCTCCCTCCCACGACATCAGCGGACCGCGCCGGCTCCGACCTCCACGTGGCCGGCGAACCCTCTCCGGCACCCCTCGTCCGGACACGCAGGTCCACCACAGGCCGCACTGCGGCGCCTCCCGTCCGCGTCTCCACCACCAGGCCGCGCCGGGCCACGAGTGCGGGAACGAGCGAGGAGGAGGGGAGCGCGAGCCAAGAAGAGCCATGAACCGTGAAGAGAGGAGGAGGCCCAACGTGAATCACCGAGAGAGCGAGCCTCGCGTCTGTTTGCCCTTTTGTAATGCGGGGCTCCGCCCTTCGCTCCTCCCCGTTTTCGGCTCCGCCTCCCTTCGAGAAGCTTCTCGAAAAGGGGCGTGCCCTCACTCCGACTGCCTCACGCCCGTGTCCCACCAAATGGGGAGCGAGCTGCCCGCCCCCTTCCCTTCACACCAAGCGAGGGAAAACAGGCGGGAAAAACCCACAGGTTCGCAAGAGCTTTTGTTCTGCCAATCCTTCTCGGACGGTTTCCAACGCGGAAACCGTCTTACCGTGGTCCGCGGAGGATGGCGTTCGTAAGCGGCGTAGTGGCGAAGATGGTGGTGATGTTGTGGGGGTGGTGTGAGCGTGGTGGGCGTTGTGGCGTAGTGGTGGCGGTTGTTGTTGTGTGGAGGTTTGTTGCAATGGTGGCTCAAAATAACGATAGATAAAGAAAAACGGCTATCTCAAAGAGTCGCAGCCCAGTGAACACGAAGAATTTCTTTAAACAACGGTGGGACCTATCTGAACACCTACTTACCGGCATAGCTAATCTAAGGAACCTTTATGGTGTATTGCGAATTTCCACAGCCGTAACAATATATATAAAGTTATTTCTCTTTCATCTCTGGGCATCTTCTTGTTGATGCTGCATTGAATACCATACTGACTTCATCTGCCTTTGATGTTCCCTTGCGATCTTCTGAGAAACTGAAGGATGAGAATTTATCCCAACGTGATGAACAAATGAGAGCAGTACAAGCTCTGGAAAATAAACCTGCAGCAGTGCCATCTACTGAGAAGCCCATGGACAGAGACGATGTGAAGACGTGAAAAAAAGCAGCTGTACTGTACCATAAACTAATAGTTAGAAATTCCCATAGAATATGTCTGCTCTGCTAATTTGCTAACAAACGTGAAGGACACAAGAAATATGATGAAACAATCAGTGGATTACCTTCACCCAGCTTGTTTAGGGCTCCTGTATATGGATATGGTGTTCATACTGAGGTTTATAAAGTCAGAGAGAACAGTAAACTGGTAGCTTTACCTTCAGACCATAGCTGAAATGCTCCCTTTCTTTGCAGCTGCAGGACACAATGCATATACAAAGTCTGGGTATCTGAACCTGCAAGATGTGCTCAACCTAGAAGAAGAGCATCTGTACGTGTATAACAGCTTCAGAATGGGGGTGTCATGTCATTCGTATAAGTGATCAATACTGGGCTGGATAATCAACAGATCTGGTGATGGAACAAATATTAATGAGGAGTGTTAAAACAAGTGGAGATCTCACCAGAGGACGTGGCATTATAGGGTCTCAGAGAGCAATATGGCTTCGAGGTATGCCAGCTTGTGCCGAAGTTAATGATGCAATGCAAACCTTCATTGGTGTGGCATACACAACAAGTGAACAGCACAAGGAAGCAAACCAAGCATGCCAGGAACATGACTGCAAAGACACTACACAGATATTAAAATACTGTATCTGGAAGATTGACGCCCATTCGCTGATGATCCTAACCTATGCTGCATTGCAAGTGGCATAATTACTGATAATGAAGTTAATGTTGACAGTGCAAAGGAGGTTGGGGCTCAAATCCTTGCTAATATGGTTGGAAGAAACACCTCAGAGTACAAATTCAAGAGGAGCAATCAAGCAGTTACACTGAAACATACATCCTACATCAAGATTAATGATGAGGTACAAATTGATCCCGAGCTGTTGGTCCAGTGCCTGATCATTGCTGGTGAGAGACGTGATGACATTCCATTCCTGTTGACACATGACCTTTGCAGTTAACCCCTCTGCACTTTTTGAAGCTCCTGGTATTAGGCACCAAGCAAATAAATCTGTATTGAGGTATGTCATATGGAAGTTACTTGACCAACAGAGCCAAACACAAAGTCCAGTCGGTGATGTTCAATATGTGCTTGATGGTGACCAGTTTCCTTCTGTATTGCATTCCTTGGATGAGTGACACCACCTATAATGTTATGTTATCTATGTTGAGTAGAAATATTGAAGTGCAGTCATTGTCTTTGATGGTTATGAGTCTGGCCTACCAACTAAGGACATGGCCCATATGAGGAGAACAAAAAGTCGTATCAAAGCAACAGTGCAGTTTACAGGTGACATGCAATTCCAAATGTAGAAGGAAGAATTCCTTGCCTGTACCCAGAAAAAGCAACGTTTTATCAAACCCCTTAGCACTAGACTGAAGGAATCTGACTTCACCTGCATTCATGCTGATCTCATGGTAGTCCAGGCTGCTTTGAAGAGTGATGAAAGAATGGTCACAGTGCTCATTGGGGAAGATACTGATTTGCTGGTTCTGCTATTTGATGTGTTCCTAATAACAGAGCCAAAGCAAACTGTGAAAAGCCAAATAAAATATGGAAGATCAGGTCCATGAAAGAAGTACTTGAGAGCAATCATATAACTGTTCATTCATGTCTTATTTGGATGCAATACAACATCATGGGTCTTTGATATGGGCAAAGGAATAGCTCCGAGGAGAGCAAAGACAAATGATGAATTAATTAAACAAGCGCCATTGTTTGACACAGGCACCAGCTGTCAATGAACTCATTGTAGCTGGAGAAGAGGCTATAGCCTGTATTTA
>CM068956.1:75054601-75068815 GCA_035128595.1 Eptatretus atami | reverse complement strand
TCACTATTGGCTTAATCAAGGCACGTGACGAAATATCGGAAGTTGTTGTTGTTGTTTTTTTATTTTTTTAGCCGACAAAACCTTTAGGACGCTGCTCTTGGACACATTTGTCCTTGTTACAATATGGATCCTCCCCCTCACTCCTTTTTATTATTTCAAGGGCTGTTCAACCAAGTACTAAAATTAAAGGATAAAGACTATACTTGTTGAAGTTGTTGTTTAACAACAGTTAAAGTTGTTGACATTTCATGGATTGTATTTTTCTTCGGGTTCAATTGAAAAATTTCCAAGAAACCTAAATGTTGACAAAACATGAGGGGTTTTTTCAAGGATAGCATCGGCTCATCACCATATGATATCATTCGTAAAAGAATACCCAACAAATTTATGGTCATAATCAAATCATTTATTCAACAAATTTCATAAAACGTTGTGCAAAACAAACTGGATATATCGTATTAAAGGCTTTCATTTTTAAAAGTCACGGTAAGGCATTTATATATTCTGAAATTAAATTCTTATGTCTGACACAAGAATACAAAGCCTTCTATAGTCTTGAAATGTTACACAGGGGAACAAAGGGAAGTCATTACCAATTAGCGAAGAAAACAATATAAAGCAGAAACATATGTAGATTGCAAAGCCAAAATTGTTTTTAAAAATAGCAAAATAAAATTTGACATTACTTTCTGGGAAATAATTTAAGATTTTATGTCACATCGTATTCTCATCAATTATAATTTGAGAGTAAAAGAAAGGTGATAGTAAAACTTACAACTTGTGATAACATTATGAAAAGCAACATGGGCAGTGTTAAGATAGCTATCAGAAGTTACAAATTCTTAGAAGTCACTTATCTGCAGAAATCTCATCATGCCTGTTGACTGCTTTCTTTTAATCAGAAAAGACCTGTGACTTTCTTGAGGTTCTGTTGCTTCCACAAAGGCAGAAAATCAAATTCCACCTTTGACAACCCCATGATGTTCTTGAACTCATCATCAGAAAGATATTGCTAAAATGAAGGTGAGGGGAAAAAAATCAATCAAATCAAAATCAGGAATTGGTTTGAATCAAGTTTTGCTATCCACTAAATAAGGAACTCTTTCATCTCATCATTCATCAAACATGTACAATTTTTGATTATTAACCTCCGCCATCGGAAGATCGGAGGTTACTGTTTTCACCCCTTTCTGTTTTGTTTGTTTGTTATCTGCCAAAAACGAGTTTTTTTGCAAGATATGTTAGTCAGCTTGTATGTTTTTTTTTTTGTTTCTTTTTAATTTTTTTTTTTGTTTGTCTGTAATCACGTATAGAAAATTCTGCAGAGCTACAGTTATTGTGAAATTTTTGTAACTTCGCATTATCAGTAGGCCTATAGAGGTCCCTTTCAGCGCATAGAATTTTGAGGTCAAAGTCAAGGTCAAGGTCACGTCGCAAAATCAGGGGGGTCGATCCGAAACCCTTATTTTTTTGAGTAATTTTGATCGGATCGTCTTCAAACTTTTTCAATGGGATATATAGTTCATGGTCTGGGCGCTCAGCTGCATTAATTTTTTGGTGGCGATTGGCTGCTTCGACCTTCATAATTTGTTTTTTTTTGTCTGTAATTACGTATATAATCACTCTGCAAGCACAGTTATCAGTTGGATAATTTTTGTAACTTCGCAATATCAGAGGCCTATTAGAGGGTCCCTTTCAGCGTCATAAATTTTGAAAGGTCAAGGCAAAGGGTCAAGGTCACTTTGGTCGCAAATGCAGGGGAGTCGACGAAACCCTTATTTTTTGAGTAATTTTTAATCGAATTCGGCTCCAAACTTTATGGAATGTAGTATATTTGGTCTGGCGCTCAGGCTGATTAAGTTTTTGATGGCGATTGGCCTGACCTTTCATTGGTTAGCGCTGAGGTCAAAAACATAATTTGACCCCAGGTCAAAATAGATAAAAATTTATTTTTTTTTTTTTTCTAATATAATTTTTTTTTTTATTTTTTTTTTAATTATTTTTTTTTTTTTTATGTTTTTTTATTTTATATAGTTATTATAATAATTTTTTTTTTTATTTTTTTTGTTTTATCTAAATATTTTTTTTTTATTATTTGGTAATTTTTTTTTTTTTTTGTTTTTTAGTTTATTAATATTTATAATAATGTTTTTTTGTAATTAAATTTTTTATTTTTTTTTTTTTTTTGTTTTATTTGTTTTTTATTTGTAATTTCAAGTTAATTTAATTAAGTATTTATTTTTTAAAAATTTTTTTTTTTTTTATTTTTTTCTTTTTATTTATTAGATATTAAAGTTGAATTAAATTTATTTTTTTTTTATATTTTTTTTTTCTGTTTTTTTTATTTTTTTTCAAGTTTTAGGAACCATATCGTGTAGTACCTCAAATTGAACACCTCGATGAGTGCTTTCTAGATATGTCAAGCTTGAGACATTATGACGTCATTTGGTGACGTTATGAGGCAAACACATATTTCATGGTTACTCTGTAGAACGATTCTCATCGGAATCTCTCGTAGGAGATATTCCTCAAGGAGTCGCTCATGGTGGATAGCAGCTCTGTTCACTCTCAGTGTGACCTTAAAAAGTCACACGTGGTCACCTTTTGGCAAGATAAGGGTGACATTGGTTTATTATCTTGCCAAAACGAAGTTTTTGCAAGATATGTGAGTCAGCTTGTATGTTTTTTTTGTTTTTTTTTTGTTTTTTTGTTTTGTCTGTAATCACGTATAAAAAATTCTGCAGAGCACAGTTATCATTGGAAATTTTTGTAACTTCGCATATCAGAGGCCTATAGAGGTCCCTTTCAACGCATAAAATTTTGAAGTCAAGGTCAAAGGTCAAGGTCACTTTGTCGCAAATCAGGGGAGTCGACGAAACCCTTATTTTTTGAGTAATTTTTATCGGATCGTCTTCAAACTTCATGGGAATATAGTTCATGGTCTGGCGCTCAGCTGATTAATTTTTGGTGGCGATTGGCCTTGACCTTCATGGTTAGCGCCTAAGGTCAAACATATTTGACCCCAAGGTCAAATTTTCAAGTTTAGGAACCAGATCGTGTAGTACCTCAAATTGAAACACTGGATGAGTGCTTTCTAGATATTGTCAGCTTGAGACATTATGACGTCATTTGTGACGTTATGAGGCAAAACACATATTTTTCATGGTTACTCTGTAGAACCATTCTCATCGGAATCTCTCGTAAGCAGATATTCCTCAAGGAGTCGCTCCTGGTGGATAGCAGCTCTGTTCACCTCAGTGTGACCTTAAAGAAGTCACACGTGGTCACCTTTTGGCAGAGATACGGGTCACCCTAAGGGTGACATTGGTTTTTTGTTTGTTTGTTTGTTTGTGAACAGTATTACGGGAAAAACTCCTCGACGGATTTCGATGAAACTTGGTGGGGGGGTTAGGTATGGTCCAAGGATCATGCCATTAGATTTTGGACTTGGTCCCCCCCCCCCCCCAAAAAATTGTTAAAGGTTACAGAGAATTTTTTTTTTTTGCATTTCTTACATGTTTTAAGTGATTTCAACCCCCCCCCCCAAAAAATTGTTACCCCCCCCCCAAAAAAAATTGTTAGAGAAATTTTTTTTTTTTGCATTTCTACATGTTTTAAGTGATTTCCAACCCCCTCCCCTCCCCAAAAAAAATGTTGGAGAAAGAACTATAACTGTCAGCACTGTTTGACATATTTAATGATAAGATATAAGGTTTACTTGAGTGACCCAGCAGTATTGGCGGCGGAGGTTTTGCACTCTCCGAGTGCCCCCTTCTAGTTAACCTCCGCCATCGAAGATGGATGGAGGTTACTGTTTTCACCCCTGTCTGTTTGTTTGTGAACAGTATTACGGAAAAACTCCTGGACGGATTTCGACGAAACTTGGTGGGGGGATTAGGTAGGTCCAAGGATCATGCCATTAGATTTTGGACTTGGTCCAAAAAAATTTCGATTTTATTTGAAAATATTTTGAATTTTTTTTTTGCATTTCTACATGTTTTAAGTGATTCCAACCCCCCCCCCCCCAAAAAAAATTTGTTAGAGAAAAAAACCCAGAATTTTGCAACTTTTTTCAAAAAAATTTCGATTTTTTTTTTTTGGCATTTCTACATGCGCGTCGATCTAGTTTAGTTTATTCAATCGTGGTTCGTAGAGTCTGATCCGTTTTGACCTACAATTAATAGGATATCAGGTTCACTTAAGTGACCCAGCAGTATTGGCGTCGGAGGTTTTTGCACTCTACCGAGTGCTCCCCCTCTAGTTGTTTGATTCTTCATTGTTGATCAAAACTATCTTACCAAATTGGAAAGTGTGAATCATCAATTTATACAAACATATTCAAGTATCCCACTCTGCAAAACTTGTTTCACTCAAGTGAGAAACTCAAATGTAATTATCACAATGTTTTGCAATTACCGGTAATCATTCACCATCTGCATAATTGAGTGAGACAAATAGTGATGTATAAAGATTTTCTAAGATAACAATTAAAAAACTTTTATGAGTAGAGCAAGATTTATTGGTGGAAGCAGAATTGGAGTGAATGTGGAGTGAAAAGCACCCCTTTTGAATATGAACTTCATGTAGATAAAACTGCTTTTTGAATGCAGAGTGCTGTCAGAGCACATACTATCATGTTCATAATACCAAGATGTTTCAAAATGACAAACTGCTGTTAGTTAAAAAAACAAAAACAATACCTTGGAAATGCCTACACATAATTGATTACTGCAGGATTCAATGTACAACAGTATGTAACAACTACTTAAATAATCAGTTAACTAGATACAGTGTGACTCTCAGGACTGTAATAAGAGATAAAAAAATAATATATATATACATATATCCAGGATAAAATTTGTCCATTCAATCCTGAGACATTGAAATTTATATAGAGTTGTTGTTTTATGTCATCGAACTACTGTCATGCCATATTGGATGACCATGTCTTTATTACCCTGTGCGCAAAGTGAAAAGCAAGTGGTTAATTATATGTGTCTGTCTGCATACATCAGTCCATGATTGAGGAACTCCTTAATTTCAATTGAATTTTATACTTTTAAAACTGTAGAACACAAATCGGAGCATGAATCGGAACACGAACCTGCAATTTACTTTGGCTCTGGATTTGACAAATAGTAATCATGGTAAATTCCGAAAATAAAATTCTACAGCCTTAAAAACCCACATTTTATTTCAATTGATTACATACTTGAACACTGCAGAACACAAATCGCCTTGTTGGCACTCACAAAAACCTTCAGTTTAGCAGTACTTCGACAAAATATTCAGAAATATAGATGGTGTTCAGAAACACAAAGTAAGAGTGGAAAAGAACCTTCCCATTTCATTTTCTCAAGACTTTGTGGGGTAAGGTGTTCTGGGAATTCTACTTGAGAAAGAGGCACGGAAGCTTATTATAAGAAAGAAGGTTGTTTCATGAGCTTTCAAAATTAATTTAATGGCAATAGTTCCCAAACATGCTGGAATTTTGTACTGCAGTGGGGTGTAGCAATCGAGGTACAGGAACCTGTTTAGTGAATCTTTTTCTTTTCTTAATCATCTTACCCCTGAGACTAGTGTGCTTCGGCAGCGAATTTAATTGCACCTTAGATTCAACCATAGATCAGAACAGTATTGAACCTCATCCAGATAGTGCCAGGCCTTTGTCTGCACTTTTATCACGAAATGATTTTGGTGATGTTTGGCGATTACGGCACGGCAATGCTCAACAATTTACATGGTGTTGTTGTCTGTTGAAGAACTTATTGCTTGCAAGACTTGATAAATTTTATATTCGTGTCTCCTTTTTAAACGGAACATTGTAACTTTTACTGAAATTACTCCTGTTTTTCTGATCACTTTTGAATTAAACTGGGCATTTATTTTCGAAGTCCCTAGAGGTGTAATTCTTATTGGTCTTTTAATGTCTCTTTTAAATGACCAATAAGCAGTCTTTGGCTTCATATTTGAGAATCACAGAATGACTTCACAAATCTCTGTCATTGGTGGGACTATATAAAATCTCAAATCCATGTCTTTTACCAACAGTACAGAAACAATTTTACTCATGTTAAACAAGCCAGGATGTATATATTTTAAAAAGTGTATTAAATATATGAAAATCCTTCATCTGCAAGATAACATAACTAATATTGATGAGGATTATCGATTCCAACAGTTATATGATAAGTGAGTTCCATTAAATAGTTTAGCTATTTAATAAAATGTATCTGTTCATTGTTCTAGCGCTTCCATGAGCCTTGACATTGTATACAAAATAATAATAATGAAGATGCTCTTGGAGTATGCCTGGTGTTGGCTTAATGGTGAGGGTGTTGGGCTTTGGATCCGAGGGTCCTGAGTTCAAATCCTGCTCAGCTGTTGAATTAATACCAGGTGGGGTTAACTTGGCCTGTCATCCTTCCGAGGTCGGCAAAATGAGTGCCAGCATGCTGGTATAGGTATACTGTGTCGGAGTGGCGACCCGTCCAGGATTGTGCCCAATAGCCAAGGAGACTGCTTAAGCAGCACCAACGCTCTGCCCAGAGTATGGTCCCAATCTCCTCCTCCTCCTCTTGGAGTCTTAGCATGGTTACGTGTCTATCCTCTTAAGAAACTTGTACATAATTTTTTAGTTTTTAAACAACTACAAAGAACAGTCGATTGTTGCTAAGTTTACATTCAAATGATGGGCAAATTATCGAAGACAATACTCAGTTGAAGTGTCTTCTTCAGGATTTTTTTTAATGTTGTTTTTTTTCCACAAAGAAGAGTGATGTACGAGTACATGCAATGCTTACCCAAAATTTGCCACAATTATAGGGATTGAAACAATGCTCACCAGACAAGATTTTACTCTAAATTAATTCTCAATAGCTCTTAACAACTCTGATAATCATAAAGTGGCTTTGACGTCCAAGATACGTTCCAGAAAAGTTGGAGTTAAAATGAAACAACAGATAGCGGGGAATTTTCCCCCATAAGAATTAGTGTAATTCAGGGGCGATGCATTCCAACACAGTTTACATCTTATACAACACCACTCAACAATCCTAGCAATTAAAAAATACGAATGAAACACACAAAACAGAAGAAAAAAATTCAGTAAATTAAACAAATTTAAAAACCCAAACACCTTTTTAATCTTCTTTACCATATCTTTTAACTATTTTTTAACGAGACTTTCACAGTCTTGCACCTTGAAAATCTCTCATCACTAATCGTCATGATCAAGCTGTGCCTGCATCAGTTCTTTGCCCTCTAAATTATCCTTCCAACTTGGCCACGTGGTTTCCCCCATGGACCCAGGCTTCAACCTTTGTGCCAGCTCACGCACTCGTGCCGCAAAATCAGCCACTCATGCTGCAACTCCCTACGGTGTCCACAAGAGATCTCCCAAAGTGCTCCTGTGGTCGCCACGCCCATTACGGCCATCATGCCTACTTCGGTCATGCCTGCAGCATGGGCTGCGTTAACTGAATGGCACGTCTTGCATGCCACGCATCATGCCATGCCTTCTGCACGGCCCTCGTCGGCATTCTTTAAAATAGTTTGAACAGTTTTCTGTGGCAAACCAAGATAGCGAGCGATATCGGCTGGTCGTTCAACATTCTTATTTTGTTTCACTATATCTAATTTGACATCCAGAGTGGCACTACTGCGTTGCCGCTTACGTACAGGTTCACGCTTTTCGTTACCACTTTGTTTACCACTCATTGTTCAATGATTACTGCGGTGAAGTACACAATCATAAAAATACAGTACAGCACTGTACAGTATGTGACAGCATTAAGTCTAACAATGCACAGCATGAGATAGAGTCTGAGAGGGAGAGGAAACAGTGCTTTGTGGGGTGGAATGGTGGGAAAGTAGTACACAAAGTATTGTGGGGTGGGACACCTGCTAACTGTTTTTCCGTCCAATGGACGTTAGTGCGGGGAAGTGTTGGATGTATAATGACAGTGTTCCTTCGTAACTTATGGACTTGTAGATGAAACGACAGATAGCGGGAGACTTATAGCAGGGACCCCCAGTATCACTAAAAAGGGCCTGAACGGCCTCTGTGTTACGATGCAATATCCTTCCTTGCGGAAAGATAGATTTGGATCTCAACCACATCTGGGGTCTCCCTTTCACCCGCAATGGCTTACCATGCATGTCCTGCCAATGTAAAAGAAAAAAACACTGGTGATATCTCTTGGAGAATTGCCCATATGATTTTACCTACTAATGTTTTATTGCACCATTTGAGTATTTTAAATTCAGAATCATTTCCCTTTTGTATGGCTTCTGAAGATTTACATCACGTCTATGTTGATTGTACTTGAATGACCCCATTCTTTGTTTTCCTATCAAAACTGTTTGGTCATATGAATATTCATTTTTCTTTGCGCACTTTTATTTTTGATTTTCCATTAAATTCTAAGAGGACTGTGGAATCTGCACTTACTAATTTTTTATTTTTTTTACACCAAAGGGAAGTTATAGCCCTGCTGCACCACCTGGCTTAAGAACAGGGTACCACAGCTAGAATAATAACATTTTATCATCATAGCTAAAACTTATTGCAGAGATGTCGACCTCATGAAACAATGTGATGGCAATGCCAAAAGTGATGGCGATTAGCATACGCCACCATTTTCCAACATGGCCACCATCCAGGATTTGAAAAGCCTAATCTTGCATAATATAGCATGTACAGTCAGATGACGATTTTGGTGTCTAATCCTATGTTTTCACAATCGAGTCCACCCCATGCATTGTCTCCTGCCCCTCAATCCCCACACCCATTGTTTGTCCAAGTCTCCCCCTATCTTAGCCTTCGGCTCTGCTGTTGGTGTTTCCCCCTTTCTCTACTGTTCATTTTGGCCTGTTGCATCCTGATCCATTCAGTGTACTAGTACTGGCTCTTCCACGAGCCTCAGCTATGTATACAAAAAAAAAATGCTTGTAATGAAGGCAATGCTGATACACCAGTCTAATGAGTTGAGACGTTTTGGTGAATACTTAATGTCTAGACCCCCAAAACAACAATAAAAGCAACTAACAAAAAAAAATAAGTATTTTAGGCTGAAGACAGAATATTTTATAATTAGAGCAGAGTACATTGGTTTGTTCAAACAACAACACAAATTAAATATCAATCAAAGGCCTCTGAAGTTTTTAAAATAACATATTATAAGAAGGTTCAAGCCTGGTGTTGGCTGAGTGGTTAGGGTGGTAGCTTGGGATCCAAGGGTCCTGAGTTCAAGCCCCGGTGGGCCACTGAATTAAAATACACCAGGAGGTTGACTCAGCCTGTCATCCTTCGAGGTCGGCAAAATGAGCACCAGTGTACTGGTAAAGGCCCAGTCACACCTTGACGTTTTAGCCAGCTTATGCCGATTTTTGGAAAATTTCTAAAACGCTGGTACACGTCGAATACGTTATGGGTAAGTTTGATAACATTGAGAGCACGCTGAAAAACACTGCCATACGTCGTTGTACGCTGGCTTTAAACGTTGTACTTTTCGGTTGTCCTCAAATTTTCCATGCTTGAAATTTTAAGACTTATGCCAGCGTATGACTCACATGTTCCGCATAACGCTGGCCATAGTTGTAGGCACGTCACGCGATCGTTGACACACGTCGACACCGTTAATTGTAAGTTACTCATAAGTCGAAACACGTCGAGGTAATGTTAGCGTACCCGAAAGTTATTTCTAACCTATGAGTAACGTGTTGTACTCACGTTAGCGATCGGTGACACACATCGACACACGTTACTTGTAAGGTGCTCATAAGTCGAAACACATCAAGGTAATGGTTACGTCAGTGTTCCAGACTCCCTGGGTTTTTTTTTTTCTTCTCCTCCTTCCTTCGGTATATGATGGTGATTTTGACACTTCGATTTCTAGTGCGGTTATAATATAATATAATAATAGGCTGCCACTCAACGATTTAAATCATAACCGCACTGTACACTGAACAGCGTCATACCGAAGAAAAAAAAAAACCGGAGTCTGGAACACTGACGCTAACCATTACATTGACGTGTTTCGACTTATGAGTACCTTTCAAGTAACGTGTGTCGATGTGTGTCAACGATCGCATATCGTGCGTACAACTTATTCCCATCGCATGCGGAACGTGTGTCATACGGCAAGTACGTCGTAAAATTTTCAACATGTTTAAAATTACAAGACGTACTCCATTTAATACGACGTATGATAGCGTACTTTAGCATTCTATTCACGCATACCAAACTTACCCATACCGTATTCGACGTGCGCCACTATTTTAGACCATTTTTCAGACGTCGGCATACGCTGGCAAGATCGCCAAGGTTGACTGCGATGTTGACACTTCCATTTCTGCGCGCGTTATGATTTGAATCGTTGTGCGGCAGCCTTTTCATAACCTACGCCACGTCATCGTCCGGCGATGCGTGCAGCGCGCTATGCATAAGTTAGACTATCGTTGGGCATAGTTGTGAAGGCCGACAACAGGTTCAGCATTCGTTGGTATAGTTATCTATAACACAACGAAACGTTCTGTGTCCGTTACTAATACGTTATGCATAAGACCAAGTCGTTATGAATACGTCCGAATCTTTAAAAAAAACATCAAAAGTTCAACGTAAGCCAGCGTTTTACATACATTTTAATACTTGCCATTGCTGGCTAAAACGTCAAGGTGTGACTGGCTTAAGGGGACACTGCTCAACGGCATAGCCGCGTCCCAACCAATGATGCAACCAGCAGCCACAGGCTGCACTCGATAGAGAGAGATAAGAAGGTTCAGGAAAATTTATCAAATTAATTGTATGCTAATTTATAAGACTGATTTTATTCCTTTTTCTTCTATATTTGGACAATATTAAGTTTAAAAGAATACCAATAGACTTAGGAGCATAAGGTGTATGCCAGAACACAAAATGAGATGCTTGCCACAAAGTTTCAAAATTGTCTTTGGAGACTGCCCCTCAATTTGGTGTACGACCTAATATGAGATTTGTTTTGGTTCTAACTTGAAATGCTTGGTACTCACGCTCCCATTCCATAAGCACGAGCAAGAGGTGTATCCAATGGACCAGCATTACTGGTGTCTATTTCATTATGTCACATCATATTGGTGGCGTGGTAGCTTAAAGCGATCATAATGTCGTCACAGCAGGATAAAGCCTTCAAGTCTGGCAGTTGAAGGCACCAATTGGTATTTTTTGGAAAATGGAATTCCTCCATTTTCAAAATATTTCATCAAGATGATTTCTCAAATACTTTTTCTTGCCCCTTGGTGCTCAATGGAAATGCAGGACTTATATTGAATCCCGGCACATGTCAGGGCACCCTCCTGCTAGCAAGCTGGTTACGATGTGAGAAATGATTTTCGTGAGAAATTATAGATCCTGCTTATTATTGATGTAAGATTTGATTTGAGAAATGTGAGGACCCACCTCTTTGCAAGTGGCATCCACTCCCTCAGGAAGTTCATCCGCAGACTTGTTCAGTAAATTGTAAAGTGGGAAAATTGGTAAAGTTGCCATATTTTGAACTCCAAATGGCCCAGGGGACCGTGGGGTTCTGGCGAGAGGTTTGGGCATGCCTGCTGATTGGTGACTGGAGTTGTGCTGGCTGTAGTTATTGAGATCCTAGAGGAGGGAAAAATGAGGTTGGTACTCTTGTGATAAAAACAAACAAACTGACACCCGCATTTTTTGGAAGGAACTCCGATATAGTGTCATGACAGGTTTCGTATCAAGGTAACATGAAATAGTGTGTTGGAGGAAAGCATGAGATTGTGGAATATGAAGAGATCGTGGGTGCAGGATGAATGTTAAGAATGTTAGAAGAGAAGCAAAGGATTGTAAAGGAAAGTTCAGAAGTAAGAGTACAAAGTAGAAGACAGTTAGACTTGGTAGTCAGAAAGAAAGGTTGACAATGGGGTGAAGATTATGAATATGCTGGAATGGTTTGTGGAGAAGAATATGTGATTAGTAAATAAAGTGGACTTTATTTTGTATCATCAGATTCTCTCACCTTTGTAATTTCTTTGGCAGCATCGCCTTCTCCAAACTCTGCTTTCATTGCTTCATATGAATAACCACTCTGAGAAAATATAAAAAAACAGTTTTTAAGAATGAAGACATTTATTTACAAATGTGAGTGCAGGGCTCGTGATACTGGCATCCCAGCATCAAATTTCACATACTGTGTTGATTTTTCCAGTGTCTACCAATATCCTAATCATTTGTTAAACTAGACTGATATCGCCTAATGCTTGGTCCTATAAGAAATTTATGTACAAGCTCCACCCTGAGCCTTAGATCACTGCTTAAAAAAAGACAATTTGCAATCTGCCCTCACAAAATAACTGGTATTCCATCTCCTCTGCACTTTGTATTGACTCCATCCTGAAATACCTTCACAACAACCTGCTCTTTGGCTCTTGCACAAATTTATTTCATCGCATATGCAGTTATTATTTACATCATCCCAAGCCTGGTACCCTGAATACTGTGGTGAATCTGTTGTTGTCAAGCAGCTTAGAGCTTGCTTTCTCATCACAGAAGGCGAACAAATATCATCATTCTTACAGAAAACATCTCCCTTCTGCCTTTGCTTTCATTCCCTCCTTGTTGGAACATGAGCATGTTACTCAAGTCTCAGGTATCTTGTGATTCTCACTTCATTCTTGAGGTCTCAGGTATTTGGTCATTTTCTTGATTTCTGCATCATTTAGTCCAAAACCAATGGTATTAATACCTCAATGAGCAATGCCGCCTTCTCTTTTTGTTGTACCGAAGTACAATATCTGGTCGCAATGCTTTGTTTTCGATGTTCACACTCGATGGGTTCATTAGTTTGTACCTGAGCAGTGGGTACTTCCATTTTTTCAGTGATTACTTTTGGTTCATGTTCCTACAAATTTTCTGGAAGTGGGACATCAAAGTTTTTGCAGATGTGCCAGTGGATTACTTTACAAACTCTGTTGTGTCGTTGTGTGTACAGCTGTTCTGGCATGAGTTTTTTTTGTGTGCGTGTGTGTGTGCTTTCGGTCATTAAGCATAACATATCATTCTTTACTAACCCAACCTCCACCCCTCAACTTTCTCTCTTCTTTATTATTATTTTTTCATACTTGTCTCTCTCTCTCCCTCCCCCCTCCTCCTCCTCTCGCATCGTCCCTCCCACGTTATAGCACGTTTGATGAGCAGGCTCTCCCACTCCTCCACACTTCCACCCTTTCCCTTCCTAGCTTCTCCCTCCTCCTGTCCTCTTCTCCTCCCTCCCTTCTCTCCTCCCCTCCTCTCTTCTCTCACCTCTCCTAATACCCCCCCCCCCAACCGTCAGCAAGCGATGGGTTGTATTGCTATATGTATTAATAAAGTACAAGCCTGGTGTTGGCTTAGTGGCTAGGGCGGCGGCTTGGAATCCAGCGATCCTGAGTTCAAGCCCCGTGGTCGCTGAGTTAAAACCAGGGTTGACTCAGCCTGCCTTTCCGAAGGTCAAACAAAATGAGCCACCATGTCTTGTATAGGGGACAGCTCGCATAGCGGCAAAAAGCCGCGTCCCAACCAATGATGCAACCAGCAGCCACAGGCTGCACTCGATAGCCATATAAAGTACAGTATACACCTCCTAATCTCCATGCTTTTCTGTGTTGCCTTCTCTCCCAGAAAAACAGAGTACCTGCAGATTACAACAAAAATGCAAAATAGGTGAGTTACGTACACTCCACTTGAAAGAATCCCAAGCAAGGAACCAGCCAGTGAAGGTTGGAGGTTCAAACTCTTGCTTCACAATTATGATGGGTGTGTTGACATCGCGCTTGCTTGGATGTGTATGCAGATATTCCTCAGCAGTTATGACCGAATCTTTTTTCTCAACCTCGCTTGCTCCTTTTCCGATCCAAACAAAAACCTGCATCACAATCCAAAGTTTTCAATGCATCATAATTTCGCATTTACATATTATGTATAAAACAATCGTGTAATTTGACCTCACTTCAATAACCTCTCTGTTGCAAAGACAAAAACAAGTTCCATGCCTCTATGGGCAAAGTGAAAGTTTGGGCTCATGTAATTATGCAATATAAATATTGTGCATTGTAACTAACATAAGTGTTATAGACTAGATGTATTTCTGAGAAATGTGCATCCCAGAAGCATTTTTTAGTAAAAGTTGGGAACATGACTTTTTAACATAACTAAGGTATGCTGAATTCGACTAG
>CM068956.1:75019126-75045179 GCA_035128595.1 Eptatretus atami | reverse complement strand
GACATGTTCTTCATTGTTCCCAGGGCTATCATCTTCAAGGGATGCCTGGCCACCGCCGATCAGTCTCAGTCGCATATATAAACTCTCGGGAATGCATGCTATAGCATCTTCTTCACTGACAGAGAACCCTTTGTGTCCGGGAGTTTCCATCATGTCTCCACGGACTTTCATAGCTGCATGAACAAGTGAAAGGAAAATGTCATCCTGGGGCTCATCTTAGGAAAGGCTAACTTTTCTCACTCTCTCTGTGTCTGCTTTTCACTGCAAAACTGCTGTTGGCTGTGTACTTAGTGGGATCAATACACGGTTTTTCATTTTGATATACAACTGCAAGAGTTGAAAGGAATTAAAAGTCCAGCGTGACGCAACTTTCCTTGAATGTTCTCCTTTGCTTTGACTAGGACAGCTGATTCATAGGTTGAAGAGTTCTCAGATAGCTCCTTATACCTTTCCCATACATCTTCCAGACGAATCAATGTCCTTTGTCAGCTGATTTGATGGAGGCTCTTGCAAAGCCATACATAGCTAGGTCTGATTTGGCTGACTCGCTGTTAGTTTGGAGGTAGACCTGTATTAAATGCGCTTAAGACAAGACAGATTGTTCACCTGCAATTAGGTTCAATCCCTGTTGCAGTCGAAGCGAACTTGTTGCAGTCAAGGTGTAGCGCTTGATGTATTTGATCTACTCATTTGCTTAGCTCATGAGGAGATCTGGTTCCGTGCCTTCTTATTGTCAGTTTGAACAGAAAATTGCAAAGGCGCCAGTTCGACTGGCTGCGTCACCGTTTTCGCAATGAACGCTGTTACCACCTGGGAAACACTGACTGCACCTGCTCCTTCTGTTGAATACTCTGTCGAGTCCTCTGGAAGAATTCTATTTACTCTTGTCGTGTAATGTGGGCATAGCACTTACTGTTGGCACACAAGAGATTTTACGGCTGTTGCAGATCTATGCATTCTCATAGTAGAGATCAATTAAGTCCTTTATATTTTTGGAGTCCACGTTAGCTGTCTTTTTCTGCTACAGGTGCAATTCTGAGTGTTGGAGTCATGTTTAGGTTCTTCACTCCAGTGTTTTTTTTCTTGCTTATGCATTTTGGCAGAAATGCACAGGCTGTCGTCTAACAGTGACGCCTCTTCAAGCTAATCACGGGATCCATTTGAGCTCTAAACAAGAATGAATCTTAGGTATGGGCTTACAACAAGCCTTAACACTATAACAGTTAACTTAACACTTAACCGTGTGTTCCTAAGTGAAAATAGATTAGCAATTGTGTGGATATAGTAGTGCCTGATCCCAAGAAAGTGCCGCAAAATTGTCAATTATGAAGCCATTTGTTTATGCAATTAGTATGTCAAACTCATCTCTCAGCTTGGAACGGCTAGTCAGAATTCAGCATTACCTAAATTATTTGTTAAAAGTTATGTTCCCACTTTTACTAAAAATGCTCTAGAGCCTCATACAGGGCCCTTTTCGAGAGAATTAATTCATCTATTAAATTATTCGGCTATAGATGAGTGCCATCGCCTTGGCACTGACATCTTGAGCTTCTTGATGTTCGTATTATTTCCACTTAAAAAGAGCAGGATAACAAAGGTGGTATTTTCTGCTGAGAACGTCTCGCTATTTACACTTTAATCATGGCCATCAATAACTTTAATAAAAGAGACAAAGAAGAGATGCATTTGGCTATGAGAGCATTTATGAGAGGCAACAGCCGCTATGTTGGCAAGATAACCAATGCACAATTCATCCAATGACATGATTCCACGTGTGTTTTTTGTTAAAGAGTAAGGCCCTGTCAGTACTTGACGTTTAGCAGCATATGCCGACGTATGAAAATTTGGTGAACATGGCCTCGATAGGAGGGAACGTTAACCCGCCTGAAGCATACATGATGCTGAATACGTTTATGCGCGAATGCTCGTGCGAATTCGTTGAGCACTGATAGCTCACGAAGCATTGCTATCGCGTATTCGCCGAGCTAGCTCTCTCGACAATTTAACAGCTCATAATTGTTTGGTATGGCAGACGTAATTCCACGTCATAGTGCGTTGTTAGCGCTACACAGTCCGACAATGTTACTTGTAAGTTCCATAAGTCGAAATACGTCGATGGTAATGTTCTAGTTGTACGCCGAAACTTATTCTAACTCTATGGTACAGTGCTATTGAACCTATGTGTTAATGTATCTCTCACGCATTTGACTTGTATGTAGACGTAATTTGAGACGTCTTCCCGGATGACCATAGACATTACTGAACGTGTTTCCTTAACTTACAGCTTACCGTTAAGTGGCGTATTGCAGCTTTAGGGGAATTGGTATCTTAAAAACATGGGGTTCACTGAGGAGAACCGGTCAGTGTTTCAGACTCCATGGTGAGTAGACACTTCGATGTTAGTTGCGGTTTGATTTTGAAGTTGGAGCGGCAGCCTTTTAATAGGCTACGGCCACGTGATGTCGGCGATATACGCTGCGCGCTATGCATAAGTTAGACTAATTCGTTGGTCATAGGTTGTGAAGCCTACAACCGTCTAAGCATGTCATCTGGTATATTATCTATAAGGTATCGCAAACGTTCTGTGTAAGTTCTAATCGTATGCATACGTCAACTGCGTTTTGATACCCCAGAACTGAAAAAACATCCATAGTTCAGCGAATACGCCAGCGTTTTAATGAAATTTGATACGATTGCATGACGCTGGGCATTAAATCATCAAGGTGGTGACAGGCTTATGTACACTCCTCCACCCATAAGTTAAACCGAACGAAGAGTTATTGACAATGTATATGGTGAAAGAACTGTTCCCAGCTTTCATTCAACGCTGCCTTTCTTGGCACAAGGAGCATGCTGCAAGACACCTGATTGCAAGGTGTTTCCAACACCTCTATATGCCTCATGGAACATATCATCTAGACATGCAAGTATGCACCTGAGGTTTTTAAGGTGACATGAGGCATTCTGACGCTAATATTGAAACAGTCTTTCTGAGGATGCAAGACGTAGGATCATCCAAAGCACACTGAGTACATTAATTTCAACAATCTTACAGATGCTCATGTCTATCAGAAATTGAAGAAATGAATCGTTGGACACCTTCAAGTAGGGCATTCCATTAGCATTGTTTGCAAGACTCTTTTAACATGAGGAGAGGAAACTGTTTATGACGCTCATAACGACATTATCACCCACTGGATTCAGCAACAAGATTAGGCCAAGAGAGTGGACGTCCCAGGATAATGACTCTCCGATGCAGTCAATGATTACATTTGTCATGACCCACTATGCAATTCGGTTTCAAAACTGCTCCGTGTACTGCAAACATCCTCCCTGGACTCACTGGACAAGTGCAACACCATCTTGAGGATGCTCTGTGATGCAGGGATCCATGACTCATCATCTCTTTCATGCATTCCAAGACTTATCCTGTGCGACATCCAGCATGTTTTGCAGTGTCAAATCAGTGTCGCATATGGACATGGAGGCAATGGCAATGTGTTATGTTCAGTGACAGACATCTCTTTATGGTTCTCCTTGAAAGGCATGATCGCGCCATGGCTTGAGTTGACAGGAGACGCAATGTGAGTGATTAGCCCGCTAGTAATGTGTCCAGGTAAGCGTAAAATCTTGGATGCAGAAGTGTTTGGTGTGGGGTCGCGTATTGCTGAATATATTTTGTATCACTTGATCCATCATCATTGCAATCAGAAGAGATCAATATGCAGGTAATTACTGGTCTCATGAACCATGTGTTGCCCTCCTTTACAACGCATGGTCCCTGAAATCATCTTTCATGCGACAAATATGTTCCTGCTCAAGAGGACATTCGTGAACAAGGAACAATTTTGTCAATGCCACTGCAATGCCATGACACGTGGCTACCACTCGCCAGATTTGAAATCCAATTGCACTCTCTGGGATTCATGGATCGTCGCATTATGTTTGCAAACAGCCACAGACCTCTCGATGAGCGATAACCATTTGGGCGTGCTGAATTTGGGCATGATTGCATTCCAGGCTCAGATTTAAGCTCCACACAGTCCAAGTGCGATGAGTGAAATTCAGGTGATGTGCTGAGATGGACATCCCGATATTGAGATTGTCACTTCCTTGCCGGATCCTATCTGAAACAGTTATTGCTGACAGCGCCAGCAATTTACCGTGATTTGGTCACGATTGAATATGGAATAGTAATGGTTCGCATGTATTGTTAATGTATAGTTTGCTTGCGATTTATTGTTTCTGTGACGTCATGGTGTTCAGTTCTTACGTTAGAGTATGTACATTTTTGTGAAGCAAGCGAGGATGTGGTGTTTCCTTCGTGGTAGGTTAAGGGATCGAGAGAAAAAAACAAAACATATTTAGAGCCTCAACGTTCCTTGTTGGATAATAGTCGTCAAGCAATATAAGGAAGACAACAGCACTCTATCAAATATCGGCAGCCTTGGCTGGAATATCACTCACAACTCATAGATAACGTGTTGATTTTTCCTCAGCTAAATACACGCCAAAGGAGTCCACGTCCACCGCAAGACAGTCAGACAGTGGAGCCTAAACCTAATCCCTGGTCAATGGATTGATAGCCATGGTGCGAATTATGCTGCTAAATTATTTTCCTGAGTTAATCCCCTCGAATGTTCTTCTATTCTTCTGTCCCGATATTATGTGTGTTCATGGCCTCTGTGTGTTTATCCATTGTCCGACCGTTGAGTAAAGTAAAACGGCGGAGGGATTGATATGCAGTGGAATGATTACGTGGGATTAACTGAATGGTGACAATAATATATTATAGGAGGAATATTTCGCCGTCGTATATCTTTGTTTGTAATTTTGATTGAGAACCAGTAGCTCTTCGCTGGATTTGATTCGATGTATTTGTCATTGATATTTATAGTCATATTGCTTCCTGTTTTTAAACTTTTTTTTTATTTTAGCATCCTCGCCACCACTTCCCTCTCCTATCCAGCCCATCCCTTGCTCCTCCCGACCCACCTCCTCTCCTCTCAAAAACTCTTCTTTTCACTTTCACCTTTTGAGCAACTCTTTCTTCACCTGGAGTGTATGCCATAGATGCGTCAGTAAAATTACCTTTACTCGATGCAGTGGTTGATGTTGTCTTCAGTGTTTTAATATATTAGCAATTGAGCTGGCAACGAACTTAAGCCATCAAAAACAAGACACTGAAATACGAGACCACGAACATTGAAGATGACCTTACTCAAAGTTTGTGCCAGGTCAGCCAGATTAGATCTGTGAACTTTCTACAGCGACCATGTGGAACTGTCCTAACCTGTTCATGGGGGGTTTTGACGGAAACTGAATCCCTCTACCCCACCAGGGTTTCCTTGTGGGAGTTGGGTGTTTGGATATTGGACACCCCAGCGGATTAAAAACAAAAACTGTCAAAGGGCGGTGAGGAGCTCCTGTGAGCACATGGTCCATCCATATCTAAGTTGTCCCAACTGTTGTTGCGTATGTCTTCCCTGGCAGTGGGGTTACAATTTTTTTTTCGGACGTTGGTGGCAGGATTTGCACCTGGCCACAGGTAAACCTTCACTCCGCAGTAACACATAAAATGCAAAGAACTCTGATAACCCATCTACCTGGTCGGTACCTTCTGTGCAGCTGCCCTCTGCAGAGCAGCTCACCCGATGCGGGGATGTGGGGCAAAGCCTTCAGGGACCCCCATCTTTGAGATGGGGATGGAAAAGCACGAGTACTTTCCCGGGTCAGATTACAGGAGTGTAGTTCGGGGTGGTGCTGAGGTTCGCGTCCACGCAGTCGGCGTCTCCTTGGGTTAACTGAGGCGGTCGCCTTCAGGTGGGATGCCTGAAATTGTCGTAATCCTCTAAGAGAGAATGATCACCTGTCTTGTTATCATCTGAAGCTCAAGCGTTTGCACAGTCTGGCATTGCATCACTGCTCTGATGTTTGGACACCGGATAGGGGCGAGATCAGTTGGCGGGTGGTTACACCTACTATTTGTCTGGTCACTGCAGATGTTAACCATGCAGCCAAGGAGTTTGCTGTTAGCTGTGTCCAAACGCGATCTCAATGATAATTGACAAGGTAACAACGGTCAATGAGCGTATCTAAGCAGCACTAAGAATTTGTCACTCCTTAGGTGTCGTTTCCTCTGGTTCCTGTATATGCCTCGACTGATGGCGGAGTGATCTTTCACTTGTGACGACACATAGTTTACCTACACTGCAAGTGCTGTGGATAGATCAGTGCCCAGGTGAGATACTCAGCAAGTCTTGGGGATTTCAATTGCATGCGAATGGAACTGATAGGGTATGGTATGAGACATGTGGTGGCCCCCATATGGGTCTGGAACTGGGAACCAGAGTCATAGCACGATAGTTCTTGACTTGGCAAGTTCTTGATCACTGTGACTTGGTATTTCAAGCCTGGTGGTTGTGCAAAGGAGACTTGACCATGTGCTCGTTTGGATGTCACTGGAGGATTTGATCCAGGATACTGCCAGGGTCTATACGGAGTTGCCCGTTCTCAATCACTGACCAAGCTTGTGGTAGGAATCTCTGAAGTTGCAGCTCAAATCAGGAGAGTGGTACATCCCAGCCTCGGCTGGATGTAGCAAGCTCAAAGGATCATCAGGTAAGCTGAGGCAGTTGCGAACAGGGTGAGTGGGGATTTGAGGGTGTTGGTGCTTTGGGGAATGCCTGAGGAGTTGTGTGTGGCTTCAAGACACATCGTCCATTGATGTTGCCATTGGATATCCTTGGAACGTCCCAAATGGTAAGAAGGAATTTTGTCTTCTCTAAAAGCAGCTGACTACCTATTGAATGGAGTCACAGGGCCCAGGTTATTTCAGAGCTGTGCTTGTTCAGGAGTTGAGCATAAAACTGTACAGCGCTGAGGGTGGTAAGGGATGGCTAATGTGTGAGGAATCTGTGAGGGGGGTAAGAGCATCACGCTGTAGTCAGAGTGATTTCTACCTACTTACAGGGATATTCCGCATTGTGTACATCCAAGCCCATCCCATGGTGTACTGGCAGTTAGACAGGAGTGGTGGGGCTCTGACAGAGGAGTCTGAAGTGAGGCCCGCTGCTGGGCAGTTTCTTTTGAGATTTGGCTGTACCAGGCTGATCCAGCCAGCTGTTGAGGTTGGATGTCAAGGGCTGTTACCGATCTCGATTGCCGACTCTCTTAATCACTGATCACCTTCTTTTGTGGAACTCAGATTGTGGTGAAGCAGTTGATAATGTGGGTAATACTTCTTGGATTTGCTGGCATCCATGCTGAACCCCTCAAGGTTGGGTGAAATGCTGTAACTATGTATTGCATTGCAGTTCTGTTGCTTTGTCTGGAAACAGGGCATCATTACCATGACTGAGTAGGGGCCCTTGTTGTCCTTTATGGAAAGGAAAGGTCATTGCCAGCCTCGGCAACGACGACGGACGGGTGACGCTCGCTCTCAGTGCCGGGCAAGGTCTTTGCCCGGATATATTAAATTCCTTGAGAGCGGTTCGCCGCCATCTGCCTTGGCCAGCACCCAGGAGCAGTCAGGCTTTGCACCAGAGGTCAAACGATTTGACCGTGTCTTCTTGCCCTTTCGGGTCCTTCATCAGAACGCGGATTGAGAGTTTTAGGCAGCGGGCGCTTGCAGCCAGTTGATCTCTGCAAATGTTTGATTCAGTGAATCGGGATGTCCTTGGATGGCTTCTTGGGTTTCGTGTCGGTGTGCCACCAAAAGCTCTCAATCTGATGTCTGACACTGTACTCTGGTACTGAGAGTGCTGGGATGATGGGTGATACCATCCTCTGACTATATTTCATTGTTTACTGGAGTTCGTTCAGAGGGTGTGTACTTGCCCAATACATGCTTTTTCACAGGCTTGTATGGATTGTATTCTCGGGAGGATGTCAGAGAGATCAAGCTGCGCGGATGCGATTGTATTGGAATGTCAACATATCTGACCTTTGAATTTCGCAGATGAAATGCAGTATTTTTGCGAACGAGCTGGCTTTCCTTTTGGGGAGGCCTCTCGACATGCTGTTGAGGAGTCAGACCGCTGGGATTACAGCGTTTCCTTGGTCAAACTAGATTCCTGGTTTTTCCAATGACATCCTTGGGATGCTCTATCCTGTCTGTACCCTGTTTGTGGTGAGGACATTGATGGTCCCGGAGGTCCACTTACCTTTGGCACGTGATTTCATGGTCTTCTGCTCGCGCTCGTGTCGCAGAGGTCATATGACGTCTGGGTCGGGCTCTGGGGGTCATGGATTCATCTGGTCATTGGCTGTGGCGCTGTCGGTACCTGTATGGAGGATGAAGTCTAAGTCTTCAGGGCCTTGGTGTTCCAGTCTTGCTCGTATGGATGTGAGCTGGACTCTGACCAGGGATCTGAGATGGGACTTGATGTCCTTTGGTACCAGTCTCTTGATAGAATCCTTGGCTATGCATGGTTCGGCTTATGTCCAACGACGGTTGGCTGTGAGACGAATCAAATGAGATGTTTTACTGACTCGTCGTGAGCATCAGCTGCGGCTGTATGGACGTGGGTGCTCATTTCTCCTGAGTGGTGATCTGCTTTCACCAAATTCTCTCAGTGAGGGAGGTGGGTCCCTCTTGAGTGGAAGAGGCGCCAGGGGGGCCGACCACGTGCCTCGTGGTGTGCAGTAGGTTGATCAGCATTCGAAGGAATGGGGATGGGCGGAATCTGCCTGGGGGGGTCAGACGGAGGCCCTTGGCGTACCGGCGGAAAGTACGCCTGCGACACGCTGCTGCAGCGATATGCTCCACAGCTGAACTGAACCAGACTCAACAGCTGAGCAACAATCATTACAAATGTTTCGCAAAAAGACAATAAGCGAAGCACAATTACGGCTGTTGAACGTTTTGAGTTTGATAGTCATGGGCAACATGGTCATGTTAAGTGGGGAAAAATTAAAATAAATTTTGAGGCACTTTGTTCAATTAGAAACCGTGTGACCTGTTCAAGTCAGGCATTATTAGAAGCGGACCGAACACATTATGTGGTAAAGACTCCTGCGAGGTGATAGCGGCATGAGCAAGATGGTGCACCGCAATGTTGAGTTCGGCTTTCTTTTTTTTATAATGATGGACTCATTATTAATTATCTTCAAAAGGGGTGTTTAATTTACCCACACGCAGTTTTCATCATTCACTCCCTTGAGTTACATAGTAAGCATGCAAAGTTTTGGGCTGCAGGTTTATCAGTTTTTGGAGTGGATGATGGAGGAGACGCACACATGACCACACACACACTGACACTGACTTGACACAACACACACACACCAACACACCATCACATCACACACACTTGTTAGTGTAGATTATTGATTGATTATTACTCGTTCATCGATCTGTTCATATCTTGGAGTACGTCCGTGGCCCTATCTTATTGTACCAGCTCACACATTTCGTGAAACAGTAATATCCACTGACGCATTTCCCTAAATATGCCGCTCTGTTTTCTTTTCCCTGATGACTATAACCTGTCAAAATGGTCGCTTGCAGACTAGGACATGTATCACAATGTGTACTGTCTCGTGATTGAGGTACGCTGGGGCATCTGTAATTAGCATTAAATGGTTTGGTTGTTAAATAGTATCCCACACGTGTCTTTCGACGAAGACATTATTGGCGAGTTAGCATCGACGCCAAAATAATTCCAATTCTCTTCTTAACTACAGGGGCAGGCTGCATCCTAAAGTTGGTGCTGTCAGCAGTAACTGTCGCTACAACAGAGATAACAGATCTACATCGACAAAGCAGCAGCTGCAGACAGAACTCTGTTCAGTTTGTTATCTTTTGAAGTTTGAGAAAACATGAAGTAGCCCCTCAAGTGACATTTTATTTTAGGACACTGCAAGAAAGAGACAAAGAAAAAATTCAAGGCCAAACTTCAGAACTTGAAACAGGAATGTTTGTAAAGGCTCTGGTTACTTGATCATCCAAGTGTCAAGCAGCATGACATCTTTCAATTCCAGTTCCTCCTGGTGCAGTCTGTGTACTCAGTCACAAAGAGCGCCCCGTTTGTGTGGAGCACTCGAAGCAGTCGTGGTTTTCCATTTTTGGCTTTTCTTTCTTGGAAGCTGAATATAAATTACTGAGTTCATAATAGATGCTAAATTTGCTCTTGGTTTCCTCCCCACCGCCAACAGGGGAGAGGTGAAGTTATGTCAGATTTCACCCCTGTCTGTATTGTTACACTGTTGGTGAAAAAAAATTTGCGCCAAGTTTTTGGTCTCTAGCTTTGTCTGTCTGTTTGTCTGTCACATGTTTTTGGCCACGGTTTCAACATCGTTTCTGAATTATTTTTTTGTATGTAGTACCGGCCAAGCTCAGCAACGCTATAATTTTGGTAAGATCCGAATCCGAATCTGGATATCTTCAGTGATATTTTCACCATTGGAGATCGGCCACAAACGATATATATAATGACTATTTCAGAAAATTATTGGCCCGATGTTTCAATTGAACAGGCATTACATGGCGGGTATGCACTCTACCATAGGCTTTGTTTCTTTGTGTGTGTGTAACATTGCTTTCACCTGTAACCGTGGTGCGTGGAAGGAGGAAAATCATTTGCTATTTCCTCTATCTCCACTTTGCAACAAACTCCAAATCTTTACACTTCCGTTTTGATTCCATTCGACTCAGTCAAAAGTTGAATTTTGTCAAGCCTTTTCCATGCTGCAGGCAATTCTGCGCAGTGCTTCAGACAAATCACAGATATTTTGTGTGTTGTTGTCTCCATTTATTCCATTAGTCATCAGATTGTTATCGTTATTATTCTTGCCTCTTATTCCTATTGAATGCTTCTATTCCCAATCACCATCATTGACAGTTATTCTCTAGTACAAAAACTGATATTATATATATAACAATTTTGTGTGGTGTGTGTGTTGTGTGGTGTGTGTTGTGTGGTGTGAGTGTGTGTAGATTTTATATATATATTATAGACAAATCAAAGTCCTCAAACTTTAAACGAAGGCAGCATACCCTGCCATCGACTACTAGTTCATACTATATGGAGACATGCCCTCTATGTATAGTGTCCAGCTCACATTTGATGAAAACGGAAATTTGGCCTACATGCATTTCCTAAACATGCGCTCCGTTTTCTTTATTCCCACCAGACTATAATAACTTTTGCCAAATGGGTGCTGTTGCAGACAACATTGCATATACAGTGTTGCACTGTCCCTGGATGGGGTTATGCCTGGGTTGTGATTAGCATAAGGTGGATGTTAAATATCATCAGTGACCTGCTCGACGAAGTTTTATTTTCGATGTAGTAACAATTATATGCTAGTCACGTGACACAGACAATGGAATGACGCGGAATAGGTTGCGGGCGGCAATTACAAGCGCAAGGTCAATTTGCTCGGCAAAACAAGCGCCTCTAATTTCAACAAGTTTTTCATAAAAGTTTCTTCATTTATTTTTGTATTACTTCATGAAATTTTTAATTTTATTAGCAGGGGCCAGACTCGAGTACCCATCACAGCAATTGCTGCACGACCTGTTAGCATCAAGGGTTCAACACAGGACACATTTGTCTCTGTCCTGCTGATCACTCAGGTTAAGGAGGTGTGCAGCAGAAATAACAAATAATTAATAATAAAATTAGGACGCTGTCCGTAGAGAGCGCCATGTGGATCAGAGCAACAGTCACTCAACCGGCCCCACAGACTCTCTTAGACCACTGATTTTTTCAATCCCATGCCAACTTTGGTACATCAAGGGACATGAGGAAGGTTGTGGTCAGTTTCTCGAATGTCGTGTTAGTTTTTGGGCAGAGGCACAGTACTATTTTGGCAGTCAAACCCACCGTAGAGCCCCCTATATTGAGCGAAATTTCGATGGGGTCAATTCACCTTTGTTAGCATCTGAATTGAAGCTTATGGCCAAGTTTTAATCAAAATGGTGTATTTTGGTTCAAGCGATAAGAGAAGTGGTTTAGCGGCTCGACTCACTCACTCCTCATACCTGGCGGACCACTGCTCGATCGCAAGCTCACCTGACTAAAGTTCCAGGTAAGCATAATAAACTAGAAGGGCACTCGGTGAGCGACATACCTCCGCCCTGTAATGCTGATCACCACGAACATATACTGGCCCACTACATTTTTGAATATCATGATATATATCGTTTTTAAGCCAATCACTCCAAAGGGTGAAGAATCACTTTTAATATACTAGGTAGTCGATCCGGATCTGCATCTGATTTCACCAAAATCAAACATCATCGTGGTCACACACCCAAGTTTCATCTAATCCGTCCACACTTTTGAGATATTGTGGCTAATAATTGTTTAGCCCCATTCTCTCAATGTGAAGAATACTTAAAAATTATCAAGTCCGGATCCGGATATTACCAAACATGAATAATTCCTTCCTTGTCAATACACACAGTGTCCACACAAGTTTCAATCCGAATCCGATGCACAACTTTCGGATATTCGCTATATATCGCGTTTAGCCTCCTCTCTAATGTTAATGAATTTAAAAAATTCCAGTAGTTCGGAATCCGCGATCCAGATCTATCACCAAGTCAATCAGTTCGTCCTGTACACACGAACCTTGCACAAAATTTCATCCGGATCACGTCCCACAACTTTTCGAGATATCCTAACACAAAGAGACAGACGCAGATCAGAAAGATGAAACATCATAGATCCTTCCTTTCACCGTTCGGTGGTTGAGGTAATAACATCCCAGCATGCTTTAGTCATGTCATAAAAATGCTCGCACAGGGCCTGGTGCGCTTAATTTATGGCGAGCAAGGCTGGCAAGAGAACCCCCAATGCCTCATCACAGACACGTGTGGTCGCCCAATGGCTTGAAGAGCGTAACATGATGTTATCCAATTCATCGCTTTCAGTCCAGATCTAACCCATCAAGCATTTATGAATATTCTCTGACAAGTCGCCTGAGACGCGTTTTTCCACCATCCACTCGAACAGGTGTAGTGATTATCGCTTTTTCCGTGGAAGAAGGTGCTGTTAGTCCCTCCTGCAGAATTCATACATGTGGACTCTATGCCAGGCTGTACGCTGCACTTGGTGCGCCCGAAGCCCTATTAAAGGTGACCTTACATTGGTTGTTTCCCATTTATTTGTCCATTATCTGTATATTTGTCTCTGTGACCCAGATAGCTATACTGACGGCTCTGCTCCGGTAGGTACTTACCGGTCAGGCAAATCAATGGGTAGGAGCACGACTAGAGTAAGTCACAATCTGTGGGGGAGGAGAATGTGTTGTCCCTGGTCTAGTCACCCCACCTCACGTGGTCCTGTGAAGAGGTTTTCCTCATTTCAGAGAACGATGAATTGCACCGCCAGTTCTTCTCTTCTATCTTCTCTTCCTCATCTTGTCTTCTTCTTCCTACTTTACATTCGCGCTTTCTTCTCCTATTCTGCCATTTTAATCGCAGTTATCTCTGCATTTTCTTGTCCAGGACTCCGGGCTGGGATCTCATTATTGTGTCTCTACGGAAGCAAGGTACAGAAATTACTGTTGCTAGTCCATGGCCACTGGTGTACAGGTAATGCTCTTAGAGAGTGTTGATCATCAACGGTTGTAAAATGGTGAACATTGGTTGTAACTGCCACGGACGATGCAGAGGGTGTTCTGTGAAGGCCATTCTTGGGTTGCTTTCTGAGGCCGAAGTGGCATTTTTGCGACACACGTGTTGCACGCGATTTCTGGAACCCTTGAGTCTCTTGGACAGGCTGTGAATTTGTTGGGTAACTTTGACTGTGATGTCTTCTTCTTTTCTTCTCTTCTTTGTTACATTAGGTCGTTTTACGACTAAGAATAAGTTACATGCAATATGAGAATAACAGATCTCTACTGCACACGTATTCATCCAATGCGGCGCGCAGCAACGCTCAAATCCTTTGAACATTTGTTCTCCAATGTCAGGGTCTATTGCTCCAACTTTTCATTCTCTGGCATATTTTGTTATCTTAACTCACATGACTGCTGCTCGATGGGCCGGTTGGACAGCGCACCTCCTCCTTCTTTCAACGTATCTGACGTCATTTTTCACCAGACTTGATCGCCCTATTCGTTCATGGTCTTGTATTCTAGTTTGTGGACTCTACCTTTAGCTTCATGGAAAATGCTCTCTGAAAGCTCGATTTCTCACTTGGAGTTGCCATGATGTTCGCAGCCTATGCTCTCCTGATCTCCAACGCAACCATATCTCCTTTGACTGATAGTTGACTGCACACTATCCTTTCGCCTCTGTAGTGCGTGAGTTCTGATTGGAGTCTCAGACAGCATTGGCAGGGCTATATTTTCACTCCAACATCTCTGGCACACTATCACTTGAATGTGGTGAATCAATGTTCACACTCTAAAGGAAGTGGCTGGTTACACACGCATATACCTGAGAGTACTCATAGCTTATAATTTTTCTCAGTAACTACAAATCATCACAACCAAGCATGTGTTCCATCGTCCCACTATGATCCTGACCGGTTCTGATGGAAGATCTTGTCACTTGCTCTTCTTTTTGTGTACTAACCCTGGTGTACTGTGTTGCCGATTCCTCTCCATTGGAAACTCGGATTTTCCATGTTTGTTTGTTCTCTTAATTCTCATTTGCAACTCCCGTTGCCATCCTTTCAACACACTGTTGTTTCAGTTTGGAAGAGGTGGTGAGGTTAGGATGGATTTCATTCATTTCTTGCGCGATGTGTCATAGACCTCAGCTTTGAGTCCTGGTCTGACTGGCTGCGTGGAAAAATATCAATGGATCGCACTGGTATGGACATTTACTGTAATTCCCTCCGGATCTACAAGTGAAGGTTCGTTCCCTCGATAGTTCCTTCCAGGTTTGTATAATCAATTGCGCATCGCACACCACTATTTCAGCAGTACCACGTCAAGGGTCTCTGGAGTCCCAATGTTCTGTTCGACAGCAAGTAACTTGTGCAAGAGAGTTATGAGGAATGGAAGCAGCATGCTATTTCTGTGGCCGAATTCCATTGTGACTCAGCGACTTGGCTCTCTGGGACTTTTGGTAAGTAGCCACAGTGTAATCAACCACAAATCTTCTATACCTGCTCTCTTTCATGGACCTTGAGGTTGTACGTCACCTCTGGATAAGGGCTAACCTCTTTTTAAAAATCGCTTTGTTTCTAAATTCTACATCCATGATAGGCCCTCTTCCGATTTTCCACTCGTACAGGACTGTTATATCCTATAGTTCAATTCTATTACACTTCTAAGAGGATTTGCCCAGAATTATCATATATATATATCTCTCTCTCTCTTCTCTCTCTCTCTCTCTCTCTCTCTTCTCTCTCTCTCTCTCTCTCCTCTCTCTCTCTCTTCAGACATGATCAAACACAAAAAAGCCAAGATTTCCCGTCATTCCATGAAACGTTTTCTTAATCTTTACACTTGGCTCCCAATTCTTTTCTTGCGTGGCTTCACTGACCTGACACCACAAGTGATTTCCTCAACCGAGACTGGGACAGATGCCAGCCTCTGAACGCAACCCGCAACATCTAGCTCCCACAAGACGGACTACAGACATCGAGCTCGCCAGCATGAGGAATAGATGCTTGTTCAAGCGCAGGCTTAGTAGGTCACTCCAATCCGTCCCAACTGGAGTACGGACCGAGGTGTCGATCAGGGCATGCCAAAGTCCCCGCCTCTTCTCTCTACCTTCACTCATAATTTCTTCTCCCCCCCTCACCCACTCTCGATCAGTTTCCATGGATCCAGTTAGTGGTAGTTCCTGTGCTAAGTAATGGTCATAAGTGTCCAGGGTCAGGCTATGTTCTGTTAAAGGTAACGGAGCGAATAGTTTATGGTGTTTCACATGCTTTGATATTAGACCGATTTGTGTGTTTCATTTTTCCGTCAATTTTTTTTAATTTTATAACTTTCTCACAATTTTATCTTTCCCTCATCATATTATATCATTCTCTCATCATTTTCTGCTCTTTCTTCATTGTTTATGCCTGTAATATAATGCTTGAAAGCTCGATTGTTGTCTTATTTTATCCTCTTTGTGGTGGCTCGACATCGCACTTCCGTCTGGGCACATTGGTCCGAGTTCCTGAATGTTAATGGTAACATGTCATGTAAGACCAAATGGCATTGTTTGCTCGGCAAAATTATTAACTGCTGCATAGTTTGCACGCACGATTCATCTGCACATGCTTAATTCACTTGCTGGTAAGCAACTTTGGGTGCAAGATCCGGCCTCATATTAGGGTTTGCAGTTGGCATTTGTCGGGTTCTTTTGGGGATATGTTTAAAATATTGTGACTTACTTAAGTAATTTTTTAAAAAATTAAGCAATTGATTGTACTAATATTGTGTATGATAACACACTTTAAATACGTGCATATTTTATCATGCGTTATAATGATTTTTTTAACATTTTTTTTTTTTTTTTTTTGTTTTTATCCGTTCTTGTTTTTTTTGGTTTTTTTTTTTTTTTTTTTTTTTTTTTTTTTTGCATTTTGGCTGCTGCTTAAGTTTAATTTACGAACATGCAACATTTTTAGTTGTCTTTTGGCTGCCTATAATTGCAAGGTGCCTTAGTGCTCTGAATATCAGCTTCTCTCAATCCCATCATCAATACTAAGGCTGTATTTTGACGATCGATTGGACGCAAGATGCCCCAAATAGTGCTGCGTATTGAAGTTGAAGTTTCCATATTACAATATCAGAACCCAATTGAATTATTTACATAAATTTATTTTTTAATCATACTTACACATAGCAATTCAGAAACGACTCGTCCTTCATAGCCGATAATACATTCTCAATGTACTCTACGGACGTACACTTCAACATGTATGATATTTCGGTACACAACTCGGGAATTGACATTGAGATATAAAAATAAATCAATCAACTGTATTGAATGTTTAAACGATTTTCATCGGAGCCTATTTCCCGATCGACTATAGGGAGCATTGCCACCAAGTGCAGCCGCAGAAATCCAAAGGGTTCCTCCCCTCAGCAACTGTCTGCCTGTGTCCCCTTGGGACAATGACGTAGGCCACCACCTGGCATTCACGCTCATCTCATTTGCACCTTCATTATTCCGCCACACAATGCACACCCCATTTAGCGACCGTAAAACATATACTGACATCTCCAGTTCAAGGCCATCCATGACGACGTAAATTGTCCTAGTGAAAGGACAAAATCCGCACCAAGAGTCTAGTATGGCTTGCACACAAAGCATATATTATAACAACAATGACACCATCTTCAAGCAATAATAAATGCTGCCTGACTTAATAAGCACATCTGATAATAATGTCATCTGATAATGTATAAGATGCCTCTTTCAGCTTTTAAGGAGCCATTCTAATTAAATTACAGCCATCTGAGTGGCCCGGCTGTCTGGATAGCCTAGAGGTGCACCACTCTCCTCTGAGCTTAAGCTGGGTTTTAATTGTGGTGGTTGCTAGAATAGACTGTTATCTTCTGTTTCGTGCATGCGGGCAAGCAACAGTATGTGCGCCATCCAATCAAATGGACGTTAAAGTGGTGTCTCCATCTGTGAGGCCACCAATTAGTGGACATTAAAATACTATGCTGTCCTTCCAAAGAGCTTTGCTGGCACACCAAGCCACAGTACAATTCTTGCCCATTCAGTGTTAGTGCCCCTCGCTTGGAGTTGGTGGACCATGCCCGAATTTAACCTCGCACAAGAAACTGCTGCAGCAGACTACTATGCCTCAGAGGAGCGGTATGAGGGGTAGGATGGAGGGATAGGACCATCTATCTTCATTGCATACTGCAGACGAAGGGTTGTCGAGTTTCAAGGAGGGGGGGGGAGGAGTTCTGGTATGATCTTAAAATGACTTATATATATTATCACGTACCTTTGGCGCACATAAGTAACAGGCATGGGAATCTTCAGCACAACCACTCATTGAGAGTTAAGACGCGGCCACCACGTGGAGCACTCATGGCCTTTGTGCTGAACTGGT
Organism: Eptatretus atami; assembly: GCA_035128595.1. Lineage (NCBI taxonomy): Eukaryota > Metazoa > Chordata > Myxini > Myxiniformes > Myxinidae > Eptatretus > Eptatretus atami. The sequence goes on along the minus strand of CM068956.1, from coordinate 75,027,207 downwards.
CATTTCCATGGTATGAAAGAGCGCAAGGGGATCCGCGCTCAGTGTGAGAGACGTGATGTTCCTCCCTGCATACGAAACGAGAAGCTGTTAAGAAATGAAGATCACCACGAAATAATTATGTGGACAAGAGGTATTAAGACCAATACACCATTCACGAAGTAAATAATAATATAAAATAAAACAAGAAAACAGGGCATCAATATTTTGCGAACCCTCTTGCCAGGATTCTTTTCAGTGGTGTAATTTTATATAGGTTTCCAGGTAAAATCCAATAGGCTGCCCAAAAACATGTAACCCTTGACATCATAGTGGGTGACTCTTTGTCTCCATGGATAGGCGGTGCATACGTGAAAGTTTCCTCAATTTATTCAGCCATTTTCAGAGAAAGATTTATTCTGCAGTTGCTCGAATAAAAAATATATAAAAAAATATGGCTGCCAAAATCACGCCATCCGATCACGGTCATCTAAAAAAATTTTGGTGGACCATTTCTTCCCGCGATGAGCCTCAAAAAAATTTTTATACTTGATCGATGTAGCGGTTTCTCTCACTCATGCAATTTCTGAGTGTCATATGAGGCACACACTTTCATGTCAAAATACCACCTCTTCCCATTCAGGACAGTTGGCTTGCGTGTGCCACTTGTGCACCACATGGGCTTGGGGAACACTGGTGGCAAGTTTCCCCTCGATTTTCCAATCTGTTCTGGACGTAAGCATTTTATAGTTTTTATGTAAATCTAATTGGCCCAAAACCATGTGATCAATGAATGTTCACAATGTGTGCCTTATTGTGTTCTCCTACTGTTCTGACTGCCGCCGGTCATACGGTAATTTCTCACTTTTCGGTTTCTGTTCCAGCCATTCATATTAAAGATGTCTTCGCAAAGGTTTTGTTTCTACCAACGTATGTCCCTGCTCGAATCACTTGATCCCGATTGACGTCATGATATTTTTTTTCTGGTGGATCCTTTTATCCTTAGCTGCCCTTCAAAATAGGTTCCCATCACCGATCTGCGGTATTCGCTATCAGTGTTCTACATATGAATCTATGACGTCATCACAGGGGCAGCTATGATTCAGAAAAATCGCTCTCATTCCCCATGAGGAGTACTTCTACGTGCCAATTTCAATATTTTCTTGTGTGGTTCAGAAGATACAGAGTCCAATAGTTTTTCCTTTCTCCAACATGTCTGCCACAGCCACGTGACCCTATGACGGCATAATTATCAGTGAAACATTCTACAGTGAGGAGTCGCACAATGGTGAAATTCATCTCAACTGACAAGCGGTTGCGAAAAACACAAGTTCTTTGCGGACAACAACAACGGACAGACGATAGACAAACAACAACAAACGAACAAACAACAAATGGACAAATCAATCCCCCTGTCCGAATTCTTCGTCGGGAGAAAATGTATTATTTTTTTGTGGGTCATTACACAAATGGCATAAAATCTCAATTTAGTCAGTTTGGCAAAGATAAGGAGATCAGCCTCATGAAAGTAAGATTTACAGCATACAACAAACAAATAATATTGCATCAAAATAAATGGCTTCGAAGGACATGTTAAAAACAAAACGATCATGATCAAAATGGAAACTTTATGTACCGCATAAGATTTCCCACCTAATGAACATCACGCAATCGAAACCAGATTTTTAAATGCACCCATCAGAAAAACATAACCACGGCATCTAAAGAAGCCCGGGTAATCAAGAGAAAGTTGTGATAGCATAATTTTGCATTACCTGAAAAAAGATAATAAGTTGCCGTTGAACATAGCCATAAGTGTCGTGGCCTCATTGCCCATGGTCCACACGCACCTGCACCGGCTGCGTCATTTTCTGATCCAGGGTTACAGCCTGGAAGTGAAGCTGGATCTCATCCTTGCTAGAAGCCACCTGCATACAGAGGCACAAGGTAACTCAGTATGAAAGTTAAGCATGGTGTTGGCTGTGGTTGGGGTGGCGGCTTGGGATCCTCGGTCCTGAGTTCAAGCAAGAAACCGTTGCCGCTGAATTAATATACACCAGGAGGTTGACTCAGCCTGTATCCTTCGAGGTCGGCAAAATGATACCAGTGTACTGGAAGGGGGACATTGCATCAGTGCACAGCCGCTCCCAACCAATGAGCCCAACCCCAAAGCCCAAGCCCCCCCACAGGCTGCCACTCGATAGAGAGAGTAATAAGTTCCCATGTGACATGAATCTCCTTGATAAGCACGGCTGTTGTTCAATTATTTCTTTAAATTCACTAATTGTTTTCAGGGAATATTTCGGCAATGTGGAAATAAAATATCTTCGAGGCATGTGGAAACAGAGGGTGAAAGGTCAATCTACCAACAGGGACGGATTTACCAAGGACAAGCCGAGGCACTTGCCCCAGGGCTCCACAACCCAACACGTACCCGAGCACATCACCCAGGGCCTCTTCTCAGATTATTATTATTCGTTGTGAATTACAATTAATTACTTCCGCATCAACGGTGAAGGAGGTTATGGTTTTAACCCTTTCTGTCTCTTCGTTGGTTACTGCAAAATCGAAGATTTTTCAAGTAATTGGCAGTCGTTTTGTTATTCTGTCTGTCCTGTTGTTTATCGCTAAGGTCACAATTCGAAACCGATCGACATGAAACTTTATCAAGTGTAGCGGTATGTCCTCAGCCAGAGCTTTGATTTTGAGGTCAAACGTCAAAGGTCCATCTTCAGGCAAAATTTCTGAAATCGCCTTTTTCATCCCGATTGACTGAAATTTGAACGAAGATTTGCATATTACATCAATGAATGGAAAACCAACTACTTTTGAGGTCAAAATGTCAAAGGTCAACTCAAAGTCAAACTTCTAAAACTCATTTTTCAACTGAAAAATTTCAATGTACGTCCTATTAACTTGAACGGTGAACAGCATTTGCATCGTCCTATCACTGAAAATGGGAAAGCAACTATTTTTGAGGTCAAAAGTCAAAGGTCAATCAAATCAAACTTTCCTAAATCATCAAATTTTCATTTGACTTAACCTGAGAATTAGCAGCAATTGGCAGAGTACATCACCTGAATTTGGAAATCGACTATTCGAGGTCAAAGGTCAACCCTCAAGGGCAATCTTCTCAATTACATTTTCAATCTGAAAAGCAATCAATTTTCATTTTGAATAACCTGAGAATTCAGCAGCATGCAGAGTACATCACTGAATTTGGAAATCGCTATTTCGAGTCAAAGGTCCAAGCTCAAGGTCAATCTCTAAATCATCAATTTCAATCTGAAAAGCATCAATCTTCATTCGATTGACTGAAGCATTGATTAAGATTGTCAATATTAATCTTATGAAAAATTACATTTTGATGTATCCATGGCCAACCTTTGGAGAGGGGGTGGATTTGCAAGTATTGTCTCTGCAGGCGTCTTTTCTTGTTTGTCTGTGTTACAGGATATCTCAAAGTTGTGGACGGATCCGGATGAAAATTTGTGCCCAGGTTCGGTATATAGAAGATATTCAAAAATGTATTGGGCCGAATACGTTCCTCGTGATCATTCCTTACATGGTGGAGGTAATGCGCTCTACGAGTACCCTTCTAGTTAACTATATTTAACTAGGGAGCACATTTGCTCAAAAAATTGGTCATTCACATGGATATTTCAGATCTCGTTGGAAATGTTTCGCATAATATAATTATCAGTATTCAAATTGTTGAAGGGATTTTTTATTTGATACCACGATCTGATACCACGAACATATAAAGCAAACCTCTCATGTTCATACTTATATGTCATTACTTGATTTTAAATCAAATGTACTTGGAAGTTGTAATAGTACTAATTATTCTTTTTGAAGCTTAATTGCAGCTTGCCAATCTTCGATTTTGTCTGGTAACTATTGCTGGTAATAAAAGCCTGCAAAACACACCGAAATTATGTATTTTATCCAATAATCTAACTCGTGAAGCTGCACTGTTCTTAAGGATATGGTGATAATATAAACTGACATTAGGGTGCCACAGATTAAGATATGAGAATTGTTGTGCCATCAGTGAAAAAAGTTGAAACCACTGCTTTACTTCATCATTGGTGGCAAAGGGCCACCACCACTCCATGTGTGCCCTGGGCCTCCACCACCATAATCCGGCACGATACAAACCTGGGGCAAGGGAGAAAAGTGAGGCTAGCAGAGATAGCGAGAAAGAGGCTAGCAGTAATTATGGAGACAGCACTTTCTACGTTGAACTTTTTTTTTCATCAATCTTTTGAAAAGTATTTTGTCCACAATCAAAACATGGATAAACACAACGAAGAAGAATGACGTCACAGCGAGCAAAATTCATAAAACCAATTGACCTCAAAAATATTGGGTTGACCTCAATGAGAAATATGCCCCTCCATCAAATTCAACTCAATCGGATGAAAATTGCACAATTTAGAAAGTCGGCTATGTTGTCCCTTTTGGCCTATTTTGACCTCAAAAAAGATTGGTGGTTGAATCCAGTGATCTGATGTGCAAATCCTCTTCAAATTTAAGTCAATGAATGAAAAACTGAGGATTTTTAGATTCTCACCTAGTGTTGACCTTGGGCCACTGCCTTTGGTTGATGGTGACCTCAATAATAAATTGGCTGGTTGAAATTTCAGTGACCTGAAATATGAATCCTTTAAATTTTCAAGTCAATCGATAGAAAATTGAGGATTTTAGAATACCACGTTAGTTTTGGACCTTGGCCTATGTTGACCTTTTTGTCCATATTGACCTCAAAAATAATTGGCTAGTTTGAATTCAGTGACCAGAATTATAGTTCCTTCAAATTTCCAGTCAATAGATGAAAACTGAGGAATTTTTGAAAACTCCACCTAAGTTGTTGACCCCTTGGCCTATGTTGAACTTTTGACCCTCAAAAACAAAAGGCTTCTTCCTATGACAACTCTACTGTGTGAAGTTTCGTGAAGATGGTTTTAAAATTGTGACCTGTCGCTGACAAACAGACAGAATTACAAAATTCGACGACCAATATAACTTGAGAAAATTGATTTGCAAGTAATAAAAAAAACCACATTCTTGTGTTTCTCAATCATATATTAAAGATACCATTCAACATCCTAATAACCCTTTGTGATAAAGAAACCGATATTTGGCATATTCACACTAAAACAAATCCTATAGGTTTGAAAAATATCTTCATGCAAACATCTCAGAACAGCTTTACTTCAAGCAGAGTGTCCTTTCGTTAAAACCAATTTTCTTAATTGCTTGTCTCCTGCCAAATGTAGAGGACGTAGGATGGCTTTTGTTCCGATGTAGTGTAAAGGATGAGTAGCTCTCCACATAAAACTGTCCAAATCATGTCTTTTAATCGACGGGCTGCAGTTCCAGATCCTCAATACGCCATTTGTACAAGAAAAACATTGCAAGCAAGACTAATGTGACAGTAAGCCATGTGATGTCATCCATTCATCTTACACCCACAACCTACTACTCAAGCTGAGTCAGACTCGAAAGAAAAAAACTCCAAGTTTTTTGGAATCATTAAGCAAATACTGTGGAGTCCTTCTTAAGAGTAAAAAGTCTTTATTCCAATTTCTTGAAAAAGCATATGAAGTTAATGACAATCGCTTATTACCCAATTCAATGCGTGGCATATGGAGTGCTTTTGAAGCTCACACCCACAAGTAAACGCCGGTGGCTAGATTATATAAAATAATTGACCCCCCCCCCCCAACATCACACTCCTTCACCAAAGAAACGCACAAATCCAACTAAAGAAGACCTACACAGTGTTAAGTGCTATGCTGTTTCGAACCCTTTTCCCAGAGTTCTCAACAATATAAGACGTTCAACACATCGTACACACGAGAAATCCATTGCCACACACCCTCAGCTGCCGGACCGTTCTCATACTTTATTGGTAGAATCACAGCCGACAGCGCAGACAGAATGCATACCACCAAGAGGCTCCAAGCTGTACACGTGCAAATATCAGAAATCATCAATATATATAAATATGAAGACCCACCCACATCTCTCCTGTGAATGGAGGGAATAGCCAATCAGTCTTGACTAATCAACAATCCAGGTGGCTAAAGATTATATAAATAATTGACACTCCCGAACTCCAACAGCTGAAGAGAGCCGCATAAAGCAACCCAGAAGGCCAACACAAAGTAAGCGCTTTGGGTAAGCAGCGAGGAGTGTGTAGCAATGGATTTCTCATGTTGTCTTTGTGTGAACGTCATTAATAGCTTGGAGGAATCTCTGGGAAAGGTTCAAAATAGCAAAGCGCTTACCTTGCGTAGCCTCCTTGGGGTTGCATTATGCAGCTCTTTGGCCTGGAGCAGTGTGGAGGTATCAATTATTATATAATTAAGCACCTGGGTTTGTTGATTGGTGAGAGCTGATTGTCTATTCCTCCGCATTCACGAGGTGAGAGATGTGGGTGGGTCATTATTTCAATATATATATATAATTAATATAATAAAAATACATATTTATATCATATACATATATTTTAACATATATAAAATAACATACTGTATTATACATACAAGTATAATAATATACATATAAGTATGTATAATAATGGACTGAATTCAGACGAAACTTTTGTGGACAGGTTAGTGTGTGACAGGACAAATTATTCATTTTTGATGAAGATCCGAAGCCATCCGGATAAAGAGAATGTTTTAATTGCCATGCACGCGTGAAGCGAAAAGGTTAAACGATCGGTGGTAATACTGTGTGCTATAGCGTACATGTTTGCCATTAAAAAAAAATCATTTTCTCAGCAACCGTTAGGGTGTTATGAATTTCCAAGTAGGTCGCTCCCCTGTAGAATTTTAGTCCATAATTATGACGTCATAGGTCACATGGTAAACAGGTGAAATCTTGAAAAAACCAACAAAATACTTTTGCACCTCTAATCTCTGAAACACTCCATTTAGAATTTCACACTTGGCTCATTGTCAAATTAAGCTCCATGGGGAATAAGATGTGTTAATGATGATGTATTGCCTCTTCATTAATGATGTCATATCGAGCAGTACAACACTTGATTCATAAGTAATGGAAATAAACTTCTTGCAACTGATTGGTCCAATTGACATAAATTTTGACCAGAGGTGCACCTTCCCTCCGGAATTTATAATGATAATGACGTCATAGTTCTGTTGTTCAGGCGGCATCTTGGAAACCCCCAAAAAACTTTGCCACCTTATATTTCCCCGAAGAACTGTCCATGAAAAATGAAAACTGGCTCATTGTGGAAGTATCCCCATGGGAATAAGATATGTTAAATGATGATGTCGATCGGTGCATTCATTAGACGTCATAATTCAACTCCGCAATGCTTGATCTGGTCAGTATGAAAAAAAAAAATCCTGCAATTCTTGGTTCGATCAACACAAAAATTTTCCACATAGGTTAGGTCGGCTCCTCCTGGAGAATATTTTAGTCATAATTACACGTCATAGGTCACATGTAACAGGCGCCATCTTGAAAACCGAAAAAATTTTTTGCACCACTCTATCTCCAAAACGCTCCATGGAAAAAGTTTACACATGTTCATTGTGAAGTACTTCCCAGGGGCAATCAGATATGCTTAATGATGGGTCACGGTGCCTGATTATTAACTCATAATCGACAGTGCAATGCTTGATCATCAGATGAAAAAAAAATTATCTGCAATTGTGGTCCAATGGACTACAGATTTTCACCATTGGAGCACTCCTCCTGTTAAGAATTTTTCCATGATAATTATGCATCATATGTCACATGCTACAGTGCTCATCTTGGAAAAAACAAAAAACTTGCACTCTATATCCCGAAACCACTCCATGGAAAAAGAAGAACATGGCGCTTGTAATGTATACCATGGGGAATAAGATATGTCAATGATGATGGCATCGGTCCTCATTAAGACATCATAATATTCAACGCGTGCAAACGCTTGATCCCGTCAGTATGAAAAAAAAATTCTCTGCAGTGTTGTTAATTGACTTGAAATTTTGACCATAGGTGTGCCTCCTCTGCAGGAATTTATAATGATAAAGATCGTCATCGGTCACATGGTCTGGCAGCCATATTGGATCAAAGAAAAA
>CM068956.1:74993676-75018878 GCA_035128595.1 Eptatretus atami | reverse complement strand
AGGTAGACCTGTTAAATGCGCTAAGACAAGACATGATATTTGGCTTCAGCTGCAATTAGGTCAATCACTCTTGCCAGTCGAAGGCCAACTTTGCAGTCAAGATGTGAGGCTTGAATTATTTGATCACTCATTTGCTTAGTCATGACGGAGATCGGTCGTGCCTTCTTATTTGCAGTTTGACAGAAAATGCAAAGGCGCCAGTTGACTGGCTGCGCACCTTTTCGCAATGAACGCCTGTTACCACCTGGAACACCTGAACTGCAACCTGCTCCCTCTGTTGAATACTCTGTCTGAGTCCGCTGAAGACATTCTATTTTACTCTTGTCCGTGAAGTGGGCATAGCACATTCTGTGGCACACAAGAGATACGGCTGTGCAAGAATCTAATGCATTCTCAAGGAGATCAATTTATAGTCTATATTTTTGGGAGTCCCTCAGCTTCTTTCTGCTACAGGTTGCATTCCTGAGGTGGTGTGAGTCATGTTTAGTTCTTCACTCAGGTTTTTTTCTTCTTATGCATTTGGCAGAAATGACAGGCTGTCGTTCTAACAGTGACGGCCTCTTCAAGCTATCAACGGATCCATTTAGTAGCCTCAAACAAGAATGAATTCATTAGTATGGGCTTACAACAAGCCCTAACAACTTAACAGTTTAACTTAAGAACTTAACAGTTGTTCACAAGTGAAATATAGATTAGCATTGTGCTGGTATAGTAGTAGTTGCCTGTCCCAAGAAAGTGCCAAAATTGTCAATTTGGAGCCATTTTGTTTATGCAATTAGATGCGTCAAAAACTCAAAATTCAGCTGGAACAGGCTAGCTCGAATTCAGCATACTAATTATTGTTAAAAGTTCATGTCCCAACTTTTACTAAAAAATGCTTCTAGAGCCTCATACAGGGCCCTTTTCGAGAAATAATTATCTATTACAAATTATTCGGCTATAGATGAGTGCACATCCTGGCACGTGACTCTTGAGCTTCTGAATGTTCGTATTATTGTCACTTAACAAAGAAGCAGGATAACCAAAGGTGTATTTCGCTGAAGAAACCTGCTATTTACACTTTAATCATGGCCATCAATAAATTTAAATAAAAAGACAAGAGATGCATTTGGCATGAGAGCAATGAGAGCAAAGCCCTATGTTGCCAAGATAACAATGCACAAATCACGTCTCAATGACATGATCGTCACGGTGTTTTGTTAAAGAGTAAAGGCCCTGTCACATCTTGACGTTTAGCAGCATATGCCGACGTATGAAAAATTTGGTGAAAAACATGGCACACATTCGAATACGTATGGGTAAGTTGGATTCGTTAACGCCGCCTGAAGCAACACTGAGCACGCTGGCATATCGTCGTATTGACGGCCGAGCTCGGTGACGAAAATTTTGAGCATGCTTCACAATTTTTCGACGTTATGCCAGCGTATGACTCCCGTCGCATACGCTGGCCTAAGTTGTAGGCCAACGTTATTGCGATCGTTGACACACGTCGGCGAACCAACGTTATCTTGTAAGTTACTCATAAGTCGATAATACGTCGAGGTAATGTCTACGTGTACGCCGAAACTTATTTACTAACCTATGAGTAACGTGCTTGTGACCTATGTGTTATGTATCTCCCACGCATATGACGTATGTAGACGTATTTGACGTCTTCCGGATGACCATCAGAACTTACTGAACGTGTTTCAACTTACAGCTACCGTATTAATGGCGTATTGGCAGCGTTTAGGGGAATTGGTATCTAAAAATGGGGTTCACGAGGAGGAACCGTCAGTGTTCAGACTCCATGGTGAGTAGACACTTCGATGTCTAGTGCGGTTGATTTGAATTGTGGAGCGGCAGCTTTTAATAGGCTACGCCACGTGATCGTCGGCGATGTACGCTGCCGCGCTATGCATAAGTTAGACTATCGTTGGTGCATAGGTTGTGAACGCCGACAACCGCTAAGCATTCATTGGTATAAGTTATCTATAAGTATCGAAACGTTCTGTGTACGTTACTAATACGTTATGCATACGTCCAACTGCGTTATTATACACCCAAACTGAAAAACATCATAGTTCAGCGTACGCCAGCGTTTTAATAAATTTGATACGTTGCCATACGCTGGCTAAATCATCAAGGTGTGACAGGCCTTAATGTACACCCTCCACCATAATAAACGAACTGAAGAGTTATGACAATGTATATTGGTGAAGAACTGTTCCGCATTCATTCAAAGTGCCTTTTGGCACAAGGGATGTGCAGAACACCTGATTGCATAGTTTCCACACATCTAATTGCCTCATGGAACAATCATCTAGCAATGCAAGTATGCACCCTGAGGTTTTTAGAGGTGACATGAGGCATTCTGAGCAATATTTGAAACAGTCTTTCTGAGATGCAAGCACGTGGATCATCCAAAAGCACACTGAGTACATAATTCACAATCGTACAATGCCATGGCTATCAGAAATTGAAGAAATCGAATCGTTGGACACCTTCAAGTAGGGCATTCCATAGCATTGTTGCAAGACTCTTATACATGAGGAGAGGAACTGTTTATGACCTCATAAGACATTATCAACCCACTGGATCAGCAACAAGATGGCCAAGAGTGGACGTCCCAAGGATAATGACTCCCGTGCAGTATGATACATTTGTATGACCCATCTATGCAATCGGTTTCAAACTGCCCGTGTACTGCAAACACACTCCCTGGACTCACTGGACAAGTGCAACACCATCTTGAGGCATCTCTGTGATGCAGGGATCCATGCTCATCATTCCTCTTCAGCATCCAAGACTTACACCGTGCGACATCCAAGCATGTTTGCAGTGGTCAAATCAGTGTCCAATGGACATGGAGGCAATGGGCAAGTGTTATGTTCAGTGACAAATCTAGGTTCTCCTTGAAAGGCATGATGGCCATGCTTGGGTTGACAGGAGACGCAATGAGTGATATGTCCCCAGTATGTGTCCAGGAAGCCGTAAATCTTGGATGCAGAAGTGTCTTGGTGTGGCGTGCGTATTGCTGAAATATTTTGCATCACTTGATCCATCATCCATGGCAATCAGACAGAGATCAATATCAGTATTATTAAGAGATCTTCATGAAACATGTGTTGCCTCCTTTACAACATGGTCCCGAAATCATCTTTATGCACAATAATGTTCCTGCTCACAGAGGACATTCGAACAAGGAACAATTTTGTCAATGCCAACTGCAATGCCATGACACCGTGGCCTACCATCTCGCCAGATGTGAAATCCAATTGCACATCTCTGGGATATCATGTGATCGTCGCATTTGTACCTTGCCAAACAGCCACAGGCCCTCGATGAGCGAAACAACATTTGGGCGTGCTGATTTGGCATGGATTGCATTCCAGGCTCAGATTTAGAGCTCCACACAGTCAATGCGACTGCGTGAAATTCAGTGATGGCTGCTGAGATTGACATCCCGATATTGAGATTGTCACTTCCATTGCCGGATCCTATCTGAAAACATTTGCCACAGCGCAGCATTTACGTGATTTGGTCACGATGAATATGGACATGTAATGGTTCAGCATTATTGGTAATGTTTTTGCTGCGATTTATTTGTTGTGACAATCATCGTGTGTTCAGTTTCTTACGTTAGCAGTATGTACATTTTTGTGAAGCAAGAGAGATGGGTGTTGTTCCTTGATGTAGGTAAGAATCGAGAAGAAAAAAACAAAATTTTGAGCCTCAAACGTTCCTTGTGGATAATAGTCGTCAACAATATAAGGAAGACAACAGCACTCTATCAATTTTCGCAGACCTTGCTGGAATCATCACAACTCAAGATAACGTTTGAATATTTTCACCAGCTAAATACACACAAGGGTCCTCAAAGACAGTGGAGACAAGTGGAGCTAATGCCTAATCCCTGGTCAATGGATTGATAGCATGGTGCGAACTTAGCTGCTAAATTATTTCCTGAGTTAATCCCCTCGAATGTTCTTCTATTCTCTCTGTCCCGAATTATGTGTTTCATGGCCTCTGTGTGTTTATCCATGTCGACCAACTTGAGTAAATAATAACGCAGGAAGGGATGAATGCAGTGGAGAATTAACGTGGGATTAACTTGATGGTGAATAATATATTATGGAGGAAATATTTTTGCAGTCGTATTCTTGTTTTATTTTATTGAGAACCGTAGCTTTCGCTGGATTGATTTGATGTATTGTCATGTATTTGATAGTCATATTGCTTCCTGATTTTAAACTTTTTTTAATTTTAGCATCCTCCCACCACTTCCCTCCCTCATCCACCCATCCCTTGCTCCTCCCCCCACCCCCTCCTTCAAGAAACTCTTCTTTCACTTCACCTTTTCGACAACTCTTTCTTTCACCTTGAGAGTTATGCCATAGATGCGCAGTAAAATTACCTTTACTCGATGCGTAGGTTGTATTGTCATTTCAGTTTTTGAATAATTAGCAATTGAGCATGCAAACGAACAAGCATCAAAAACAAACACTGAAGAACACAACGAACATTGAAGATACCACTCAAAGTTTGTGCCAGGTCAGGCCAGATTAGATCTGTGACTTTCTAAGTGTACCATGTGAACTGTCTAACCTGTTTCATGGTCGGGTTGACGGAAACTAACCTCTCTACCCCACCAGGTTTCCTGTGAGGAGGGTGTTTGGAATATTGGACACCCAGCAGGATTAAAAACAAAAACCTGTCAAAGGGCGTGAGGAGCTCCTGCTGAGCCATGGTCATCCATATCTAGTTGCCCAACTGTTGTCTGCATATGTCTTCCTGCAGTGGGGTTACATTTTTTTTTCGGACGTTGGTGGCAGGAATTGCACTCTGGCCACAGTAAAACCTTCACTCCGCAAACACAAAAATGCAAAGAAATCTGAAAACCCACTCTATGGCGAGTACCTTCTGTGCAGCTGCCCTCTGCAGAGCAGCTCACCCGATGACGGGAATTGGGGCAAAGCCTTCAGGCACCCCATCTTGATGATGGGAGGAAAAGCACGGGTAACTTTCCCGGGTCAGATTGCAGGAGTGTAGTTCGGGGTGGTGCTGAGGTTGCGTCCACCAGTCGGCGGTCTCCTTGGTTAACCTGAGGCGGTGCGCTTCAGGTGGGTGCCTGAAATGTCCTATCCCTAAGAGAGAATGATCACCTGTCTCTGTTATCATCTGAGCTCAAGCGTTTGCACATCGGCATTGCATCACTCTCTGAGTGTTGGACACCGGATAGTGGCGAGATCATGGCGGGTGGTTACACCTACTATTGGTCTGGTCACTCAGATGGTTACCATGCCCAAGGAGTTGCTGTAGCTGTGTCCAAACGCGACTCAATGATAATTGAGAGGTAACAACGGTCAATGAGCGTATTATGAGACTAAGGATTTGTCACTCCTTAGGTGTCGTTTCCTGGTCTCTGTATATGCTCGACTGAGGCGAGTGATCTCACTGTGAGAACACATTTTACCACACTCAAGTGCTGTGGTAGATCAGTGCCCCAGGTGAGATACTCACAAGTCTGGGGGATTTCAATTGCATCGAATGGAACTGATAGGGATGGTATGAGACATGTGGTGGCCCCCATTGGGTCTGGAACTGGGAACCAGATATAGCACGATGTTCCTTGACTTTGCAAGTTCCTTGATCACTGGACTTGGTATTTCAACACTGGTGGTATGTGGCAAAGGAGATTGACCATGTGCTCGTTTGGATGTCACTGGAGGATGATCCAGAACTGCAGGGTCTACGGAGTGCCCGTTCTCAACACTGACCAAGGCTTGTGGTAGGAACTCTGAAGTTGCAGCTCAAATCCAGGAGAGTGGTACCATCCCAGCCTCGGCTGGATGTAGCAAGCTCAAATGGATATCAGGTAGCTGAGGAGTTTGCGAACAGGGTGAGTGGGGATTTGAGGGGTCTGGTGCTTTGGGGAATCCTGAGGAGTTGTGTAGTGCTTCAAGACCACTCATCTTGATGTTGCCATTGGATATCCTGGAACGTCCAAATGGTGAGAGAAGAATTTTGTCTCTCAAGAAGCACTGATACCATTGAATGGAGGTCACAGGGCCAGGCTTAATTGCAGAGCTGTGCTTGTTCAGGAGTTGAGGCCATAAAACTGTACATGCGCTGAGGGGTGGAAAGAGGAGGCTATGTGTGAGGAATCTGTGAGGGGGGTAGAGCATCACCTGTAGTCAAGTGATTCTCTACCTACTTACAGGGATATTCCGCATTGGTACATCCAAGCCCATCCTCGGTGTACTGCAGTTAGACAGGGGTGGTGGGCTCTTGACAGAGGAGTCCGAAGTGAAGGCCCGCGCTGGGCAGTTACTTTTGAGTGGCTGTACCAGGCTGATCCACCAGCTGTTGAGTTGGATGTCAAGGGTGTTACGTATCTCGATTGCCGACTCTCAATCAACTGTATCCACCTTCTTTTGTGGAACACAGCATGATTGTGGTGAACCAGTTGAAAGTGGGTAATCTCCTTGGATTTGTGGCATCCATGCTGAACCCCTCAGGTTGGTGAAATGCTGTACTATGTATTGCATGCAGTTCTGTGCTCTTGTCTGGAACACAAGGCATCATTCCAATGACTGGAAGAGGGGCCTTGTTGTCCCTTTATGGAAAGGCAAAGGTGATTGCCAGCACTGCAACGACGACGGAGGGGTGACGCTGCTCTCAGTGCCGGGCAAGGTCTTTGCCCGGATTAATTAATTCTTGAGAGCGTTCGCCGCCATCTGCTTGAGCACGCACCCAGAGCAGTCAGGCTTTGCACCAGAGGTCAACGATTGACCGTGTTACTTGCCCTTTCGGGTCCTCACAGAACGCGGATGAGAGTTTTGGCAGCGGGCTGCTTGCAGCCCATGTTGATTCTGCAAAATGTTTGATTCAGTGAATCGGATGTCCTCTGGAGGATCTTGGTCTTCGGTGGGTGCCACCAAAACTCATCAATCTGATGTCTGAACACTATACTCTGGTACTGAGAGTGCTGGGATGATGTGGTGATACCACCTCTGACTTATTTCCATTGTTACTGGAGTTCGTTCAGAGGGTGTGTACTTGCCCAACTACACTTTTCCAGGCTTGTATGGATTGTATTCTCGGGAGGATGTCAGAGAGATCAGAGCTGGGGTGCATTGTTTGGGAATGTCAACATATCTGACCTTGATTTCGCAGATGATGCAGTCATTTCTTGCAAGAGACTGGCTATCCTTTTGGGGAGGCCTCTCGAAATGCTGATTGAGGAGTCAGACCCTGGATTACAGGTTTCCTTGGTCAAACTAATCCTGGTTTTTCAATGACATCTTGGGATGCTACTATCCTGTCTGTACCTGTTTGTGGTGAGGACATTGAGGTCACGGAGAGTCTCACTTACCTTGGCAGTGATATTCATGTCTCTGCTGGCTGTGAGCAGGGTCATATGAGACGTCTGGGTCGGGCCTGGGGGTCATGGATTCACTGGATCATTGGTGTGGCGCTGTCGGTACCTGTACTGGAGGATGAAGTCTAAGTCTTCAGGTCCTTGGTGCTTCCAGTCTTGCTCTATGGATGTGAGACTTGGACTCTGACCAGGGATCTGAGATGGAGACTTGATTCCTTTGGTACCAGGTCTCTTCGAAGAATCCTTGGCTATGCTGGTCGGACTTATGTCCAACGACGGTTGCTGTGAGAGAATCAAATGAGATTTGTTACCTGCCATAGTCCGTGAGCATCAGCTGCGGCTGTATGGACGTGTGTCATTTCTCCTGAGTGGTGATCCTGCTCACCAAATTCTCTCAGTGAGGGAGCCCTCGTGAGTGGAGGAGGCGCCAGGGGCCGACCACGTGCCTCGTGGTTGCAGCAGGTTGATCAGCATATCAAGGACATGGGGATGGGCAGGAATCTGCCTGGGGGAGGTCAGACGGAGGCCCTTGGCGTACCGGCGGAAAGTGACGCGCGACACGCTGCTGCAGCGATCTCCACACTGAACCTGACCAGACTCAAAGTTGAGCAAAATCATTACAAATGTTTTCGCAAAAAGACAATAAGCGAAACAATTAGCGGTTGTATGAAGTGATTTGTAGGCATGGAAGATACAGGCTTCATGGTTAAGTGAGGAAAATGAAAATAAATTTTGAGGCACTTTGTCATATAGAAACGTTGTGACCTGTTCAGTCAGGCATATTAGAAAGCGGCCGAAACAATGGTGGCTAAAGACTCCTGCGAGGTGAAAGCGGATGAGCAAGATGGTGCACCGCAATGTTGGTTCGGCTCTTTTTTTTATAATGATGAGCACCTCATTATTAATTAATTTCAAAAGGGGTGTTTAATTACCCAAACACCAGTTTTCATTCATTCACTCCCTTGAGTTACATTAGTAGCATGCAAAGTTTTGGGCTGCAAGTTTCATACGTTTTGGAGTGGAGTGATGGAGGAGACGCACACACTGCACACACACACACACACTGACTACACAACACACACACACACACACACACACACACACACTTGTTAGTGTAGATTATTGATTGATTAATATTACTCGTTCATCGACTTGTTCATATATTGGAGTACAGTCCGTGCCCTATTTATTGTACCCAGCTCAACATTTCGTGAAACAGTAATATCCACTGACCGCATTTCCTAAATATGCCGCTCTGTTTTTCCTTTTCCCGACTGACTATAACCTGTCAAAATGGTGCTTTGCAGACTGGACATTGTATCACAATGTGTACTGTCCGTGGATGAGGTTACGCTGGGATCTGTAATATTAGCATTAAATGGTGGTTGTTAAATATATCCCACACGTGTCTTTCGACGAAGACATTATTGGCGAGTTAGCATCAGACCCAAAAACAAATTCCAAATTCCTATCTAACTACAGGGGCAGCAGCTGCATCCCTATAGTTGGTGCTGTCAGCAGTAACGTGCTACACAGAGAAACAGAATCATACATCGACAAAGCAGCAGCTGCAAGACAAGAATTTTCAGTTGTTTCTTTTGAAGTTTGCAGAAAACATGAAGTAAGCCACCTCAATTGACAATTTTTTTTAGAGACACTGCAAGAAAGAAGACAAGAAAAAAATTCACAGCCAACTTCAAGAACTATGAAAAACAGATATGTTGTAAGGCTCCGGTACTTGCTCATCCAAGTGTCAAGCAGCATGACATCATCTTCATCCAGGTCATCCTGGTGAAGTCTTGTCACTTCAGTCACAAAGAAGCGGCCCGTTTGTGTGGAGACTCGAACAGTCGTGGTCCATTTTTGGCTTTTCTTCTTGGAAGCTGAATATAAATTTACTGAGTTCATAATGAGCATGCTAATTTGCTCTTTTTCTCCACCGCCAAAGGGGAGAGGAAGTTATGTGTTTAGCCCTGTCTGTTTGTAACTTTGGTGAAAAAAATTTTCGCCAAGTATTTTGGTCTCTAGCGTTTGTCTGTCTGTTTGTCTGTCACATGTTTTTGGCCACGGTTTTCAAGCAATCGTTCTGAATTATTTTTTGTGTATGTAGGTGACCGGCAAGGCCAGCAACGCTTAATTTTGGTGAGATCCGAATCCGAATCTGGATATCTTCAGTGATTCTTCACCATTGGAGATCGGCCAAAACGATATATATAGCATGACATTTCAAAAATGTATTGGGCCCGATGTTCAATTGAATCAGGCATTACATGGCGGAGGTATGCACTCTACCAAATAGGCTTCTAGTTTCTTTGTGTGTGTGAACATTTGCTTTCACCTGTAACCGTGTGCTGAAGGGAGGAAAATACATTTGCTATCTCCTCTATCTCACACTTTGCACAAACTCCAAACTTATACTCCGTTTTGATTCCATTCGCTCAGTCAAAAGTTGAATTTTGTCAAAGCCTTTTGCCATGCGCAGGCATTCTGCGGGCAGTGCTTCAGACAAATCATCATGACTATTTTTGTTGTTGTTGTCTCCATTTATTCCATTAGTCATCAGATTGTTATCGTTATTATTTCTTGCCCTCTATTCCTATTGAATGCCTTTCTATCCCATCACCAATCATTGACAGTATATCTCTAGTACAAAAAAACTGATATATATATATGTGTGTGTGTGTGTGTGTGTGTGTGTGTGTGTGTAGATTTTATATATATATATATAGACAAATCAAAGTCCCTAACTTAACGAGGCAGTAACTCGTCCATCGACTACTCGTTCATACATATATTGGAAGACATGCCCCTTTTATGTGTCCAGCTCACATTTGATGAAAAGGAAATTTGCCTGACTGCATTTCCTAAACATGCTGCTCCGTTTTTCTTATTCCCAACCAGACTATAATAACTTGCCAAATGGGTGCTTTGCAGACAGGACATTGCATAACAGTGTTGCACTGTCCCTTGGATGGAGGTTATGCTGGGGTCTGTGTATTAGCATTAATGGTGGATGTTAAATATCCATCAGTGTCCTCGACGAAGTTTATTTTCGATGAAGTAAAATTATATCAGGTCACGTGACACAAGACAATGGAATGACGCTGGAACTAGTTGCGGGGCAATTCACAAGCGCAAGGCAATTTGCTCGCAAAACAAGCGCCTCTAATTTCTAAATCAAGTATTTTATAAAAAGTTTCTTCATTTATTTTTTGATTACTTCATGAAATATTTTTAATTTAATTTGCAGGGGCACAAGATCGAGTACCCATCACAGCATTGCGCGACGACCTGTTCAGCATCAAGGGTGTCTAACACAGGACACATTGTCTCTGTCCTGCCTGATCACTCAGGTTAAGGAGGTTTGCAGCAGAAATAACAAATAATTTATAATAAAAATTAGGACCGCCTGTCCTAGAGGCGACCATGTGGGATCAGAGCAACAGTCACTCAACCGCCCCACAGACTCTCTTGACCACTGAATTTTTTCAATCCCATGCAAACTTTGGTACATCAAGGGCATGAGGAAGGTTGTGGTCAGGTTC
Source organism: Eptatretus atami (assembly GCA_035128595.1). Lineage (NCBI taxonomy): Eukaryota > Metazoa > Chordata > Myxini > Myxiniformes > Myxinidae > Eptatretus > Eptatretus atami. The sequence goes on along the minus strand of CM068956.1, from coordinate 75,007,970 downwards.
ATCGAAATGTCGTGGTGTAGTTTTTGGGCAAGAAGGCACAGTACCTATTTTGGGCAGTCAAACCCCACCCGTAGAACCCCCTATATTGAGCGAAATTTCGATGGGTCAATTAACTTGTTAGGCATCTGAATATGAAGCTTATGGCCAGTTTTAATCAAAATGGTGTTTTTGGTTCAAGCAGATAAGACGAAGTGGTTTAGACTGGCTCGACTCACTCACTCCTCACTACACTGGCGGACCACTGCTCGATCGCATATAGCTCACCTGACTAAAGTTCCGGTAAGCAATAATAAATAGAAGGCACTCGGTAGAAGCCGCATACCTCCGCCCTGTTAATGCTGAGTCACCAGAGACATATACTGGCCCACTACATTTTTGAAATCATCATGATATAATATCGTTTTTAGCCCAATCACTCAATAGGGTGAAGAATCACTTTTAATATTACTAGTAGTCGATCCGGATCTGCATTCTGATCTTCACAAAATCAAAGCAATTCATCGTGGTCACACACCCAGTTTCATTAATCCGTTCACACTTTTTGAGATATTTGTGCTAATATTGTTTAAGCCCCATTCTCTCAATGGTGAGAATCACTTAAAATTATCAGTCCGGATCCGATATTCACCAAACATTGAATAATTCCTTCCTTGTCAATACACCACACTGTCCACAAGTTCAATCCGAATCCTGATGCCATACTTTCGGATATGTCGCTATATATCGGTTTAGCCTCCTTCTCAATGTAAATGACACTTTATAAAAATTCCAGTAGTTCGGAATCCCGCATCCAGATCTTCACCAAAGTCAATCAGTTTCGTCACTTGTACACAAGAACCTGTGCACAAAATTTCATCCGGATCCCGTCCCACAGACTTTTTCGAGATATCCTGAACACAAAGAGAAGACGCAACAGAAAGGAGTGAAACACTATAGATCCTCCTTTCCCTTCGGTGGTTGAGGTAATAACATCCCGCATGCTTTAGTCATGTCATAAAAATGCCGCACAGGGCTGGTTGCCGCTTAATTATGGCGAGCAAGGCAATGGCAAGAGGGACCCCCCAATGCTCTCGATCACACGACCGTGTGGTCGCCCATGGCTTGCAAGAGCGTAACACATGATGTTATCCAATGTCATCGCTTCTCAGCCACAGATCTAACCCGTCAAGATTTATGAGATAGTTTCTGACAAGTCGCCTTGATGACGCGTTTCCACCTCCACTCGAACAGGTGTAGTGATAATCGCTTTTTCCCGTGGAAGATAGGTGCTGTTAGTCCCTCCTGGCAGAATTCAACATTGTGGACTCTATGCCAAGGCTCGTAGCTGCACTTGGTGCGCCCGAAGCCCTATTAAAGGTGACCTTACATTGGTGTTTCCCATTTATTTGTCCATATCTGTATATTTGCCTGTGACCCAGATAGCTATACTGACGGCTCTGCTCCTGGTAGGTCTTACCGGGTCAGGCAAATCATGGGTAGGCAGCACGACTAAGATGTAAGCACATCTGTGGGGTAGGAGAATGTGTTGTCCACCTGGTCTTAGTCACCCCACCTCACAGTGGTCCTGTTGAAGAAGGTTTCCTCATTTCAGCGAGCACGTGAATTGCACCCAGTCTTCTTCTCTTCTTCTCTTCCTCATTTTGTCTATCTTCTTCCTACTTTACATTCGCGCTTTTTCTCCTATTCTGCCATTTTATGCAGGTTATCTCTGCATCTTTCTTGTCCAGGACTCCGGGTGGGATCTCATTATTGTGTCTCTCGTGAAGCGGTACAAATTACATGTTGTACGGTCCATGGCCACTGTTGTTACAGGTAATGCTTTGAGAGTGTTGACATCACGGTTGTAAATGGTGAAATGGTTGTAACTGCACGGACGATGCAGAGGGTGTTCTGTGAGGCCATTTGGGTTTGCATTTCTGAGGCCGAAGTGGCATTTTTGCCGACCACCGTGTTGCAGCGTTTCTGGAACCCTTTGAGGTCCTTGGACAGCTGTGAATTGGTTTGAGGTAACTTTGACTGTGATGTCTTCTTTATTTCTTCTCTTCTTTGTTACATTAGGTCGTTTCTACGACTAAGAATAAGTTACATGCAATATAGAATAACGATCTCTAACCTGCACAATGCTATCACCAATGCGCGCCAGCAACGCTCAAATCCTCTTGAACATTTGTTCTCCAAGTGTCAGGGTCTCATTGCTCCAAATTTTCTTCTGCCTGGCATATTTTGTTCATACTTAACTCACATGACTGCTGCTCGATTGGTGCCGGTTGGACAGCGCACCTCCTCCATTCTTTCAAGTACTGACGTACATTTTCACCAGACTTGATCGCCCTCCTCTTCATGGATCTTTGGTATTCTATTTGTGACTGCTATCCTTTACGTTCATGAAAATGCTCTCTGAACAGTGATATTCTCACTCGGAGTTTCCATGTGTCGCGCCTTGCTCTCCTGACATCCAACCAACAATAGTCTCTTCTTTGACTGATTAGATTGCGTCACGCTCCTTCTACGCCTCTGTAGTGCGGAAGTTCTATGGAGTCTAGACAGCAGGCAGGGCTATGTTTGTGCACTCCACCCATTCTGGCACACTATTCACTGAATGTCAGGTGATATCAATGTTCACCTCAAAGAAGTGGCTGGTACACACGCAAATACTGAACCCTGAGTACTTCAGTAGCTTATATATATTATTCTCAGATAACTACAAATCGTACTACCGAAGATGTATTCCTCGTCCCCTATGTTCTGACCGGTTCTGATGGAAGATTACTTGTCACTTGCCTTCTTTTTGTCGTTCTAACCCTGGTGTACCTGTGTTGCCGATTCCTCTCATTGGAACTCGGATTTTTCCATGTTTGTGTTTGTTCTCTTATTCTCATTCTGCACTCCCAGTTGCATCCTTTTCAACACACTTTGTTTAGTTTGGGAAGATGGTGTGGTTGGATGGATTCATTCATTTCTTGCGATGTGTCATAGACCTCAGCTTTGAGTCCTGGTCTGATGGCTGCTGTGGAAAATATCCAATGGATTCGCACTGGTATGGACATTTACTGTAATTCCTCACGATCTTATCAGTGAAGTTCGTTCCATCGATAGTTCACTCCGGTTTGTATAATCAATTGCCATCGCAACGCATATTTCAGCAGTACACGTGCAAGGGTCTCTGGAGTCCCATGTTCTGTTCGACAGCAAGTAAGCTTGTGCAAGAGAGTTATGAGGATGGAAAGCAGCAATGCTTATTTCTGTGGCCGATTCCATTGTGACTCAGCGACCTTGCTCTCTGGACTTTTGGTAAGTTGCCAACAGTGTACATCAACCACATTCTATACTGCTTCTCTTTCATGGCCTGAGGTTGTACTCACCTCTGGATAAGGCTAACCTCTTTTTAAAAATCGCTTTGTTCTAAATTCTACATCCATGATCAGGCCACTCTTCCGCATTTTCCAGTCTCGTACAGGACTGATATCCTTGTTCATTCTATTACACTTCTAAGAAGGTTGCCCAGGAATTATTCATATATATAATATTCTCTCTCTCTCTCTCTCTCTCTCTCTCTCTCTCTCTCTCTCTCTCTCTCTTCTCTCTCTCTCTCTCTCTCTAGGACATGATCAAACACAAAAAAGCAAGTTTCCACGGTCATCCCATGAACGTTTTCTTAATCTTACACTTTGGCTCCCATTCTTTTCTCGTGGCTTCACTGCCTGACACCACAAGTGATTTCCCAACACGACTGGGACAGTGCCAGCCTCTGAACGCAATCCCCAACATCCAGCTCCCACAGACGGACTACAGACATCGAGCTCGCCAATGACGGAATTGAATGCTTGTTCAAGGCAGGCTAGTAGGTCACTCCAATCGTCCCAACTGGAGTGGCCGCAGGTTTCGAATCAGGGCATGCCAAAGTCCACCGCTCTTCTTCTCTACCTTCACTCCATTTCTTTCCCCCCCTCAACCAACTCATCGATCAGTTTCCCATGGATCCAGTAGTTATTCTGTGCTAAGTAATGGTCATAAGTGCTCCGGGTCAGGTATGTTCTGGTAAAGGTAAGGGCAGAATACGTTTATGGTGTTTCACATGCTTGATATTAGTACATTTGTGTGTTTCATTTTTCCGTCAATTTTTTTTAATTTAAACTTTCTCACAACTTTTATCTTCCCTTCATCATTTATATCATTCCTCTCATCATTTTTCTGCTTTCTTCATTCGTTATGCCTGTAATAAATGCTTGAAAGGTCGATATGTTGTCTTGATTTATCCTCTTTGTGGTTGCTCGACATGCATTCCCGTCTGGGCAAGTTTGGTCCGAGTTCCTGAATGTTAATGGTAACATTCATGTAATGCACAAATGGCATTGTTTGCTCGGACAAAATTATTAACTTGCTGCATTAGTTTGCACGCAATCGACTTCATCTGCCATGCTTAATCTCACTGCGACGGTAAAAGCAACTTTGGGTGCAAGATCCGGCCTCATATTTAGGTTTTGCAGTTGGCATTTGTGGTCTTTTGGGGATATGTTTAAAAAGTATTGTGCACTTACTTAAGTAATTTTTAAAAAATTAACATTGATTCTACTAATATGTCGTAGTATGATAACACACTTAATACCGTTGCATATTTATATGCTTGATAATGATTTTTTATGTTGTTTTTTTTTTCGTTTTTATCCTATGTTTTTTTTTGGTTTTTTTTTTTTTTTTTTTTTTTTTTTTCATTTGGTCTGTGATTAAGTTTAATTACGAACATGCAACATTTTTAGTTGTCTTTTGGCTTGCTATAATTGCAAGGCTAGTGCTCTGAATATCAGCTTCTCTCAATCCACATCATCAAATACATAAGGCTTATTTTACGATCGATTGGACGGCAAGATGCCACCAAATAGTGCTGCAGTATTGAAGTTGAAGTTTCCATATGTACAATCACGTCCAAAGTAATTATATACATAAATTTTATTTATCATACATCCACCGTGATTCAGAAACCACTATCCGTCATAGCCTAAATACATTCTCACGTGTACTCTAACGGACGTACACTTAACATGTATGACTATGATCGGTACACAAACTCGGGAATTGCATGAGATATAAAAATAAAATCAATCAACTGTTTGAATGTTTAAACGATTTTCATTCGGACACTACTTTCCCATCGCATAGGGAGCATTGCCACAAAGTGCAGCCCAGAAATCCAAAGGGTTCCTTCCCTCAGCAACTGTCTGCTGTGTCCCCCTTGGAATGACGTCGGCCACCACCTTGGCCATTCACGCTCATCTCATTTGCACCTTCATTAATTCCGCCACACAAGCACACACGCTCTTAGCGATAAATACATAACTTACATCTTTCCAGTGCAAGGCCATCCGATGACGACTAAATTTGGTCTGAGTGAAAGGACAAAAATCCGACAGGATCTAGTAATGGCTGTGCACACAACGGCATATATTATAACAACAAGACACCATCTTCAAGCAATAATTAAATGTGCCTGAGCTTAATAAGCACATCTGAATAAGTAATGTCATCTTGATAATGTATGAAGATGCCTCTTTCAGCTCTTTTTAGGAGCCATTCTATTAATTACAGCCATCTGAGATGAGCGGGGCTGCTGGTAGCCTACGAGGGTGCACACTCTCCTCTGAGCCTGTAAAGCTGGGTTTTAATTGCTTGGTGGTTGCTATAGACTGTTATTTCTGTTTCGTGTGCGGGCAGGCAACAGTATGGCGCCATCCAATCAACATGGACGTTAAAGGCTGCGTGTCCCATCTGTGAGACCACCAATTAGGGACATAAGAATACTATGCTGTCCTTCCCAAAGAGCTATTGCTGGCAACCAAGCCAAGTACAATTTCTGCCCATTCAGTGTTGAGTGCCCCTCGCGTTGGAGTGACGTGGACCATGCCGATTTTAACCTCGCACAGAAACTGCTCGCAGCAGACTCTTGCTCAGAGGCGGGTATTGAGAGGGTAGCGATGGAGGGATTAGGGACCATCTATCTCTATTGGCATACTGCAGACAAAGGGTTGTCGGAGTTTCAAGGAGGGGGGGGGAGGAGTATCTGGTATGATCTTAAAATGACTTATATATAATTAATCACGTACCTTTGCCGCATAAGTAAACAGGCATGGGAATCTTCAGCACAACCCCTCATTGGAGTTAAGAGCGCCCCACGTGAGCACTCATGGCCTTTGTCTGAATGGTCATTTCCATGGATATGAAAGAGCGCAAAGGGACCGCGCCTCAGTGTGATGAGAACGTGATGTTCCTCCTGCATACGAAACGAAAGCTGTTAAGAAATGAAGATCACCACGAAATAATTACTGTGGACAAGAGGTATTAGACCAATACAAATTCACGAAAGTAAATAATAAAATAAAAAAACAAGAAAAGAGGCATCAAGTATTTTGCAAACCCTCTGCCAGGATTCTTTTCGAGTGGATGTATTTTATTATGGTTTCCAGAGTAAAATCCAAATGGCATGCCCAAAAACAATGTGCCCTATGACGATCATAGGGGTGACTCTTTTGTTCCGCATGGATAGGCAGGGTCATACGTGTAAAGTTTGGCCTCATCTTATTCAGCCATTTTCAGAGAAAGATTTTTCTGAGTTGCTTGAATAAAAAAATATATAAAAAAAATATGCGCTGCACAAATCACGCCATCCGATACGTCATCAAAAAATTTTTATGGTGGACCATTTCTTCCGAGATGAGCCTCAAAAAATTTTTTATACTTGATCGATGTAGCGGTTCTCGTCATCATGCAAATTTCTGAATGTCTTATGAGGCACACACTTTTCATGTCATAAATACCACCCTCTTTCCCATTTCAGGAACAGTGCTTGCGCTGTGCAACTTGTGCCACCACATGGGCTTGTGGAACACTGGCTGTGTCAAGTTTCGCCCTCGATCTGTCCAATCTTTCTGGAGTAAGCATTTTATGGTTTTTATGTAAATCCTAATTGGCGCCAAAACCATGTGATCAATGATGTCACATATTGTGAACCTTTATTTTCTCTACTGTCTGAACTGCGCCGGTCATACGTGTTAAAGTTTCCACTTCGGGTTGCATCTGTTCAGCCATTCAACTAAAGATGTCTTGCCAATAGGTTTTGTTTTACTTTACGATATGGTCCTGCTGGATCACTGCATGACCCGATGACGTCATGAATTTTTTTTTCTGTGGACTTTTTCCCTTAGTCCCTTCAAAATGTTCCACATTCCTGCATCTGGGTCATTCGCTATAGTGTTCTACATATGTAATCTTATGACGTCATCACAGGGGCAGCTATGATTCAGAAAAATCGCTCTCATTCCCCATGAGGAGTACTTCTACGTGCCAATTTCAATATTTTCTTGTGTGGTTCAGAAGATACAGAGTCCAATAGTTTTTCCTTTCTCCAACATGTCTGCCACAGCCACGTGACCCTATGACGGCATAATTATCAGTGAAACATTCTACAGTGAGGAGTCGCACAATGGTGAAATTCATCTCAACTGACAAGCGGTTGCGAAAAACACAAGTTCTTTGCGGACAACAACAACGGACAGACGATAGACAAACAACAACAAACGAACAAACAACAAATGGACAAATCAATCCCCCTGTCCGAATTCTTCGTCGGGAGAAAATGTATTATTTTTTTGTGGGTCATTACACAAATGGCATAAAATCTCAATTTAGTCAGTTTGGCAAAGATAAGGAGATCAGCCTCATGAAAGTAAGATTTACAGCATACAACAAACAAATAATATTGCATCAAAATAAATGGCTTCGAAGGACATGTTAAAAACAAAACGATCATGATCAAAATGGAAACTTTATGTACCGCATAAGATTTCCCACCTAATGAACATCACGCAATCGAAACCAGATTTTTAAATGCACCCATCAGAAAAACATAACCACGGCATCTAAAGAAGCCCGGGTAATCAAGAGAAAGTTGTGATAGCATAATTTTGCATTACCTGAAAAAAGATAATAAGTTGCCGTTGAACATAGCCATAAGTGTCGTGGCCTCATTGCCCATGGTCCACACGCACCTGCACCGGCTGCGTCATTTTCTGATCCAGGGTTACAGCCTGGAAGTGAAGCTGGATCTCATCCTTGCTAGAAGCCACCTGCATACAGAGGCACAAGGTAACTCAGTATGAAAGTTAAGCATGGTGTTGGCTGTGGTTGGGGTGGCGGCTTGGGATCCTCGGTCCTGAGTTCAAGCAAGAAACCGTTGCCGCTGAATTAATATACACCAGGAGGTTGACTCAGCCTGTATCCTTCGAGGTCGGCAAAATGATACCAGTGTACTGGAAGGGGGACATTGCATCAGTGCACAGCCGCTCCCAACCAATGAGCCCAACCCCAAAGCCCAAGCCCCCCCACAGGCTGCCACTCGATAGAGAGAGTAATAAGTTCCCATGTGACATGAATCTCCTTGATAAGCACGGCTGTTGTTCAATTATTTCTTTAAATTCACTAATTGTTTTCAGGGAATATTTCGGCAATGTGGAAATAAAATATCTTCGAGGCATGTGGAAACAGAGGGTGAAAGGTCAATCTACCAACAGGGACGGATTTACCAAGGACAAGCCGAGGCACTTGCCCCAGGGCTCCACAACCCAACACGTACCCGAGCACATCACCCAGGGCCTCTTCTCAGATTATTATTATTCGTTGTGAATTACAATTAATTACTTCCGCATCAACGGTGAAGGAGGTTATGGTTTTAACCCTTTCTGTCTCTTCGTTGGTTACTGCAAAATCGAAGATTTTTCAAGTAATTGGCAGTCGTTTTGTTATTCTGTCTGTCCTGTTGTTTATCGCTAAGGTCACAATTCGAAACCGATCGACATGAAACTTTATCAAGTGTAGCGGTATGTCCTCAGCCAGAGCTTTGATTTTGAGGTCAAACGTCAAAGGTCCATCTTCAGGCAAAATTTCTGAAATCGCCTTTTTCATCCCGATTGACTGAAATTTGAACGAAGATTTGCATATTACATCAATGAATGGAAAACCAACTACTTTTGAGGTCAAAATGTCAAAGGTCAACTCAAAGTCAAACTTCTAAAACTCATTTTTCAACTGAAAAATTTCAATGTACGTCCTATTAACTTGAACGGTGAACAGCATTTGCATCGTCCTATCACTGAAAATGGGAAAGCAACTATTTTTGAGGTCAAAAGTCAAAGGTCAATCAAATCAAACTTTCCTAAATCATCAAATTTTCATTTGACTTAACCTGAGAATTAGCAGCAATTGGCAGAGTACATCACCTGAATTTGGAAATCGACTATTCGAGGTCAAAGGTCAACCCTCAAGGGCAATCTTCTCAATTACATTTTCAATCTGAAAAGCAATCAATTTTCATTTTGAATAACCTGAGAATTCAGCAGCATGCAGAGTACATCACTGAATTTGGAAATCGCTATTTCGAGTCAAAGGTCCAAGCTCAAGGTCAATCTCTAAATCATCAATTTCAATCTGAAAAGCATCAATCTTCATTCGATTGACTGAAGCATTGATTAAGATTGTCAATATTAATCTTATGAAAAATTACATTTTGATGTATCCATGGCCAACCTTTGGAGAGGGGGTGGATTTGCAAGTATTGTCTCTGCAGGCGTCTTTTCTTGTTTGTCTGTGTTACAGGATATCTCAAAGTTGTGGACGGATCCGGATGAAAATTTGTGCCCAGGTTCGGTATATAGAAGATATTCAAAAATGTATTGGGCCGAATACGTTCCTCGTGATCATTCCTTACATGGTGGAGGTAATGCGCTCTACGAGTACCCTTCTAGTTAACTATATTTAACTAGGGAGCACATTTGCTCAAAAAATTGGTCATTCACATGGATATTTCAGATCTCGTTGGAAATGTTTCGCATAATATAATTATCAGTATTCAAATTGTTGAAGGGATTTTTTATTTGATACCACGATCTGATACCACGAACATATAAAGCAAACCTCTCATGTTCATACTTATATGTCATTACTTGATTTTAAATCAAATGTACTTGGAAGTTGTAATAGTACTAATTATTCTTTTTGAAGCTTAATTGCAGCTTGCCAATCTTCGATTTTGTCTGGTAACTATTGCTGGTAATAAAAGCCTGCAAAACACACCGAAATTATGTATTTTATCCAATAATCTAACTCGTGAAGCTGCACTGTTCTTAAGGATATGGTGATAATATAAACTGACATTAGGGTGCCACAGATTAAGATATGAGAATTGTTGTGCCATCAGTGAAAAAAGTTGAAACCACTGCTTTACTTCATCATTGGTGGCAAAGGGCCACCACCACTCCATGTGTGCCCTGGGCCTCCACCACCATAATCCGGCACGATACAAACCTGGGGCAAGGGAGAAAAGTGAGGCTAGCAGAGATAGCGAGAAAGAGGCTAGCAGTAATTATGGAGACAGCACTTTCTACGTTGAACTTTTTTTTTCATCAATCTTTTGAAAAGTATTTTGTCCACAATCAAAACATGGATAAACACAACGAAGAAGAATGACGTCACAGCGAGCAAAATTCATAAAACCAATTGACCTCAAAAATATTGGGTTGACCTCAATGAGAAATATGCCCCTCCATCAAATTCAACTCAATCGGATGAAAATTGCACAATTTAGAAAGTCGGCTATGTTGTCCCTTTTGGCCTATTTTGACCTCAAAAAAGATTGGTGGTTGAATCCAGTGATCTGATGTGCAAATCCTCTTCAAATTTAAGTCAATGAATGAAAAACTGAGGATTTTTAGATTCTCACCTAGTGTTGACCTTGGGCCACTGCCTTTGGTTGATGGTGACCTCAATAATAAATTGGCTGGTTGAAATTTCAGTGACCTGAAATATGAATCCTTTAAATTTTCAAGTCAATCGATAGAAAATTGAGGATTTTAGAATACCACGTTAGTTTTGGACCTTGGCCTATGTTGACCTTTTTGTCCATATTGACCTCAAAAATAATTGGCTAGTTTGAATTCAGTGACCAGAATTATAGTTCCTTCAAATTTCCAGTCAATAGATGAAAACTGAGGAATTTTTGAAAACTCCACCTAAGTTGTTGACCCCTTGGCCTATGTTGAACTTTTGACCCTCAAAAACAAAAGGCTTCTTCCTATGACAACTCTACTGTGTGAAGTTTCGTGAAGATGGTTTTAAAATTGTGACCTGTCGCTGACAAACAGACAGAATTACAAAATTCGACGACCAATATAACTTGAGAAAATTGATTTGCAAGTAATAAAAAAAACCACATTCTTGTGTTTCTCAATCATATATTAAAGATACCATTCAACATCCTAATAACCCTTTGTGATAAAGAAACCGATATTTGGCATATTCACACTAAAACAAATCCTATAGGTTTGAAAAATATCTTCATGCAAACATCTCAGAACAGCTTTACTTCAAGCAGAGTGTCCTTTCGTTAAAACCAATTTTCTTAATTGCTTGTCTCCTGCCAAATGTAGAGGACGTAGGATGGCTTTTGTTCCGATGTAGTGTAAAGGATGAGTAGCTCTCCACATAAAACTGTCCAAATCATGTCTTTTAATCGACGGGCTGCAGTTCCAGATCCTCAATACGCCATTTGTACAAGAAAAACATTGCAAGCAAGACTAATGTGACAGTAAGCCATGTGATGTCATCCATTCATCTTACACCCACAACCTACTACTCAAGCTGAGTCAGACTCGAAAGAAAAAAACTCCAAGTTTTTTGGAATCATTAAGCAAATACTGTGGAGTCCTTCTTAAGAGTAAAAAGTCTTTATTCCAATTTCTTGAAAAAGCATATGAAGTTAATGACAATCGCTTATTACCCAATTCAATGCGTGGCATATGGAGTGCTTTTGAAGCTCACACCCACAAGTAAACGCCGGTGGCTAGATTATATAAAATAATTGACCCCCCCCCCCCAACATCACACTCCTTCACCAAAGAAACGCACAAATCCAACTAAAGAAGACCTACACAGTGTTAAGTGCTATGCTGTTTCGAACCCTTTTCCCAGAGTTCTCAACAATATAAGACGTTCAACACATCGTACACACGAGAAATCCATTGCCACACACCCTCAGCTGCCGGACCGTTCTCATACTTTATTGGTAGAATCACAGCCGACAGCGCAGACAGAATGCATACCACCAAGAGGCTCCAAGCTGTACACGTGCAAATATCAGAAATCATCAATATATATAAATATGAAGACCCACCCACATCTCTCCTGTGAATGGAGGGAATAGCCAATCAGTCTTGACTAATCAACAATCCAGGTGGCTAAAGATTATATAAATAATTGACACTCCCGAACTCCAACAGCTGAAGAGAGCCGCATAAAGCAACCCAGAAGGCCAACACAAAGTAAGCGCTTTGGGTAAGCAGCGAGGAGTGTGTAGCAATGGATTTCTCATGTTGTCTTTGTGTGAACGTCATTAATAGCTTGGAGGAATCTCTGGGAAAGGTTCAAAATAGCAAAGCGCTTACCTTGCGTAGCCTCCTTGGGGTTGCATTATGCAGCTCTTTGGCCTGGAGCAGTGTGGAGGTATCAATTATTATATAATTAAGCACCTGGGTTTGTTGATTGGTGAGAGCTGATTGTCTATTCCTCCGCATTCACGAGGTGAGAGATGTGGGTGGGTCATTATTTCAATATATATATATAATTAATATAATAAAAATACATATTTATATCATATACATATATTTTAACATATATAAAATAACATACTGTATTATACATACAAGTATAATAATATACATATAAGTATGTATAATAATGGACTGAATTCAGACGAAACTTTTGTGGACAGGTTAGTGTGTGACAGGACAAATTATTCATTTTTGATGAAGATCCGAAGCCATCCGGATAAAGAGAATGTTTTAATTGCCATGCACGCGTGAAGCGAAAAGGTTAAACGATCGGTGGTAATACTGTGTGCTATAGCGTACATGTTTGCCATTAAAAAAAAATCATTTTCTCAGCAACCGTTAGGGTGTTATGAATTTCCAAGTAGGTCGCTCCCCTGTAGAATTTTAGTCCATAATTATGACGTCATAGGTCACATGGTAAACAGGTGAAATCTTGAAAAAACCAACAAAATACTTTTGCACCTCTAATCTCTGAAACACTCCATTTAGAATTTCACACTTGGCTCATTGTCAAATTAAGCTCCATGGGGAATAAGATGTGTTAATGATGATGTATTGCCTCTTCATTAATGATGTCATATCGAGCAGTACAACACTTGATTCATAAGTAATGGAAATAAACTTCTTGCAACTGATTGGTCCAATTGACATAAATTTTGACCAGAGGTGCACCTTCCCTCCGGAATTTATAATGATAATGACGTCATAGTTCTGTTGTTCAGGCGGCATCTTGGAAACCCCCAAAAAACTTTGCCACCTTATATTTCCCCGAAGAACTGTCCATGAAAAATGAAAACTGGCTCATTGTGGAAGTATCCCCATGGGAATAAGATATGTTAAATGATGATGTCGATCGGTGCATTCATTAGACGTCATAATTCAACTCCGCAATGCTTGATCTGGTCAGTATGAAAAAAAAAAATCCTGCAATTCTTGGTTCGATCAACACAAAAATTTTCCACATAGGTTAGGTCGGCTCCTCCTGGAGAATATTTTAGTCATAATTACACGTCATAGGTCACATGTAACAGGCGCCATCTTGAAAACCGAAAAAATTTTTTGCACCACTCTATCTCCAAAACGCTCCATGGAAAAAGTTTACACATGTTCATTGTGAAGTACTTCCCAGGGGCAATCAGATATGCTTAATGATGGGTCACGGTGCCTGATTATTAACTCATAATCGACAGTGCAATGCTTGATCATCAGATGAAAAAAAAATTATCTGCAATTGTGGTCCAATGGACTACAGATTTTCACCATTGGAGCACTCCTCCTGTTAAGAATTTTTCCATGATAATTATGCATCATATGTCACATGCTACAGTGCTCATCTTGGAAAAAACAAAAAACTTGCACTCTATATCCCGAAACCACTCCATGGAAAAAGAAGAACATGGCGCTTGTAATGTATACCATGGGGAATAAGATATGTCAATGATGATGGCATCGGTCCTCATTAAGACATCATAATATTCAACGCGTGCAAACGCTTGATCCCGTCAGTATGAAAAAAAAATTCTCTGCAGTGTTGTTAATTGACTTGAAATTTTGACCATAGGTGTGCCTCCTCTGCAGGAATTTATAATGATAAAGATCGTCATCGGTCACATGGTCTGGCAGCCATATTGGATCAAAGAAAAA
>CM068956.1:74971914-74993484 GCA_035128595.1 Eptatretus atami | reverse complement strand
CACAAAGAGAGAGATAAATTTGGACCTCTTGTATCTTCTGAACACACCAAGGAAAATTTGAAATTGGCACGTAGAAGTACTCCTCATGGGGAATGAGAGTGGATTTTTCTGAACTCATAGCTGCCCTGTGATGACGTCATAATTACATATGTAGAACACAATCCATCGGTTGGAAACATTTTGAGGGGTCATCTAGGGCGATAAAACCGGTCCACAGAAAAAAAATTCATGACGTCAATCGGTCATGTGATTCAGCAGCATATTGTTGAAAACAAAACTTCAAACATCTTCTTTGATGGCTGGAACAGATGAGTGGAACTTTAACACGTATGACCGCCTGTCATGAGAACAAAAAGGTTCACACATATGTGTCATTGATCACATGGTTTGGGCGCCATATTAGATTTACATAAAACCTAATAAAATCTTCTCCAGAAGACTGGAAAAATCGAGGGGGAAACTTGACACAAGTGTTCCCCAAGCCTGGGTGGCACAAATGGCAACAGCAAGCACTCCTCATGGGAAAGGTGTGGTATATTTATGACATCAAAAGTGTGTGCCTTCTTAATGACATCAAAATTGCATATGGAGAACGCTACATCCGATCAGTAAATTAATTTTTTGAGGTCATCTCGGGATAAAATGGTCCACAAATTTTTTTAATGACGTGATCGGTGGCGTGATTTGGGCAGCCATATTTTTTTATATATTTTTTTACAAACTTCAAAAAATCTTCTGAAATGGCTGAAAAGATTGAGGCAAAACTTTACACGTATGAACCGCCTATCCATGAGGAACAAAAGAGTCACCCATTATGATGTCATAGGTCACATGTTTTTGGCAGCCATATTGGGATTTACCTGGAAACCTATAAAAAATACACCACTCAAAAGAAGTCCTGGCGAGGGTTTGCAAATATCTGATTGCTCTTTTTCTTGTTTTTTATTTATTATTATTTACTTTCGTGAATTGTATTGGTTCTATAATACTTCTTGTCCACAGTAATATATTTCTGGTGATCTTCATTTCTTAACAGCTTTCTCGTTTCGTATGCAGGGAGGAACATCACGTTCTCATCACAGAGCCGGATCCCGCGTTCGTCTCTTTCATATTCCATGGAAATGACCAGTTCAGCACAAAGGCCATTGAGGTGCTCACGTGGGGCAGCTCTTAACTCCAATGATGTGTTTGTGCTGAAGATTCCCAGGCCTGTTACTTATGGTGCGGCAAGGTACGTGATTAATATAATAAGTCATTTTAATCATACCAAGACTCCTCCCCCCCCCCTCCCTTGAAACTCCACAACCCTTCGTCTGCAGTATGCAAATAAATAGATGGTCCTAATCCCTCCATCCCTCCTCTCCAAACCGCCACTCTGAGCATAGATTCTGCTGAAGCAGTTTTCTTTGGCGAGGTTAAAATTCGGCATGGTCACCACTCCAACGCGGGGGGCACTCAACTGAATGGGCAGGAATTTGTACTTGGCTTGGTGCCAGCAATAGCTCTTTGTGAAGGACAGCATAGTATCTTAATGTCCACTAATTGGTGCTCCAGATGGGACACGCAGTTTTAACGTCCATTTGATGGATGGCGCACATACTGTTGCCTTGCCCTGCATGCTGAAACAGCAAGATAACAGTTATGCAACACCAAGATTAAACCCAGCTTGACAGCTCAGAGGAGAGTGTGCACCCTCTAGGCATCCAGCAGCCCCCACTCCAGATGGCTGTAATAATAGATGGCTCCTAAAAAGCTGAAGAGCATCTTTATCACATTATCGATGACATTATTCAGATGTGGCTATTAAGTCAGGCACTTTTATTTGCTGAAATGGTTCATTGTTGTTTATAATGTCGTTGTGTGCACAGCCATACATATGTACTGGATTTTTGTCCTTTCACTCATGACAATTTAGTCGGTCATGGATGGCCTTGACTGGAAATGTCAGTTTTATCGCTAAATGAGGTGTGTGCCATTGTGTGGCGAAATAATGAGGGTGCAAATGGAGATGAGCGTGAATGCCAGGTGGTGGCCGACGTCATTTCCAAAGGGGACAGCAGACAGTTGCTGAGGCAAGGAACCTTTGGATTTCTGGGCTGCACTTTGGTGGCAAAGCTCCCTATGCTGATGGGAAAAGTGAGGTCCATTGAAAATGTTTAAACATTCAACACGTTAATGATTTTTTTTAATCATGCAATTCCCAGAGTTGTGTACCGAATATGTCATACAATGTGAAGTGTACGTCCGTGAAGTACATGGTGAATGTAGTTATAGCTATGAAGGTGATCTTGTAGATGTGTAGTTTCTGCTGATATGGAAACTTCAACTTCAATACTGCAAGCAACTATTTGGGTGCATCTTGCGTCCAACATCGTAAATATAAGCTTTCATGTATTTGATGATGTGGATTGAGAGAGAGCTTGATATTCAAGAGCACTAGTTGCAATTATATGCAAGCCAAAAGACAAACTAAAAATGTTGCATGTTCGTAATTAACTAAATCAAGCCATGACCAAAAAATTGCAAGTCATGTGATCAAAAACGCAATGTAATAAAATATGCAATTCGGTATTTAAAGTGTGTTATCATTACTACAATTTACTTAGTAATCAAATTGCTAATTTTAAAATTACTTAGTAAGTCAAAATATTTTAAAACATATCCCCAAAAGACCACAAATGCCAACTGCAAACCTTAATTGAGGCCGGATCCTTGCACCCAAAGTTGTTTTCTTACCGTGCCAGTGAATTAAGCATGGCAGATGAATCGTGCGCGTGCAAACTATGCAGCAGTTAATAATTTGCCGAGCAAACCAATGCCATGTGCTGCATTACATGGGTTACCATTAACATCAGAAACTCGGACCAATTGCCCAACGGGATGCTATGTCGGACACAACCACAAGAGGATAAATCAGACACATATCGACGCTTTCAAGCATTTATTACAGGCATAGACAATGAAGAAAGAGCAGAAAATGATGAGAGGAATGATATAATGATGAGAGGGAAGATAAAATTGTGAGAAAATTCAAAATTAAAAAAAATGCAGGAAAAATGAAACACACAAATGGTATATATCAGCAATGTGAAACACATAAGACAACACCATAAATCGTATTCCCGCCTTACCTTTACATGAACATACCTGACCCTGGAGCACTTATGAACCATTACTTAGCACAGAAATACACTACTGGATCCATGGAAACTGATCGAGAGGTTGGGTTGAGGGGGGAAGAAAATGTTGAGGTTGAAGGTAGAGGAAAGAGCGGGACTTTTGGCATGCCTGATCGAACCTGCGCCACTCCAGTTGGGACCGGTTGGAGTGACCTTACTACAGCCTGACGCTTGAACAAGCATTCACATCTCCCTCATGTGGCAGAGCTCCGATGTCTGTAGTCCGTACTGTGAGCTGAATGTTGGGGAGTTTGCGTTCGGAGGTGGCACTGTCCCAGCTCTGGTGCTGAAAATCACTTGTGGTGTCAGGTCAGTTGAAGCCACTGCAGAGAAAAGAATGGGAGCCAAAGTGTAAAGGATTAAGAAAACGTTTCATGGAATGACCGTGGAAATCTTGGCTTTTTGGTGTTTGAGTCATGTCCTGAGAGAAGAAGAGAGAGAGAGAGAGAGAGAAGAGAGAGAGAGAGAGAGAGAGAGAGAGAGAGAGAGAGAGAGAGAGAATAATATATATGAATAATTCTGGCAATCCTTCTTAGAAGTGATAAATGGAACAGGAATATCAGTCTGGTACGAGATGGAAAATCAGGAAGAGGGTGTCCGATCATGGATGGTAGAATTAGAAACAAAGCGATTTTAAAAGAGGTTAGCCTTATCCAGAGGTGAAGTAACACTCAGGTCCATGAAAGAGAGCAGGTATAGAAGATTGTGGTTGAATACATGTTGGCAATTTACCAAAAGTCCAGAGAGCCAAGTCGCTGAGTCACAATGGAATCGGCCACAGAAAATGCATATTGCTGCTTCCATCCTCAATAACTCTCTTGCACAAGTTACTTGCTTGTCGAACAGACATTTGGACTCCAGAGACCCTTGCACGTGGTACTGCTTGAAATGGGTTGCGATGAGCAATTGCTGATTACAAACCGGAGTGAACTATCGATGGGAACGAACCTTCACTTGATAGATCCGTGAGGGAATTTACAGTAAATGTCCATACCAGTGCGAATCCATTGGATATTTTCACAGCAGCCATGCAGACCAGGACTCAAAGCTGAGGTCTATGACACATCGCGCAGAAATGAATGAAATCCATCCTAACCTAACCATCTTCCCAAACTGAAACACAGTGTGTTGAAAGGATGGCACTGGAGTTGAGAATGAGGAATAAGAGACACAACAGAACATGGAATAATCCGAGTTCCTACACAATTGAGATGGAAGGCATCGGCAACACAGTCACCAGGGTTAGAACACAAAAAGAGAGCAAGTAACAAGTATCTTCCATCAGAAGCGGTCAGGATATATGAGTGGGAGAGGAAACAATTTGGGTGAGATTTTTGAGTGATGAGATATATAAGTATGATACAGGAGTATCAGTATTATGGAGTGTAACCAGCCCATTCTTTGTGGTGAACATTTGAAGCATCACCAAATACATAATGTGTGCAGAAGGGTGAGTAAAATATAGCCCTGCCAATGCTGTCTGAGATCCAATCGAGCACGGCACAAAGGGAAAGGAAGGTGAGCAATACAGCCAAGAGAAGATATGTTTTTGGAATGCAGGAGAGCAAGGCGGAAACACATGAAACTCGTGAGAAATTTCAAGAGCATTTTCCATGAGCTAAAGGTAGAGTCCACAAATAGATATCAAGACCATGAGAAGGAGGGCGATCAAGTCTGTGAAAAATGTAACCAGGTACTTGAAAGAAAGGAGGAGGTGCCGCTGTCCAACCGGCACCAGATCGAGCCAGCAGGTCAGGTGAGTTAAGATGAACAAAATATGCACAGAAGAAGAAAAGTTGGAGCAATAGACCCTGACATTGGAGAACAAATGTTCAAGGATTTGAGCGTTGCTGCGGACGCATTGGTGAATAGGCATGTGCAGGTAGAGATCTGTTATTCTTATATTGCATAAATATATCTTAGTCGTACAAACACCTAATGTAACAAGAAGAAAGAAGAAAAGAAGACATCACAGTCAAAATTACCCAAACAAATTCACAAGCCTGTCCAAGAGACTCAATAGGTTCCAGAAACTCGTGCAACACGTTGTCGCAAAAATGCCACTCGGCTCAGAAATGCACCCAAGATGGCTGCACAGAACCACCTCATGCATGTCCGTGGCAGTTACAACCATTTCACCATTTTACAAACCCGTTGATAGATCAACCTCTCAAAGCATTACCTGTACAACCAGTGGCCATGACCTACAACAGTATATTCTGGTACCCCTTCAGAGAGACACAATTAATGAGATCCCACCGGGAGTCCTGGACAAGAAAGATGCAGAATAACTGCGATAAATGGCAGAATAGGAGAAAGAAAGGCGAATGTAAAGAGGAAGAAGAAGACAAAGATGAGGAAGAAGAGAAGAAGAAGAAGACTGGGCTGGTGCAATTCACTCGTCCTGAATGAGGAAAACCCTCTTCACAGGACCACTGTGAAGGTGGGGTGACTAGAACCAGTGGAACAAACACTTCTCCTACCCCCAAAGATGTGACTACATCTTAGTCAGGCTCCTACCCATTGATTTGCCTGACTGGTAAGACCTACCAGGAGCAGAGCTCCCGTAAGTATAGCTATCTGGGTCACAGGAGCAAATATACAGATAATGGACAAATAAATGGAAACAACCAATGTAAGGTCACTTAATAGGCTTCGGGCCACCAAGTGCAGCGTACAGCCGTGGCATAGAGTCCCGCAAGTGTCTGAATTCTGCAGGAGGGACACAGCACCATTCTTCCACGGGAAAGTCGATCAACTCACACTGTTCGATGGAGGTGGAAACGCGTCTCAGGCGAACTTTCCAGAAATATCTCATAAATGCTTGATTGGGTTCAGATCTGGTGACTGAGAAAGCGATGACATCTGGATAACATCATTGTTACGCTCATCAAGCCATTGGCGACCACACGGTGTCTGGATGAGAGATTGGGGGTCTCCTCTGGCAGCCTGCTCGCCATAATTAGCGGCAACAGGCCTGTGCAGCATTTTTAGACATGACTCAAAGCATGCTGGGATGTTATTACCTCAACCACCGAAGGTGAAGGAGGTTATGTTTTCATCTTTCTGTCTGTCTGTCTCTTTGTGTTCAGGATATCTCGAAAAGTTTGGTGGACGGATCCGGATGAAATTTTGTGCACAGGTTCGTTGTGTGACAAGGACGAACTGATAGATCTTTGGTGAAGATCTGGATGCGGATCCGACTACTGGAATTTTTAAGTGATTCTTTTACCATTGAGAGAGAGGGCTAAACCGATATATAGCACGATATCTCAAAGTTGTGCACGGATTCGGATTGAAACTTGGTGGGACACGTTGGTGTTTGACAAGGAAGGAATTATTCAATTTTGGTGAATATCCGATCCGGATCTGATAATTTTTTAAGTGATTCTTCACCATTGAGAGATGGGCTAAACTAATATATAGCAACAATATCTCAAAAAGTTGTGGACGGATCAGATGAAACTTGGTGTGTGACCACGATGATTGCTTTGATTTTGGTGAAGATCAGATGCAGATCCGGATCGACTACCTAGTATATAAAAAGTGATTCTTACCTTTGAGTGATTGGGCTTAAAAACGATATATATCATGATGTTTCAAAAATGTAGTGGGCCAGATATGTTCTCGTGGATCAGCATTACAGGGCGGAGGTATGCGCTCTACCGAGTGCCCTTCTAGTTTATATTAGCTTACCTGGAACTTTAGTCAGGTGAGCTATTGCGATCGAGCAGTGGTCCGCCAGTGTGAGTGAGTGAGTGAGTGAGTCAGTCGTAAACACTTCGTCATTATCGCTTTGAACCAAAAACACCATTTTGATTAAACTTGGCCATAAGCTTCATATCAGATGCTAACAAAGGTGAATTGACCCCATCAAATTTCTGCTCATAAGGGGGTCTACGGGGGGGGTTTGACTGCCCAAATAGGTACTTGCTCTCTTCTCCCAAAACTACAACACCAATTTCGATGAACCTGACCACAACCTTCCTCACCCTTGATGTACCAAAGTTTGGTTCATGGTGATTGAAAAATTCAGGGTCTAAGAGAGTCTGTGGGGGGTTGAGTGACTGTTGCTCCTGATCCACATGGGGCTTCAGGACAGGCGGTCTAATTTTTTATTTATAATTATTTGTTATTTCTGACTGCAACCTCCTAACTGGTGATCAGCAGGACAGAGACAATGTGTTCCTGTGTTAGACACTTGATGCTAACAGGTCGTGCAGCATTTGCTGTGATGGAACTCGATCTGTGCCCTGCTAATAAATTAAAAATATTTCATAAGTAATCAAAAAACTAATGAAGAAATTTTTATAAAAATACTTAGAATTAGAGGCGCTTGTTTTGCGAGCAAATTGCCTTGCGCTTGTGAATTGCCCCGCAACTTAGTTTCCAGCGTCATCTCCATTGTCTTGTGTCACGTGACCTGCATATAATTTTTACTTCATCGAAAATAAACTTCGTCGAGAGCACTGTGGATATTTAACATCCACATTTAATGCTATACACAGACCCCAGCATAACCTCCATCCAAGGGCAGTGCACACTGTTATGCAATGTCCTGTCTGCAAAGCACCCATTTGGCAAGTTATTATAGTCTGGTTGGGAATAAGAAAAACGGAGCAGCATGTTTAGGAAATGCAGTCAGGCAAATTTCCTGTTTCATCAAATGTGAGCTGGACACATAAAGAGGGGCATGTCTTCCAATATATGATGAACGAGTAGTCGATGGACGAGTATCTGCCTCGTTAAGTTTAGGGACTTTGATTTGTCTATATATATATATATAAAATCTACACACACACACACACACACACACACACACACACTATATATATATCATTTTTTTGTACTAGAGATATACTGTCAATGATTGGTGATGGGATAGAAAGGCATTCAAATAGGAATAGAGGCGCAAGAGAATAACGATAACAATCTGATGACTAATGGAATAAATGGAGACAACAACAACAAAAATAGTCATGATGATTTGTCCTGAAGCACTGCCCGCAGAATGCCTGCAGCATGGCAAAAGGCTTGACAAAATTCAACTTTTGACTGACCGAATGGAATAAAACGGAGTAGTAATTTGGAGTTTGTGCAAAGTGGTGAGATAGAGGAGATAGCAAATGTATTTTCCTCCTTCAGCACACGGTTACAGGTGAAAGCAAATGTTTCAACACACACAAAGAAACTAGAAGCCTATTTGGTAGAGTGCATACCTCCGCCATGTAATGCCTGATTCAATTGAACACATCGGGCCCAATACATTTTTGAAATGTCATGCTATATATATCGTTTTGGCCCGATCTCCAATGGTGAAGAATCACTGAAGATATCCAGATTCGGATTCGGATCTTCACCAAATTAAGCGTTGCTGGCCTTTGGCCGGTCACCTACATACACAAAAAAATAATTCAGAACGATTGCTTGAAAACCGTGGGCCAAAAAACATGTGACAGACAAACAGACAGACAAACGCTAGAGACCAAAAATACTTGGCGAAATTTTTTTCACAAGTTAACAAACAGACAGGGCTAAAACATAACTTCCTCTCCCCTTTGGCGGTGAGAGAAAAGAGCAAATTTAGCATGTCATTATGAACTCAGTAAATTTATATTCCAGCTTCCAAGAAGAAAAGCCAAAAATGAGGCCACGACTGTTCGAGTGCTCCACCAAACGGGCCGCTTCTTTGTGACTGAAGTGACAGACTTCACCAGGATGACCTGGATGAAGATGATGTCATGCTGCTTGACACTTGGATGAGGCAAGTACCAGGAGCCTTTACAAACATATCTGTTTTTCATAGTTCTTGAAGTTGGCTGTGAATTTTTTTCTTTGTCTTCTTTTCTGCAGTGTCTCTAAAAAAAATTGTCATTGAGGTGGCCTTACTTCATGTTTTCTGCAAACTTCAAAAGAAACAACTGAAAATTCTTTTGTCTTGCAGCTGCTGCTTTGTCGATGTATGATTCTGTTTCTCTGTTGTAGCACGTTACTGCTGACAGCACCAACTATAGGGATGCAGCTGTGCCCCTGTAGTTAGAGCAGAATTTGGAATTTGTTTTGGGTCTGATGCTAACTCGCCAATAATGTCTCTTTGTCGAAAGACACTGTGGGATATTTAACAACCACCATTTAATGCTAATATACAGATCCCGCGTAACCTCATCCACGGGACAGTACACTTGTGATACAATGTCCGTCTGAAAGCACCATTTGACAGGTTATAGTCAAGTCGGGAAAAAGGAAAAACAGAGCGGCATATTTAGGAAATGCGGTCAGTGGATATTACTGTTTCACGAAATGTGAGCTGGGTACATAAATAGGGGCACGGACTGTACTCCAATATATGAAGCAGTCGATGAACGAGTAATATTAATCAATCAATAATCTACACTAACAAGTGTGTGTGTGTGTGTGTGTGTGTGTGTGTGTGTGTGCTGTTGGTGTGTCAGTAGTGTGTGTGTGTCATGTTGCGTCTCCTCCATCACTCCACTCCAAAACGATGAAACCTTGCAGCCCCAAACTTTGCATGCTACTAATGTAACTCCAAGGGAGTGAATGAATGAAAACTGGGTGTTTGGGTAAATTAAAACACCCTTTTGAAGATAATAATTAATGAGGTGCTCATCATTATAAAAAAAAAGAGCCGAACCAACATTGCGGTGCACATCTTGCTCAGTCCGTTTCACCTCGCAGGAGTCTTTAGCCACCATTTTGTTTCGGCCTGTTCAAATTGCTTGACTGGAACAGGTCACAACGGTTTCTATATGACAAAGTGCTCAACAAATTTATTTTTCATTTTCCTCACTTATACCATTGAATGCCTGATCTTCATTACCTACAAATCACTTCATACATCCGACTAATTGCTTTCGCTTATTTGCTTTTTTGCGAAAACATTTGTAATGATTTGTTCTCAACTTTGAGTCTGGTCGGTCAGGTGTGGAGCATACGCTGCAGCAGCGTGTCGCGCGTCCATTTCCGCCGGTACGCCAAGGGCTCCGTCTGACCATCCCCCAGGCAGATTCCTGGCCCATCCCCATGTCCTTGAGATGCTGATCAACCTGCTGCAACCACGAGGCAACGTGGTCGGCCCCTGGGCCTCTCCACTCACGAGGGCTCCCCTCACTGAGAGAATTTGGTGAGCAGGTCACCATCAGGATAATGAGCCACACGTCCATACAGCCGCAGCTGATGCTCACGGACTATGCAGGTAACAAATCTCATTTGATTCTCTCACAGCAACCGTCGTTGGACATAAAGTCCGACCAGCAATAGCCAAGGATTCTTCGAAGAAGACCTGGTACCAAAGGAATCAAGTCTCCATCTCAGATCCCTGGTCAGAGTCCAAGTCTCACATCCATAGAGCAAGACTGGAAGCACCAAGGACCTGAAGACTTAGACTTCATCCTCCAGTACAGGTACCGACAGCGCCAACCCAATGATCCAGTGAATCCATGACTCCCCAGGCCCGACCCAGACGTCTATTGACCCTGCTCACAGCCAGCAGAGACATGAATATCACTGCCAAGGTAAGTGAGACTCTCCGTGACCTCAATGTCCTCACCACAAACAGGTACAGACAGGATAGTAGCATCCAAGATGTCATTGAAACCAGGATCTAGTTTGACCAAGGAAACCTGTAATCCAGCTGGTTCTGACTCCTCAATCAGCATTTCGAGGGCCCCAAAAGGATAGCCAGTCTCTGCAAAAATGACTGCATCTATGCGAAATCAAGGTCAGATATGTTGACATTCCCAAACAATGCACCCCAGCTTGTATCTCCTGACATCCTCCCGAGAATACAATCCATACAAGCGCTGAAAATAGTGTTTGGGCAAGTACACACCCTCTGACGAACTCCAGTAACAATGGAAATAAGTCAGAGGTGTATCACCACAATCTCCAAGCACTCTCAGTACCAGAGTACTAGTTCAGACATCAGATTGATGAGTTTTGGTGGCACCCACCGAAGACCAAAATCCTCCAGAGGAATCCTGATTCACTGAATCAAACATTTTGCAGAGATTCAACATGGGCTGCAAGCAGCCCTGCTAAAACTCTCACCGCGTTCTGTGAGGACCCGAAGGGCAAGTACACGGTCATCGTTGACCTCTGGTGCAAAGCCTGACTGCTCTGGGTGCTGGTGCTCAAGCAGATGGCGGCGAACGCTCTCAAGAATTAATTATCCGGGCAAAGACCTTGCCCGGCACTGAGAGCAGCGTCACCCCTCGTCGTCGTTGCAGTGCTGGCAATCACTTTGCCTTCCATAAAGGGACAACAAGGCCCTCTTCCCAGTCAGTTGGAATGATGCCTTGTGTTCCAGACAGAGCCACGAACTGCATGCAATACATGAGTACAGCATTTCAACCAACCTTGAGGGTTCAGCATGGATCCACAAATCCAAGGAGATTACCCATTTCAACTGGTTCACCACAATCTGTGGTTCCACAAAAGAAGGTGGATACCAGTTGATTGGAGAGTCGGCAATCGAGATAGTAACACCTTGACATCCAACTCAACAGCTGGTGGATAGCCTGGTACAGCCACTCAAAAGTAACTGGCCCAGCGGGCCTTCACTTCGGACTCCTCTGTCAAGAGCCCACCACCCTCCGTTCTAACTGCAGTACACCGAGGATGGGCTTGGATGTACCAATGCGTGAATTCCCCTGTAAAGTAGGATGAGAATCACTTGACTACAGGTGATGCTCTACCCCCCTCACAGATTCACCACATAGGCCTCCTTTCCACCCTCAGCGCATGTACAGTTTTATGCCTCAACTTCCTGAACAGCACAGCTCTGCAATTAAGCCTGGCCCTGTGACTCCATTCAATGGTATCCAGTGCTTCTTGAGAGACAAAATTCTTCTCACCATTTGGTAACGTTCCAGGATATCCAATGGCAACATCAAGGATGGTGGTCTTGAAGGCACTACACAACCCTCAGGATTCCCCAAAGCACCAAGACCCCTCAAATCCCCACTCACCCTGTTCGCAAACTCCTCAGCTACCTGATCATCTTGAGCTTGCTAACATCCAGCCGAGGCTGGGATGGTACCACTCTCCTGGATTGAGCTGCAACTTCAGAGTTCCTACACACAAGCCTGTGGTCAGTGTTGAGGAACTGGGCACTCCGTAGACCCTGCAGTTTTGGATCAATCCTCCAGTGATCCACAACGAGCACATGGTCAATCTCCTTTGCCACACCACCAGTGTTGAAATACCAAGTCCATGATCAAGGAACTTGCAAAGTCAAGGAACTCCGTGCTTATTCTGGTTCCCAGTTCCAGACCCATGGGGGCCACCACATGTCTCATACCATCCCTATCAGTTCCATTCGATGCATTTGAAATCCCCAAGACTTGTAGAGTATCTCACCTGGGGCACTGGTCTACCACAGACTTGAGTGTGGTATAAATGTGTTCTTCACAGTGAGATCACTCGCCTCAGTCGGAGCATATACAGAGACCAAGGAAACGACACCTAAGAGTGACAAATCCTTAGTCTCATAATACGCTCATTGACCGTTGTTACCTCAATTATCAGGAGTCAGCGTTTGGACACAGCTACAGCAACTCCTTGGGCAATGGTAACCATCGAGTGACCAGACCAATAGTAGGTGTAACCACCCGCCATGATCTCGCCACTATCCGGTGTCCAAACCTCAGAGAGTGATGCAATGCCGATGTGCAAACGCTTTGAGCTCAGATGATAACAGAGACAGGTGATCATTCTCTCTTAGGGATATGGACATTTCAGGCACCCACCTGAAGCGACCGCCTCAGGTTAACCCAAGGAGACCGCCGACTGGTGGACGACACCTCAGCACACCCGACATACACTCCTGCAATCTGACCCGGAAAGTTACCCCGTGCTTTTTCTCCCATCATCAAGAGTGGGGGTCCTGAAGGCTTTGCCCCAATTCCCGTCCATCGGGTGAGCTGCTCTGCAGAGGGCAGCTGCACAGAAGGTACTCGCATAGAGTGGGTTTCAGATTTCTTTCATTTTTTGTGTTTTGCGGAGTGAAGGTTTTACTGTGGCCAGGTGCAATTCCTGCCACCAACGTCCGAAAAAAAATGTAACCCCACTGCAGGAAGACATATGCAGACACAGTTGGGCAACTAGATATGGATGACCATTGGCTCACACAGGAGCTCCTCCGCCCTTTGACAGGTTTTTGTTTTTAATCCTGCTGGTGTCCAATATCCAAACACCCTCCTCACCAGGAAACCTGGTGGGGTAAGAGAGTTAGTTTCCCGTCAACCCGACCATGAAACAGGTTAGTACAGGTTCACATGGTACCTGTAGAAAGTCACAGATCTAATCTGGCCTGACCTGGCACAAACTTTGAGTGGATTCTTCAATGTTCGTTCGTTTTCAGTGTTTGTTTGTTTGATGCTTGTTCGTTTGCAATGCTCTAATTGCTAATTATTCAAAACTGAGAATGACAATACAACCTACGCATCGAGTAAAGGTAATTTTACTGCGCATCTAATGGCATAACTCTCAAGGTGAAGAAGAGTTGTCGAAAAGGTGAAGTGAAAGAAGAGTTTCTTGAAGGAGGGGGTGTGTGGGAGGAGGAGCAAGGGATGGGGTGGGATGAGGGAGGGGAAGTGGTGGGAGGATGCTAAAATAAAAAAAGTTTAAAATCAGGAAGCAATATGACTATCAATATCAACAGACAATAACACAAATCAATCCGCGAAGCTACTGTTCTCAATAAAAGTAAACAAGATACGACTGCAGAAAATATTTCCTCCAATAATAATTATCACCATCAGTTAATCCCAGTTAATTTCCACCTGCATTCATCCCTTCCTGCGTTTTATTATTATCAAGTTGGTCTGAATGGAATAACACCAGAGGCCATGACACACACTAATTCGGGACAGAGAGAATAGAAGAAAACATTCGAGGGGATTAACTCAGGAAATAATTTAGCAGCTAAAGTCGCACCATGCTATCAATCCATTGACCAGGATTAGGATTAGCTCCACTGTCTGTCTTTTGAGGACCCTTGGTGTATTTAGCTGGTGAAAATATTCAAACGTTATCTTGAGTTGTGTGATGATTCCAGCAAGGTCGCGAATAATTGATAGAGTGCTGTTGTCTTCCTTATATTGTTTGCGACTATTATCCACAAGGAACGTTTGAGGTCAAAATTTTGTTTTTTTTTCTTCTGATTCTTAACCTACATCAGGAAGCAACACCACTCTCTCCTTGCTTCACAAAAATGTACATACTCTAACGTAAGAAACTGAACACACGAATGATGTCACAAAAATAAATCGCATCAAAAAACATTTACAATAATGCTGAACCATTACAATGTCCATTTCATCGTGACCAAATCCGTAAATGCTGCGCTTGGCAAATGTTTTCAGATAGGATCCGGCAATGGAAGTGACAATCTCAATATCGGGTATGTCCATCTCCAGCAGCCATCACTGAATTTCACCAGTCGCATTGACTGTTGTGAGCTCTCAAATCTGAGCCTGGGAATGCAATCCATGCCAAATCAGCACGCCCAAATGTTGTCGCTCATCGAGGGTCTGTGCGTTTTGGCAAGGTACAAATGCGACGATCAATGATATCCAGAGATGTGCAATTGGATTTCAATGGCGAGATGGTAGGCCCGGTGTCATGGCATTGCAGTTGGCATTGACAAAAATGTTCCTTGTTCGAATGTCCCTGTGAGCAGGAACATTATTGTGCATAAAGATGATTTCAGGGACCATTGTTGAAAGGGGAGGCAACACATGTTTCATGAAGATCTCATTAATACTGTATATTGATCTACTGTCTGATTGCCATGGATATGATGGATCAAGTGATGCAAAATATTTCAGCAATACCACCCCACACCAAGACACTTCTGCATCCAAGATTTACGGCTTCCGGACACATACTGGACATATCACTCATTGCGTCTCCTGTCAACCCAAGCATGGCCATCATGCCTTTCAAGGAGAACCTAGATTTGTCACTGAACATAACATTGCCCATTGCCTCCATGTCCATTGGACACTGATTTGACCACTGCAAACATGCTTGGATGTGCGCACGGTATAAGTCTTGGATCTGAAGAGGATGATGAGCATCGATCCTGCATCACAGAGATGCCTCAAGATGGTGTTGCACTTGTCCAGTGAGTCCAGGGAGTGTGTTTGCAGTACACGGGCAGTTTGAAACCGATTGCATAGATGGGTCATACAAATGTATCAGTACTGCACGGGAGTCATTATCCTTGGGACGTCCACTTCTTGGCCTATCTGTTGCTGATCCAGTGGGTTGATAATGTCTTATGAGGTCATAAACAGTTCCTCTCCTCATGTAAAGAGTCTGCAAACAATGCTATGGAGGCCCTACTTGAAGGTGTCCAACGATTCGATTTCTCTCATTTCTGATAGACATGGCATTGTAACGGATTGTTGAATTATGTCTCAGTGTGCTTTTTGGATGATCCACGTGCTTGCATCTCAGAAAGACTGTTTCAAATTTGCTCAGAATGCCTCATGTCACCTCTAAAAACCTCAGGGTGCATTACTTGCATGTGCTGATGATGTTCCATGAGGCAATTAGGTTTGTGTGGAAACTTGCAATCAGGTGTTCTGCACATCCCTTGTGCCAAAGGCACTTTGAATGAATGCTGGAACAGTTCTTCACCAATTACATTGTCATAACTCTTCATGTCGGTTTTTTATGGTGGAGGGTGTACAATTAAGGCCTGTCACACCTTGATGATTTAGCCAGCGTATGGCAACGTATAAAATTTATTAAAACGCTGGCGTACGCTGAACTATGATGTTTTTTCAGTTTTTGGGTGTATAATACGCAGTTGGGACGTATGCATAACGTATTAGTAACGTACACAGAACGTTTCGATAACTTATAGATAACTTATACCAAGAATGCTTAGCGGTTGTCGGCGTTCACAACTATGCCCACGATAGTCTAACTTATGCATAGCGCGGCAGCGTAATCGCCGACGATCACTGGCCGTAGCCTATTAAAAGGCTGCCGCTCCACGATTCAAACATAACCGCACTAGACATCGAAGTGTCTACTCACCATGGAGTCTGAAACACTGACGGTTCCTCCTGTGAACCCCATTTTTAGAATACCAATTCCCTAAACGCTGCCAATACGCCATTATAACGGTAGCTGTAGTTAGGAAACACGTTCAGTAAGTTCTGTGGTCATCCGGAAGACGTCAAATACGTTACATACGTCAATATGCGTTGGAGATACTATACACATAGGTTCAAAGCACGTTACTCATAGGTTAGAAATAAGTTTCGGGTAACTAAGACATTACCTCGACGTATTTCGACTTATGAGTAACTTACAAGTAACGTGTGTCGACGTGTGTCAACGATCGCATAACGTGCCTACAACTTAGGCCAGCGTATGCGGACGGTGTGCGATACGCTGGCATACGTCGAAAAATTTGAGCAATGCTCAAAATTTGTCGACGAGCTCTGGCGTAATACGACGTATGCCAGCGTGCTTCAGTGTGCTTCAGCCGTGCTCTAACGATACAAAACTTACCCATAACGTATTCATGTGTGCCAGTGTTTCACCAAATTTTTCATACGTCGGCATATGCTGGCTAAACGTCAAGGTGTGACAGGGCCTTTACTCTTTAACAAAAAACACCCGTGGAATATGTCATTTGGAGTGATTTGTGCATTGGTTATCTTGCCAACATAGGGCTTTGCCTCTATTGCTCTCATGCCAAATGCATCCTTCTTTGTCTTTTATTTAAATGTTATTGATGGCCATGATTAAAGTGTAAATAGCAGGGTTTCTTCAGCAGAAATACACCTTTGTTATCCGCTCTTTTTTAAGTGAAATAATACGAACATTCAGAAGCTCAAGAGTCAGTGCCAGGATGTGCACTCACTCATAGCGAATATTTGTAATAGATGAATTATTTCTCGAAAAGGGCCTGTATGAGGCTCTAGAAGCATTTTTAGTAAAAGTGGGAAATGAACTTTTTAAACATGTGAGTGCACATCCGGCACTGACTCTTGAGCTTCTGAATGTTCGTATTATTTGCACTTAAAAAGAGCAGGATAACAAAGGTGTATTTCTGCTGAAGAACCCTGCTATTTACACTTTAATCATGGCCATCAATAACATTTAAATAAAAGACAAAGAAGATGCATTTGCATGAGAGCAATAGAGGCAAAGCCCTATGTTGGCAAGATAACCAATGCACAAATCACTCCAAATGACATATCCACGGTGTTTTTTGTTAAAGAGTAAAGGCCCTGTCACACCTTGACGTTTTAGCCAGCATATGCCGACGTATGAAAAATTTGGTGAAAACACTGGCACACATTGAATACGTTATGGGTAAGTTTTGTATACGTTAAGAGCAGCTGAAGCACACTGAAGCACGCTGGCATACGTCGTATTACGCCGAGCTCGTCGACAAATTTTGAGCATGCTAAAATTTTTCGACGTATGCCAGCGTATGACTCACACGTTCGCATACGCTGGCCATAAGTTGTAGGCATCGTTATCGATCGTTGACACACGTCGACACACGTTACTTGTAAGTTACTCATAAGTCGAAATACGTCGAGGTAATGTCTAGTGTACCCGAAACTTATTTCTAACCTATGAGTAACGTGCTTTGAACCTATGTGTAATGTATCTCCAACGCATATTGACGTATGTAGACGTATTTGACGTCTTCCGGATGACCACAGAACTTACTGAACGTGTTTCTCTAACTTACAGCTACCGTATAATGGCGTATTGGCAGCGTTTAGGGGAATTGGTATCTAAAAATGGGGTTCACAGGAGGAACCCGTCATGTTTCAGACTCCATGGTGAGTAGACACTTCGATGTCTAGTGCGGTTATGATTTGAATTGTGGAGCGGCAGCCTTTTAATAGCTACGCCACGTGATCGTCGGCGATACGCTGCCGCGCTATGCATAAGTTAGACTATCGTTGGGCATAGGTTGTGAACGCCGACAACACGCTAAGCATTCATTGGTATAAGTTATCTATAAGTTATCGAAAGTTCTGTTACGTTACTAATACGTTATGCATACGTCCAACCTGTTATTATACACCCAAAACTGAAAAACATCAATAGTTCAGCGTACGCCAGGCGTTTTAGATAAATTTTGATACGTTGCCATACGCTGGCTAAATCATCAAGGTGTGACAGGGCCTTAATGTACACCCTCCACCATAAAAACCGAACATGAAGAGTTAATGACAATGTAATTGTTGAAGAACTGTTCCAGCATTCATTCAAAGTGCCTTTTTGGCACAAGGGATGTGCAGAACACCTGATTGCAAGTTTTCCACACAACCTAATTGCCTCATGGAACAATCATCAGCACATGCAAGTAATGCACCCTGAGGTTTTTAGAGGTGACATGAGGCATTCTGAGCAAATTTGAAACAGTCTTTCTGAGATGCAAGCACGTGGATCATCCAAAAAGCACACTGAGTACATAATTCAACAATCCGTTACAATGCCATGTCTATCAGAAAATGAGAGAAATCGAATCGTTGGACACCTTCAAGTAGGGCCTTCCATTAGCATTGTTGCAAGACTCTTTAACATGAGGAGAGGAACTGTTTATGACCTCATAAGACATTATCAACCCACTGGATCAGCAACAGATAGGCCAAGAAGTGGACGTCCCAGGATAATGACTCCCGTGCAGTACTGATACATTTGTATGACCCATCTATGCAATCGGTTTCAAACTGCCCGGTGTACTGCAAACACACTCCCTGGACCTCACTGGACAAGTGCAACACCATCTTGAGGCATCTCTGTGATGCAGGGATCCATGCTCATCATCCTCTTCAGCATCCAAGACTTACACCGTGCCACATCCAAGCATGTTTGCAGTGGTCAAATCAGTGTCCAATGGACATGGAGGCAATGGGCAAGTGTTATGTTCAGTGACAAATCTAGGTTTTATTTCTCCTTGAAAGGCATGATGGCCATGCTTGGGTTGACAGGAGACGCAATGAGTGATATGTCCCAGTATGTGTCCAGGAAGCCGTAAATCTTGGATGCAGAAGTGTCTTGGTGTGGGGTGGTATTGCTGAAATATTTTGCATCAACTTGATCCATATCCATGGCAATCAGACAGCAGATCAATATGCAGTATTAACGAGATCTTCATGAAACATGTGTTGCCTCCCCTTTCAACAGCATGGTCCCGAAATCATCTTTATGCACAATAATGTTCCTGCTCACAGAGACATTCGAACAAGGAACATTTTTGTCAATGCCAACTGCAATGCCATGACACCGTGGCCTACCATCTCGCCAGATTGAAATCCAATTGCACATCTCTGGGATATCATTGATCGTCGCATTTGTACCTTGCCAAAACAGCCACAGACCCTCGATGAGCGACAACATTTGGGCGTGCTGATTTGGGCATGGATTGCCATTCCCCAGGCTCAGATTTTAGAGCTCACACAGTCAATGCGACTGGTGAAATTCAGTGATGGCTGCTGGAGATGGACATACCCGATATTGAGATTGTCACTTCCATGCCGGATCCCTATCTGAAAACATTTGCCACAGCGCAGCATTTACGTGATTTGGTCACGATGAAATGGACATGTAAATGGTTCAGCATTATTGGTAAATGTTTTTGATGCGATTTATTTTTGTGACATCAATCGTGTGTTCAGTTTCTTACGTTAGAGTATGTACATTTTTGTGAAGCAAGAGAGAGTGGTGTTGCCTTCCTGATGTAGGTTAAGAATCAGAAGAAAAAAAACAAATATTTTGAGCCTCAAACGTTCCTTGTGGATAATAGTCGTCAACAATATAAGGAAGACAACAGCACTCTATCAATTATTCGGCAGACCTTGCTGGAATCATCACACAACTCAAGATAACGTTTGAATATTTTCACCAGCTAAATACACCAAGGGTCCTCAAAAGACAGAACCATGGTCCACGTCCAGCCGTGGGCAACATCAGTCCAGACAGTGGAGCTAATCCTAATCCCTGGTCAATGGATTGATAGCATGGTGCGAACTTAGCTGCTAAATTATTTCCTGAGTTAATCCCCTCGAATGTTCTTCTATTCTCTCTGTCCCGAATTATGTGTGTCATGGCCTCTGGTGTTTATCCATTCAGACCAACTTGATAAATAATAAACGCAGGAAGGGATGAATGCAGGTGGAAATTAACGTGGGATTAACTTGATGGTGAATAATATATTTATGGAGGAAAATATTTTCTCCAGTCGTATCTTGTTTACGTTTTATTGAGAACAGTAGCTTCGCTGGATTGATTTGATGTTATTGTCATGGTTATTTGATAGTCATATTGCTTCCTGATTTTAAACTTTTTTTAATTTTAGCATCCTCCCACCACTTCCCCTCCCTCATCCCACCCCATCCCTTGCCTCCTCCCACCACACCCCCTCCTTCAAGAAACTCTTCTTTCACTTCACCTTTTCGACAAACTCTTCTTTCACCCTTGAGAGTTATGCCATTAGATGCGCAGTAAAATTACCTTTACATCGATGCGTAGGTTGTATTTGTCCTATTCTCAGTTTTTGAATAATTAGCAATTAGAGCATTGCAAACGAACAAGCATCAAACAAACAAACACTGAAAACGAACGAACATTGAAGAATACCACTCAAAGTTTGTGCCAGGTCAGGCCAGATTAGATCTGTGACTTTCTACAGGTACCATGTGAACCTGTACTAACCTGTTTCATGGTCGGGTTGACGGAAACTAACCCCTCTACCCCACCAGGTTTCCTGGTGAGGAGGGTGTTTGGATATGGACACCCAGCAGGATTAAAAACAAAACCTGTCAAAGGGCGGAGGAGCTCCTGGTGAGCCAATGGTCATCCATATCTAGTGCCCAACTGTGTCTGCATATGTCTTCCTGCAGTGGGGTTACATTTTTTTTCGGACGTTGGTGGCAGGAATTGCACTCTGGCCACAGTAAAACCCTTCACTCCGCAAAACACAAAAATGCAAAGAAATCTGAAAACCCACTCTATGCGAGTACCTTCTGTGCAGCTGCCCTCTGCAGAGCAGCTCACCCGATGACGGGATTGGGGCAAAGCCTTCAGGACCCCCACTCTTTGATGATGGGAGGAAAAGCACGGGGTAACTTTCCCGGGTCAGATTGCAGGAGTGTATGTCGGGGTGGTGCTGAGGTGTCGTCCACCAGTCGGCGGTCTCCTTGGGTTAACCTGAGGCGGTCGCTTCAGGTGGGTGCCTGAAATGTCCTATCCCTAAGAGAGAATGATCACCTGTCTCTGTTATCATCTGAGCTCAAGCGTTTGCACATCGGCATTGCATCACTCTCTGAGGTTTGGACACCGGATAGTGGCGAGATCATGGCGGGTGGTTACACCTACTATT
>CM068956.1:74960285-74971904 GCA_035128595.1 Eptatretus atami | reverse complement strand
CTCAGATGGTTACCATGCCCAAGGAGTTGCTGTAGCTGTGTCCAAAACGCTGACTCCAATGATAATTGAGGTAACAACGGTCAATGAGCGTATTATGAGACTAAGGATTTGTCACTCCTTAGGTGTCGTTTCCCTGGTCTCTGTATATGCTCCGACTGAGGCGAGTGATCTCACTGTGAAGAACACATTTTATACCACACTCAAGTCTGTGGTAGATCAGTGCCCCAGGTGAGATACTCTACAAGTCTTGGGGGATTTCAATGCATCGAATGGAACTGATAGGGATGGTTATGAGACATGTGGTGGCCCCCATGGGTCTGGAACTGGGAACCAGAATAGCAACGATGTTCCTTGACTTTGCAAGTTCCTTGATCACTGGACTTGGTATTTCAACACTGGTGGTGTGGCAAAAGGAGATTGACCATGTGCTCGTTGATGGTCACTGGAGGATGATCCAGAACTGCAGGGTCTACGGAGTGCCCAGTTCCTCAACACTGACCACAGGCTTGTGGTAGGAACTCTGAAGTTGCAGCTCAAATCCAGGAGAGTGGTACCATCCCAGCCTCGGCTGGATGTTAGCAAGCTCAAGGATGATCAGGTAGCTGAGGAGTTTGCGAACAGGGTGAGTGGGGATTTGAGGGGTCTGGGTGCTTTGGGGAATCCTGAGGAGTTGTGTAGTGCCTTCAAGACCACCATCCTTGATGTTGCCATTGGATATCCTGGAACGTACCAAATGGTGAAGAAGAATTTTGTCTCTCAAGAAGCACTGGATACCATTGAATGGAGTCACAGGGCCAGGCTTAATTGCAGAGCTGTGCTGTTCAGGAAGTTGAGGCATAAAACTGTACATGCGCTGAGGGTGGAAAGGAGGCCTATGTGTGAGGAATCTGTGAGGGGGGTAGAGCATCACCTGTAGTCAAGTGATTCTCATCCTACTTACAGGGGAATTCACGCATTGCGTACATCCAAGCCCATCCCTCGGTGTACTGCAGTTAGAACGGAGGGTGGTGGGCTCTTGACAGAGGAGTCCGAAGTGAAGGCCCGCTGGGCCAGTTACTTTGAGTGGCTGTACCAGGCTGATCCACCAGCTGTTGAGTTGGATGTCAAGGGTGTTACTATCTCGATTGCCGACTCTCCAATCAACTGTAATCCACCTTCTTTTGTGGAAACACAGATTGTGGTGAACCAGTTGAAATGGGTAAATCTCCTTGGATTTGTGGCATCCATGCTGAACCCCTCAAGGTTGGTGGAAATGCTGTACTCATGTCATTGCATGCAGTTCTGTGCTCTGTCTGGAACACAGGCATCATCCCAACTGACTGGAAGAGGGGCCTTGTTGTCCCTTTATGGAAAGGCAAAGGTGATTGCCAGCACTGCAACGACGACGGAGGGGTGACGCTGCTCTCAGTGCCGGGCAAGGTCTTTGCCCGGATAATTAATTCTTGAGAGCGTTCGCCGCCATCTGCTTGAGCACCAGCACCCAGAGCAGTCAGGCTTTGCACCAGAGGTCAACGATTGACCGTGTACTTGCCCTTCGGGTCCTCACAGAACGCGGATGAGAGTTTTGGCAGGGGCTGCTTGCAGCCCATGTTGATCTCTGCAAAATGTTTGATTCAGTGAATCGGGATGTCCTCTGGAGGATTCTTGGTCTTCGTGGGGTGCCACCAAAACTCATCAATCTGATGTCTGAACTATACTCTGGTACTGAGAGTGCTGGGAGATGTGGTGATACCACCTCTGACTTATTTCCCATTGTTACTGGAGTTCGTCAGAGGTGTGTACTTGCCCAAACACTTTTCAGCGCTTGTATGGATTGTATTCTCGGGAGGATGTCAGAGAGATCAAGCTGGGGTGCATTGTTTGGGAATGTCAACATATCTGACCTTGATTTCGCAGATGATGCAGTCATTTTTGCAGAGACTGGCTATCCTTTTGGGGGCCCTCGAAATGCTGATTGAGGAGTCAGACCAGCTGGGATTACAGGTTTCCTTGGTCAAAACTAAGATCCTGGTTTTCAATGACATCTTGGATGCTACTATCCTGTCTGTACCTGTTTGTGGTGAGGACATTGAGGTCACGGAGAGTCTCACTTACCTTGGCAGTGATATTCATGTCTCTGCTGGCTGTGAGCCAGAGGTCAATAGACGTCTGGGTCGGGCCTGGGGAGTCATGGATTCACTGGATCATTGGGTGTGGCGCTGTCGGTACCTGTACTGGAGGATGAAAGTCTAAGTCTTCAGGTCCTTGGTGCTTCCAGTCTTGCTCTATGGATGTGAGACTTGGACTCTGACCAGGGATCTGAGATGGAGACTTGATTCCTTTGGTACCAGGTCTCTTCGAAGAATCCTTGGCTATTGCTGGTCGGACTTTATGTCCAACGACGGTTGCTGTGAGAGAATCAAATGAGATTTGTTACCTGCATAGTCCGTGAGCATCAGCTGCGGCTGTATGGACGTGTGGCTCATTATCCTGATGGTGATCCTGCTCACCAAATTCTCTCAGTGAGGGAGCCTCGTGAGTGGAGGAGGCCCAAGGGGCCGACCACGTGCCTCGTGGTTGCAGCAGGTTGATCAGCATCTCAAGGACATGGGGATGGGCCAGGAATCTGCCTGGGGGATGGTCAGACGGAGGCCCTTGGCGTACCGGCGGAAAGTGGACGCAGCGACACGCTGCTGCAGCGTATGCTCCCACACCTGACCTGACCAGACTCAAAGTTGAGCAACAAATCATTACAAATGTTTTCGCAAAAAGACAAATAAAGCGAAGCAATTAGCGGTGTATGAAGTGATTTGTAGGTATGAAGATCAGGCATTCAATGGTATAAGTGAGGAAAATGAAAAATAAATTTTGAGCACTTTGTCATATAGAAACCGTTGTGACCTGTTCCAAGTCAAGGCATATTTGAACAGGCCGAAACAAAATGGTGGCTAAAGACTCCTGCGAGGTGAAAGCGGACTGAGCAAGATGGTGCACCGCAATGTTGGTTCGGCTCTTTTTTTTTTATAATGATGAGCACCTCATTAATTATTATCTTCAAAAGGGGTGTTTAAATATACCCAAACACCGAGTTTTCATTCATTCACTCCCTTGGAGTTACATTAGTATGCATGCAAAGTTTTGGGCTGCAAGGTTTCATCGTTTTGGAGTGGAGTGATGGAGGAGACGCACACACTGACACACACACACACACACACTGACTGACAACACACACACACACACACACACACACACACACACTTGTTAGTGTAGATTATTGATTTGATTTAATATTACTCGTTCATCGACTTGTTCATATATTGGAAGTACAGTCCGTGCCCCTATTTATGTACCCAGCTCACATTTCGTGAAACAGGTAATATCCACTGACCGCATTTCCTAAATATGCCGCTCTGTTTTTCCTTTTTCCCGACTTGACTATAACCTGTCAAAATGGTGCTTTGCAGACTGGACATTGTATCACAATGTGTACTGTCCTGTGGATTGAGGTTACGCTGGGGATCTGTATATTAGCATTAAATGGTGGTTGTTAAATATCCCACAGTGTCTTTCGACGAAGAGACATTATTGGCGAGTTAGCATCAGACCCAAAACAAATTCCAAATTCTGACTCTAACCTACAGGGGGCACAGCTGCATCCCTATAGTTGGTGCTGTCAGCAGTAACGTGCTACAAACAAGAGAAACAGAATCATACATCGACAAAGCAGCAGCTGCAAGACAAAAGACATTTTCAGTTGTTTCTTTTGAAGTTTGCAGAAAACATGAAGTAAGGCCACCTCAATTGACAATTTTTTTTAGAGAACACTGCAAGAAAAGAAGACAAGAAAAAAATTCACAGCCAAACTTCAAGAACTATGAAAAACAGATATGTTTGTAAAGGCTCCTGGTACTTGCCTCATCCCAAGTGTCAAGCAGCATGACATCATCTTCATCCAGGTCATCCTGAGTGAAGTCTGTCACTTCAGTCACAAAGAAGCGGCCCGTTTGTGTGGAGCACTCGAACAGTCGTGGCTCCATTTTTGGCTTTTCTTCTTGGAAGCTGGAATATAAAATTTACTGAGTTCATAATGAGCATGCTAAATTTGCTCTTTTTCCTCCACCGCCAAAGGGGAGAGGAAGTTATGTTTTCAGCCCTGTCTGTTTGTTACTTGGTGAAAAAAATTTTTCGCCAAGTATTTTGGTCTCTAGCGTTTGTCTGTCTGTTTGTCTGTCACATGTTTTTTGGCCACGGTTTTCAAGCAATCGTTCTGAATTATTTTTTTGTATGTAGGTGACCGGCCAAGGACAGCAACGCTTAATTTTGGTGAAGATCCGAATCCGAATCTGGATATCTTCAGTGATTCTTCACCATTGAGAGATCGGGCCAAAACGATATATATAGCATGACATTTCAAAAATGTATTGGGCCCGATGTGTTCAATTGAATCAGGCATTACATGGCGGAGGTATGCACTCTACCAAATAGGCTTCTAGTTTCTTTGTGTGTGTGTGAAACATTTGCTTTCACCTGTAACCGTGTGCTGAAGGGAGGAAAATACATTTGCTATCTCCTCTATCTCACCACTTTGCACAAACTCCAAATTACTACTCCGTTTTATTCCATTCGGCTCAGTCAAAAGTTGAATTTTGTCAAAGCCTTTGCCATGCTGCAGGCATTCTGCGGGCAGTGCTTCAGGACAAATCATCATGACTATTTTTGTTGTTGTTGTCTCCATTTATTCCATTAGTCATCAGATTGTTATCGTTATTCTCTTGCCCTCTATTCCTATTGAATGCCTTTCTATCCCATCACCAATCATTGACAGTATATCTCTAGTACAAAAAAACTGATATATATATATGTGTGTGTGTGTGTGTGTGTGTGTGTGTGTGTAGATTTTATATATATATATATATAGACAAATCAAAGTCCCTAACTTAACGAGGCAGCATAACTCGTCCATCGACTACTCGTTCATACATATATTGGAAGTACATGCCCCTCTTTATGTGTCCAGCTCACATTTGATGAAACAGGAAATTTGCACTGACTGCATTTCCTAAACATGCTGCTCCGTTTTTCTTATTCCCAACCAGACTATAATAACTTGCCAAATGGGTGCTTTGCAGACAGGACATTGCATAACAGTGTGCACTGTCCCTTGGATGGAGGTTATGCTGGGGGTCTGTGTATTAGCATTAAATGGTGGATGTTAAATATCCCACAGTGCCTCTCGACGAAGTTTATTTTCGATGAAGTAAAAATTATATTCAGGTCACGTGACACAAGACAATGGAGATGACGCTGGAACTAGTTGCGGGGCAATTCACAAGCGCAAGGCAATTTTGCTCGGCAAAACAAGCGCCTCTAATTCTATAAGTATTTTATAAAAAAATTTCTTCATTAGTTTTTTGATTACTTCATGAAATATTTTTAATTTTATTAGCAGGGCACAGATCGAGTCCCATCACAGCAATTGCTGCACGACCTGTTAGCATCAAGTGTCTAACACAGGAACACATTGTCTCTGTCCTGCTGATCACCAGTTAGGAGGTTTGCAGTCAGAAATAACAAATAAATTATAAATAAAAAATTAGGACCGCCTGTCCTGAAGCCCATGTGGATCAGGAGCAACAGTCACTCAAACCCCCCACAGACTCTCTTAGACCCTGAATTTTTCAATGCCATGAACAAACTTTGGTACATCAAGGGTGAGGAAGGTTGTGGTCAGGTTTCATCGAAATTGTGTGTGTAGTTTTGGAGAAGAGAGCAAGTACCTATTTTGGGCAGTCAAACCCCACCCCGTAGACCCCCTTATTGAGCAGAAATTTTGATGGGGTCAATTCACCTTTGTTAGGCATCTGATATGAAGCTTGTGGCCAAGTTTAATCAAAATG
This sequence comes from Eptatretus atami, assembly GCA_035128595.1. Taxonomy (NCBI): domain Eukaryota; kingdom Metazoa; phylum Chordata; class Myxini; order Myxiniformes; family Myxinidae; genus Eptatretus; species Eptatretus atami. The sequence goes on along the minus strand of CM068956.1, from coordinate 74,966,028 downwards.
GTGTATTTGGTTCAAGCGATAATGACTGAAGTGTTTACGGACTGACTCACTCACTCACTCACTCACCTGCGGACACTGCTCGATCGCATAAGCTCACCTGACTAAAGTCCAGGTAAGCTAATAATAAACTAGAAGGGCACTCGGTAGAGCGCATACCTCCGCCCTGTAATGCCTGATCCACGAGAACATATCTGGCCCACTACATTTTTGAAATATCATGATATATATCGTTTTTAAGCCCAATCACTCAAAGGTGAAGAATCACTTTTAATATACTAGTAGTCGGATCCGGATCTGCATCTGGATCTTCACCAAAATCAAAGCAATTCATCGTGGTCACACACCCAAGTTTCATCTGAATCCGTCCACAACTTTTTGAGATATTGTGCTATATATTAGTTTAGCCCCATCTCTCAATGGTGAAGAATCACTTAAAAAATTATCAGATCCGGATCCGGATATTCACCAAAATTGAATAATTCCTTCCTTGTCAAACACCCAACGTGTCCACCAAGTTTCATCCGAATCCGTGCACAACTTTGAGATATCGTGCTATATATCGGTTTAGCCCTCTCTCTCAATGGTAAAGAATCACTTAAAAATTCCAGTAGTCGGATCCGCATCCAGATCTTCACCAAAATCTAATCAGTTCGTCCTTGTCACACACCGAACCTGTGCACAAAATTTCATCCGGATCCGTCCACAACTTTTTCGAGATATCCTGAACACAAAGAGACAGACAGACAGAAAAGGAGTGAAAACATAACCTCCTTCACCTTCGGTGGTTGAGGTAATAACATCCCAGCATGCTTTGAGTCATGTCTAAAAATGCTGCACAGGCCTGGTTGCCGCTAATTATGGCGAGCAAGGCTGCAAGAGGAGACCCCCCCCAATGCTCTCATCCACAGAACACGTGTGGTCGCCCAATGGCTTGATGAGCGTAACACTGATGTTATCCAGATGTCATCGCATTCTCAGTCACCAGATCTGAACCCAATCAAGCATTTATGAGATATTCTGGAAAGTCGCCTGAGACGGCGTTTTCCACCTCCATCGAACAGGTGTGAGTTGATCGACTTTCCCGTGGAAGAATGGTGCTGTGTCCCTCCTGCAGAATTCCAGACACTGGTGGACTCTATGCCACGGCTGTACTGGCTGCACTTGGTGGCCCGAAGCCCTATTAAGTGACCTTACATTGGTGTTTCCATTTATTTGTCCATTATCTGTATATTTGCTCCTGTGACCCAGATAGCTATACTGACGGGAGCTCTGCTCCTGGTAGGTCTTACCGAGTCAGGCAAATCAATGGGTAGGAGCCTGACTAAGAGTAGTCACATCTTTGGGGGTAGGAGAATGTGTTGTTCCACCTGGTCTAGTCACCCCCACCTTCACAGTGGTCCTGTGAAGAGGGTTTTCCTCATTTCAGGACGAGGTGAATTGCACCAGCCAGTCTTCTTCTTCTTCTTCTTCTTCCTCATCTTTGTCTTCTTCTTCCTCTTTACATTCGCCTTTCTTTCCTCCTATTCTGCCATTTATCGCAGTTATTCTGCATCTTTCTTGTCCAGGACTCCGGGTGGGATCTCATTAATTGTGTCTCTCTGAAGGGTACCAGAAATATACATGTTGTAGGTCATGGCCACCTGGTTGTACAGGTAATGCTTTGAGAGGTTGATCTATCAACGGGTGTAAAATGGTGAAATGGTTGTAACTGCCACGGACATGCATGAGGGTGTTCTGTGCAGCCATCTTGGGTTGCATTTCTGAGGCCGAGTGGCATTTTTGCGACAACGTGTTTGCACGAGTTTCTGGAACCCTATTGAGTCTCTTGGACAGGCTTGTGAATTTGTTTGGGTAACTTTGACTGTGATGTCTTCTTCTTCTTCTTCTTCTTGTTACATTAGGTGTTTATACGACTAAGAATATAGTTATGCAATATAAGAATAACAGATCTCTACCTGCACAAGCCTATTCACCAATGCGTGCGCAGCAACGCTCAAATCCTTTGAACATTTGTTTCTCCAATGTCAGGGTCTATTGCTCCAACTTTTCTTCTGTGCAATATTTTGTTCATCTTAACTCACCTGACCTGCTGGCTCGATCTGGGTGCCGGTTGGACAGCGGCACCTCCTCCGTTTCTTTCAAGTTACCTGGTTACATTTTTCACAGACTTGATCGCCCTCCTTCTCATGGTCTTGGTATCTATTTGTAGGACTCTATCTTTAGCTCATGAAAATGCTCTTGAAAGTGGTTCTCACGAGTTTATGTGTTTCCGCCTTGCTCTCCTGCATTCAACAACATATCTCTTCTTGCTGTATTGCTCACCTTCCTTTCCCTCTTGTGCCGTGCTCGATTGGATCTCAGACAGCATTGGCAGGGCTATTTTACTCCACCCTTCTGCACACATTATGGTATTTGGTGACTTCAATGTTCACCACAAGGAATGGCTGGTACACTCTCATAATACTGATACTCCTGGTATCGATACTTATAATTTCTCAATCACTCAAAATCTCACCCAAATTGTTTCCTCTCCCACTCATATTCCTGACCGCTTCTGATGGAAGATACTTGTACTTGCTCTCTTTTTGTGTTCTAACCCTGGTGACTGTGTTGCCGATGTCCTTCCTCCAATTGGTAACTCGGATTATTCCACTGTTTCTGTTTGTGTCTCTTATTCCTCATTCTCAACTCCAGTGCATCCTTTTCAACACACTGTGTTTCAGTTTGGGAAAGATGGTTAGGGTTAGGATGGATTTCATTCATTTCTTGCCGATGTGTCATAGACCTCAGCTTTGAGTCCTGGTCCTGACATGGCTGCTGTGGAAATATCCCAATGGATTCGCACTGGTATGGACATTTACTGTAAATTCCCTCACGGATCTATCAAGTGAAGGTTCGTTCCCATCGATAGTTCACTCCGGTTTGTATATCAGCAATTGCTCATCGCAACCACTATTTCAAGCAGTACCACGTGCAAGGGTCTCTGGAGTCCAAATGTCTGTTCGACAAAGCAAGTAACTTGTGCAAGAGAGTTATTGAGGATGGAAAGCAGCAATATGCATTTTCTGTGGCCGATTCCATTGTGACTCAGCGACTTGGCTCTCTGGACTTTTGGTAAATTGCCAACAGTGTACTCAACCACAATCTTCTATACCTGCTCTCTTTCATGGACCTGAGGTTGTTACTTCACCTCTGGATAAGGCTAACCTCTTTTAAAATCGCTTTGTTTCTAATTCTACCATCCATGATCAGGGACACCCTCTTCCTGATTTTCCATCTCGTACAGACTGATATTCCTGTTCCATTTATCACTTCTAAGAAGGTTGCCAGAATTATTCATATATATATCTCTCTCCTCTCTCTCTCTCTCTCTCTCTCTCTCTCTCTCTCTCTCTCTCTCTCTCTTCTCTCTCTCTTCTCTCTCAGGACATGACTCAAACACCAAAAAAAAAGCCAAGATTTCCACGCTCACTTCCATGAAACGTTTTCTTAATCTTTACACTTTGGCTCCCATTCTTTTCTCTGCAGTGGCTTCAACCTGACCTGACCACCACAAGTGATTTTCAGCACCAGAGCTGGGACAGTGCCACCTCCGAACGCAAACTCCCCAACATTCAGCTCACAGTACGGACTACAGACCATCGGAGCTCTGCCACATGAGGGAGATGTGAGATGCTTGTTCAAGCGTCAGGCTGTAGTAAGGTCACTCCAACTGGTCCCAACTGGAGTGGCCGCAGGTTCGATCAGGGCATGCCAAAAGTCCCGCTCTTTCCTCTACCTTCAACCTCAACATTTTCTTCTCCCCCTCAACCCAACCTCTCGATCAGTTTTCCATGGATCCAGTAGTGTATTCTGTGCTAAGTAATGGTTCATAAGTGCTCCAGGGTCAGGTATGTTCATGTAAAGGTAAGGGCGAATGTTTATGTGTTTCAGATGTGCTGATATACGTACCATTTGTGTGTTTCATTTTTCCTGTCATTTTTTTTAATTTGAATTTTCTCACAATTTTATCTTCCCTCATCATCATTATATCATTCCTCTCATCATTTTCTGCTCTTTCCCTTCATTGTCTATGCCTGTAATAAATGCTTGAAAGCGTCGATATGTGTCTTGATTTATCCTCTTTGTGGTTGGGCCGACATAGCATTCCCGTTGGGCAATTGGTCCGAGTTCATGATGTTAATGGTAACCCATGTAATGCAGCACATGGCATTGGTTTGCTCGGCCAAATTATTAACTGCTGCATAGTTGCACGCACGATTCATCTGCCATGCTTAATTCACTGGCATGGTAAAGCAACTTTGGGTGCAAGGATCCGGCCTCATTTAAGGGTTGCAGTTGGCATTTGTGGTCTTTTGGGATATGTTTAAAATATTGTGACTTACTAAGTAATTTTAAAAATTAGCAATTTGATTACTAAGTAATTGTAGTAATGATAACACACTTTAAATACCGAATTGCATATTTTATTACATTGCGTTTTTGATCACATGACTTGCAATTTTTTTGGTCATGGCTTGATTAAGTTAATTTACGAACATGCAACATTTTTAGTTTGTCTTTTGGCTTGCATATAATTGCAACCTAGTGCTCTTGAATATCAAGCTCTCTCTCAATCCACATCATCAAATACATGAAGCTTATATTTACGATGTTGGACGCAAGATGCACCCAAATAGTTGCTTGCAGTATTGAAGTTGAAGTTTCCATATCAAGAGAAACGACATCACAAGATCACCTTCATAGCTATAACTACATTCTACGATGTACTTCACGGACGTACACTTCACATTGTATGACATATTCGGTACACAAACTCTGGGAATTGCATGATTAAAAATAAATCATCAACGTGTTGAATGTTTAAACATTTTCAATGGACTCACCTTTTCCCATCAGCATAGGGAGCTTTGCCACCAAGTGCAGCCCAGAAATCCAAAGGTTCCTTGCCCTCAGCAACTGTCTGCTTGTCCCCTTTGGAAATGACGTCGGCCACCACCTTGGCCATTTCACGCTCATCTCCATTTGCACCCTTCATTATTTCGCCACACAATGCACACCACCTCATTTAGCGATAAACTTGACATTCCAGTCAAGGCCATCCATGACCGACTTAAATTGTCATGAGTGAAAGGACAAAATCCAGTACCTATGTATGGCTGTGCACACAACGAGCATTATAAACCAACAATGAACCATTTCAGCAAATAAAAGTGCCTGACTTAATAGCCACATCTGAATAAATGTCATCGATAATGTATAAAGATGCTCTTCAGCTTTTTAGGAGCCATCTATTTATTACAGCCATCTGGAGTGGGGGCTGGCTGGATAGCCTAGAGGTGTGCACACTCTCCTCTGAGCTGTCAAGCCTGGGTTTAATCTTGGTGTTGCTATAAACTGTTATCTTGCTGTTTCGCATGCAGGGCAAGGCAACAGTATGTGCGCCATCCATCAAATGGACGTTAAACTGCGTGTCCCATCTGTGAGCACCAATTAGTGGACATTAAAGATACTATGCTGTCCTTCACAAAGAGCTATTGCTGGCACCCAAGCCAAGTCACAAATTCCTGCCCATTCAGTTGAGTGCCCCCGCGTTGGAGTGGTGACCCATGCCGAATTTTAACCTACGCCAAAGAAACTGCTTCAGCAGAATCTATGCTCAGAGTGGCGGTTTGGAGAGGGAGGGATGGAGGGATTAGGACCATCTATTTATTGCATACTGCAGACGAAGGGTTGTGGAGTT
>CM068956.1:74934278-74954125 GCA_035128595.1 Eptatretus atami | reverse complement strand
CAATGAGGCTCCCAAGCATGTACCACGTGCAAATATCAAAATCAGTCAATATATAAATAATATGAAAGACCCACCCACATCTCTCACCTGTGAATGGAGGGAATAGCCAATCAGGTCTTACCTAATCAACAAAATCCAGGTGGCTAAGATTATATAAATAATTGACACTTCCCACACTCCAACAGCTGAAGAAGCCGCATAAAGCAACCCAAGAAGGCCAACACAAAGTAAGCGCTTTGGGGTAGCAGCTGAGGAGTGTGTAGCATTGGGATTCTCATGTGTGTACTTTGTGTGAACGTCTTAATAGCTGTGGAGGAACTCTCTGGGAAAGGTTCAAAATAGCAAAGCGCTTACCTTGCGTAGGCCTCCTTGGGTTGCATTATGCAGCTTCTTTGGCTGGAGCAGTGTGGGAGGTATCAATTATTTATATAATTATAGCCACCTGGGTTTAGTTGATTAGGTGAGAGCTGATTGTCTATTCCCTCCATTCACAGGTGAGAGATGTGGGTGGGTCATTATTCATTTATATATATATATATATATATATATATATATATATATATAAATATACATTATTTATATACATATACATATATTTTACATATATATATATATACACATACTGTATATAATATCATACAATATATATATATACATATATATGTATATAGTAATGGACTGATTCAGACGAAACTTTGTGGACAGGTTGAGTGTGTGACAAGGACAAATTTATTCAATTTTGATGAAGATCCGAAGCCGGATCCGGATAAGAGAATGTTTTAATTGCCCTGCACGCGTGAAGCGAAAAGCGGGGTTAAACGATCGGTGGTATACGTGTGCTATACGTACATGTTTGCATTAAAAAAAAATCATTTTCTCAGCAACCGTTAGGGTGCTTGACATGAAATTTCCAAGTAGGTGCGCCTCCTCCTGTAGAATTTTTAGTCATAATTATGACGTCATAGGTCACATGGTACAGGTGAAATCTTGGAAAAACCAAAAAAAACTTTGCACCTCTATATCTCTGAAACCACTCCATTTAGAATTTCACACTTGGCTCATTGTCAAATACTCCCCATGGGGAATAAGATGTGTTAATGATGATGTCATTGCCTTCTTCATTATGATGTCATAATTCGACAAGTACAACACTTGATTTCATAAGTAATGGAAAAAAACTTCTTTGCAACTATTGGTCCAATTGACATGAAATTTTGACCAGAGGTGCACCTTCTCCTCCAGGAATTTATAATGATAATGACGTCATAGTTCATGTTGTACAGGCGCCATCTTGGAAACACCCAAAAAAACTTTGCACCTCTATATTTCCGAAACTGCTCCATGGAAAAAATTGAAACATGGCTCATTGTGAAGTACTCCCCATGCGGAATAAGATATGTTAATGATGATGTCATCGGTGCATTCATTATGACGTCATAATTCAACTCCTGCAATGCTTGATCTGGTCAGTATGAAAAAAAAAATCTCTGCAATTCTTGGTTCGATCAACACAAAATTTTCCACATAGGTTAGGTGCGGCTCCTCCTGGAGAATATTTTAGTCATAATTACGACGTCATAGGTCACATGGTACAGGCGCCATCTTGAAAAAACCGAAAAAATTTGCACCACTATATCTCCAAAACTGCTCCATGGAAAAAGTTTACACATGGTTCATTGTGAAGTACTTCCCAGGGGCAATCAGATATGTTAATGATGGTGTCATCGGTGCCTTGATTATTACGTCATAATTCGACAAGTGCAATGCTTGATCCAGTCAGTATGAAAAAAAAATTATCTGCAATTGTTGGTCCAATGGATACAATTTTCACCATTGGAGCACCTCCTCCTGTAGAATTTTTCCATGATAATTATGACATCATATGTCACATGCTACAGGTGCCATCTTGGAAAAAACAAAAAACCTTGCACCTCTATATCTCCGAAACCACTCCATGGGAAAAAAAAGAAGAAACATGGCGCATTGTAATGTACTACCCATGGGGAATAAGATATGTCAATGATGATGGCATCGGTGCCTTCATTAAGACATCATAATTCAACGAGTGCAACGCTTGATCCCGTCAGTATGAAAAAAAAATTCTCTGCAAGTGTTGGTCTAATTGACTTGAAATTTTGACCATAGGTGTGCCTCCTCCTGCAGGAATTTATAATGATAAAGATAACGTCATCGGTCACATGGTCTGGCAGCCATATTGGATCAAAGAAAAAAGAAACCTTAAAAAACAAGAGTTCGCTCACACCAAGTCCTTCTCAAGATTGCGCAGGGTATGTATTCTATGAATAGCATCTAATTTTTTTAATTGATCTTCACCAATAAGAGATGTTTCCAAAAACTATATATAGCATGATATTTCAAAAAGTTGTGGACTGGTTATAGCAAAACTTGGTGGATGAGTTGGGTAGCTGACGAGAACACACCGATTAGATTTTGGTTAAGCTCTGGACGCAGATCCAGCTTATCACTGGGATACAAAAGGTAAACTGTTCAGCCTGGCGGAGTTATGCGTTCTGTCGAGTGCCATTCCAGGTCAAGATGGATTCCTTCCAGTATGCCTCACCTCCACTTTTCCACTGCCATCATCCACCATGCGATACTCAGCAGCAAGAGAGGGCTGGGCATGCAGAGACTTGGTGTCAAACTTCACTTGCTCCACTTTGGCTGTGCAAGAAAAATTCACATGAAGAAAATGACAATTACAATGCATACAGGTTGCGATGAGGATGCATGGCTGCCCAAAACATAATTTTCTCCCATATAATGAGAATTGCCTCGTTAATTCTGTGAGGTTTCCTGTTTACTGATACCCTGAGGACTATGAAGAGCTGACACTCTTGATTAGAAAACTCAACAGTGATTTTGCATGTTCACAACCACCGAGTAATTTTGCCTTCACTTTGATTTTCCAATAATTTTTGATCCAGCTATAAACTCCTTCTATGAGAGGACATGAGAACACAATTTCATTCAAAAGTACATTCTTTTTAAAAGGGGACATCAAGTTGACTTCGCATCATGCTCGAACTTACTTGCAGGCTTTAACTATCCCAAAATAACTTTACAGACAATAATTTTCAACCAGGAAGCAGGAATTTAGAAGGAGTAATGGCTTGTGCAGGGCTGGCAAGATAGCTTATAGGGACGCACACTCACCCCTGAGCTGTCCAACCTGGGTTTGAATCCCGACCCGGCTATAAACTGTCATCCTGGTGTTTCACAGGCAAGGTGATTCATCAATGTGTGCGTGGTCCCTCAGATGGACGTTAAGTCTGGTGTCTCATCTGCTAGCATTAGTTGGTGGCGAAGAGTAGGCGAGCTACCACTAGCACACTGGCCAAATTACAATTTCCTGCACTCTCGTCAACTATCCTGCACCGGAGTAGTGACCCGGTGGGAGTAGTGACCTGGGTTAACAAGAAACTGCTTCAGCCAAACAGGCATTCTGTGTAGAGCATGGTACACAAGAGAAAAAAAAGATAAAGTGATTGTGCCAAATTATTGCCTCCTGTTGTGCAGTTAATACTCATCCTTGGTTGTCACAGCCTTTAAGGGTTAAGTATGATCACATGAAGCTGGACTCTTCCCTCTTCTGAGAGTTGTTAGATATTCTTGATTCTCGAGGCATGCATAGCCACATAAAACCAACAAGGCTAAAGAAATGGGTGAAGTCTGTTTAGCCGTCCACCAGCACATTGGAGGATGGGGTTTTGCAATGTGTGTGTATGTGCGTGTGTGCGTGTGCGAGCATGCTAAATTTAAGGAGAGGTGACTCAAGTGACTGCCTGTGGTGCCAGGTTCCAGGTGGGGGGGGAGTGGGTGGGGGTCACCAGGTTCAGGGGGTGGGGGCACCAGACTCAGTGGGGGGCACCAGGATAAGGGTGTGCCTGCCACAAAGACACAAGGAATAACAAGGAAATTTGACGCAGGAGGAGGCCATTCGGATTCGGCCCATCATGCCTGTGCTACAACCAACTCCAGATTAAATTCATCCATAAAGCTAATGACTCATTTTGGCAGGGGGGAGTGGGGATTTGAAGAGTGGGACAAGTACGGGGATCACTATGGTTTTAAAATAAAAATGAAAAAAAAATTGGGGGGGGGGGGGGGGGGGGAAGGAGCAGGGGATTGGTGAAGGTGGTTTTGGGGTGAAGAATACACAACATCAACCACACACTATCCTTTGACAATACCCTCTCATAGACATCACACTCAGCACAGATGTACACAATCACCCATCCATACGCAAGTTACTTACAAGTCCCTCCAATATAGCTGTAACCCTCTATCTCCAATTCTTCTAGATACCTATCTAATTCCAATTTAAACTCATCTACTGTTTCTGCTGCCATAACTTTTCCAGGGAGACAATTCCATACTTTCACTGGAACGGCACTCAGTGGAGTGCATACCTCCGCCAGGCTGAATAGTTCACGTTTTGTATGCCACCAATAGGCTAGATCTGGATCCGGACCTGAACCAAAATCTAATCGGTTTGTTCTTGTCATGTACCTAACTCATCCATCTAGATTTGTCACAACTCATCCACAACTTTTTTGAATATCCTGCGATATATCGTTTTTTGCCCTATCTCTCAATCGTGAAGAATCACTTAAAAAATTCCAGTCTCCAGATCCAGATCTTCACCAAAATCTAATCAATTTGTCCTTGTCACACACCCAACCTGTCCACCAAATTTTGTCTGAATCCATCCATCACATTTTACATTTTAAGATATCCTGCTCACAGACAGACAGACAGTGGTGAAAACATAACCTCTGTCCACCTTTGGTGGTGGAGGAAACTACTCCATGAGTTGAAGACCCTTACCTTCCTACCGTATTGACTCTGCTCTTCCTTACTCTCAGGTAGGTAACGGTACCTGGTCCTATCACTGTCTATTCTGCTGAAGAACTCTTCTGTGATTATTTTGTCTCGACCGTTCATTATCTTAAAAACATCTTGACCCTCGCGACCGCCTCAACCACTGCATGCCCTCGCCACCTCCTCACCACTGCTGCACTCGCAACGCCTTTACCACTAGCTGGAAGAGCATGGGAGGAGTTGATTTATTTACATAATCCTTGCCACCTGGTTTAATTGATTAAGCGAGAGCTAATTGGTTATTCCCTCCATTCACAAGTGAAAAATGTGAGTGGGTCTTTGTTTTTCACACATATATATATGTATTCACGTGGTGTGCTTACACATTGCGGAAGCACGTGAACCGTGCTTCCTCATTGTTTTGGGTCGCTCACCTGCATTTGATTTTTCATTTATTTATATTTTCATTTATGGATGATGACCAGTGATTCTGTGATTTTTTTTCCAGTGTACTGGCTTCGATTTCCATTGGCACCCAAAATTTCAGCTTTCTACGTCACCCGGAAAGTACCGATCTTCAATATCAGTCAGTCAGTCAGTGATTAGAAAGAGCTTTACATATTACAATATATATATATTATGAATGAACAGGATAGAACATCATAAATATATGTGGAAAAATTACGGGCCCAGACCGGGAGTGTGGCACCTGTATATGTGGCACCTGTATATGTGGCACCTGTATATGTGGCACGTGTATATGTGGCACCTGTATATGTGGCAGAATTGCATTCCGCAGCTGGTGGGTCACCCAGATAGCTCAGATGTCAGAGCACTGCTATGGTTTCCGGGAGGACCTGGGCTTGATTCCTGGTCTGGGCCCATAATTTTACTATATATATATATATATATACATATCCATATACATACACATACATTTATTTATTTCAAAGAATAAGAAGGCACTTCAAACCAAAAGTAAAAAATGAGATCGACTCCGCCAATTTGAGCAAAAAAGCGAGAGCAGACCCGGTCTCAGGCAACGTTTCATCGGCTTCACATCTGGCTTCATCAGACACAATGGACCCCGAGCCTCAGCACGTGTCCGATTTTTAAATTTCGATACGACTGCTCATTTCCGGTTACGTGCTGGTGCTCAAGATTAAATGGAGGAGTGCTTTTTTATTTTACAAAAGCAAAAACAAACGTCAAATCACATCATTGAAGGGGTGCTCTGCTGTTTGTTGTTTTTACTTGCACGTGATCTGGTGGTGTATGTGTGTGGGTGAGCACTTGTGTGTGCTTGTTGTTGTTGTTGTTGTTTTTGTGTTTCCAGTGCACCAACACAGCTCGTTTCATGTCCGGGTTGGGCATGATGAGGTGTTGGTTGTGCGAGTGTTGGGGTTCTCGTTGCGTGTTGTGCACATGTGAATGTGGTGTTTGGGATTGAGTGATATTTGTTGCTCACCTTATCCAGCCGTTCACACCATCCAGTTTTAACCATTTGCATCAGAGGTGTGTATTGTGTGGGTATGTCCACCATCTCCCCAGTTCGACCACCCTCCCAGCTCTTCACGTGCCACGCTTCCAAAATCAAACTGTGTCTTTTGTTAGATGTAGTGTCGAGGACACGGGTCCCATCAAAGTCAAATTTTGGCCAAATTGCAGGCAATGACGTGCTATAGCTGACTCGGTCACCTTTCCAAGCTTAATTGTTCTATAATGTTCACCTAGCAATTGTTTCAAATTTCTTCCAGTTTAACCACGTAGAATTGGTCACAGTCATTGCATGATGAGTGGTAAACTACTCCAGATTTATCATCAGTTGGTATTGAGTCCTTTAGTTTTGAGATGACATTACGGATGGTGCGTAGAGGTTTGTAGGCTACGCCAATCCATGAGCCACGTACTATCCTGCCAATCCTTTCAGAAAGGCCTAGGTAGTATGGCAGTACACAGTGCCCTAGTGTGTCTGGCTCCTTGCGTTCTGTCCGTTTTGGCTCTTCAAAGGTGGGGAGTATCCCCTTGTTGTAGCCATTTTTGAGCAGGACTTATCTAAGTCATCTGATTTCTTTAATTGCCTCAGTTTTGGAAGATGACAGCGTCCATGACCGAGCTGCTGAGGTCTGTACTACACTGCGTTTGTGGGAGATAGGGTTGCAGGAGTTTAAATCTAGTAATCTGCTGGTGTGGGTTGGCTTCCTGTAAACCGAGGTCTTTCGGGAGCTGTCAAGCTTGCGGTGAACCTTGACATCTAAAAAGGCCAATTTGCCTTCTTTTTCAATTTCCATTGTGAAGTGAATGCTGGGGAATTCCTGGCCAAGTTGTCCCAGTAGGTGGTCTACCATGTTTGTACGCATGTAGATGACACCTTCGTCATTGTGCGTACAAACATGGTAGACCACCTACTGGGACAACTTGGCCTTCCTATATCCACTTCCGTTAGCATATGTGTGGATAATATGTATAATGCCACGTTAATATGTGTTTGATCACATATCAATAGGTGTGCAGATAATATGTATAATATGTGTATATGGTAATCACGACTCATGTGTATGTGTATGTGTATGTGTGCATGTGTAAATCACGATTTATGTATGCTTGTGTGTGCGTGTGTACGTGCTGCCGCCACCAGTCATCATCACCACTCACGAGTCTCTAAGACTGAGCGGAGCCTTCCCCAGTCCTGAAGCATCCATCTTCACCCCAGCAAGGAACCACGACTCGTGGACCAAGCCATCTCCTTATCCATACTCCATTTAAAGGAGCCTTCCACAGTAATGAAGCATCCATCCATCTTCATCACAGCAAGGAACCACGACTCATGGACCAAGCCGTCTCCTTATCCATGCTCCGTTTCCCCCTTCATCCCCGAAGTGGCAACAATGTCGATCAGCGCGACCTCGCGTGTGGCTTCCAGGATACGCCTGGGTACACCCCGTCTTGGTCTCTTCCTTATTGGTTTCATCCTTCTTCAGTCTCATCCTTCCTTGACGGGATAGAGTTGGCAAAACTCAACACACTGCAAGGCAAGGCCAGGACGCCAGGACGCATCCCAAATATGTTGATCGCGCAACTCCGGGCGCCCCCTGCCCCATGAAAGATGCCATCCCCAGCTCGATTCTCGCTCCCATCAGTCATTTTTGTTGGCATGGTCTTGGGTCCCACAGAACTCAGTCGTTTGTGGGCAGAACTTGGCAAAAAGGGAGTGTGTGTGTGTGTGTGTGTGTGTGTCCTTTGCATTTTGGGATTCTTTCTAGTTTATCTGGTGTTGATTCAATACGCGGTGAAAATTAGAGCTGAATACATGGAAATAAGAAGGGAAGAGCTAAATTGGGGTGAAGAAAACTGAAAAAAGGAAGAAACAGAAGAGAGCTGGAAACGAGTGGGGATAAAAAAGTAAATTGAGGATTTATGAAGATGGGTGAAGGGGTGTATAAATCCCACCAATTTTTCATAAATACAGTATACTGTATAGATTGACCATTCTGAATGATAAATATTGACATTAGATTGAAAGTCAATTTACTTATTGATTCATCCCTGAATGTTCCTGTACTTACCGATGGAACCAACAGAATAGGAACGACCAAATCCAGAAGTTTCATCCTTCACCATCCACTTCTGAAATAGCTGTTTGAACACGGCTGATTCTGCACCATCCGCCATGGTCTCCACTATGGTGCTGGCCGGATAGTTCTTGGCCTTGATGAAACTCTGGAGTTGATGCATGCTTTTGTTAAATTTCAAAATTCACATATTCATATGTTGCATTGTTTACTTGACTAAGTTTTAATGAATTTAAATTCAGGTGTGCAAAGTTAGCAGATGTTTTACCAATTGGATGAGTTATCACAACACGAGGAAACACAAGGAAATTGGACACAGGTGGAGGCCATTCAGCCCATCATGCCCACGCCACATCAACACCACACCAATTTATCAACACCAGATCAAAATAAGAAAATGCAAAATGTTTTTTTTCTTTTCAATTAAGTGTCTTTTGTGGGGGTTTTTTGTAGTTTTTGTATGCTTTTTTCCCCCAGGGGAGGGGGCATGGGCTTGGTTAAAAACACACACCAACCACACAACACCCCTTGATGAGACCCTCACCAACAGCACTCTGAACACATGCACACAATCACCCATCTGCCAAGCTACCGAAAAGTATGCCCAATCCCTATACCCCCCTATCTCCATAAGTTCCAGGTATCTATCTAATTCCAATTTAAACTTATCTACTTTTTCTGCTGCCACTACCTTTCCAGGGAGACCATTCCATCATTAACTACTCTCTGAGTGAAAGTCCCCTGCCTTACTACCATCTTAACTCTCCTCTTCTTCACTCTCAGCTATGGCCCCTGGTCCTATCATGTGACTCTGATAAATAATTCATCTGCACTTATTTTATCAAAACCCTTCATTATCTTAAACATCTCTATCACAACTTCTTGTAACCACCTCCTTTCTAGTGTATAAAGCCCCGTCTCCTTCAGCCGCTCCTCATAGCTAAGTTCAGCTAGGCCTGGAATCAATCGAGTAGCCCTGCGATGAACCCTCTCCATGGCGTCATGTCCTTCCTGAGTTGTGGTGACCAAAACTGCACAATATTCTGGATGTGGTCCTCACTAAATTCCTGTATAATACTAACACCACCTCTTTTGGTTTATAAATGATCCCCTCCGAATACAACCTAAAACCCGATTTGCTTTACCTATAGCTGCCTGGCACTGTCTGCCGTTTACCTCCCTATCTATTACCACCCCCAGATCCTTCTCCTGTGTAACACCTCCAAAATTACCCCTTGCATCCTGTAATCTCTATTTTCATTGTGCTTTCCCATTCCCAACACCTCACACTTACTCAGGTTAAATTCCATCTGCCATGTTTTGCCCAATCTATGCAAGTATCAATACTTTCTGTATCTGATCACCACCCCTCTGCTATCCACCTCACCTCCAAGCTTTGTGTCATCTACAAATTTGGAAAGCTTACTCCTCACCCACCATCCAAATCATTGGTGTAAATAATGAACAGTCATGGTCCGAGAACTGATCCCAGAGGTACCCCACCACTTGCATCCTCCCAGCAAGACATCCTCCCACTCACAGCCACGCTTTGCTTCCCATCACAAAGCCAGTTTGCAATTCAATTAGCTTCCTGACCAGCCACTCCACAAGTCCTCAATTTGGCTAACAACCTCCGATGTGGTTCCTTATGAAATACCTTCTTAAAGTCTATATATACTATGTCCACTGCCTTTCCCTCATCCACCCAATCAGACACTGCTTCATACAACTCTAAAAGTTTTGTTAGACAAGACCTACCTTTGATAAACCCATGCTGACTACCTTTAATTAGCTTGTATTTATTTAAATGATTCCTCATCTGGTCCCTAATTAATGTCTCCAACACCTTCCCCACGACTAAAGTCAAACGAAGAGGTCTATAGTTTCCCAATTATTCTCTGGATCCTTTCTTAAATAATGGTGTTACATTTGCTACTCTCCAATCCTCCGGTACCTGTCCTGACTCCAGTGAGCTATTGAAAATATCCGTAAACATCTCACTTACCTGCTCAGCCACCTGCATATTATTTGACCCTGGAGTCTTATCTACTCTTGGATTACCAAGCTGTTCCTTTACTTCCTCCAGTCCAACCTGGATCTTTGTAAAAGCCCTTTCTCACCTCCTTCATAAATATTCTCAGCTATTGGCAATTCTCCTGACTGTTCTTGTGTAAAAGTTGAAGCAAAATACCAGTTTAATAAGCCTGCCATCTTGCTTTCATCACTAACCACACTCCCGGTGCCATTCCT
Source organism: Eptatretus atami (assembly GCA_035128595.1). Classification (NCBI taxonomy): domain Eukaryota; kingdom Metazoa; phylum Chordata; class Myxini; order Myxiniformes; family Myxinidae; genus Eptatretus; species Eptatretus atami. Next base: position 74,943,461 of record CM068956.1, on the reverse strand, counting down.
CATTGGGCCCACAATGGTCCGAATCTGTTATTTTCCCCTGATATACTTAAAGAAAGCCTTGCTATTATGCTTTATATTCTTAACCGTGCCCGTCTCATATTCTCTTTTGGCTTGCCGAGTTATATTCTTAACTTGCCTCTGTTTACATCGATAATGATATAAATCTAATTCCAGTCCTGTTTATTTTAAACCTAATAAATGCCTTCTGCTTCTCCTTTATAGCATTCCCTATCTCAACCACCCTGGTCTCTTTCTACTTCTAGTTTTACACCTCATTGGAATGTTACTAAACTCTGCACTCTACACGTTTGGTCCTTAAAGGTTTCCCATTTCTCCGATCCTGATTGTCCTATTGTCAGCTTCTCCCAATCTACATCATCCAACTCTCTCTTCATACCCTCAAGGTTTGCCTTCCTGAAATCTAATAGCCTTACTCTATTATCCTGAACTCTAACCCTCAACAGAATCTTTGCACACACAATGTTATCGTCACTTGCTCGTAAATTGCTCCCCGACCTCCACGTCCTCCACCATATTGGGATCGTGACTTAAAAGGAGGTCTAACACTGCACTCCCTCTCGTGGGCTTATCTACAAACTGGATTAAAAAAAATCTTGGATAAAAACTGGGAAATCCTCATCTGCTCTGCCCTTTCCCTGTTCCCGGACCCAATCTATCCCTGGCAAGTTAAAATCTCCATAATCAATACTCTTCCCTTACCACATGCCCTTTTGAATTCTCCATGTACTCTCCTTCCCCTCTCCTTCCCACCTGGAGCCTTATAAAATCATCCTTCCAGTATCTTACTATATTTACAATCTCAAATCTCTACACAAACAGAATCCTCAACATTATTCCTTCCTTAATGTCACCCCTTTCTCTTGATGCAATTCTGTCCTTTACCCAGATTGCTACGACTACTCCTATTCTCTCCTTCCTATCACACTGATACACCTTGGAGCCTTCTTATCCTGTCCTCCAGTGACTCTCCTCCTTAAACCATGTCTCACTCACTGCAACTATATCATACTCCTCGCTATCTACTTTGGCTTAGCTCTTCCATCTTATTATTTAAACTTCTGGCATTGGTATAGAATATTAACTTTTCCCATCCTGAAATTCAATTTTCCTGCCTGGCCTTACTCATCACAATAACATTTTCATTTCTTTCCTTGATAGCTTCCCCACCCTCCGCTGACCTAAAAGGCTTGAATTCATTCCTCAATTCCCACTGCAAACCTTGCTGCCCCCTTTCTATTTAATATACGGCCATCATTCTGGAAACACTCCCTTTGTCCCCGAAATGATTCCCACTGCTTCTTAAATGTAAAACCTTCCTCCCTACACCATTCTTCCAGCCGTTGGTTGACATCTATCGCTCTGATCATAATTTCTATATCGTTTCCTAATCTTGGGAGAATCCCAGAAAACATGACTTCACAACCCTCTTTCAGCCGCTTACCCAATATCCTGTATCTGTTTTTCAAAACCTCTGAGTAAACTTTCCCTACATCATTCGCTCCTTGGTGTACCACAACCAACTTCTTCCTGCCATGACCCCATACAATATCGTTTACCCTTCCTTCAATGTCCCTAACTCCTGCTCCTTCAAAACTACACAGAATTCTATGTCTACGATCCTTCCTGCAGAATGAAGAATCGACATATTCAATTGTCTCATCACCCACAAAAATTGTCTCCCATACCTCATTTCTACCAATTTCTATTGCTGCCCCGTCACCACTTCCAATATCCTCAACAACCTCACTCCACAACCGCAACCAACTATTATCTACAAATTTCTCGCATTCTGCCAGTTGCTGCAAATTATCTATCCGTTCCTTCAACCTCGTAATAACGATCCTCAAGTGGGCTATTTCCTCCTCAAATCATCAATTGTTATCTAAAAAAAATTATCAATTTTCATCCGATTGACTTGAAAATTAAACAGCAATAGCATTGTACATTACTGAATTTGGAAACCAACCATTTTTGAGATCAAAAGGTCAAAGGTCAACTCAAAGTCAAACTTCTAAAATCATCAATTTTCGTCTGAAAAACCATTAATTTTCATCTGATTAACCTGAAAATTAAGCAGCAATTGCACAGTGCGTCACTGAATTTGCAAAACCAACTATTTTTGAGATCAAAAGGTCAAAGGTCAACTCAAGAGCAAACTTCTGAAATCATCAATTTCAATCTGAAAAATTATCAATTTTCATCCGATTGACCTGAGCTTTGATGAAGATCGTCAATTTTAATGTTAATGAAATGGGCAATGTGATGTGTCCTTGGCAACCTTTGGAGAGGGGGGTGGATTTTGCGAGAATCGTGCTCTGCACGGTCTTTTTCTTGTTTGTTTGTCTGTTTGTCAATTGCCTACAGATCACATTTTTAAACCGATCTTCACGAAACTTCACCACATGGTAGAGTTTGTCATAAGCAAGAAGTCTATTGTTTTGGGGGTCGAACTCTCGACATAGGCCAAAGGTCAACAACTTAGGTTTGATTTCTAAAATCATCAATTTTCATCCCATTGACTTGAAATTTGAAGAGGATTTGCATATCAGGTCACTAAATTCAACCACCAATTATTTTTGAGGTCAACATAGGCCAAAAGGTCAACACAGGCCAAATTGCTGAAATTGTGAATTTTCATCCGATTGACTTGAAATTTGAAGAGTTGCTTATTTGGTCAATGAATTCAACCACCAATTATATTGTTGAGGTCAAATTTATTTTATGGATTTTGCAAGTATCGTGGTCTGCACGACATGTTTGCTTGTTTGTTCACACAGTACTTTAGTGTTCAAATTTTCACCATCGGAGTGACTACTTGTGTTGAATGTTTAAATGATAATTATGTCAGACGCCACGTGGTGTAGCAGCCATGTTGGAAAAAAGGAAAAACTTTGGACTCTGTATCTCTGAAACCACACCAAGGAAAAAATTGAAGCTTGCCATATGGAAAGTACTCCACATGGGATAAATTGGTCCACAGAAAAAAAAATTGATGACGTCATCCGTCACGTGGTTCAGCAGCCATATTGTTATTTTTTAAAGGCTGAACAGATCGAGGCGAAGCTTTACACGTATGACCACCTATCCATGAGGTGCAAAACGTTCATACATGACGTCATAGGTCACATGGTTTGGCAGCCATATTGGATTTACTCCAAAATCTATAAAAAATTTTCTCCAGAATGGCTGGACAGATCGAGGGGAAACTTCGCACAAATGTTCCCCAAGCCTTGGGGATACCATGGTATTCAAAAATAAATGATAGGTTATTTCACACAAATGTTCCCCAAGCTTGGACCGGGGGGGGGGGGGGGGGCAGACCTGGCAGCCATATTGGATTGAGCAAAAATCGATTTAAATTTCTCCTTGAACCATTTCATTGATTGATGTGAAACTTAACAATTATGATCTAGTTGTGGTGGGGAATGCAGGTTTTAAATTTCAACCTGATTGGATGCATGGTCTGGCAGCCATAATATTTGATTTTTTTTTTGTTCTGAGTTCTTTCAGAATTTTTTTCTTCTTGAATAAGGCTCACTTGGCTGTGTCTGCATGGGTTTGAGGGTAGAGGAGTAGCAGCTGAAACTCAAATGTATTTTAATCCCATTCTGAATTCAATTGAATAATAATAATAAACATCATGGGTCAGGGTCAAGTGTCCGATCAAAGCGGGGTTGCATCAAAGTGGGACGTTTTGGTACCCGGTCATCACTGCCAGCAGTGATAAAGTGGCAGTTCTAGTTATGTCTGTAATTAATTATAATTAGAAATGAACAGTATAGAAACATCATAAATATATGTGGAAAAATTACAGGCCCAGACCAGGAATCAAACCCAGGTCCTTTGGCAAACCATACCAGTGCTCTGCCATCTGAGCTTTCTGGGTGACCCACCGGCTGACCAACGCAATTCGTCCACATATACAAGTGCTACTCTCTTTCCCCAAATGCTTTCGGGGCACTCGCTGCTAACCGTAGGAACGGCGAGGGCCTGCTCACGAGATGGTCTTCCCCCTGTGGGGGGACACATCCATGTCCGCTATTAATCACCACTGGGGGCGTAGTCATATAATTAGAAATGAACAGGATAGAACAGGATAGAAGACCCTCTCGTGAGCAGGCCCTCGCTGCTCCTATGGTTGGCAGCGAGTGCCCCGAAAGCAGTTGGGGAAAGAGAGTGGCACTTGTATATGTGGACGAATTGCATTACTCAGCTGGTGGGTCACCCAGATAGCTCAGATGGCAGAGCACTGGTTTGCCAGAGGACCTGGGTTTGATTCCTGGTCTGAGCCCATAATTTTCCACATATATTTATGATGCTATTATTAATTAGGTAACACACTAGTACACAATCACCACACAAAATACATTAGGCAAAACTACACAAACACCACACAAAACAAGTTCTGGTGAGAGTCTCCAATCTCCTGATTGCTCTTTTTCATGTTACCTCCACCAGCGAAGGTGAAGGAGGTTATGTTTTCACCCCTTTCTGTTTGTTTGTTTGTGTGCAGGATATCTCAAAAAAGTTGTGGACGGATTTTGATGAAATTTTGTGGACAGGTTGGGTATGTGACAAGAACAAACTGATTAGATTTTGGTGAAGACCCGGATCCTGATCCGGATACTCGAATTATTTAAGTGATCCTTCGCCATTGAGGGATCGGGCCAAAAATGATGTATATAACGATATCTCAAAAAGTTGTGGAGGGATTCGGACGAAACTTGGTGCACACATTGGGTGTGTGTCGTGGACGAATTGATTCGATTTTGGTGAAGATCCAAATGTGGATATGGGAGTTATTAAATTTTAAAGTGATTCTTCATCAATGAGGTCGGGCTAAACGATATATAGCATGATATTTCAAAAATGTATTGGGCCAGATATGTTGTCATAGATCAGGTATTGCATGGCAGAGGTATGCACTCTACCGAGTGTCCTTCTATTTATTGATGGGATACTTTTACACGAGTCAGTGAGGAGATTAACGTTTAATTATTCACCCAATCGGCAAACATTCCGGGAAATGATTTCTGTAGTCTGTTTTACATTAACAATTATACAATTTATTTCAGAAAATATCACACTTTGAATTTTTTTTTTGTTATAATTTATGCATTTCAATATCTTAAAACATAGATAAGCCGATTCTGAGTTTTTCCTTTTCTACTTTTCCTTTTATCGATCATATCTTGCATGTCAATAATGTAACCTTATGGAAACATGACGGCAAATGCTGTCAGGATAAGTCACAAACCAGTGCACGAGCCATAGCAGCTTTTTTTTCTTTCTCATTTGCTTCCTTCCCCTTCCACACAAAAATCCGCACTCCACCCTGATCCAAGATATAGCAGTCCTGAAAAGCAGCAAAATCGGTAATTTAGGTGGTTTGATTATTTACCCAAAATCGTATTTGATCACATTCATCAGAAAACGTTTTTGTGAAATTAACTATTCTGGAACATTCCCTACTTTTTCACTCTGGTATAAACAATAAGAACAACTCACAGTGCAATTCAAAAGGTCCTGTGTGAGTGGACGAGTGGCCACTTCCTTGACAACCAAGCTTCCTGTCTCATCTGATATGCTTCAGGGCACACACAATGTAAGTTTTGTTTTTATCAATTCATTCCAAAAGTTGAAGAAAAAACTCATTCTAAAATGTGTGTGTGCGTGCGTGCGTGCGTGCGTGCAAATCGACCCCCAAACTTGACGAGGCAACAAGGCACGGATCGTGTCCCATCACAGCACATGCTGCACGACCTGTGAGCAACAAGTGTCGTCTCCCACATGAACACATTGTTTCTGCCCTGCTGATCACCAGTTGTGTGCATGACGTCAGCGTCATGTCACATCTCGTGTCAGTGTGCTCTTTCATTTATCATTCCTGACTGCAAGCCTCCTAACTGGTGATCAGCTGGTAAAGAGAGTACAATAACCTAGTTTACTAATAAGTAATTAATAAGCGTCTAGCATAAGTGTTTGGTTTCTTTGTAGAATGATAGGACATGTGTAGAAGTGTGTTCAAAAGCAGATTAAAAGTATCCCATCCCTTTCATAATGTGTCTAAACCCCGACTATTTTCCCCAACTAATCCTTCAAATAGTTTCCCTTTGTAATCTGTCTATGTATTTTCTTTGAAAAGAATTGTGCAGCTCTGTGAACCAGCAACCCCCCTCACCTTGAAGAAGGCAAACATAAAACCCCAGCTCACTTGTGCGAAGGAAAGAAGCCTCAAGAAACTGCGAGAAACCCGACGGGAGAGAAATGGGAGTACGTGGCTGTGCACAGTCGCAAAGTTATAAAAGCCCGACTGGGGAGGAGAATGGGGGGGGGGGGAGAAGCTAAGTCAGTAGAGTAGAGAAGAGCGAGGGGACATCCTTCTCTATCGTACCCAAATGCTCCTGGACTCTGTCTTTTGCACCTGAAAATGTGGAGAAGGTTCTTTCAACCCTCGACTCTCACTCTGCAACTGGACTGAGTGGCATCAGCTCACGTGTCCGAAAAACCTGCTCTGCTGCTCCTGAACATGCTCTCTCTGCCCATTTCACCCTACGATTTGCCCCAGGTAATCTTACATCTGTTTGGAAATCCACCAACATAACTGCACCACATTAAAAAAAGGTGCAAAAACTGATCCTCCTTAACAACAGACCTATCAGCTTATTTCCAATCATCAGCAAGGTTCTGAAATCCATCATCGTCATTCATATGAAATGCTTCCTTTTCTCTAACAACCTCATCTCAGATCACCAATTTGGTTTCCGACCAGGTCACTTCACCAGGGACATGCTGCTTCGACTCACCCAACATTGGATGGAGGCCCTCAATGTCAGACATGAGATCAGGGCCATCTCTCTGGACTTGTCTCGTGTTTTTGATCCAGTCTGGTATTGTGCCTGCTCTCCAAACTCTCTGACAATGGCATCCAAGGCCAACTCCACAGATGGCTTATTGACTTCCACTATTGTCATAGCCAATGTGTGGCTCTTAATGGAATCCTTTCATCTCCTCTCCTTGTCAAGGCTGGAATGCCCCAAGGCAGTATTCTGAGCACAGTCCTTTTCGGGATCTTCAACAATGATCTCTCTGACTCTCTGGAAAATCCCCTTTATCTATTTGCTGATGACTCCACCCTCTGCCATGACTCCCCTCATCCTTCAGACAGGTGGGCTGCAGCCTCTTCCTTCTCCTTAGACCTTGAAAAAAAAAATCACAAGCTGGTCCAACACTTGGAATATGTCTTCCAATCCTGACAAATCTCACACACTCGCTATCTCTCTCCATAAGGACCATCTGGCAAACCTCCCCCTCCCCCACCCCATCTACTTTCTTAACAATCCTCTTGAGGAAGTTCAGTTATTCAAACTCTTGGATATCACTATCAGCCATGATCTTTCTTGAGCAAACCACATTCCAAAGGCAGCTACTGACTGGGTATCCTCTGTTGAACAAAGTCCTTCCTTGGCACACCTGAACTTCTTTCCACCTGCATTGCCTTCATCTGCAACTTGATAGAGACTGGAGTACTGCTCTCCCTTGCTTTACATCTTGCTCAGCTTCACACCATGGAAACCAAGGTTCCAAGGTTATTGGAATCTCCTGCAATGAAGCTGAGTCTATGGACCTGTCATTTTGCCATCTCAGACAGGTCTGTGGTCTTTCTGTCTTATACCACCTCCTTTCTAGTCTTGCACCCTTTGCTCTTTCCATGTTTTGCCCCCTCCCACTTACTCCCATAACTCCATTGGTAAGGTCAGGTGAATTGCATCCACGATCTTGTTTGTTTGAGCAGTGCATTTCTTAAGGCTGTTATAGCAGATTGAAATGTACAGTCTCAAAAACTTCTGTGCCATGGTATGCATAATTCTCAAACTTTCATATCCTGATACATGTGGGTTTGAAGTGGAGAGACGAGGGAGGGTATGATGATTCGTTTAGGGAGCGATGTTGAACCTCAGATGCGCCTTGGTCACTGCAATCTGCTCCACAAGTTTCATGTAAAGCCGATACAGTCTTGATATGTTTTGCCCATGGCTTTCACCAATAACAACATCAACAAAATTGAAAAATGGGTACAGCAACCTCTGGTCATACCGAATGGCTCAATGATTCGACCAGCAATGCAGCAAGCCATATCTCCACAAGCCTGTCTCAAGAGCAAATTTTCCTGTTATTCTCCTTCCATGTGAATATCCGGCTGGAGGGGGTGGGCCTGCTCAGTCGATCAATCACCGAGCTGCAAGTGCAAGATCACGTGACCCGATGCTAATTACAACACAAGCCCATTGAAGCTGTGTTTTAACTGTCTCACATCCATAAAGTGGGACATAAATTACATCTTACAACTTCATTGTCCATGTTGTTTCTAAACTCCAATGAGAGCCATCACTTCCCACTTTGTCTTCACCCTTCTTGCTCCATGGGATCATCTCTCGAGTGTGTTGATATGTAATAGGACCATAAGCATGTGCTAAGTTTATGATCTCCTCTGTCAAAGCTGACCCCGTTTGTCCAGTGTACCACGCCTCAGTAGACGCCTACTTGTACGGTGTGGAGATGGAGTCAGAATGTTTACCTCATCCCATAGAGGAATATGGCCAGGCTTCAACCCATGTTTTTCAGTTGCTGATCTTTCCAAATCGCAACAAAGGCTTTGTGGTGTTCTTTCATGCACTGGCCAGGGTCCTTCTGGTCTCTCCTACATACTCTCCCTCACATAAACATGGAATAGTATACACTACATGTGGGTAACTCTTGTGTACTTCGTCCTTGACAGTGGTAAGTGCTTGGCTGAAGGTATAAACCGGTTGGATGTTCACTTTCACCCCCACTGAATTTAAAATCCTGACGATCCTTTGGGACAAGCCGGGAGCAAAAAAGGTACTACGTAGAAACCCGTGGACGATTATTGTGGTGTTCCCTGTTTCTTCAGCGAGAAAAAAACACACACACACATCCCACCTAATGGGAGCCTCTTATATCAACTGATGAGCATTGGGCTTATTGTACAGTGTTTATAAAACCTGTGCATTGTTACTGGTTCATCCTCTTTGCATTATTTTCCTGATGATAGCAGACTGAAAAGCTTTGGCATGTCTGTTATTGTTGAAATATATATTGCAAGTATATAGTATTAAACCTACGAGCATGAAGGAGCAG
>CM068956.1:74922935-74932935 GCA_035128595.1 Eptatretus atami | reverse complement strand
TTTTGGATACAGGCAGTGCATCGTCGGCGCATACTGCTACCAGTCTTTGGATGGATTGCTGCTGGATTCTGTCCCACTCAGTCCTCAATGTCTGAAGCGCATCTGACTTAGGACCATCTGCCTGTCCTGCCTTGCAGTGGTGACTCTTGGCCTCCCTGATCGAGGTCTGTCATCTGCAGAGTTGGGATGGTGTCTCTGTCCACCAGGGCCGATATCGTCTGGTGTGAACAGCCAAGGCGACGTGCCACCTCACGGTAGCTCAATCCGCTTGCAGTATGCCCAAGGCACACTGCATTGATTCCCTTGACAATCATGGCATGTTGATTGAAATGCCCATTTGCACTGGCCTTTTTAAAGCCATATCAAGACATCACGTGCAGCTCATTAAAATCATCCGTACCCTTGGCTAATCACTGACAGTCAAAATGGCTGTTCAAACAGCTATGCTATGAGTGACCATTGAAGGTTCAAGTGAGCATCCGTGACCGTTTTGTCTGACAGTGAAGACACTATTGTCCACAAATAAGTTCACACATTTACTGCACGCAGTGTTATTGTTGATATTTTGAAGGTTTAAAAGGTGGTAAGTTTCTTTTGCGTTTCAATATATATATATATATATATATATATATATGTATATGTGTATATATAGTATATGTGTATATATATTAATGTGTATATGTACATGTATATATATATATGTATGTATATGTATATGTGTATATATATAATATATATATATATGTGTATATGTGTATGTTATATGATGTATTATGTGTATGTAATATATGTATATGTGTATGTATATATATATATATATATATAAGTGTGTGCATATGTAATGTGTTATATATGCGTGTGTATATGTATATTTATAATATGTATATATATGTATATGATATGTATATGTATAGTAAATATATATATGTGTATATGTATATGTTATATATATATATGTGTATAATGTATATTATATATATGTATATGTGTATCTATAATTGTTGCGGATCCGGGGTGGCGGGATTCTCACCCGACTCTTGGCGCCACCCTCACACCCCGGTCTCCGGGGTTATAACGCCGGCTGGCTCTGCACAGGCTCGGTCACGCGTCTTCAATCGCGATACCATGTACCCCTGGACATTACCAGCTGGGGAAATAGACCCCGGTTACAGACTGGTTTTGTCAGATGCCGAGCGTTTTCTGCCAGTCTGTAACCATTTTGGTTTTATATGCAAATCGAACGGATCGTTCCTCGACGCGACATGAATTAATCCATAGTGGCAACTTCATACGGATCAGCCAGATTTATTGGGGAACGTCGGGGAACACAACACAAGCAAAATATTCACGACAATGTTTTTATCAATCTATAACCTGTTCTTAACTAGGGAACTATGGATTACGGGTTTCGAGGGGGTCCTACCGAGATATAACATTATACAACATGCAGACAAGACAGAGTACTTGGTGATGTTTCATGGACGAGAGGAAAGTGTCAAAAGCACAATGTCGCTCGTAACAAGCGGATGTCCACGGATTCGATCCCCCAAGCTCGAGCACGCCGCGTGGCAAAAATGGCGCTCGCCTCCTTTTTCGCACGGCACGTGGCCTCCGCGCGCTCTGACCCCGCGTAAGGTCGACGGCAAAGACGTCTGATCGACGATGGGTTTCAGCTGGTCTCTCACAAGGTCCAGCATACAAGTCCAGGCCTGGCCTGTTCACCAGACAAGGCCAAATCCAGGTGCCGGGCTCCAGCAGGCTGGGTCCATGGGATTCCAAAACGTCGTCGAGCGTGAGGTGAGTCGGGACAGTCAGAGGCTCCGTCGTTAGACGCAGGTTGAACCTGTCGATCACCTCCTCTCGAAGCCGACTCAGACTCACACAGCAGCCAGGTCCTCTCAGTTCTTTTCACCTTGTCTTTTCCTTCTGCCTCGAAGCCCGAGCACTCCTCGAAACAACTGTTCCCCAAACTGAACTACTCCAAGAAGTCTCCGTTCGCTGCCCACCGGCTCCTCCCTTTTCAAAGCCGACAAACTCCTCCCTTAGTTTCACTTCCTCTTTTTGGCCACTCCCTCTCAGCCGACTGGGCAGGGCTCTCGTCCAGAGAGGGGAAGGAAGAGAAGAAGCCCTCGCACACCACCACTGCACAAACAAATAACAGCCTGTGACACCTCCCGACACACATGTAACGTCCATTTTACTGAACAGCCTGGCTAAACATGCATTTAATGGGGGATCTGAGCTAATCCTATATTTAGTAGCATACTAAAGGCCATTTCTGCAACAATATATATATATATATATATATATATAATATATATAAATATGTATATATATATTAGTATATGTGTGTACTGTATATTATAATGAAAATATATATGTACAATATACATATACACACATATATATATATATATATAATATATATATATATATATATATACATATATATATATATATATATATATATATATATATATATATATATATACACAGGGTGTCCCAAAAAAATGTACTCACATTTTGGCTCCTCATAACTCATTGATTTTTTCATTTCTTTAGATCAAATTGACCCTAATAATGGCAGAAGTACGACTAGGTTTTAAAGAAAGTAAATTTATCATAAAGTGCTACTGAAGCACGAAAACATCATGGAAGTGCAAAGACATTTTAGAAAGACATTTTCACAAAGTTCCACCAACGCGACGCACCATTGCCTGCATCCGAGATTAGTTTGAAACAGATGGAACTGTGCATGACGTCCATAAGGAGCGTTCAGGAAGACCACGGTCATCAACCACCCCCGCAAAGGAAAATCAATTGCTGGAAACCCTCCACCGATCCCCACGGAAATCTGTACGACAAATGACTCGTGAGACAGGAATCCAAAATCAAGCGCCCATCGCATTTTGAAGCGAATTAATTGGAAAAGTTACATTCCAACATTAATCCACGCTCTAAATGAAGACGATCCTGACCGGAGAGCTGAATTTTGTGAGTGGTACCTGGGAAAATGCGAAGAAGATGCAGCATTTCCATCCAAAATTGTTTGGAGCGATGAGGCCAGCTTCAAGTTAAATGGCTCAATTAACCGACACAATTGCATGTACTTGGCTCCTGAAAATCCGCATGTTACTATGGAACACCATTTAAACTTACCAGGGGTTACCGTGTGGTGTGGGATATCAGCATTGGGCATCCTAGGCCATTCTTTTTTGACCAAACTGTCACTGGGGATGTTTACTTAAACTTGCTGCAGGAATCCGTCGGTCCACGTATCGAAGAGATATTTGGTGACGAAGAGATTTACTTTCAGCAAGATGGAGCACCTCCCCATACCACCGTGATGTAAGGGCCTATCTTGAAGCAACTTTTCCGAACAGATGGATGGGCGAAGAGGTAGTGTTGAATTCCCTGCGCGTTCCCAGACCTCACTCCAATGGACTTCTTTTTATGGGGATATCTCAAAGATAAGGTTTACGGCTCAAAACCAGCAACAGTCGATGAGCTGAAAGAGGAAATTGAAAGACAATGTCTTGCAGTTCCAAATGAAATGATTCGTAACGCTGTTGAATCCATTGGTCTGCATTATCGGCTGTGTTTTGAACGTGATGGTCGTCAGTTTGAACATTTGTAAACATGCATTTATCCATTTATACATTTAACCATTAATCTTGTTTCTAAGTCAATAAACAACGCATTTATTATCATTTAAAGAGTGAGTACATTTTTTGGGACACCCTGTATATGTATATATATATATATATGTATATATATACTGAAACGCAAAGAGACTTACCACTTCTTTGAAATGTAATAAAATTGTAACAGTTCAAAATAAAACAAACCAAACAATTGCTAATGAAACATTGGCATTTTGTTGATGGCATGTCAAGTTTTTGACCAAGATACACCCATCTCATAAGTTTGTTCTTCAGTACAGAACAGCACAGGGTGCAATGTCAGTCCCCTTTCAATAGCGTGTGTGGCCACCATTGTTTTGGATACAGGCAGTGCATCGTCGGCGCATACTGCCTACCAGTCTTTGGATGGATTGCTGCTGGATTCTGTCCACTCAGTCCTCAATGTCTGAAGCCATCTGACTTAGGACCATCTGCCTGTCCTGCCTTGCAGTGGTGACTCTTGGCCTCCCTGATCGAGGTCTGTCATCTGCAGAGTTGTGGATGGTGTCTCTGTCCACCAGGGCCGATATCGTCTGGTGTGAACAGCCAAGGCGACGTGCCACCTCACGGTAGCTCAATCCGCCTTGCAGTATGCCCAAGGCCACTGCATTGATCCTTGACAATCATGGCATGTTGATTGAAATGCCCATTTTGCACTGGCCTTTTTAAAGCCAATATCAAGACATCACGTGCAGCTCATTAAAATCATCCGTACCCCTTGGTATCACTGACAGTCAAAATGGCTGTTCAAACAGCTATGCTATGAAGTGACATTGAAGGTTCAAGTGAGCATCCGTGACCGTTTTGTCTGACAGTGAAGACACTATTGTCCACAATAAGTTCACACATTTACTGCACGCAGTGTTATTGTTGATATTTGAAGGTTTAAAAGGTGGAAAGTTTCTTTTGCGTTTCAATATATTATATAATATATATATATAATATATATATATATATATATAATATATGTGTATATATAGTATATATGTATATGTTATTATATATATTATATGTGTATATATATATAATGTATATGTACATGTATATTAATATGTATGTATATGTGTATATATATTATATATGTGTATGTATATATATGTAATAATGTGTATTATATATATATATATGTATATGTGTAATATAATATATGCGTGTGTATATGTATATTTATATGGATATGTATATATATGTGTATATGTATATATATGTATTATGTGTAATATATATATAATGCGTGTGTATTATGTATATTTATATGGATATGTATATATGTGTATATATATAATATTGTATATGGATATGTATATATATATATATGTGTATATGTATATGTATATATATGTGTATATGTATATTATATATATGTATATGTGTATCTATATTGTTGCGGATCCGGGGTGGCGGGATTCTCACCCGACTCTTGGCGCCACCCTCACCACCGCCGTCTCCGGGGTTTATAACGCGGCTGGCTCTGCACAGGCCTCGGGTCACGCGTCTTCAATCGCGATACCAATGTACCCCTGGACATTACCAGCTGGGAAATAGACCCCGGTTACAGACTGGTTTTGTCAGATGCCGAGCGTTTTCTGCCAGTCTGTAACCATTTTGTTTATATGCCAATCGAACGGATCGTTCCTCGACGCGACATGAATTAATCCATAGTGGCAACTTCATACGGATCAGCCAGATTTATTGGGGAACGTCGGGAACACAACACAAGCAAAATATTCACGACAATGTTTTTATCAATCTATAACCTGTTCTTAACTAGGGAACTATGGATTACGGGTTTCGAGGGGGTCCCTACCGAGATATACATTATACAACATGCAGACAAGACAGAGTACTTGGTGATGTTTCATGGACGAGAGGAAAGTGTCAAAAGCACAAATGTCGCGTAACAAGCGGATGTCCACGGATTCGATCCCCAAGCTCGAGCACGCCGCGTGGCAAAATGGCGCTCGCCTTCCTTTTTCGCACCGCACGTGGCCTCCGCGCGCTCTGACCCCGCGTAAGGTCGACGGCACAAGACCGTTCTGATCGACGATGGGTTTCAGCTGGTCTCTCACAAGGTCCAGCATAACAGTCCAGGCCTGGCCTGTTCACCAGACAAGGCCAAATCCAGGTGCCGGGCTCCAGCAGGCTGGGTCCATGGGATTCCAAAACGTCGTCGAGCCGTGAGGTGAGTCGGGACAGTCAGAGGCTCCGTCGTTAGACGCAGGTTGAACCTGTCGATCACCTCCTCTCGAAGCCGACTCCAGACTCACACAGCAGCCAGGTCCTCTCAGTTCTTTTCCACCTTGTCTTTTCCTTCTCGCCTCGAAGCCCGAGCACTCCTCGAAACCAACTGTTCCCAAACTGAACTACTCCAAGAAGTCTCCGTTCGCTGCCCACCGGCTCCTCCCCTTTTCAAAGCCGACAAACCCTCCCCTTAGTTTCACTTCCTCTTTTGGCCACTCCCTCTCAGCCGACTGGGCAGGGCCTCGTCCAGAGAGGGGAAGGAGAGAAGAAAGCCCTCGGCACACCACCACTGCACAAACAAATAACAGCCTGTGACACTCCCGACACACATGTAACGTCCATTTTACTGAACAGCCTGGCTAAACATGCATTTAATGGGGGATCTGAGCTAATCCTATATTTAGTAGCATACAAAGGCCATTTCTGCAACAATATATATATATTATATATATATATATATATATATATATATTATATACTGTATATATATATGTGTACTGTATATGTATATAAAATATATAGTACATAATACATATACACACCATAATATTATATATACACAGGGTGTCCCAAAAAAATGTACTCACATTTTGGCTCCTCAAAACTCATTGAATTTTCATTTCTTTTAGATCAATTGACCCTAATAATGGCAGAAGTACGACTAGGTTTTAAAAGAAAGTAAATTTATCAAAAAGTGCTACTGGAAGCACGAAAACATCATGGAAGTGCAAAGACATTTTAGAAGACATTTTCACAAAGTTCCACCAACGCGACGCACCATTGCCTGCATCCGAGATTAGTTTGAAACAGATGGACTGTGCATGACGTCCATAAGGAGCGTTCAGGAAGACCACGGTCATCAACCACCCCGCAAAGGAAAATCAATTGCTGGAAACCCTCCACCGATCCCCACGGAAATCTGTACGACAAATGACTCGTGAGACAGGAATCCCAAAATCAAGCGCCCATCGCATTTTGAAGCGAATTAATTGGAAAAGTTACATTCCAACATTAATCCACGCTCTAAATGAAGACGATCCTGACCGGAGAGCTGAATTTGTGAGTGGTACCTGGGAAAATGCGAAGAAGATGCAGCATTTCCATCCAAAATTGTTTGGAGCGATGAGGCCAGCTTCAAGTTAAATGCTCAATTAACCGACACAATTGCATGTACTTGCTCCTGAAAATCCGCATGTACTAGGAACACCATTTAAACTTACCAGGGTTACCGTGTGGTGTGGGATATAGCATTGGGCATCCTAGGCCATTCTTTTTTGACCAAACTGTCACTGGGATGTTTACTTAAACTTGCTGCAGGAATCCGTCGTCCACGTATCGAAGAGATATTTGGTGACGAAGAGATTTACTTTCAGCAAGATGGAGCACCTCCCCACTACCACCGTGATGTAAGGGCCTATCTTGAAGCAACTTTTCCGAACAGATGGATTGGGCGAAGAGGTAGTGTTGAATTCCCTGCGCGTTCCCCAGACCTCACTCCAATGGACTTCTTTTTATGGGAATATCTCAAAGATAAGGTTTACGGCTCAAAACCAGCAACAGTCGATGAGCTGAAAGAGGAAATTGAAAGACAATGTCTTGCAGTTCCAAATGAAATGATTCGTAACGCTGTTGAATCCATTGGTCTGCGTTATCGGCTGTGTTTTGAATGTGATGGTCGTCAGTTTGAACATTTGTAAACATGCATTTTATCCATTTATACATTTAACCATTAATCTTGTTTCTAAGTCAATAAACAACGCATTTATTATCATTTAAAGAGTGAGTACATTTTTTGGGACACCCTGTATATGTATATATATAAATTATATATATGTACATGTATATGTGTATAATATGTGTATATGTATATGTGTATATGTATATATATATATATATATATATGTATATTGTTACGGCTGTGGAAATTCGCATTACACCATAAAGGGCCCTCAGGTGAGATATCTTCATAGGTACATGTGTAGTTAGCCCAAACCCGTTGTATAGAGGGAATTTATGTGATCTATCCGGGCTGCGACGCTTTGAGTTAGGCGTTTTCTTTTTTCTATCTTTTATTTCAAACACACAACATTTCAACAACCACGCCATGCCCATCACAGCGCCAACCACACTGCAACCACGCCACCGCCACCATCTACGCTACCACATCTTCGCCACACGTCCGCTTCCGAACGGCAAACAAAGGCGCAAAGGAGGGAACTGCGAGGATGCGCAGGTTTTCCCGCCTGTTTCTCCCGTCTGACTTCCCCGCGCTTTGGAGTGGAGGAGGGCGATGCAGGTCAAAGGTCAGAGGTCAAGTAAAGGAGGGGCCTCTTTTTGGGGGAATAATTCTCTGGCCCAGAGCTAAAAATGACTCCCCGGCCCCGCACGGAGCGGGTGGAGGGAAAGCGTGAGGGAACGCCCTTTTCGGGAACCCTCTCGAAGGAAGGTGAGCCGAGAACGGGGCGGGGCGAAGGGCGGAGCCCCGCACGATAAAAGACGGACACGGGCGAGCCTCGTGGTCTTCAGCCGCTTCCACTTCCGCCTCTTCTTTTTCGTCTCGGCTGGTGGTCTGGTTGGTCTTCGGGAAGAGGTCCTGCGCCCGCGCCTTGGCGAGCGGCCCTGTCACAAAGGCACGGACGGGAGACGCGGCAGCGCCCGTTGCGAGTGGACCTGTGCGTCCGGACGGGGAGTGCCGGAGAGGGTTCGCCGGCCGCGAGGGAGGTCGGGCCAGGCGCGACCACGCTGACGGTGCGGGAGAGGGACTCACCAGACACAAAAGGGAAGTCGCGACTTCTTTCTTTCTTTTCTTTGGGGTTTTGGTGTGAATGTCCGTGGGTGGCGCCAGTCTGGCTCAAGTAGTATTGTTTTAAGTGTTGCCGTGTGTACGCGTATTCGGTTGTAGCTCTGCATCGTTTCTTTTGTTACATTTGCTTTTTGTGCATAATTGTTTTAACTGTTATATGTGCATTTTTGACTGTATGGCTGTATATACGTGCTTGTCTGTGTGTGTGTGTGAATAAAATGCTTGCTTGTTGAACTGTTCCCGCTCTGCTTCGTCTCTCTTCCTTTTTTATTGACCCTCCATCTTGCTTCACGTAAAGGGTTCGTAGTGGGTGCAACATCCCGGTAATTAATCTGAACCGTCAAGGCCGACGATAACACCGCTCGGTTACCACTGTAGCACGGAACGGACCACTTAAGCGGTTCGTGTCCGGAGTCGGCCTGTGGCGTGGTACGATCGCCCGGTCGACCATCCGCGCAGGTACTTAGGTAGATCGAATTTGGCGAGCAACCCTATCCTGCGTGGGTGGGCAATTGGCACGGTCGTGGTGGGGTTAAACCCCCACCCGTGACTAGCTCCCGGCGTTGTTCCGAGAGGGTCACGACTGAATTGTCCGTCCGGTGGGCGACGTGCCGCGATTCGAGTTACGTGGCCGTCCGCACGCCGGCGGGCGCGAATTCGCTACAATATGTATATATATATATATGTGTATATGTATATATGTGTATATGAATGTGTATATGTATATATATGTATGTGTATATGTATATGTATATATGTGTATATGTATATGTAGATATATGTATATATATATATAATAAATTATGTGTATATGTATATGTATAAGTATATGTATATATATATATATGTTGTATCTGTATATATATAAAATATTATATGTAATAATATGTTGTATATGTATATATATATTATAAATATATGTGTATGTATATATATATATATATATCTGTTTGTATATGTATATGTATATATTATATATATATATATATATAATATATGTGTATATGTATATGTATGTATGTATATGTATATATACATATAATTTTTTTTCTGAAACAAGGCCCTTCCGACCAGGTAAATGCAACACGCTGCGTCACGTGCCTCAAATGGCCCTAGGATGCCCAATGCTGATATCCCACACCACACGGTAACCCCTGGTAAGTTTAAATGGTGTTCCATAGTAACATGCGGATTTTCAGGAGCCAAGTACATGCAATTGTGTCGGTTAATTGAGCCATTTAACTTGAAGCTGGCCTCATCGCTCCAAACAATT
>CM068956.1:74908067-74921840 GCA_035128595.1 Eptatretus atami | reverse complement strand
TTGTGCCGTCGACCTTACGCGGGGTCAGAGCGCGCGGAGGCCACGTGCGGTGCGAAAAAGGAAGGCGAGCGCCATTTTGCCACGCGGCGTGCTCGAGCTTGGGGGATCGAATCCGTGGACATCCGCTTGTTACGAGCGACATTTGTGCTTTTGACACTTTCCTCTCGTCCATGAAAATTACCAAGTACTTCTGTCTTGTCTGCATGTTGTAAATGTATATCTCGGTAGGGACCCTCGAAACGCTAATCCGTAGTTCCTAGTTAAGAACAGGTTATCGATTGATAAAACATTGTCGTGAATATTTTTGCTTGTGTTGTGTTCCCCGACGTTCCCCAATAAATCTGGCTTGATCCGTATGAAAGTTGCCACTATGGATTAATTCATGTCCGTCGAGGAACGATCTGTTCGATTGGCAATATAAACCAAAATGGTTACAGACTGGCAGAAAACGCTCGGCATCTGACAAAACCAGTCTGTAACCGGGGTCTATTCCCCAGCTGGTAATGTCCAGGGTACATTGGTATCGCGATTGAAGACGCGTGACCCGAGCCTGTGCAGAGCCAGCTGGCGTTATAAACCCCGGAGACGGCGGTGGTGGAGTGGCGCCAAGAGTCGGGTGAGAATCCCGCCACCCCGGATCCGCACAATATATGATACACATTAACATATATATAATATACATATACACTATCACTATATATATATATATATATATACATATCCATATATATATATATACTATATACATATACATTACTATATTATACATATCCATATACATATATATATATATATATATATCATATCCATATATATACATATACACTTATATACATATCCATTACATATACATATACACACGCATATATATATATATCATACACATATACAATATATATATATATATATATATTAATATATAACATATACATATACATACATATATATACAATATACTAGCTAATATATACATGTACATATACACATATATATATATATATACATATATATATATATATATATATATATATATATATATTGTTGCGAATTCACGCACGCCGGCGTGCGAACGACCACGTGACTCGAATCGGCGCCGTTCGCCACGGACGGACAATTCAGTCGTGACCCTCCGGGACTAACGCGGGATCCAGTCACGGGTGGACCTTTCGGCCTCACCACAACCAGTCCGCATTCTACCGCGCGGAATAGGGTGAATCGCCGAAAGTCGATATACTAAATCGCACGGGTAACCTACGAGGGGTTGTACCTCGCCACAGCCGACTTCGATACGGGCCCGCTTAAGCGATCCGTTCGTGCTATCGGGATAACCGAGCGGTGTTATCGTCGGCCTCGACGGTTCCTGATTAATTATCGGGCGCGTCACCGCGCCACTACGTCCCTTTACGTAAAACAACATGGAGACCGCAACGAAGGAAGGACGCAGCGAAACGGGGGAAGAATTCAACAAGCAAGCACATTTATTTCACACACAACACATAGAGCACCATATAGCAAGCATGTATTTACACTCACAATTAATATTAAGAAATGCACATATATCACATAAAAGAAAAGAACGACAAAAACGCGACGATGACGGCAGAGCTAACCGAATACGCGACACACGGACACTTACACAATTGACTATTTATCAGACACGGGCGCCACACACACACGTTCACAACAACCAAAGAAATGGGAGTCGACTTCCCTGAGGTGTTTGAGTCTCGGCCACGTCACTCGCCGTGGTCCGCGAGCTCTCTCCGGCGTTCGCCCCCGTCTGCCTTTACCGGCCTCTCGACGCCTTCCGCGACACTGAGGAGCACACGCCGAACCCAAAGAGAGCAGAACGCGAAATGGAGGAGGGGCAGAGCAGAATCAACGACCAAGCAGCAGAGCAAAAAGAGCCTCCAAGCAAAGGAAAAGAGAAGAGCAGAATCACGACAAAGAGTAGCGAGCAGAGCAGAATCAACGACGAAGAGTAGCGCAGCAGAGCAGAAAGAACCTCCAAGCAGAAGGAAAAACCTCATCCGCCTCCGCCTCTTATACGCCCCGGCGCCACGCCCTCTTCTCGCCCCGCTTTGGCTCCACCCCTTCGAGGCGCTTCTCGAAAGCACTCGAAGCGGGGCGTTTCCATCGTTCCTCTCCACCTGCGTCTTGT
The DNA here is from genome assembly GCA_035128595.1 of Eptatretus atami. Classification (NCBI taxonomy): domain Eukaryota; kingdom Metazoa; phylum Chordata; class Myxini; order Myxiniformes; family Myxinidae; genus Eptatretus; species Eptatretus atami. Next base: position 74,919,679 of record CM068956.1, on the reverse strand, counting down.
GGGGGGCGAGGCGGAGCCGTTCTGGCGCCGGCCAAGGAAGGAAATAGGCGGGAAAACGCGCGCCCTCGCTGAGGGGACTTCTCCCTTCCCCTCTCACGTTCGAGCGGTCTCCAACGCGGAAACCGTCGTACGTAGACCGCTGAGGATGGCGTTGGTTGGTGTAGGTAGCGTGGTTGAGATGGTGGCGTGGTTGTGAGGGTGGCGGTGCTGGCGTTGTTGGAGTGGTGGCTTGGTTGGCGTTGTTGTTGTTGGCGTTTGAAGTGTGGTTGGCGTTGTTGTTGGCTCGAAAATAAGAGAAGAACAGAAAAACACCTAACTCAAAGCGTCGCAGCCCGAATGAATCACATTAATTCCCTCCAGACAATGGGTTTGGGCTAACTACACATGTACTTCAGAATACCTCATCTACGGGACCTGAATGATGTCTGCGAATTTCCACAGCCGTAACAAATATATATACTGAAACGCAAAAGAAACTTACCACCTTTTAAACCTTCAATATCAACAATAACACTGCGTGCAGTAAATTTGTGAACTTATTTGTGGACAATAGTGTCTTCACTGTCAGACAAAACGGTCACGGATGCTCACTTGAACCTTCAATGGTCACTTCATAGCATAGCTGTTGAACAGCCATTTTGACTGTCAGTGATTAGCCAAGGGGTACGGGATGTTTTAATGAGCTGCACGTGATGTCTTGATATTGGCTTTAAAAGCCAGTGCAAAATGGGCATTTCAATCAACATGCCAGATTGTCAAGGGATCAAGGCAGTGTGCTTGGGCATACTGCAAGGCGGATTGAGCTACCGTGAGGTGGCACGTCGCCTTGGCTGTTCACACCAGACGATATCGGCCCTGGTGGACAGAGACACCATCCACAACTCTGCAGATGACAGACCTCGATCAGGGAGGCCAAGAGTCACCACTGCAAGGCAGGACAGGCAGATGGTCCTAAGTCAGATGGCTTCAGACATTGAGGACTGAGTGGGACAGAATCCAGCAGCAATCCATCCAAAGACTGGTAGGCAGTATGCGCCGACGATGCACTGCCTGTATCCAACAAATGGTGGCCAAACACGCTATTGAAAGGGGACTGACATTGCACCCTGTGCTGTTCTGTACTGTAGAACAAACTTATGAGATGGTGTATCTTGGTCAAAAACTTGACATGCCATCAATAAAATGCCAATGTTTCAATTAGCAATTGTTGGTTTGTTTTATTTGAACTGTTCCAATTTTATACATTTCAAAGAGTGGTAAGTCTCTTTTGCGTTTCAGTATATATAATATTATATATATATATATATATATATATTATAACATATACATATACAACATATATATACTATACATATACATACCCACATATATATACATATATGTGTTGGTATGTATATTATATATATATATATATACATATATACCCCTGACTACTCGATACAGTAACATTGTGGTTTGTGTCCACTGTCTATTGGGGAGTTTGACAGTTTGTTGCCAACCTTGGCCGAGTCATCCTAAATATACTTCCTGTTTGATGCTCAGCATTTAGAGGATAGAGCAGGGACAAACTCTGTGGTTTGGCATCCCTTGGCGAGTAGGCTTTCTTCCTAAAATTCCCTGATGACTGCGGAGAGAGAATATCGCTGCCACTAGCCTCGCTGGTGTCCATTGTATTCTGTATTCTGGGAAGTTACTTTCCCCAAGTTCAACTTAAAAACATGCTGTGTGCCTGTCAAGTGGTGTGTGTGGTGTGTGTGTGTGTGTGTGTGTGTGTGTGTGTGTGTGTGTGTGTGTGTGTGTGTGTGTGTGTGTGTGTGTGTGAGTGAGTGAGACAGCTTTTCATGAATCTTAGACACTGTAGATGGAAAAAAATTAATTCACTTTGCACTTTTTGTTAATTTGCATCACAATATACGTAAGCATATTAAGAAATGCAAGGATTCTTGTAAAACCTGCTGTTATTTGAGTACAAAGGCACGCCGAGCTATTTAATGTTTCAGACTGCAAAGTTGGAACCACCCACAGAGGTCATAGTTACTACCTTTTCAGACAAGAACTTAAAACCAATTGTGGAATTAGAACATTCTACATGCAGTTTCCAGTACTCTGAAGTTCCTGATGTTGCTTGTAAGTTTATGACATGTTGAACAAGGACATTCGGAGATGTCACCACACCTTTACAAGAATTACAAACATGTTGGTAGAAAATGGACAAATCAACAAAGTACATTGGATTTAAACTTGGGAATCCAGCATCATGAGTCATGTGCTCAGATGGAAACACAAAACCAGCTAACTCAGAGAATGTATCTCAATTTTTTAACCCAACAGGAACAACAAACAAGATTGGATTCGTATTCTTCTTACTGGTACAGTTTGATGCTCGACAGCTGGGCCTGGTCAGCCTTCACATCAGAGGTCGCCTCTTTAAGCTCCCCTCGTCTCTCTCCTACAACTGCCTCCATGGCCTTCATGAGTCCTGGAGAGTTTTCTTCATCCTCTCCCTCAATTATGCCAATTTCTGCACGACCTCCTCGTTCACGATCGCGAATATCTTGAGCTAGGTTTAAGCCCTGCCACAACACAAAATTCCTCATGAGTTGCAGCCATTAGTACTGCCTAAGATTTCAGGAAAATGTAGCCCTTAAAGCAGTGGCTTAAATTTACAGGTGCACTGTTTCGAGAGTACATTCGTCAACACACAATTAAACACACAAAAACATAAATCAAAAGACCATATGTTGAAAAATGTGTTGATAAACCTTGAGTCGTTCCATCCGGTTACTGAGTGGTCCATTCCACTGTATAATGACTTTCCCCAGGTCCAACAGAAAAACATCGCCTTTATTGATGTTATCCCATGCAATCTCCACCTGCACACCGAAAGAAAGTGCTAATCTGTTGACTTACTAAAGACCTTCTAGTTCCTCAAACAATTCAAACAATTGTTGCTAGATATGTAGATGTCGATACTCAGGGAAAAATCTAAAATGTGCACCAAAGTTATGCGGGTGAACATACCAATGACGTTTTCTTTGTAACTAAACTCAGTGGCATAGTGGTTAGAGCACCCACTCTGAGTCTCGGAGCTCAGCAGTTCAAACCCGACCCCAGCTGAGTCATAACAAAGACTTAAAAACGTGCTGCTTCCTTGCTCGACACTCAGCATTTAAAAAGGTGAGAGCATGGATAAACAGCCATAGGTTGGCAACCATTGTGCAAGCTTGATGGGCCTAATGGCCTCTTTCTGCATTGAAGTTCCTTGTAAGGGAAATATTCGACTTTGGAAAAAACTTAAATGTATGGGAACAGTTGGTATCATTTCTTGAATCAATTGAGAACAACTGTTCCCAAGGACTGACAGAATGGCTGAGAGATACGCACCGTCACCTCTAAACCATCTACCCTGTGTGCAAATCCCGACCTAGCTATAAACTGTCATCCCTGTATTTCACAGGCAGGGTGATTAATCAACAACGCGTGTGCCTCGGATGGACGTTAAACTGGTGTCCTATCTGCCGGGTTTGTTGGTGGATGTTAAAGACCCCATGGTGTCCTTCGCGAAGAGTCGGCGAGCTATTGCCAGCACCTTGAACAAATTCTAAATTCCTACCCTTACCACTGCTGGGAGGGTAATGGCAAACCACCCAGTATAACCTTTGCTCAGGAAGCTACTTTGGTGGCACAGACTCTCTGTGGATGGTATGGCACATCAGAAGAGAAGATAACTCTCAATGAACAAGAGAAGTTTAAATAATAAAAAGATTCCATACCATACCTAATAGACCTCTGAAGTCAAAAGTAAAGACACCACATTCAAGTGTGGTATTATGAATAAGTTGCAAAGAAAGCTCTGTCGTAGAAATAAAAACAACAAAATAAAGTTGTGTAATTAATTTAAGAACTTAAAATAATTTCCCCACAATGAAGTGTAGTTATTAAAACAAACACATTGTTGGACAAGCCGGTAGGCGACATGGCTCTCGCTCTAGATGGAAAGCTGGCCGACGCGACTAGCCGAGATATTCATGTACATGCTATCAATCAATTTAGCACATAAATATGATTATCACAGCCCTCTTAATTTGCGCCCAGAACAAACCTTGTGAAATTTCAGGCATGTTTCAAAGAGACTCTAACAAATGGCAGCCCTGGTAATTCCATTTATCTATTCGCTAAAGATTTTATTTTTTTATATGATGCTGTAAGACATTCTCCTTGGGCACAAAAAAAACAGGTCCCTCGAGGTCCAGTTTCGGAGGTATTGATTTTTTTGTACAGTCCACAATAAGTGTAGGATGTACGATAAAGTATTTTAGCTGTTGCTAAGCATGGAGGTGTGCATAGCAACCATTCATTTTTGTGTACATTCTAGCCACATTGTACACATTTCACCCAAGTTTCATCAAAATCAGACTCTTTCTCTTAGAGATATTCGCAATTAACCGTTTCTGAAATGTCGACATGTACTCGCCCAAAACCTATCTCCTCCTACAAATATTTTTTGTTAGGGCTGCAAATTGGCATGAAGGGAGCTAGATAGATTGCGCACAGAACTCTAAGCTTCGATTTTTCTTTTTGATTTTTTTCGTTTTTGACCACTTTAAAGGGCCGTTGCGATGCCGTTGCTAGGGCCCGGGGTCCCATATTCGAAAGCACACGATTCCCAGAAATATTGTCCTCCCTACCAAATTTCATTGGCATCGGTTGAGTGGTTTAGCCCCTAGGCTTGACCAAAGTTTCGCGGACAGACAGACAGATGGAAATGTCCAGAATAAGGGTGCTCTAAGAGCAGCCAATTATTCTCTATTGACAAACAAACATCGCATTCATAGAGGTGCATACATACACAGAAGGGGGGAATATTATATTACCTGACTCGATATGACAAACGCACCTCAGTTGCCGTGATGTTTTTCTTTCCCTTGACATGTAGAAGCCGACATACATTGTAATTGTTGGTTTCCACGTGATTGAATCCAGATTCTAGGCCTCCCTTCTTGTAACTGTAAGAACATAACCCACTCACTCGACATACTGCAAGTTACAAGACAATGTAAAAAGCATATAAACTGACTTAAAACAAATACAAAACATTGTTTACAAATCTTGTAATGTCTCATAATGCCTGTCATGCATGTAACATATGTACAAGCTCTTCCACTGAGCAATTGATAATAAAACACAAGATTGAGCATTGAAATATTCAAGCTGAGCCTTCAAAGATCTTAATGGGTGTTTGAACATCGAAACGTCCAAGCCCTAATTCAAATGTTTCAATGCCCGAGCGCTAGTTTTAATCATATGCAATTGTGCTTGATGAGGTACATTTGCGCTTTCTGTCTGTCACAGATCATTGGAAAGCAACATACATGATGCCGTGTTTGAAGTAGCCACGGAACAGTTCAGATTCATGGCTCTGCACCTCGCGGTGCTGAATGGCTCTGCCGCCTAGTATGTCATCCATCTGTGTGCTGTAAATTGCCACACTGCCCTGCTCGTCTTGTGATGACTCACGACCCAGCCAGTAGTGAAGGTCATGCCGCAAGGAGGAGGCAACTTTTCGGCTCTAAGGCAGGAGTAGATCACAAAGATGAAGCATAATAATTGTAATCAAGTTAGTTCGACTCAGCTGCTCCATGCCAAAGTCCAAACTCTGGTGAGAGGGTCCAACGCCACTAAGAATATCATTCAAACGTTCACGTCATGTGAATAGTACAATGTATGCCAATTCTCATGCATAGCAATCAGTCAGTTTGTTTTCCACCAATGGGAAAATTCTATCAATCTGTCAGCCAGTGTGATAGGATTACAAGCAATGGAGATATTTTGTTCATTATGACACTACGACAAGGGGTTTCAAAAATGGATGTATAATAAAGCACGTTTTCAAAATGTGAAGGAGCACTCGTAGAACAACTCTGAAAAAGGAGGTGAGTAACAGTCTCGCATTTGGCTGATCACAGAGTCTGGGTATTCATCCAAAAGACTCAGGCATACTCTCCGTGGAAAGACTGTGACATTGTTGCTCTTTTCTGAGGCTGCCTGTTGTGTTTCATTGTAATCAACAACACTTACATGCCCTGATACGAATTCCAGTTTTTATTCAAAACAACATTTGTGCCAAAAGCACTTGTCGGCACCCTTTCAAGGCTCACTTGCATCAAAATTATGTCATCATTTTAACAAGTACGAGTTAAACATGATGGATTCCTCTGATATTCCAGATGCTGAAGCATTATTTCGGATAAAAAAGCAGTTCGATAAAGCAACCAGAAAAGCTACCCTTTGTGCAACTTCTTTGGCTAGAAGAGTATGGGATGAGTCAATTTATCTAGAATCCTAGCCACCTGGGGTAATTGCATGATAAGTGATGAGGTGAGAGCTAATTGGTTATTCCCTGCAGTCACAGGTGAGAGATGTGATTCGGTCTTTGTTTTCATTTATATGTTGACTGCTTTTGACATTTGCATGTGGTACATGCTCAGAGCCTCGGTGGTGTGCATTTCTGTCGACACTGTCACTGATGATTCGAGAATAAGCGATGAAACCGGCCCGGCAGCTGAGGGGGTGTGCAGCATTGGGATTCTCATGTGTGTACTATTTGTGAACGTCTTTGCAGCTGTGGAGGAACTCTGGGAAGGGTTTGAAATAGCAAAAGGGCTTACCTCGGTAGGCTTTCATGGTTGCTTTATGCAGCTTCTTTGGCGAGAAGAGCAAGGGAGGAGTCGATTTATATATAATCCCAGCCTCTTTCGGGAATTGATTAGGTGAGAGCTAATTGGTTATTCTCTCCAGTAATAGATGAGAGATGTGATTCGGTCTGGCTTTATACATTATATATAATATATATATATATAATATATATAATATATATTATATATATACACGAGTGTGTTCAAAAAGTATCCAACCTTAATTTTTCGTGCGTAAACAAATGAAGCTAGGGAGGCGTGGTTTGGTGCACGTATGTAGGCGATCCTAATCCGTATGCGTGAATATTTTCCCGCCTGCAGAAGCTGTCAGTCCCGACAGACCGCCGATGAGTGAGGAAGTGTAAGTGAGCGGTCCGATTTTCGTTTTTGACAAAATGACGGAAAAACTTGAACAACGCTACTGCATAAAATTTTGTGTATAAGCTTGGCGATTCCCAAGTGGAAACGATCCGTAAGATTCAACAGGCCTTCGGGAACGAAGCAATGGGCACCACACAGATAAAAGAGTGGTACAACCGCTTCAAAAGTAGGTCGCACATCAGTGGAAAGTGAAGCACGTTCTGGTAGGCCCTCAACATCCCGAAATGAGATCGCCATTGACCAAGTGAGGACCCTGCTGATGCAGGATCGTCGAATCACGATCAGAGAACTTGCAGACGAGGTGGGCATCAGCATTGGATCCGTTCATTCCATTGTGACTGAGGATTTGGGCTTAAGGAGAATCTCAGCGAAGTACGTGCCAAAGCTGCTAACGATCAAGCAGAAGCAACTCCGTTTGGAGATCGCACAGGACATGCTGGAGACTGTGAACAGCGATCCCAACTTCTTCAACACAGTGATCACTGGCGATGAGACCACAGTGATCCGTCATTTTGTCAAAAACGAAACTCGACAGCGCTCACTTACACTTCCTCACTTTAACAAGTGTTCATTGTATCACAATACTCTGGTGAGAGTATATCTTTTTCCCGCAGGAGCGAGCAGCCTCTAGCTTCACTCCACAGAGCCCCACTGTGTGTTTCTTAAATGTTGTCTCCATGTTTCTTAAATCTCTTTACCCCTCCACCTCCATAACATCGCGTCAGGTTCTATTGGGTAGGCGACTACCCATGTCCGCCTACCGGCTTGTCTGTCTGTCTGTCTGTCTATCTGTTGGGTAGTCGAACTAGTCGAAAAAAAAAATTCAAAATTTTTTTTTTTGAAATTTGTTCTACCCTTATTTATCACTTTTTCCGTCGATATGTTTGTCTGTCTGTCTGGCCCTCTGTTCGGTCCAGTGCTCCGTTAATACAATGGCGATTTCGATGAAACTTGGTGGGTAGGTTCATACCATGACCTAGTTGTGTGCAAATGAGAACCGTTGCTATGGACACCACCGTTGCCTAGCAACGGGACTTTGAAACTTTTGAAAAATCATAAAAATTATTTTTTCGAAAATCAAAAATCCGGCCACGAGCGACTGTGGCAGTACATTCAGCCATATTGTCAAAAATTTTCAGCCGGATCCTATGAAAACTCTCGGAGAAGATAGACTTTGAATGAACCCTGGTCGAAAAACAATAAAAAAACGAAGTTCGTTATATCTCAGAGACTATGAGTCAGATATACATGAAACTGGTATGGTAGGTTCATGGTATGTCCTAGTTATGTGTGAGAAAGAACCGTTGCTATGGACCCCTCCGTTGCCTAGCAACGGCCGAAAAACCTCTAAATGTGGGGTATTTTAACGAAAAAACAATCTGCAGCATTAACCCTTGAAGCTAGAATCATGAATTTTCTTGTGCTTAATCCTCAGGTCATTCCCCATCGAACGGACCCATCGCGTCAGGTTCTATTGGGTAGTCGACTACCCATGTCCGCCTACCGGCTTGTCTATCTGTCTGTTTGTCTGTCCGAGCATAGCTCCGTGGGTTTTGATCCGATCCTGATAAAATTTTGGTGGAGGTTTATATCATGATCTAGTTGTGTTTTCCTGAGAATGGGCGTGGTGCGCCCATTATGGTGGAGCCACGCCCAAAAAACATGTGTTTTAGGGGGTAGCCGATTTCAATTTGCATCTTCTCCTAGGGGTTTGTCGAATCTGACAGGGGTTTCGGTATTTGGTTAGCCCAATGGCACCTGCATAGCCCCACTGAGCGCGATTTTTCATTTTCGTCCCAAGGTCAAGGTCACAAGGTCACGAACTTAGAAAATTGTGAATTTTGACGTAAAAAATTATCTTCTCCGAGGGGTTTGTCGAATCTGGCTGGGGTTTCGGCATTTGGTTAGCCCAATGGCACCTGCATAGCCCCACGGAGCTCGATTTTTCATTTTCATCCCAAGGTCAAGGTCACAAGTCACGAACTTAGAAAATTGCGAATTGTGTTTTAAGAGGATAGCCGATTTCAATTTGCATCTTCTCCTAGGGGTTTGTCGAATCTGGCAGGGGTTTCGGTATTTGGTTAGCCCAATGGCACCTGCATAGCCCCACAGAGCTCGATTTTTCATTTTTGTCCCAAGGTCAAGGTGACAAGGTCACGAACTTAGAAAATTGCGAATTTTGACATAAAAATCCATCTTCTCCGAGGGGTTTGTCGAATCTGACAGTGGTTTCGGTATTTGGTTAGCCCAATGGCACCTGCATAGCCCCACGGAGCTCGATTTTTCATTTTCGTCCCAAGGTCAAGGTCACAAGGTCACGAACTTAGAAAATTTCGAATTTTGACATAAAAATCATACGACCGCCCAAACTTTGAGAGCTAGGATGACAATATTTTTTATGCATAATCTTGAAGTCATTCCCCACCTAAAGTCTTGAAACCATTTTGCTCTATCTCGAACACCTTGCCCGTGGCGCCCCCTTCAAGTTTGTTTTTATGCTGATTTCATCAAAGTATGGATAATCCGAGGAGTGCGAAATGCCATATAGCCTATATGACGTTATACTGTTCCTGGAATGTTCCAGAGGAAGTTTTGCACCAAAGGTCATAATCCTTGATCTTTGACCTTTAAAGTTCACAAAGGTCAAATTTTCAAAGTTGTGGGAATCGAACCGGGTTTTCGACCTTCTTCGACGAACTAACTCCAATAAGCTATAGCACGTATCCTGTTTCCTTATTTTAATGTCCATAACATTGTTTTGTGACCTTTAAAGGTTATGCAAAGGTTCAAATTTTTGAAGTTGTTGAACGAAACCGGGTTTTCGACATTTTGCAGCTAATAACCTGTCACCCGTACCACATCATGTTGATCATTTTTATAACTTGGTCAAACATTATCACATTGTCTCATCCTTGACTTCTGAAACAATCTACATGGTCAAATACCGCTCGTGAACCATCGTCGTCTTCAGACTTGTTACTATTATTTTGTTGTCTCCGTGTTTAACGTGAGTTTTTAGTTCAGCTTTGTTTCAAAACTTGTGCCAATTTGTGAATATTTGTCTGACTTTTCACATCGCGTTCCTTTAGGCTTATCCTAGTCTATGTGCAAAATCATGTTCATTGTATTTTCTCTTTATTACCTTCATCTTTTTATTTCCACCACAATCCCTTTACCACTCTTTCAATTCCTCCCAACTATACCCTCTGCTTAATGTCTGAAAATATTTAAATACATATATATTTTTTTGTTTGTTTGGTTTTTTTCTCCCCTTCTCACCTTACACCTCCTGTAACCACGTGACTTCCTCTTTCGCCATCTTGCCGATCTGTTTCCAATCCCACTTTGATGGTGAAGGTATTCACCATATACCTTCACAAACTTTTCTTCAACCTCTTCCTTCACTCCATCCCTCTCTTAACTAACCTTTAAAAAAATGGTGTTTCAAAATGTTTCAACTTCCTCCTTCTCTCGTGTGGTTTTCTCCATTCTTTCAGGATACACTACTCTTCTTCTTTGTCTTCAAAAGCCTGAGTTCAATTCGACCTTTTGTAGATCCCGTGTCTAAAAAGTCCAACTGTTACAGCATTGCTTTTCTCCATTCTCTTAAATCTCATTTATTCCACCCCTCCCCTAACATCGTTAAATGTATCTCTGACCTAAAAAAAAAAATTAAATCCCATTTTGCAATGCAGGTTCATATTCCATCAGTCATTCTTTTTGTCCAACTTCAGTGCCAATTTCACCGTACATCCTTATCTCTACCTCCTCCTAACTAAACACACAAGGAAATTAGACACAGGTGGAGGTCATTCAGCCCATCACATCTGTGCCACATCAACACGAGTTCAAAAGAAGAAAATGCAAAAAAAATTTCTTTTTAACAGTGTTTTTTGTGCTTTTTTGTAGTTTTTGTATTCCCCCCCCCCCCCCCCCCCAGGGGAGGGGCATTGAGCTTGGTAAAAACACACAACATCAACCACACAACACCCCTTGACGAGACCCCCACCAACAGCACTCCGTACACATGTACACAATCACCTCAATGCTCAAGCCACCTAAAAGTTCTGTCAACATCCATATACCCCTCCACCTCCATAACTTCCAGGTACCTATCTAATTCAAATTTCAACTTATCTACTGTTTCTGCTGCCACAATCTTTCCAGGGAAGCCATTCCATGTATAAACTACTCTCCAAGTCAAAGACCCCCACTTTACTACCGTCTTAATTCTCCTCTTCTATACTCAGGCTCTGGCCGCTGGTCCGATCAGTCTTCTCTGCTGAATAATTCATCAGCACTTATTTTATCTTCACCTTTCATTATCTTAAACATCTCCATCATATCTCCTCGTAACTGCCTCCTTTCTTGTGTATAAAGCCCTGTCTCCTTTAGCTGCACCTCATAGCTAAGTCTCGCGAGGCCCGGAATCAATTGAGTAGCTCTGTGCTGAACCCTCTCTACAGCATCTATGTCTTTCCTGAGTTGTGGTGACCAAAACTGCACACAATATTCTAGATGTGGCCCTCACTAAAT
>CM068956.1:74878180-74907076 GCA_035128595.1 Eptatretus atami | reverse complement strand
CCCCCTCCATGTTTGCCCCTCACCTTTCTAAAAAGCTGTTGCCACACCTTTCTCCCTCTATTCTCATCCCTCCCCTTCATATCTCCCCCCTCACTCTCCATTCTTGAAGTACCCCCTCTCACATTCACAAAGCTGTCTCCTTCCCCCACCCTCTCTCCTCCAACTCATTCCTCCAACTCCTCTGAAGTTCCACTTCCCACTGCCCCCTCCCTTATTACTCCCCACTGTGCCTCATCCCATCACCACCTAGCCTTTTCTCCTCCTCATCATCATCTGGCCCTCCCCCCTAGCTCTTCTGCAATCTCCTACACACTGTCAACAGCTCTCCCTACCTCCCTTTCCCCTACTCTCACCTCTCCTGCACCAAAGCCTCCTCCGCTCTCTCTTCCTTAATGGTGTGGACCTCAAACATCCAGAGCCTTTGCTCTAACCTACGAGATATCTCCATACAGGTTGCCACTGACAAACCAGACATAAACTGTTTAACAGAAACTTTCCTCTGTGAAGACATCTTTGACTCCTTAGTATATCTCCTTGGTTACTCCCTCCTCCGGTATGATAGACCTTAGCCTCATCCTAGCGGCTGAGTTGCTCTCTTTATCAAAAACTCTATTTCTCACTTACCATACACTGCCTTCTCTCCCCCACGCCCCCAGGAATACCTCTGGCTACGACTTCCCCTCCACTCCCACCTCATGTTTATATGTGTGTTGTACCGTCCACCAAACAGTGATGACTCCATTTATGTCTCATTCGCCGAAAACATGAACCAACTTCTTTCCACTCTTCCCAACTCCCTCTTCCTCATATGTGGTGACTTCAATTGTCATCATGCCTGTTGGCTGGGTGTGGGTACCACTTTCACCTGCCGTGGCACTTCAACAAAGGACTTCTGCGACTCATTGGGATTGACACAATCTGTCAACTTCCCGACCCGGATCTCAGTCAACAGTGCATCATTTCTTCTGGATTTGGTTTTGACCAATTTCCCTACAAATGTCTGCTGTTCTTCTTCGGCTCCAATCGGGTCATCTGACCATATGCTTGTCAAAGCGAACATCTCTCTGGCCATTATTAGAGAACCACCTCAGTGCTGATGAGTGCGGCATTTCACTCAGGCCGACTGGCAGGGACTTCAAGCAGCTATCAAACTTCAAGACTGGTCTCCCATTTCTACTTTCTCCGATATCAACCCATCCTTGGAATTCTGGTATCCAAGGCAATCTCCACTCAAGGCTCACAGACTTCCTCTCCTGTTGCAGTCAACACATGGCTCCTAATGGAATTTTCTCATCTTTTCCTGTCAAGGCTGGAATTTCTTGAGGCAGTGTTCTGAGCCCTGTTCATTTTCTGGTTTTCATCAATGATCTCTCAGACTTTCTGGAAAATCCTCTTTATCTCTTTGCTGATGACTCCACCCTCTGCAGTACCATCTCTCATCCCTCAGATTGGCAGGCAGCAGCCTCTTCACTCTCTGCAGATCTGGATAAAATCACAAGCTAGTCCAACACTTGGAACATGTCTTTCAATCCTGACAAATCTCACACCCTCACTCTGTCTCTCCAATAGGACCGTCTGGAACCCCCCGCCCCCAACCCCCTCCATCTACTTTCTCAACAATCCTATTGAAGAAGCTCTGTCATTCAACCTTTTTGGTCTCACTATCTGCCATGTTCTTTCCTGTATTTTCCAATATTTCTGCAGGGCACTCAAGTTCCACCAGCAACCCCCTTCTGGTAAAACTACCAAAATCAAGAATCATTGCTCACCTTCACTCCTCCTTTTCTCACCTCTGGAACAAACTCCCCCACTCTCGTCAATCCCACTCCTCCCTCCAGGTCTTCAAAACAACTGTTCACCACCATCTCTTATCTTCCCCATACAGAATCATGATCTCTTCTACCCCCGTTAATCCACCCCAAACCCACCTCCTTCAAATTCCCTGTTTTCCTTGCTGAAAGTCCCTGTCGTGTCTATCTATCTTGTTTACCATGTGTACCCCACCCCCATCCCTCTCCCTTCCACAGATCTCCTGAAGTCTCTGTTCATGACTGTTGTGCTTCCCTCTCCAACCGCTCTTGTTTCCTTCTCCCTTTGTTATATGTTCTGCATGTTAGCGCTTATATGAGCCTCAACAAGTATGCGATATATATATATATATATTGTTACGGCTGTGGAAATTCGCATTACACCATTCAGGTCCCGTAGGTGAGATAGATTTTCTAAGTACATGTGTAGTTAGCCCAAACCCATTGTTTAGAAGGAATTAATGTGATTAATTCGGCTGCGCGACACTTTGAGTTAGGCGTTTTCTGTTTCTTGCTTTATTTCGAACCAACCACCCAACAACGCCAACTACGCCACCACTACAACAACGCCAACCACGCCACCACACCAACGAACGCCATCCTCCGCGGTCCACGTACGACGGTTTCCGCGTGGAAGCCGTCGAACGCGAGAAGGGAAGGAGGAAATCCCCACAGCGAGGGCGCGCGTTTTCCCGCCTGTTTTCTTCCCTGGCCCGGCGCCAAGACGGATTCTCCTCGCCCCCGGATGGCGCGGGGAGGGGGGAGCGAGAGGGAACGCCCCCCTTCTCGAAGCGCCTCGAAGGAGGGTGGAGCCAAGAACAGGCGGGGCGCATAAGAGCCGGAGGCGCAGGAGGTTCTTTGGTTCTCTTGTTCGTGCTCTCTCTTGTGGTTCTCTTGTTCGTGCTCGCTCCTTGTTCTTGCTCTTGGCTCTTGTTCGTTCTCCTCTGGGTTCGGCGTGTGCTCTCTCTCTGTTCGTCGGTGCTCGGTCCGTGGCGTCGAGGGGCCAGCACGGGCAGGCACGAAGCACGCCGGAGGATCTCGCATCGAGTGGAGCGGAGAGAGCTCGCAGACCGCGAGAGGAGGACGGTCGCCAAGGACTCTAACGCAGGGAAGTCGCGACTTCCATTTTCTTTTGGGTTCTGTGTGAACGTTGTGTTGTGGCGCCGAGTCTTAGTAAGTAAAATTGTGTAAGTGTTGCCGAGTGTTCGCGTTAGTCGGTTGTAGCTCTGCGTCGTCGTTGTCTATTTTCTATTTGATATATGTGCATTCTGGCTGTAAATACGTGCTATATGTGTGCTTTGTGTCCGTGTGTGTAATAAATGCTTGCTTGTTGAATTGTTTCCCCGTTTCGCTGCGTCCTTCCTTCGTTGGTCTCCATCTTGTTTTACGTAAAGGGTACGTAGTGGGCGTGGACGCCCGATAATTAATCAGGAACCGTCGAGGCCGACGATAACACCGCTCGGTTATCCCGATAGCACGGAACGGATCGCTTAAGCGGCCCGTGTCCGAAGTCGACCTGCGGCGAGGTGCGGTCGCCCGGTTTACCATCCGCGTGGGTACTTAGGTAGGTCGAGTTTGGCGAACAACCCTATCCCACGCGGGTGGCCGATTGGCACGATCGTGGTGAGGCCGAAAGGCCCACCCGTGACTGGATCCCGGCGTTACCGAGAGGGTCACGACAGAATTGTCCGTCCGGTGGGCGAGGTGGTCGCGATTCGAGTCACGTGGCCGATCGCACGCCGGCGGGCGCGAATTCGCAACACTGGTGTCAGAGAGCGGGAAAACGGACTCTCCTGGCTCCAGCTAAATTCACGGGAATCGGTCCAGGGGTGAGAGGAGCGACCCCCGATTCCCTCCAAATTACGAGCGAGTTAAATTACCCGTTACGTGAAATAAGATGGCGTCTCAAGGCGAGCGGGTGCCGGGGTAGAAATAGATATGTGTAGAAATGTAGAATCCATGGCCCGGGATGGTACCTCTTGTAATTATAATCCACTGGGGAGCTCAACCCGATTTACTGAGCACGGACTTTGCCGGCAAACTGGGTCGCATAATGGCGGCGCGATCGCCCCTCAGCGCAGCACGGAGCGAGCGGCTATTTATGGCGCGCGAATGGCGCGACACGAGGCGAGCGCTCCAACAAGCCGTTTCAAACCACGTGGGCATGGCAGGCGAGGCAGGCGGACATTGGCGGGCTTTGGGAAGAATTGAAGGAAGAATGGAGGACCGAGTCGAAAAAGAAAAACAGAAACAAGAGCTGAAAGTAAAACAATTAAAGAAAGAACTATTGGAGAAGTCAACACAGTTCGAAGAATTAAAGGAAAAATAGGGGAAATAGACTTGAGGATCCATAAGGGGGAACAAGAGACGAGTGAGCTGAACGAGAGAATGGAGGAGGAGCGAATTAGTAACTCCCGGGACAGAAAGCACATGGAAGAAGAATGGAAAAAAAGTTGGAAGAAAGAGAAGGCGAATACGATTTGGAAATAAAACAATTGAAGGAAGAGATAAGAACAGGCAATCAGGAAAGAGAAAGCCTAGAACGGAAGATAGAAACAGGAAAGGAATGGCAGGAAGTCCTAGAGAGATATGGTGAGGAAATGAACGAATTGTGGAAGGAAGAAGGCAGAAGAGGTGATGAGGCCAGAAAGGAAAAATGGAAAAAAGTTTCTGAGTTACAGGAACTTGAAGACAAAGAGACGGAATTACAAGATGAGCTGGGGACGTTGAGGGAGGAATTAGAAAAGAAGCTTCTGAGTTACAGAAACACCAAAACAAGAAGACGGAATTACAAAACGAGTTGAGGATGGTGAGAGAAGAAAGAACGCAGCAGAGAATGAAACGTTAAGGAACCACACTGTACAGATTGAACAGCTGGAAGCGAAGGCCAGATTAAAGAATGAGATGCAAGAAAGAGTAATGATGGAAGAACGAATGAGACAGAAGAAGGAAATCGATCAATGGAAGGAAACCACGAGATTGCAGAATGAGGAACAAGAAAGAGTACTGAAAGAACAAAGATTAAGACAGGAGAAGGAGGTCAGCCAACTGAAAGAAATGACGAGATTACAGAATGAGGAACAAGAAAGACAGTGGAATAGAAAACTGAAAGAGTATGAATTTGAAACTGAACAACAAAAGGAAAAAAATAGGTTGGAGTACGAGGAGAAGTGAAGGAGCAACGAATGAAGCAGGAAGGAGAAATCAGGAGTATGAAGGACACAACGAGATTGGAGAGGGAAGAACGAGAGGAACAATGGGATAGAAAACAAAAAAAACATGAAGCCGAGGTTGACCAATTGAAAGAAAAGGCGAGGCTGGAGTGCGAAGAGATAGACAAAGAACAGCGAATGAAACACAAAAGGGAAATTAACCACATGAAGAAAACCATGAAACTGCAGAAGGAAGGGCAGGAGAAGAAACAAGGAAGAGTAATGAGACAGCAGCAAATGAAAACAAAGGAGATTAACCAAATGAAGCAAACAACGAAACTGGAGAAGGAAGGACAGCAGAGGAAACAAGGAAGGGTAATGAGAGAACAGCGAATGAAACACAGGAAGGAAATGAGCCAATTGAAAGAAACGATGAGATTGGAAAATGAGAAGCATGAGGAAGAGTGGGAGAGAAAACAAAAACTATACGAGTTTGAAATTAATGAACTGAAGGAGAGAGTAAGGTTGAGGTCCAGAGAGATGGAAAAACTCCAGAAAGAAACAGAAACTAATAAATGTATAGAGACGCGGGAGACAGAAAAAAGAGGAGAGACTGCATGATAATGACGGGGTTAAAGGAACAGAACACACACACACGGAGTAGTGGAGGATAATGGGGGGGAGCTCGCAGAATGTGTTTGTACCCGGTGCGAGCAGCTGGATGGCTGCCTCCAGGAACGAGGGGAGGGAGTATGCCCCCTTGAGGCGAATCACGACCAGGTGGGTTCGGGCGTGCTTAGCGGAGTTGAAGGACGAGAGCTGTGGATAGGTGCACGTGCAGCTTGGGGGTATAGAGGCCCCGGGAACCTTGTGGGACACGAATCCCCAGTGTGGTTGTGCAGGGGTGTGTGTTTGCGAGTGTGCGGAGATGCGTGCTTTCCGGCACGCATGGTGTGAGTGAGACCCCCTGTGCAGGTGAAAGGTTGGTGTTGAGTGAGAGGGTCCGTGTGAGAGAGACCGTGTGTGTGAGGTCTCTGTATGTGAGGGAGATGACGGTCGGCATGCGTGAGCATGCAGCCGCGTCTCCCGGTGTGAATGTGAGTGTGTTGGAGTGGAGTCTGTGCGTCGTAAGACGCAGGTGTGCGTGGGTTGAATGGCGACGACGGCGACAGAGAGACACGGGCCGGGTAGCGGCCGTAGTTGCTTCGGGACCGCGCCGGGTTCACCCAGCAGCGAGCGCGAGGTTCGGGCTGTGCAACGCACGAGACCCCACGTGCTCGCTTGCGGGAGTGAAGCCCGGTCCGGAAACGCCACGGTGGATGTTGCCGATCCCGCGGACGACAAAGTGTAGGCAGGATATGGATTTGGACCGGATGGGTTCTCCACGCGAGCGTGTGTTAGGCTCCAACGGGCAGAGCACATGTTCGCGTGGGGAGCCCCTCGGAGTGCGAGGTTTGTTTTTTGGGGGTGCACAGGGTGACGTCATGGCTGCACGTGTGTTCGGGATCCGGCAGGAGGGTGAATCCCTGCCGGATGGTACCGTCCAAGAGGGACGAGGTACGCGTGCAGCTGCATGACGTCACGGGCAAGGTGCAAAGTGCGCGAGCTGCGAGTTGCCGCGCTGATGCTGCGCATAATTGGAAAAACAAAATTAACAATAGCAAGCCTCGCTTTCGGGTGAACAGGATTCCCCGGTAAGGGGTGGAAGACCCCTTACCAGGGCACAGGATGGAACTAGCTAGGGAAGGGTTAGCTTAGCTAGACCGGCTCCATGGGGCAGGGGTAAGTCCTCATGGGGCCCGTGGAATGGATTAGTTAGAGGATGTAGTTGAGATTTAGGTTGGGAAATGATTTTTTAGAATTTGAAGACAGTGACAGACTGTGGATGGTGTAGTGGGGACGTAGATTAGCTACGTAGTGTTAAAAGGAACGTGCTATAGTTTAAGGGATGACGTGGGAGCACGAGTTAGTAAGGGGAGGTAGTTAGAAAGATGGCAGGATTCAGCGATGTGTGTGTTGGAAATTGTGAGGTGAGTACATGATGAGTGAGTGAGGCCAGCGGGTCTGTGTGAGTGGAGCGAATGTGAATGCATGGTGCGATGAGTGATTGGGGGAGGAGTGACTCCGCCCAAGGGACCCCGGGGTCAGTGTAGAGTGAGTTAGTGGGTTAGTTAATTGAAAAATGGAGGTCGTTTTGCTGTTGTGGGGAGTGTAGGCTCGAAACCCGTTTGAGGGGTGCAGGAGCCCTGTTGACGGGCTGGGAGCGTGGCTGCGAACGGTGAGTATCGCTGAGTGGGTACCCGGGCACCGGGCTAGTCGGCCGTGGTAGGCCAAGGGCCCATGGGGGCCGCGGTTAGCGTATGGGCACGGGTGCGCCCGCTTGGTGCGGGGGCCTGGAGCGCCGTTAGCCGCGTGGCAGTGTCGTGGGCACGGGTGACCCTCGGAAAGGGGCCCGGGGCGCCAGCCTGCCACGTGTGCGTTTCAGGGGAGTTGCCATGGGGCACTCCCGGTGTTTAGGGAGCTGGTAGGCTCGGAGGCAGTGTAGTGCCCGGGGGTGCCATCGTAGGGATTCGGCAGAGGGTCGTGCCTGCCAGGGGGAGCCACGCGTCCCAGCCACGAAACCGTGCAAGGGCACGAGGGAAAATTCGAGGGCGAGGCCCGAAATGTAAGGACACCAACACAGGCGACGGGAATCTGGGTTGTTAGAACCAATAGTTTAAGCGCGAGGCGCTTGTGAAAGCCCCGGGGTAGTTTAATAGTTAAATGGATAGGGTAGATTAGGAAGTGTACCCCTCCGCACCATCCATCCCTTCGCTCTCGTTGTGGGCCGCTGGACCCACTTTGGGTTAGATCGCTGAGATCTGGGGAGGCCATCCTGAGGCTTCATTGGGCCTCAACACAGGACGCAGCTCTCCCTTATTCCCCTCCGGGAAGGGAACGTAGGGGTTGGAGTAGGCTAGGTGACAGAATAGGTTAGCCAAACAAGGACGATAAAGGGGTTAGGGACGATTTCTAGTGGGTAAGTAAAAATAAAATCAACAAAAAAAATTAATTGGGGCTAAATTGGATTTTTACAAATTAAGGGAGTGGGTAGGTACAGTGACAGGCAAAGGCGATAGGTGGGAGGGAGACAGGTAGGTAGGTCCGAGCTCACCTTCCGAGTGGCCAGCACCACCGCACTCCCTCCACCAACCTCCACTGAAAGGCAAAGGCTGGCCAGCTTTATCTGCTGGCTGTGTTACTTAAGGCCTGTGCCGGTCGGATCGTCCGACGGCTGTTTTGTTCTGCAAGGCCTGTGCCGGCCAGTCGTCCGCCAGCTGGTGTGCCTGCAGCGGCCTTTTTCTGCCGGCTGTTTGCTACAGCGGCCTTGTCATGCCATGCCTTGCCTGCCTGCCTTTGCTTTGGCTCATACCCACTGCCCATGTTCACCAGCCCCGTTCTGTTCAATTTTGCTTTGCCCCCCTTGTTCATTTCCATGTGCGCCAGGATCATCGAGCAACAGTTTGCAAGCTGCAGGAACTGTCCTGTTGGCAGCTACAACACGGCCTGCAATGGCGGCCCGTGCGCCGGTGCTCTGTTGACTCTTTTACCTTTTTTGCTGCAGAGTCCATTGATCCTGGCCATGGTTTAGTGTAAGATTTGTAAGTTAAGTTGTTAAGTTGTACTGTAAATATGAGTGCGCCCCGGCATGTCTGTCCTAGCGCCGGCAATTTTATTTAAGTCGTCCGTGTGAGTGGGTTTGTTTAGTTAGTTACTCAGCCCTCAGGTTATTTATTTTGGGGACACGAATACCATGAATGTCGCACTCAGGGATCCGTAGGTAAAACGTATTAGGGGAGAACTACACATGATGGCACACGATAATTTGACGACTCGGGACGAGTCTGTAAAAAGGGGAGGGGTAGTGTTACGGCTGTGGAAATTCGCATTACACCATTCAGGTCCCGTAGGTGAGATATATTTCTGAAGTACATGTGTAGTTAGCCCAAACCCATTGTTTAGAGGGAATTAATGTGATTAATTCGGGCTGCGACACTTTGAGTTAGGCGTTTTTCTGTTCTTGCTTTATTTTCGAACCAACCACCCAACAACGCCAACTACGCCACCACTACAACAACGCCAACCACGCCACCACACCAACGAACGCCATCCTCCGCGGTCCACGTACGACGGTTTCCGCGTTGGAAGCCGTCGAACGCGAGAAGGGAAGGAGAAATCCCCATAGCGAGGCGCGCGGTTTTCCCGCTTGTTTTCTTCCCTGGCCCGGCGCCAAGACGGATTCTCCTCGCCCCCCGGATGGCGCGGGGAGGGGGAGCGAGAGGGAACGCCCCCTTCTCGAAGCGCCTCAAAGGAGGGTGGAGCCAAGAACGGGGCGGGGCGCCGGGGTATAAGAGCCGGAGGCGCAGGAGGTTCTTTGGTTCTCTTGTTCGTGCTCTCTCTTGTGGTTCTCTTGTTCGTGCTCGCTCCTTGTTCTTGCTCTCTTGGCTCTTGTTCGTTCTCTCTGGGTTCGGCGTGTGCTCTCTCTCTGTTCGTCGGTGCTCGGTCCGTGGCGTCGAGGGCCAGCACGGGCAGGCACGAAGCACGCCGGAGGATCTCGCGTCGAGTGGAGCGGAGAGAGCTCGCAGACCGCGAGGAGGACGGTCGCCAAGGACTCTAACGCAGGGAAGTCACGACTTCCATTTTCTTTTGGTTCTGTGTGAACGTGTGTGTGTGGCGCCGAGTCTTAGTAAGTAAAATTGTGTAAGTGTTGCCGAGTGTTCGCGTTAGTCGGTTGTAGCTCTGCGTCGTCGTTGTCTATTTTCTATTTGATATATGTGCATTCTGGCTGTAAATACGTGCTAATGTGTGCTTTGTGTCCGTGTGTGTAATAAATGCTTGCTTGTTGAATTGTTTCCCCGTTTCGCTGCGTCCTTCCTTCGTTGGGTCTCCATCTTGTTTTACGTAAAGGTACGTAGTGGGGCGGGGACGCCCGATAATTAATCAGGAACCGTCGAGGCCGACGATAACACCGCTCGGTTATCCCGATAGCACGGAACGGATCGCTTAAGCGGCCCGTGTCCGAAGTCGACCTGCGGCGAGGTGCGGTCGCCCGGTTTACCATCCGCGTGGGTACTTAGGTAGGTCGAGTTTGGCGAACAACCCTATCCCACGCGGGTGGCCGATTGGCACGATCGTGGTGAGGCCGAAAGGCCCACCCGTGACTGGATCCCGGCGTTAGTCCGAGAGGGTCACGACAGAATTGTCCGTCCGGTGGGCGAGGCGGTCGCGATTCGAGTCACGTGGCCGATCGCACGCCGGCGGGCGCGAATTCGCAACAATATATATCGACTCCTCCCATCTTCTAGCCGAAGAAGCTGCATAAAGCAACCATGAAAGACTACCCAAGGTAAGCCCTTTGCTGTTTCAAACCCTTCCCAGAGTTCCTCCACAGCTATAACGACATTTACAAATAGTACACACATGAGAATCCCAATGCTACACACACCCTCAGCTGCCACAACGGTTTCATCGCTCGGCGGCGAATCATCAGCGATAGCGGAGACAGAAACACATACCAACGAGGCTCCCAAGCTTGTACTACATGTAAACGTCAAAAGCACTCAACTTATAAATGAAAAAACGAAGGCCCACTCGCATCTCTCACCGCTGAATGGAGGGAATAACCAATTAGCTCTCACCTTATCAATTAAACCCAGGTGGCTAGGATTACAAAAATAAATCGACTCCTCCCATGCTTTTCCAGCTGAAGAAGCTGCTTAAAGCAACCACGAAAGGCTATCAAGGTAAGCCCTTTGGTGTTTTAAACCCTTCCAAGAGTTCCTCCACAGCTGTAACAACATACACAAATCATACACACATGAGAATCCCATTGCGTGTCCATTTTGATTGTGATGAAAAACGTCGTTTTACAAACCTTTATCATAAGGGGTCATAAAACACCCTTTTTACGACCTTTGATAAAATAAAATAAAAAAATGTTGTTTTGAATGAACAACTCTTGTACCAGTACCCGACTTGTAAGAAATTCAGACTTAAAGTTTGTGTGCAATTATAACACGAAATACTGTGGTGTTTGAATTGATGACATGTTCAGTTTTCAAAGCCTTACCATATGACATTTTCATATGCGCTTATTTTTAATGGAAAAATAAAATAGGAAGGCCCGTGTGCGTATATTTTTCATACGCGCCTATATTCATGCATACGCATATCATCCAGATTGTTTGATATATATACATACATACATATATATATATGTATATATATATATATATATATATACTGTATATATATATATATATATGTATGCATATACATATATGTATATATATCGTGGTAATTGAAAAAAAAAAAAAAAGTTACGGCTTACAAAAGCTCAAGCGAATAAATTAAAATTTCAGGTCAATTGGATGAAAATTGATGATTTTATGTGATGCTGACCTTTGTCCCTTTGACCAAATTATTTATGTTTTCTCCATATTCTAATAATAAAGCTTTATTGAAAATTTGATGCCAAAAGCTCAAATTGCAAAAAAGTTACAGCCTGGATCGACACACACACGCACGCACGCACACACAAGTGATTGCGAATCCCTGTCCCTCATGCACCAACCCACACTCCAAATCTACAACTACCTCTGACATAGACATCTTCATACAATTGTTACTATTGCCATCTATAACAAAAATGCATTCATGACTGAGATAATACTGTTCGAAGTTCAAACTCCACCAAAGACGACGATGATTTCAAAGTGAACTCCCTTCACTGAAAGAGTTTAGAACACAAATGGAAGCAAACCCTTTGATTACAAATAACCTTCCAAAATAAATTTAAATTCTTATTGCTGAGGCACAAGCTGGCCATTTGCTCTGGTGAGAATATTTAAACTTGTTTTGCTATAAGTTAACCAGTGCCTGTGAAAATGCATTCTGAAGAAAATAGGAAGGGATAATGGTGCTGATGTCAAGGGAACTGGGAATTATGTTATTGTGCAAGGATCAGTGATTAGGTGTCCCATGACAGAATTTGGATAAACTTCCTAGAAAACTTATATTATTGTTCTGGGATGGGGAAGTGTTCGATAAACGTTCAGAAGACCCTATTTGGGTATAACATGGTTACACATACAAGGTCAGAATGTTATAACCATCATGTCTCGCAGAGTCAAATCCTCTTGATAGCTATTGTTAGTGGCACCATGGTTACCATTACGTGAGCACAAAAATTGGCTGTGAATTCATTGAGATGTTTATGAGCTAAACCCCATCAGTTGAGCAAGATGATTCAAGTGCTTAACCCAAAGGAGCAGTTTGAAAGCCTGACGAAGCAACAATGGAACCACAAAAGTTAATTATATTTCCCAGCTTGAGATTATCAGTCATTTCTTCTGCCTATCAACCTGCGGAACACTCTCTCACATTTCAACAGTGTGTGAGAGTGTTCTCAGTTGAATACTCACCAAAAGCACAACTCTATTATAAACGTTCTTTGAGAAAATGCATGTCTAAAAGAACGTTTAATAGAGAGTGATCAGCCAGTTGCTCAGAATTTGATCTAACAGCCAGCTGAGACACAAGAGATGCAGAAAACATTTGCTGATGAATGCTAATTGGTTTATTCGCTCATTTCCAACCACTTTCTGGAAAAAAAACATCTCTGAAAATAGGGGATGGCCACAGGGGTAGTAAGATATAATAGATATTTCATTAATAAACGTATAGCATAAGTGTTTGGTTTCTATATGTAATTATAGGACATGTGTAAGAAGTGCTTTAGCGGAATTCAATGTGCCCCTGCCTTTAGGTTTGGCGAAGCCTCTACCATTCCCACACCTTAATTCTCGAAATCGTTCTCCTTTGGAATCTGTCTATATGCCTCCTCGTCCTCTCGAGTATAGATCAATGCAGGTGAACAGCCCCACGGGAGCGCAAAGTTAAGTGGTGAAAGTCGCCCCCACCCCCCACCCCACCCACCACCGAGGAGGGGCGAGAATGATCTCGAAGCCATGCTTGTTAGGTGACGCATATAAAAATGTGGAGCGAAGTATGGATCACACTTCTTCTGGTGCTTCAGTCCTCATGTGAGATAAACGAGTTAGAGTGCCTTTCTCAGGAGGGCTGCAGTGAGTGGTTATCAAGAGATAAGTCAAGGCAACAACGAAGCATCAGCACTGTAATGGCGAAACTGGACCAGAGGGAAGACCAGCTCCGTGTCCCCGAAACAGAGCTGGAGAGGACACAGCAAGTCCGGGCAAAAAGCCAGCAGAAGCCCAGCCCAGGACACGGCACATCTCACCCACATGAAGCTCATCATTCCGACCACAACCACAACATGCAAGCATAGCATATGGACATATATATTTCAGTCTTGTTTTTCTCTTTCTGTCCCCCTATTTGTGAGTATTTGGGCATTAAGGTATCATGTGAGCAGATACGGGGGTTATATTCAAACAGACTTCTTTCCTTCATAAAGAAAAACATTACTTGTTTGGCTTCCCTCCCCTTCTCTCCAATAAAGCCCTGTTTCACCAATGAAGTGTTGGCTTGGTGAGCAGTCTGGAATTGGGAACAGTAGACCACGGCACGAGTAAAGCCTCGACCATTGGGAATTGGTGCAAAAACCCCTTGTTCGGAGCCTATAAACATGGTGGTTCGTCGAGGGTCTAGCTCGACCCCCGATCCTTTTGAACCAACGAATGCATCGCAGGCTCATTGGAGTTACTGTTACATCGGAAATCGAAGCCAAGATCTTTTGGGCTTTCCCAGCAGACGGCGTATGGTCCCAAGGACTACCCATAGCTAGATTGGTGACCATCTGGGTGGGAGGTTTGACTCCATGTCTACTCGGCTCACCATTACAATATGGAAGGCTAGAGTGCATTGCAATACTCGAAAATGGCGC
Source organism: Eptatretus atami (assembly GCA_035128595.1). NCBI lineage: Eukaryota > Metazoa > Chordata > Myxini > Myxiniformes > Myxinidae > Eptatretus > Eptatretus atami. The sequence continues at coordinate 74,893,211 of CM068956.1, read as the reverse complement.
AAATACAAGAAATTATCAAATTTGTCTTTGTAGGGAAATATAAAATGGGATTTTTGAAAAATGACTGAGCAAATCACAACCAATCATGAGAAATGCATGATACGTACAAGGCACATGCTGACGTAACTGCTTCCAAGGAAAACCAGAGTTGGTGTCAAAGCCACCCAATGCTCGCCTGTTTATACATTTATCGTTTTTTAAAAGACTAGTCTAATAATATTTTTATAAAGCATTGCAGTGAAGTCTGATCCAAATAATTTTAAAGCAATATATGTATTTGTATATTGTAATCAGTAAAAAAATAGTGTGGTAGATAAAAACATTAGAAAGGAAATAACTTGCACCAAAAACTTTAACATTTTCACGCTCACGCTGACGCTGATGCTCGCCGGGGGTATCGCTATAGCTCTCTGTTCTTCGTACAGGCAAGCTAAAAATAGCAAAACATTCACTGTAATTGAATGTATGGCCTAATTGTTGATTTTCTTTCACTGTGGATGTTGATGTTCATAAAACAAACAATGTAAAGTGAAAAACTCTGCATAATATTGATCATATCTCATAAAATTTCAGTTTATAAAATATTACTTTCGTTTCACTTTTCCATTTAAAGGTTTTATTATTCATTATGCTCCTGTTTATATATTTTTATTTGAAATTCCTACTTTTGCCTTGTGATAACAAAAGGCACCCGCTCGCTGTGGGAGCAGCAATATGTAGGGGGGGGGGCAGGGAGGTCATGTTATTATTCTTATGGTTATTCATAATATGTCGGCCCAACTTCGGTGGTCAATTTAAAGTGGGCATATTTCCACAAAGTGAAACTTTCTTCTGGGACACCACAAATTTTAGCACACACCACCATAAGGCGCTATTTCCGTTACATACATACATACGTACCCACATATGCCATAGTTCCATTATATATAAGCAGAGTACCTACAGTCCTACACTACAGGTGATCTTGTTCCGAGCATTCAACACGTTCAACATGTTCTTCTGACACATCCCTTTATTTAGGCAGTATAGAGGCAACAGACCGCTGCCTCGATTGTTCCCGAAAATAAAAAATAACCTGGGTTACATGCATGAAGCAAAAACATGCATACTGCTTACGTGCATATGTAATACATTATGGTTATATATAGCTCAGATAATTCCAATTTCACCTCTCCCCCACCCCCAAAGGAAGAAAATGCCAAGACGGGTGAAAACATGTTGTTTTTTCAAAACTTGATGGAATCAAATGAAACTTGAGGAAACGTACCTTCAAAGTGTCCCGAGTCATCCCTGGAAGTTTCAGCTTCCGAAGTCAAATCTTCTCAGAGTAGTCGATGAAACAGACATACGACATACTTTCTCTCCATTATAAAGAGATTGTGCATTTTACTTATAGTGTTGCCAGTGGTTCAAGAAGCTGTTTTTTCAGGCCCCTGACCACAACTCATTGTTGGCTGACACTACCTGTATTTGCTTGTTCGTGTAGTTTTAAAATTTTGGGCCTTTGACTTTGAATGTTATCCGTGAAGTAAACAATTATTACAGCCCAATATATATATATTTTAATTAAATTCATATTCAATTTACTAAAAATGTGAATGAGCTTGGATTTCAAAAATCATAATCCTCAAACACACATTTGTTGTTGGTGTGGTGACAACTTCAGAGTCTTTTTGCTGTTTCTTTTGCAAAATATGCTGCGCGTGTGTAAAAAGATGGCGCAGTGGCAATATTTGGGATCAATTCACATCATGTGACACCCGAAGGAGTGTTGAATACTCACCGAAAGCACAACATAGCAGTCACCTTCAAAAAACGTGCCATGGGACCTTAATGGCACTTGAACCAGCTTGAATTTCTGTTCCAGAACAGGGATTGATCACAAAGAAGACATCAAAATGAAAGTGTGACTGGATCCTTCAAAAAAGGTTTTACACGACATCCATACCAAAATCCTATTTCACAGCAAATACGGATCACAGAGGAGATCATACAAAGATGGCATGAATGACAAGAACATTCAACATAGAATACACTTTTGATAACACAAGGATCCAGGGGTCTCCAACCTTTTTGGGCGGACGGCCACAAAACCAAAGTGGTGAGGGGCGGAGGGCCGCACCCAAAAAAGGACGCTAAATTCCGGAAAAAATATATATATATACAATTAATATGCGGAAATTTAAAACAAAATTAGTGCTGAATATATTTTCTTGCCAACGATATGATAAATGAATAATCGTGTTAAAAACACATGTGTCTAATATGAATCAAAATCATAATAAAAATTACAGAACGCTTGATATCATTGACCCTGACAAATTGGCAGAATTGCGGGCCGCATTGTAATGTAAACTTAATATGGCACCGCGGGGCCGCATAAATCCGTCTAAGGGGCCGCATGTGGCCCGCGGGCCGCAGGTTGGAGACCCCTGCAAGGATCATTCTGTGAAAGTAGCACACCTGATTAAAATACAGATTCTGTGATTCCACTGCGCAAATAATATGAGCTTGCAACTAAGTCGGACGTAGCTGTTTTCTCTCTCAGAAATATTTCTTCCTCAAGTAATTAGATTTGGAGATTGCAATAGTCCTTTATTACAAATTAATTAATCATGTCAATATTTGTACCCAGATGACAAGTATGTTTACAATGTCACAACTCAAATGAAACTGCTATTACATGATGTAGAAAGCTTTACACAGAGGCCACTATCATCAAGCTGTGCTGTCAACCTGAAATTAATTTCAGGGAAGTTTAATCTCCTCCTTAGTGAGGTACATCACAAGGTTTGTGATCATATACTGTATGTATATTATGTACAGTATATCAGATAATGTGCAATTCCATACTACTGTGAGTGGTGAAAGGGCCGGAACCGAGTCCCATACAGTTCTTGCTGCACGGTATTAGGAGCGATAAGTGCCGCCTGCCACGCGGAACATTATTTTTCACGAAACCTGTCCGTAACTGCATTTTCCATGCACTTGTGACAGCATGTGAAATTGCATCTTTGTAATTAGCGCTGCGAGATAGCTCTTCCTGGAGCCGCAGACAGAATGTACATTGTGGTGGTGACATCACGGCATTCGTTTCGAGTCGGAGAATGACATGAATTATCGGAGAACGACCCGAAACAGCAGGCCCAATAATAGGTTGTTTTCTTTTTCCATTTCATGCTCAGTGTGCTTTCTCTATAAATATATATATATACATACCATATATTGTTGTCGATGTCACAATCAAATCTGACTAATGCACACAACATCCAGGTCCTCAGACAGTTATTTCCACAAATGCATGTTCAGAATAGACCCATCCCCTTGTCTGGTGGGATTCTAACTCTTTGATGTGTTGGAGAAGGGTAGAGAACAGGTTCCCTTACTTTCTTAGGGGATAAGATATTCTAGTTTTGTATTTTTAACTAATTTTCTGAAATTTGTAGAATTTCTTTTTCACTTGGAAGTTGTGGGTTACAATGTGTAAACAAAGGTGGAAAAAGTCTGATTTAACGCAACTTAATTCCCAGCTACAACGCAACAAAAGGTGAAAAATATGAAAGGGGGTGTAGACTTTCTATAGGCACTGTATATGGTACAAGTCTCCCAACTTTGGCATTACCAATCCACAGATGGTAGTGAGGAGAACTTTGCAGAGTCTGCTGGGTTGGTTATGTCTTCGTCATGTCCTGATTTGATGCTTAGGTCACAGATGAAAAGTTTGTCTCGTTTCTTCATTGGTATTTTTCTTTCATACAACAGAGTGGCTTGCTCGGCCACTTCAGAGGGAAAGTAAGAATTACCCACAGTAGTGTGGGACTTGAGTCATGTGAAGGCCAGACCAGGTAGGGGACTGATTCTCATGAACACAAAGGTCCCCCCTTGAGGGAGGTTAGTGAGCTAGTTGGGTTTTATATGACAATCTGATAGCTTTCTTGATCATTTTTCTGAGGCTGGCCCACAATTACCAGATTTATTGAATGCAGTTTCACAACCTGCCATGCTCAGTTGCCAGTGCCATACCATGAAAACCATGCTCGATACTTTTTTAGAGTTAAAGGCCTAACAAGAGGGCTAGCAAGGGATTATGCAGCCTGGAAAGCAGCCATTAGGTGAACCACGGCTTCCACATGCAAGCATGGAAACGGCTGGATGATGATGATGATGATGATGATGATGATGATGATGATGATGATGATGATGATGATGATGATGATGATGATGATGATGATGATCCTGTACAACTTGCTCAAAGTGGACAATATCATTGCACAAAATTTCAGCATTGACTTTTTTTTTTTAAAGTTCTTCAATAAAAGTCTCCATCAAACATGACCCTCCCTCATAAACATGATCTGCAAACTGCTAATTAACTAGAACAACACTCAGTAGAGTGCATACCTCCTCCAGGATGAACAGTTTATGTTTTGTATCCGACTGATAGGTTGGATCTGGATCCGGACATGAACCAAAATCGAATCAGCTTGTTCTTGTCGCCTACCCAACTCGTCCACCAAGTTTTGTCATAACTAGTCCACTACTTTTTGATATATTTTTGCGATACAGTATATCGTTTTGGCCCTATCTCTCAAATGTGAAGAATCCCTTTAAAAACTCTAGTACGGTAATCCCCCATATTACGGAAACGAAGAAGTTGTGACAAAAAGTCATATAATGGAAAGCAAAATTCACTACAGCAGGAATTTAAGTTTAAAAACAGTTTTTTTTTCTCTCTTCATAAGTTTTGCATACACCACATGACCTGAGGGCAAAGTATATAAAAATGCACTTCAAGTCAACTTGCTGATTTTAGGTGTCCTCGGGTCATATTTTACAACTAGTTTGTACTGAATGTAAATTGTAAACCTTTGGAGGAGAGATGTACATACGTACTGTATTCATATTACCATAAGGATTTTTGACATTTGATATTACAGTTCACAATCAGAACTCATGCTTAAACAAAATGTCACCATCTGGGTTTAAGTTAGAGAATTTTTGAAGTATTAACGATTCTCTATATCATGAATAATTAAACAAGACGACATCATGCAGAGCTAATATTCACGACTTGGAATGGCAATGTCTTTCTTGCAAAATACTTGCAAAATCCCAAAAACAAATTTGACCTAAAAAATAATTGGTGGTTGAACTCAATGACAAAATATGCAACTTCTCTTATCTTCAAATTTCAAGTGAATCAGATGAAAATTGACAATTTTAGAAATTCGACCGAGGTTGACCTTTCGGCCAATGTGGACCTCCGAAATAATTGGTGGTTTAATTCACTGACCTGAAATATATATCCTCTTCAAATATCAAGTCAATTGGATGAAAATTGAGAATTTTAGAAACACCACCTCAGTTGATGACCTTGGGCCTATATTGACCATTTGTTCAATGTTGACCTCAAAAATAACTGGCTGGTTGAATTAATTGACATAAAATATAAATCCTCTTCAAATTTCAAGTTAATCAGATGAAAATTGAGGAATTTAGAAATCTCACCTAAGTTGTTGACCTTTGGTCTATGTTGACCTTTTTACCTTTTGACCTCAAAAACAATAGGCTTCTTCCTTATGACAAACTCTACCATGTGGTGAAGTTTTGTGAAGATCGGTTTAAAATTGTGACCGGGAGGCAACAAACAGACAAGCAGACAAACAGACAGACAGACAGAATAGCAAAATCGACTAACCAATATTCTTGAAAAATCTTTGAATAATTTTAAAGTTTCGCTTTTTCACACTCTTAAATGTTATCATTGGATACATACGTGTCCTAGCTATAAAATGATGTATGGATGGTTTATATAGAGCACCCACCCCTACTCACCATCTCCCCCCACCCCCTCGCATCCCCTTCCACCTGCTCCCAGAGGGAACTTCCGCGGTTGGGATTTCGCTCCCTAACAGCTAACCCTAACTCTAACACCTCTAAGTGCTAAAAAGTTATTGTGGCATTGAATTGACGTGATGGAAAAAAAATAAAATAGAGCACATCCTGAATGTTTGGATTATTATTTGGTCTCCATTATAGTGAACATACATAGTATTACTGTAATAGTTAAGAGTTTAAAGTAATGTACAGAGTATTGGAATAAACTTTGTTGCATTATTAAGTGTGCATATTTGTTGCATTCTCGAGTTAAGATTTTGTTCCGTAAAAACCTATCTCCACTTATATAATGGGAGTGTATGGGAGAATTGGTTTCGATTTATGGAAATTCACTTTACAGAAGGAATTTGTGGAACGTAACTCTTCCGTAAAGCGAGGGATTACCGTATCCGGATTTGGTTCTGGATTCTCACTCAAATATAATGAATTTGTCCTTGTCACACACCCAACCTGTCCACAATGTTTCATCTGAATCTGCCCATAACTTTTTTCAAATATCCTGCTCACAGACAGACAGACAAACAGGGGTGAATACATAACCTCCGTCCACCTTCAGTGGCAGAAGTAACAAGTGTAACTTTGATCAGAGGTTAGCCTGGAAGTCTCTTTCTACCCCTCCCCATAAAGCATTCATTCTTAAACTCTTTTAATATACCTTACTGCACAGATTTTATTGTGCAGTACTTTCAATAATTAATCAGTCATCGTATCTTTATGAGCTCCTTCATTCTCCTGAGTCAGTGTTGCCACATATCATGGTGGGGGAGAGAGGGAGGTGTGAGACATTTAGCATGGGTAAAGCAATTTTCAGGCCACCCTGTAGAATCACCCATGTATTTTGGATTTTAGGATTGCTTTGTCAGTAGAGTGTTAGGACTGACCAGCCAGGTCATAGAATTTAAATCACTTGTACAACAAGCAGTTTACCCACCCCCCAGTGGATTTTTGTATGTGAATTATGTGCTGAATAAAGTATATGCTGTCTTGCAATAAAACCTGCTGGATGGACTTGATGTGCTTACGTGCAAGAGGCAGGACGTTCCTGGACGGTACCCAAATGAAACACCCGCTCCCTATGCGAGAGTAATGCCCCTCCCTCCAGTGGGGGTCAATAAAGTACTTTCACGATGCCACGCGTACAGTGCAGAATTGAAAGTCATCTTCACAGCTGACTTGTACCACCCTCTGCCACCACCACGAGGTGGTGCCTTATTCATCGAGGTTGATGACATACAAACATCATGTTTTTCACTTTTATTATATAGATTATGAAGATGCTCCTGATAGTAAGGCACATATTATTATTATTATTACTATGACTATGGGACCAAGCCATCTGGGCTGGAACCCTTCTTTTCTTCTTTGGATAATCTTCAAAGGGCTCTTCTAGCCAATCACGAAGATGATCATTTTGTGTACGTGTGTATCTAGATGGGTGCGAGTCCAAACTCATGTTGTTAATATATTTATTCAGATGATTCTGGAGTTGTTCTAGGGTGTCAATACTTACGACACTAGCAAAAATGTTGTTCCAATCGGGTATGGAACGTTGAACATTGGTTAATAGTGTTGAAGGGTCACATTATGACGTTTCTGTTTTTGTGTTTTTTTGTGTTAAAGAAAGCACTTGCAGAGATAACCATTGTAAGCCACTGTAAGATCTTATAAACCATTGTAAGTCTGCTGGCAGTACGCCTCAACGAAAGACATTGCCGTTCCAAGTCGTGAATATGCTGGAAACACTGCTTGTCTTGCGGTAGTCAGTCATTGTAGACAAACCTGGCCCCTCAATGTTGGATTCTCCAATCTCTAGATGTCCGATTTGGATTGGGGCGTCACAAACACTTAAGCAGTATTCCACACGAAGTCTGACTTGTAGGCAGCTTCCCAGAAGGACGTTGGGGGGGGGGGGAGTGGGGGGTGCTCTCTGGTGTTGTGGCGAAGAAATCCCAGTTGATGGTTTCCCTTCCTTGAGATTGCATCAATATGAATCGTCCATTTAAAAAGTCATTACTTATGAGCACTCCAAGGAATTTGTGGGAGCTGCACTGCTGGAGAGTGATGTTGAAAATGGAATATATTATTCCATATGCTCCTTCTCTGAAACTGCTTAACCAATCGATGTGAAACTATAAATATGTAATCTACTATACATGGGAACTATAGTTTGGATTGAATTTTGGATCGAAGCAAAAACGTTTAAAATTCTTCTTCTCCGAAACCGTTCAACCAATCAATATGAAACTTTAAATATTTGATTGACTCCCCATGAGAAAAAAATTAACAATGATGTCATCGGTCACGTGGTGTGGTAACCATATTGGATCAAAGCAAAACCATTAAAATTCTTCTCTGAAACCACTCAACCAATCAATGCAAAACTTAAAATATGTAATCTACTACACATGGGAACTATAGTTTGATAAAAAGAATGTCATTGGTCACGTGGTCTGGCAGCCATAATGGATCAAAGCAAAAACCTTTTAAGTTAATCTTCTTTGAAACGGCTGAACCGATCAATGAGAAACTTAAAATATGTGATCACTTACCAATTGGAACTATAGTTTGATTTAAAAGAAGCAGATACAAAAAACAAAATGGCCACCAGGGATGCCTATATACTGGAACACACAACCAAAGACAGACCAGAAAAGGGATCATTAATCCATTGAGCAACAAACTTCCAAAAACAGGTGCAAACTAGAGGGGGAGCACTCGGAGAGTGCAAAACCTCCGCCGCCAATACTGCTGGGTCACTCAAGTGAACCTTATATCTTATTCATTAAATATGATGTCAACAGTGCTGACAGTTATAGTTCTTTTCTCCAACATTTTTTTTTGGGGGGGGGGTTGGAAATCACTTAAAACAAATGTAAAAATGCAAAAAAAAGAACGAAATTTTGTTGAAAAAAAAGTTGCTAAATTTTTTTTCTCTCACAATTTTTTTTTGGGGGGGGGGTTGGAAATCACTTAAAACATGTAGAAATGCAAAAAAAAATTTTTCTCTTAATTTTTGGGGGGGGTTGGAAATCACTAAAACATGTAGAAATGCAAAAAAAAATTTTTTCCTCTAAATTTTTTTTGGGGGGGTAACAATTTTTTTTTGGGGGGGGGGGGTTGGAAATCACTTAAAACGTAGAAATGCAAAAGAAAATTTTTTTGGGGGGGGGTAACAATTTTTTTTGGGGGGGGGGTTGGAAATCACAAAACATGTAGAAATGCAAAAAAAAAAAAAATTTTTTCTCAATTTTTTTGGGGGGGTTGGAAATCACTTAAAACGTAGAAATGCGAAAAAAAAATTTCTCTATTTTTTGGGGGGGGGGGGTAACAATTTTTTTGGGGGGGGTTGGAAATCACTTAAAACATGTAGAAAGCAAAAAAAAAATATTTTTTTTCTCTAACAACTTTTTTTGGTGGGAGGACCAAGTCCAAAATTAATGGTATGATCCTTGGACCATACCTACCCCCCCACCAAGTTTCGTCAAATCCCGAGGAGTTTTCCGTAATACTGTTCACAAACAAACAAACAACAAACAAACAACACACAAACAAACAAACAGAAAGGGGTGAAAACATAACCTCCATCCATCTTCGAAGATGGCGGAGGTTAATTACAGATACAACACAGGAAAACGAAACAGAAACAAACACAGCCCCAATGATTGCAAAGAAAGAAAAAAAAGGACAATTACAAAAATAAATATCAGATATATTCTGACAAATGGGAGAATGACAAAAGAGCAGGAAGATTTTTTTTTTAAAGCTTGACAGAACAGGGATCGACAAGAAAGGCTCTTTAAAATGGCTAAGAAGAGGTCAAATTAATTGGGATTGAGAACGAGTCATCATCAATGTCCAAGACCAAGGACACAACACTAATGCCTTCAGAAAATGATGGTATTAAGCCAATCGGACAAATGCAGGTTTTGTGGGGAAGAAACAGAAAGTACCAGTCATCTTTCGGGATGTTAAAAACTCATGTCAGAACAGCCGTACACAGAAAGACATGGCAGCTTCTGTAGAGCAATCCACTGGCACATCTGCAAACACTTCAACATCCCAGTCCCAGAACAATCATGGAAGCACAAACCAAGTCCAATCTTTGAAAATGAACATGTAATGCTCATGTATGACAAGATGATCCCGTCAAGTGTGAACATTGCAAACAAAGCACTGTGTCCGGACATGGTGCTCAACCACAAAAAGGAAAAGTCGGCATTGTTGATTGAGGTTTCAGTTCCCAATGACTTTGGACTAAATGCCACTGAAATTATGAAAATGATCAAATACCAGGATCTGAAAAATGAGGCCAAGAGGACTTGGAAATTGAAGAAAGCTGAAATTATTCCAGTGATAGTTGGAGCGACAGGAATGATGAAGAAAACCCTTACTGAGTACTTAAAAATCATTTTCGGGAATATCACTCCAAACGAGCTACAAGTGGAGGCTGTCAGAGCTAGGTTCAGTGAAGATTCTGAAAAAAGCCTTGGAACGAGGCTATGAGAACAAAACTTCAACAGTTTGGTTCATGAATAATGATCCTTTACCAAATTATAGGAGGTGGAGATTTTGAGTTCTGGGAGAACTCCCTTCCACCTCCTAAAATCCACAAATGGAGATAACAACCAACTGGAAGTGGGTAATATCTCAACGTTGCACCATTTTCTACCTTGTCAAAACAGGCTAATTTTAACACAACCAGAAGTGACGTCATCAATCGAAGTGGCCATATCTTCTGAACCAAGTGCTCCAGACACCTGGGAGTGGCATTATTGTGAACCTTAAAGAATAGACATCATTTTGGGCCAACCGGAAGTAATGGCATCGTCATTGAAAGGGTCTGCTTGGGCCCCGGCATCACTGCTTGCAGTTATATTTATTATCACTATTGTTGCTATGAACTATGCAGAATTCAGAGAAAAATATATTAAAAAGCAAAAAGTACATTTTTTCCAAGTCAGCCCCATATAACGTTTCTCCTGTCGATGTTGTTCCACTTTTACGCCTTTGATGATGTAGAGAACAAAGATTTGCTTTAAGTCACAACGTTCTGCTTTTCAGTCGAGACATTGCAACATTCAATTTTGAGATATGAGCTGTCGAGAAATTGCTTGCATCACACGGAGATTTGTCAAATGAACATGTAATGGACCTCGAATCACAGTGAGCTGATGAATAAACTTCATGTTGAAACACCACTCCAGCAAACGTCAACAACAACGTGAATGTCAGAGACTTTTCAGCTTATTGAAGAAGCAATCTAGATATTTTCAGTGAGGATGATCCGAAGAGAGACCGCAGTTCCCAACTTGCTGAGCTGGTGGCTGATGCCATTAACTGTTACAAAGACCTTTATCCACAGAAGAAAAGAGAGTCAGTCCAACAGTCTTAGGATAAATTATTCAAGATCGAACCAAAGCAGCAAGAGAAGACACAAGAGTTTACACATTCAGTTTCACCTACAGTTTCATCCGTGGATGAAGAGGGAGATGAACCTACCCCTTTGTCCCCATAAATACAACACACTATAAGCAAGCTTCGCAACCATCCCTGGTGAGTGTACATGTTATTTATACTTTATATTAAAATAACATTTAAACATGTACATGTACTGTATATCAGCTTATGTTGTCATTTATTATCGACAATATTCCTGAGTTAAGTGCCAGAGAACGTAACTAGCCTTTACACATGGGTTCCTATGGGAAAAATGGATTCGCTTTAAGCGAGACTTTCCAGGAACGCAACCCCGACGTTAACCGGAGCCAAAGTGTAATTCCTACCTCAATCCTCCAAAGGTGTAGGCCGGCATCATGGCCCATCCGTATACCATCCAAATTCAGTTCTGGCATCGTGGAAGTTCCTGCAGCACAAAAATGGTGCAAGCTGGTACATTTTACTGTCGGTACATGGAAAAGATGATACATAAAACAACAACAGATAATAACAGATAAAACAGGAGACATTGAATATCCCAGAGTTGCACAAGTTTCTTCGAAGAACTTGCTTTCTGATCATGTTTGAGATGACACTGAAGAAGAAATCCATGCTATATGAGGATCTTCCTCCACCACCACCACCACCACAACTTTACTGGCCCCAATTAGTCACACGCTCTTGTGGAATCAACGAGGAACATGTTTGGTCTAAGTCTTTCACAAACCGGCTGACTTGGCCTGGTGTTCAAATGAAGGTGGGAGGAATTTGGAATTTGGTGAGGATGACAGCAACACCATGATGTGTATGGATATGCTAAATTATTCATTAATCACATAATCGTTTTTGATATTTCTCAGTTATGGAGGCTTGAAGTTCGTTTGACAATAATATTTTCAAATAGTTTTAAAGAGCTGACCATGCCACATTTAAGAGAGGGTTAACACCAAGGACATGTATATATGTATATATATATATATGTATATATATATATATTTATATGCAGCCTGTGGCTGGCTGCTTGGCTGCATCATTTTCTGGGGGTATGGCTATGCCGCTGATGCAATGCCCCCCCATTACCAGTGAGCTGGTACTCATTTACCAGACATGCAACAGACAGTCCCAGCACAGCGGCAAAGGGTACATGCCATCCCTATTCCAAGAACGTCCCCTACCACCATTGACAACTGGCATCCAGTTGCTCCAACTCAATTCCTTGAAGATTGCAGAACACTTCATAGCTCATTGAACTATGGAGGAAATGAAGGATTGCCATGATCCCAAACAGTTTGGAAACATAAAAGGTGGATCAACCTCACACTGCCTGATTAATATCGTGCACACACTTCATTGGCATGCAAAAACATCGGAATCAATTTCTTCAATGATGCGAATAGACTTCTCCAAAGTGTTTGACCATATTGATCACACGATGGCTTTTTCAAAACTCCTACAAATGGGAGTTGAATCATCTCTTGTTCCTTGGATAAGCGACTTCATTTCTAATCGCCAACAGTGTGTTAAGTACCTGGGAAATTGCTCTGAGTGGATATGTGTGGATGCTGTAATTCCCCAGGGAACTAAGTTGGGGCACATTGTATTCCTTGCCATGATTAACGATGCCGGTTGCAGTGAAGTTGCTTCTGGCATACATTGATTAAAATGTCGACGATCTGACATTTACTCTCTCTCTCTCTCTATCGAGTGCAGCCTGTGGCTGCTGGTTGCATCATTGGTTGGGACGCGGCTATGCCGCTGATGCAGTGTCCCCCTTACCAGTACACTGGTACTCATTTTGCTGACCTCGGAAGGATGACAGGCTGAGTCAACCTCCTGGTGCATTAATTCAGCGGCCAACGGGGCTTGAACTCAGGACCCTAGGATCCCAAACCGCCACCCTAACCACTAAGCCAACACCAGGCTTTGACATTTACTGAAAAGCGTAGTACTCGTATGGAATGTCGTGTGCAAGCCATTCTCGAGCAACTTCACAATTTACATGCAGATAATGGAATGTGCCTTAACCTCCAAAGTTGTGCAATTGTTGACATCTGTTTAGCTCGAAACAAATCATGCCCTTCCAACTTGTCACTGAATGATGTGACAATCCAAAATTATAATATCGTTGTGGGAATGACTTCTAGGGGCTAACTTTTACAGAGGACAGGTTAGTTATTACCACTATTAAATGGATTAGCATAAGCATGACGTAATTTAATTGTGGTATTAGATATGCGCCGTTTTGGGCATAGAAAGATGTCATCTCCCCCTGTTTGTGTCTAAAACCGCCATCCCTCAAAACCCCTTTTTAATGTCCTTTCCTTTGTAAATTTGGCCCTTTAAAGTGACCTGTTAGGCAATCAGGCATGAGTTTGGGTGGGAAAAGCAGGAGTTTAGATCCCGACCGAAGCAGAGGAGTTTTGATCCAGACTGAAGGAGAGAAATCAATCTCAATTTTCAGTGCTATGCTGATGATGATGATACCCAGATTGACACAAGCCGGTTGCTAGATGTGGTGGGAGAGGATTTACGGGGTTTGAACTTCGTTTATACGCAGCACAAGGCTTCGGGGTAGCATCATTGGCTGAGGGTGTGGCTGTGCCACTGATGCAATGCCCTCTGCTGGTCAGGGCAGGAATTCGGACTTTGGCAATGGTGTCGGCAATAGCTCACCAATTTTTCGCAAAGGACACCATGGGATCTTTAACATCCACTGACAAATGCTGGTAGAAAGGATACGAGTTCAACATCCATCCAAGGGATGGCACACACATTGATGAATCACCCTGACTGTGGAGCACCAGGATGACAGTTTAGAGCTGGGTCGGGATTCAAACCAAGGCTAGACAGCTATGAAATTAGTGTGTGTACCTCTCGGCCATCCTGTCAGCTGAGGGTTTAAAATTTAAATGAACGCCACCCTCCCCCCAGAACCCTTCCACCCCCAATAAATGTGGCCAGATTTTTTCAGATTAATTCCTTATTGCTTCTTCAAGCAGCATCAATGGTCCCTTGGCGAGATTAGAACATTATAAATATTGGCAAATAAAATACTGATGGATACTAAAACAGCAACAACGAGAACATACCTCCACCAGGCTGAACAGTTTCCATTTTGGATCCCACTGACCTGGATTCAGACCTGAACCAAAATCGAATCAGCTTGTTCTTGTCACCTAACCAACTCATCCACCGAGTTTTGTCATAACTCGTTCACAACCGTTTCAAATGTCGTGCTATCTATTGTTTTTGGCCCCATCTCTTTATGGTGAAGAATCACTTGAAAAATTATTGTATCTGAATCTGGATCTTCACCAAAATCGAATCAATTTCTTCTCATCACACACACAACTTGTCCACCAAATTTTGTCTGAATCTGTCCATAACTTTTTTAGATATCCTGCTGACAGACAGACAGATATGAAAACATAACCTCCACCCACCTTCGGGAGCGAAGGTAATTATAATGCTCCGAATAAAACAGACGTGTATTTTCAAGCGACATCAAAATTCCGTCAGACAGAGAGACATAGAGAGATTAAGTATTCAGCTTGGTATTTTTAGCCGTGTCTCGGCTACGCGAGACGTGGCTCTAAGAGAGCTCCGCGTTGTTCTTCTTCTTCTTGTGAAGACAAAACCTTTAGGACGCGGCTTTTTATATTACCAAGGATCCGGATCTCGCTTAAACTACTAAACA
>CM068956.1:74861050-74876566 GCA_035128595.1 Eptatretus atami | reverse complement strand
AAATCATTATTGATGAAGTTTTGAAATATAACTTTTTATTAATGCTTTAAGTGGTCACTCAGGGGCACAGTAGTTAACTTTGGAAGATTGATCAAATGACAGAACTATTACACTCGAGTAATAGTCTGAGTTGATTTGGACATATTGGGTCAAGGATAGTATTGTAACGTTGGAAGGGGGTACCTACTAGCTGGGATGCTCAGTTAGCTTGGTCCGCATGCTTGCTTAGGCTCAATCATTTTCTGTAGCTAGGGACCCATTAGAATAAAGTCATCCTGTTTTATCCACATGCTTTTTGAAAAAAACAGAGGGCTATTCTAATCGGCTGCGTCCGTCTGTCCATATATCTCCTAAACGGTTGTGCAGAAATTAATCAAACCTGGTCGTTATAATCACCACATGGCACGAAGCGGTAGAGCAGTATCATTTTGGCCGTGCCCTCGAGGGTGGGGTCAAAAGATCATCCACTGAAAAATGTAAATACGGGCACATTTTAAAACATTTTAGGGTGGGTGGGGACTTCAGGTCACAGGCGTCAAAACAGAAGAAAAACTAGAGGGGGAGCACTCGGTAGAGTGCAAAACCTCCGCGCCAATACTTGCGGGTCACTTAAGTGAACCTGATATCCTATTCATTGTAGGTCAAAACGGATCAGACTCTACTAACCACGATTTAATAAACTAAACTAGATTGACGCGCATGTAGAAATGCCCAAAAAAAAAATCGAAATTTTTTTTGTAAAAAAAGTTGCAAATTTTTTTCTCTAACAATTTTTTTGGGGTTGGAAATCACTTAAAACATTGTAGAAATGAAAAAAAAAAATTAAAATATTTTCAAATAAAAATGGAAATTTTTTGAAAAAAAGTTGCAAAATTTTTTTTTCTCCAACAAATTTATTTTTTTGGTTGAAATCACTTAAAACATGTAGAAATGCAAAAAACAAAATTCAAATATTTTTTCAAAATGGCCGCCATAAGCGGTTAAATATGGCCACCAAAATTGGACTTTGGACCAAGTCCAAAATCTAATGGCATGATCCTTGGACCATACCTAATCCCCCCACCAAGTTTCGTCGAAATCCGTCGAGGAGTTTTTCCGTAATACTGTTCACAAACAAACAAACAAAACAAATAAACCAATGTCACCCTTAGGGTGACCCGTATCTTGCCAAAAGGTGACCACGTGTGACTTCTTTAAGGTCACACTGAGGTGAACAGAGCTGCTACCACCAGGAGCGACTCCTTAAGGAATATCTGCCTACGAGAGATTCCGATGAGAATCGTTCTACAGAGTAACATGAAAAATATGTGTTTGCCTCATAACGTCACCAAATGACGTCATAATGTCTCAAGCTTGACATATCTAGAAAGCACTCATCGAGGGGTTCAATTTGAGGTACTACACGATATGGTTCCTAAACTTGAAAATTTGACCTTGGGTCAAATATGTTTGACCACAGGTGCTAACATGAAGGTCAAGGCCAATCGCCACCAAAAACCAATCAGCTGAGCGCCAGACCATATACTACATTCCCATAAGTTTGGAGACGATTCGATTAAAATTACTCAAAAATAAGGTTTCGTCGACTCCCCTGATTTGCGACAAAGTGACCTTGACCTTGACCTTGACCTTCAAAATTTTATGCGCTGAAAGGGACCTCTATAGGCCTCTGATATGCGAAGTTACAAAAATTTCCAATGATAACTGTGCTCTGCAGAGTGATTTATACGTGATTACAGACCAAAAAAAAAAAAAAAAACATATGAAGGTCAAGGCCAATCGCCACCAAAAATTAATCAGCTGAGCGCCAACCATGAACTATATTCCCATGAAGTTTGAAGACGATCCGATCAAATTACTCAAAAAATAAGGGTTTCGTCGACTCCCCTGATTTGCGACAAAGTGACCTTGACCTTTGACCTTGACCTTCAAAATTTTATGTGCTGAAAGGGACCTCTATAGGACTCTGATATGCGAAGTTACAAAAAATTTCCAATGATAACTGTGCTCTGCAGAGTGATCGATACGTGATTACAGACAAACAAAAAATAAATAAAGAAATAAATAAATAAATAAAAGCTGACTACCATATCTTGCAAAAACTTCGTTTTGGCAAAGATAATAAACAGACAGGGTGAAAACAGTAACCTCCGTCCATCTTCGATGGCGGAGGTTAAAATAGCACCGCAAAGCGGGCGTAACCCTCAGCCCCTTGACGCAAACCAATTTCAACATGGTTGGCCATATTGAAAATCGCAGCACGCCCATTTTCGAAAGAACCTTCCTCTACTCAACCCCAACACACTCTGCAAAAATGGATTTAATCGGACAAGGCGTTCTCGAAATGACGGAAACCAATTTCAAGATGGCTGCCGTGGCGGCCACAGTGAAAATCGCAGCATGCCCATTTTGGAAAGGAACCTCCTCTACTCAACCCCATTATACCTCGCCAGATAAAATCAATGTGTGAAGCCGTTCTCACAGTTATTGCTGGAAACCAAATTCAAGATGGCTGCCCTAGCCGCCATATTTTGGATATTGGATTGTGCTGTATATCGAAGGAACCTTCCTCTAACCACCCCCATTATACCCCCATGAAAATAAAATCAATCTGTCAAGCCGTTCTCAAGTTATTGTCCGGAAACCAAATTCAAGATGGCTGCCCTAGCCGCCATATTGGATATCGCATCGCACTGAATATCGAAAGGAACCTTCCTCTAACCAGCCCGATTATACCACACAAAAATGAAATCAATCGGTCGAGCCATTCTCAAGTTATTGTCCAAAAAACCGAAGTATGAACTTTGACCTCTGTGACCTTGAAAAGTAGGTCAAATCAAAAACCCGGTTATATATCATGTATCCTCATCAGATATACCTGTGATAAAAATTTGGCGATGATCCAGCATTCGTTCAGGAGAATAGCCATTTCTAGGTTTTCAGTTTTGGCTCCCTGGTGGCCTAGCCGAGAATCAAATTGCGCTCATTATCGAAAGGAACCTTCCTACCCAGCCCAACACATACTGCAAAAATGGATTTAATCGGACAAGGGTGTTCTCCTCGAAATCGACGGAAAACAATTTCAAGATGGCTGCCATGGAGGCCACATTGAAAATCGCAGCGCGCCCATTTTCGAAAGGAACCTTCCTCTACTCAACCCCAACATACCCTGCAAAAATGGATTTAATCGGACAAGCGTTCTCCTCGAAATTGACGGAAACCAAAAGTTGACAGACGCCCGGACGGACGCCCACCGGACAACGCCTGTGACGACAATACCCCTTAGCCAATTCGGGCTGAGTGGAATGAGAACAACAATCTTCGATGTCGCTACATCGCCAGATATGCCTCTGCCCACATTATTACCTCATGATACAATATTTGTACTAAGTTTGATTTAAATCCCTGAATCCAGATTTAAGATATTAAATAATTCTGGCTGCCAGAACATGCATCCGATCAGGTTGAAATTTAAAACATATATCCACATGTCTAACAGATCATAACTGTGGCGTTTCACATCAGGTGATGAAGCGGTTCAAGAGAATTTTGTTTTAAAGAATTTCATTCAAACAATATGGCTGCCAGACCATGTGACCTATTAATTAGTCATGAACACCCTGATATCCCCAAGGCTTGGGGAACATGCAAGTGAAGTTTCCCCTCGATCAGTCAAGTCGTTCTTGAAAAGAAGATTTTAAAAAGTTTATTCTTCAAAAAAATAATTGCTGCCGAACCATGTGACCTATGACATCATTGGTGGAGAACATTTTCTGTCATGGATAGGGGATCACACCTATGAAGTTTTGACTCGATCTGTTCAGCCGTTACAGAGAAGATTTTTGAAGGTTTTATGTTAAAAACAATATGGCTGTGACCGATGATGTCATCAATTTTTTTTTCCCCAATTACAATTTAGCCCGAGATGACCCTCAAAAATTTTCATACTGATTGGATAAAGTGTTTAGCATATGCAATTATGACATCATAACAAAGCCACATATATGACAACAACAACAAAAAAAATCAGACTTATTCCCCATGGGGAGTACTTCACATGTGTCAAGTTTCAATTTTTTCCATGGAGCGGTTTCGGAGAAACAGAGGTCCAAAGTTTTTCCTTTTTTCCAACATGGCTGCCACACCACTTGACCTATGATGTCATAGCTATCATAAAAACATTCTACATGAGTAGTCGCATCGATGGTAAAAATTTCGTGAAATCTCTATGGTGAAAAAAAAACACCATGCCGCCCCGCTTCGATCAGACACCTGACCCATGACGTCCTCTTTATCAAACCAAATTCAGAATGGGTGGCGAATCACATCTTTGGAGTTTTGCATTGATCGGATATTGGTTTTTGTCCAACATGGTTGTGAGACCATGTGACCGATGATGTTGAAATTTTCAACCAATATTCCCCCTGCCAAGCTGATCATGTTTAAAAAATATTATTTCTCTGAAACTGCTTAGCCTTTCGATGCGAGACTTTGTAGGGATGATCCACTACTGTTGCTGCAAATATTTTATTGAACACTGACATTCATGAGTCACATAATGTGGCAGCCATGTTGGTTTTAAGGAAATGATTAAACAATTATTTCTCTGAAACCGTTTAACCGATCAATACAAAATGTTGAAGTTATGATACACTGCTCTTCGTGCATACACTTGACGTAGAAATGATGTCAACAGCCACATTGGCGTCAAGGAAAATGTGGAAAAAAAAAATTGTATTTCAGAAACTGCTGTAGCGATCGACACAAAACGTGACTTCTCAATTATTAGCTCACCTGGAACTTAGTTCCAGGGAGCTTATGCGATGGCGCATCATCCTTCCATCCATAAATACTTGCAACTTCTTCTCTGAAACTACACATACGATTTCGATGAAACTTTACCACAACCTTCAGCACCATGTATGTACCAAAGTTTGTTCATGGTATTTACACAAATTAAAAAAAATTAACAAATAAATCAATAAATCGGCCCCTTGGGGAGTCTATGGGGGTTGCCCCCCTCCCCCCCAAATAGGTATTGGCTTTCTTTTCAGAAACTACACATGCAATTCTGATGAAACTTGACCACAACATTCATTACCCGTGATGTACCAAAGTTTGTTCGCGGCATCCAAACTTCCATTAATTTGGTCATTCATGAAGCACATCACCTTGTTGAAGTGGGTCCACATTAGAGAGCACTGCATCGATGCAACAGTACATTGTGTGAGGTAGAATACCAATAGAAAATCAAGTTAGAGTTTGCATGATCATTTAATAATAATAGCTTGTGAAGTATGGGATAACATGCAACGTGGAGTACTGCTGCGGTTCTGTAAAACCACTGTACAACATGAGTATTCTGTCAAACCACATGCCTCTAAGGCAATGGCACACAACATACAGTGATCCCAAGGCAGTTATTTCAATAGTATATGTCTTGGATAGTCCCTTCCATATGTCTATTGGGTAAAAAAAGGGGAAAGATACGTTACGTGGGACTCTCGTAGTTAGGTATTTTATATTTCTTATATCCTCACTTTAACCTTTAACCTTTTCTTTTCCGTTACAGGAATCATGCAAGCACGCATGCCATGCAAATAAGAATGAGCAATACGCTACAAGCATTTCCAGCATGTTCGTGCTGTGGGTGCATCCGGCCAACCGCACCGGTACATCGTTTTGTTGGAGTGTGCGCGCACATTCCCAACCACCACCTCACCTCAGACTTCACCCCGCTCACCAAACCTCACCATGTTCACCGCAGCCGCTTTCTACAACTGGAAAAAATACCCCCACAACAACCCAGGCTAAATCCAGACTTTTATTCACCATTTCACTACGAGAACCACGTGGCACTCGGCCCTCACTATGGACTCCACATGGCAATCAACACTCACTACGGACGCCACATTGCCACCACCTCTCATGAAGAATTTAAAGACAAGAGCGCCCTGCTCTATAACCACCATAACTGCCCCATGGTCATCAAATCCATACCGAAACTTCAAGGGACCCGGAGGGGAAGCGGATCGAGCTGTTCCAGGGCAGAACGCAAGACGCGGATATGCACTGCAACTCATGGAGGGACCCACGGGTAGCGCAGGGATTTCACTACAATCCCATGTTAGAATGAAGGGCATCGCACATTTGGGGATGGAGCACACGTCCAGAGACCGTGGCCCCATGAAAAGCTCGGGGCTCCGAACCATGCCAAGGTCGGCGAGTGACCGAGTCATTTTCCGGCTCCGAGGCCCAGCAGGGCATGGCTACAGCCAATAGAGGAGCAGGATCTTGCTTGCAGCTCATAGAGATCCGATCCTCGGCCCCTCCCTTCATCCGGGCCCATAAAAAGGGCAGTGCAGGGTCAGTTACTCTCTTTTGGGGCACGCACTTTTGGGTCACATTCTCTTTTGGGTCACATTCTTTTTGGGTCAGTCGCTCTTCCAGTCAGCCTGCTCATGGGTTGTTCAGTCAGCCTGCTTGTCTGCATGAGTCCATCCTGTTCACCCTGCTCGCTGGTCACTGCTGCTGCTCGCCTTCGTGTCCAAGGATATCGGTGCTGCCACCGAAGAAATGCGGAGCTGGACGGGATTGACAAGCAGGCAGTCAGCGAGCTGGTCGGCGCAGAGTGAAAGGCGCCGTGAGTCCCCGTAACCAAGCGGGGAGGGGGAATCATACACTACTGCCATGAGGTGGGGCCACTCCGTCTGAGTGATCTCCAATAGGTGAAGACATTTACACAGATAGAATCAGGACTTTCTCCTTCCGCATCTTCTTCTTCCATCTTTCTTTCTATCTACCTCATCTACTGTGGACACATAAAATAACATTAACGCGGTCGAAGCCCGACTGGTCTATTACGGGCCAAACCGAAGGAGCGAATGTACTGACTTGCATTCACATTTTCCTCTTGCACAACGCTGGACCCCCCACGTCACAGTACACCACACCTCCCACTCCCACATCTTAGACATAATCAGTATTCTTCCCACCTACCTCTCCCTAAGTGTTCTGGGTTGCATTGGTCTGCCGCCCATGTCTGATATTGAGAAGACGTTTACCCTCACCTGCTTTCTTTCTCTCTCTCTCTCTCTCTCTGGGCTATATCTAATCTTCATCAGGTGTGTGTGTGTGTGTGTGTGTGTGTGTGTGTGTGTGTGTGTGTGTGTGTGTGTGTGTGTGTGATGGTGCCTGTCCGAACATAAGTTATTTAAGATTGAAGAAGATATACGGGATAACTCTGCTCTGTGTCTGATTTGTAAGATTGCTCGTCTTTTGTTGCACCCCACAAATTCCTTGCTTTCCCTGCTGTACATACCAATAAAACCCATTCACTGTGCCACATACCTTTCCTTGGTTTGGTTGTAAATAAATACCCTGTATAGAAATGTTCCCAGCTCGTTTTCCTGTTTTCCTTCAATGGTACCGCATAGCTCGCACCCTTGCTTAGCCGGGACGTTATTCCACAAAGATTCGCTTTGTAGCCGGTACATCCTTGACAGTTCCGTTCAGCTGCACCTAATCCGGTAGGTAATATGGTTAACACAAGTAGGTATTGAGGGCGTGTTCCCCGGTAATGAGGTTACGTGACCCTTAGGTAAATGGTATATTAGACGGTGGACCCTACGTCACGTGCTTGAGTTATTGGCGTTCGCGCTCCAGTTATTGGCGTTCACGCTCCAGTTATTGGCGTTCGTGCTCGATTAGCGACCCGCCGCGTCACGAAGTTATTCGTATGCGACGGCCTGCGATTCTTGTGAGTCCAGCGAGTAACCCAAGGCAGTCCATAGGTCGTGGCCTCCCCCGTGACCATTGTGGTTTCATATGACCAGATGAAACCACAACAGTATTTGCCATATGAAGTCTGATAGGATGGTGTAGAGGTGGTGCACTTATCATGGAGCTCTCTAATCTGTGTTCTATTCTGAACCAGACTATAAACTTTCAGATTGGTGCTTCACGCATCTTTTGGTGGTCGTTAAAGATCCCATTGTGTTTTTCATGACTAGTAAGTTAGTTATCGCTGGGACCTTGAACAAATTACCTTCAGCCGAAAGTCAGGCCTGATCAGCCGGTTCGTGAAAGACTTGTGCCAAACTTCCCCCAAACTCGACTCCACAAGAAGGTGGGAATAATTGGGGCTGCAAAAGTAGTTTTAATAGGTTGTCGTAGTAGTGGTATGTGATAAAATGTAATATTTGGCATTGTATAATGAGATTTATGTATGATTGTGCATGAACCTGGAGAGATGATAGTAAATACCATATATCATATATATATGTTGAGAATAGTTATGTTGTGATACATCCTGAATTTCTGGATTGACCGACTGGACACAACTGAGGTTGTGGACCCATGTTTGGAGAGGTAATGGGCTCTTGGAAGAAGGAAACAAAACCAAGCTGATGATCCAATCAGAAGAAGAAAAAAAATCAAATCGGCCAATCAGTTAAAAGCAGTTGTCACTAAATTTGCGATCAGTATATTCTACTTTAGGAATACAATTATTATGTTTAAAGTTGCAACAAGGATGATGGTGTGGTTGAATTAGTAATGTGATAACATCACTTAAATGTTGATTCACAAGGTAATGCTTTGTAAATAGCTGTTACTGTTCAAATAATTGTTCAGGAGGAACGGTTTAATAAGCAAAATATAAGCTGTGTGTTCCACCTCTTTTGGGATTATGCACCCCATCTGGGAATTAATCACATCAACACATGACATGTGACCTGTAGGTTGCTGTTTACAGTTTTTCTTCGTCAAGCACAAGCTGATTTCTGATACCATCCAGGTCCATGACAGAGCGAGCCTTTGCCAAATCCCCAATAAACCTTTATGTCCAGACAGACGATGTCCACCCTCTCTAATGTCTGTGTCTAAAACCGCTTCTTCCTTAACCCTTTCGAATCTGTCTAATATTCCTTTGGGGAGACTAGCAGTCTCGCGCGCTGTGAAAGACACCAGTTTAAGCGCGACTATGCTGCCAGGAGCTCCAGGGGTGAGCCGCGAAATGCAGAGGTGTGCCTCCGCACGAGTGACACCTGCACAGCCAATGGGCGCAGAGCGAGCAGACATCATGGGGTAGGAGGAAGCCCGAGGTGATAAAGGTGGGCACAAGAGGAAATCGTGTGAGATGCATGTGGGCTTGACGAGAGAAGCTGCAGAAGGTCTTTGCCATGCATCATGCTCACAGCACTGTTTCCCCGATCGAGCGTCTGACAAGCCGTGCCCAAGATTTACCTTTTCTCACCAGCTGGTTTGTGATGTGCTGCATGGTTGCACACTGGGTTTCATTGTGCCCGCCGAGGTGCAATTACGGTATTCCTGTCTGTGTCCCATCCATTCTTCCTATGTCCTCTCGTAGAATGAATGAGGCCTTAAGACTTGGGCAATTAAGGATCTTTCAATTGTACGTTGTTTTGGGGGCAGGTAGTGAGTTTTTAAATGTTAATCATTTGCTTCCCTCATTGTAATCCCTGCCTCATTTTGAAATACACCATTACAATTCACTTGGTCTTCTAATTGCCACGATCGCACAAGTCCATTGAAGGACAGATTGGGTTTGGGACGATCAGCATCCAGTGCAAGACCATGCCGGCGTCTGAGCAACCACCACTCGGGTTACTACTTTTGGAATTTCAGATGCCCAAGCATGTTTGCCCGATTGGTTTCAGTTCAACCACGAAGTAGGTAATGTGGCAAAAATGTGCCTGGGACTCTGCTTGGAGAACCAAACTCAGTTGGCCAGTGTGACCACGTTCATCGGTTCATCAAGATTCGAACCAGGGCAACTGGGGCAACCAGCATGGATCCGACTGATACAACATCGGTGTCAATTAAGGGCGATTCGGACCCGATGAGCGGGAAACCTTTTCCTAAAAGCAAAATTTATTATCTAACACACAGTTCAGTGCAAAATTTAGTGCAGCATAATGGAGAACGATCATGGCAGTTTGAACCAGGATGAGGGTCACTGGACTGACACGACTGTGGCCCCATGAGAAATGGAGGTATAGGGGGCAGTATAGGAGTTGCCCCCCTTACCCAGAAGCCCGAAACCCCCAATAAACCCGAAACTCCAAGAAGCAGTAGCAGGGCTTTGTGGCCAGGTGCCATGGACATGGGCCTGTTGATGGCCATGTTTAACAAATTGATGGCTATCCAGGATGAAATGAAGGCTGGCCTAGGTAGGCAAGACAGCAGGGGAGCTGAGCTGGTGGTGGAAATAAAGACCATCAGGGCCAACCAGGCCAAAATGGTGGCCGACCAGGACAGTTTGGTGGCGTCTTTTGCTGATGTGCGGGACACGCAGGAACAAATGGAAACCAGTCAGGCCAGGTTGGGGGGAAGATACAAGGATTAACAGGAGAGCTTAAGGGGTTAAAAGAGGATGTAGATGGGTTAAGCAAGGGATGTAGTCAGATTAAAAAGGGAACAGATAATAGGGAATACAGAGGAGATTGGGGAGCGAAGGAAGGGACAAGGTAAATTGGAGCAGGCCCACAAAGGAGTAAAAGTGGAGATGATAACGATAAAGAAAGAGTGCAATAATAGAAATGACAATGCAGCAAAGAATATGGAAGAGGTGGAAGAGGTCGAAACACGAAACAGCTGTCATTAGGAAATGATGTATCTCTTTACAAAGAGAATATGCGCAACCGCATGTTGTGTACCAGAAACGCATACCATGCACAGTATATTTTCCAGATGTTGGAGGGTGTTTTTTTTTCTTGCAGTGACCATGGGCCTTTTGTCACATGTCTTAGTAATAGTGAGATTGAAGATTAGTTTTCCATTTCGGAGCCATTCAAAAATTACGAAAGCAACGACGTCATTTTTCCAGCACCCAGGGTATTACTTACACAAGTAAAAAAAAAAATAAAAAATTCGTAAGTAAAATTACATAACTAACATAACACCCGTGGGATGTGGGAGAGGATGTACAATATTATCCCCTCAAAAAAATTCCAATATCATACCCTCCCCCACCCAAACTTTTTGAAATGGATTTATGCCACGAAGTGGAACAGGAGTTAACGGGAGCAAACGGTGTCAGTTTGGAGCAAACGGGAAAATGGAGGAAGTGATGAAGGAGGTGGAGGGAACAACAGGGAAAATGGGGGAAAAAATGAAGAAGGTGGTTGAAGGACATGTGGAGGCTGTGAGGAGTGATGTATGGATGGCTTTACAGGAGCAGGATAAGAGGTTTGAAGCTTTGAAGGAGCTCAATGATGTGGAGGTGAAGAAGGTGAAAGAGTGCGTGGAAGCCAGTAGGGATGACGTAAAGGAGGAGGTATAGCACTGCAGCAAGGTGAGGGCCACGATCTCCCCCAGCAGAGAGAGTGTGAAAGGGGGTGAGTGGTATGTGTGGGGGCTAAGGAACATGCCCAAGCAAGAGGGGGCAGGTCAAACGCCAACACGGACGGGGGGAAGGGGGGGGGGACAGACTTATGAGTGCAAGCCCCTACCGATGGAGAGGACAGAGTGTCTAAAAGGGCTGGGCCCCATGAAAGCCCCACAAGGACAGGCATTTGCGATTCAGGCCTCAGGATCTCAGGTGGTTCCTGTGGCTCCATATGATGATAAGAGCGACCTGGAGGCATTTTTGGCACAATTCTACTGTGTGGGGAAGTAATGGCAGGAACCAGGATGAAGCTTTGTGCGGGACAGTGGCAGAGGTCCTGACAACCATGCCTGATGACCCAACATCCTTAACAGACCTCATTTTGGCCCTAAAAAGCCGAGTTGGCATAGATCAGTAGAGCGAGTTTGTTAAAGCTCAGCTTGCAGTGCGAAAGCGTAGACCTGACAAATCGGAAGCGGAATTGGCTCACAAGATCGCACCCGCTGACATGGCCGCACCCGATCGAGAAAGCGTGGGATTGGAACTGTTCATCCAGGCCATTCCGGACTCGGACCTGAGGCCCTACCTATCGGTATGACATCCAGACATCGTGTGTGAAGCAGCAGACACCACAGCCCGATGGGAGGTGGTGAGACGTCCACAAAGCAAGCACTAGCCAGGAGCAGGGCGAGAGGTGGGGCCAACGGGACGTAACAGGTCCGTGGAAATGGCCACGGCAGACTTTGGGCCATCGCTGCATGAGTGGTCCAAGTCATTATCGATGAGAGGTTGGCGGGTGTGGGATCAGGGCAGGTGACTGATGGTAGGACCCGGTAGGCAATCGGAAGAGACACCAATTTGGCACACCAGAGGGTGGGGGGGGGGGTTGGATTCAGGAGCACACCTGTGTTTTTGGGGGATCCTGAGAGCTGTGGAGTGCCTTCAAAACTGCCATCCTTGATGTTGCTGGTGGGTGTCTTGGAATCCACAATCAGGCAACGAGGAAGTTTGTCTCCAAGGACAATGGATACCATTGACCAGAGTCTGAGGACCAGGCTTAATAGCAGAGCTGAGCTGTTCAGGGAGATGAGGCGTAAAACTTCATGTTCACTGAGGGCTGACAAGGAGGCCGATGTGCGAGGAATTTGTGAGGGGGTAGAGCATCGCCTGTGGTCAAATGATTCTCGTCCTGCTTACAGAGGAATCCGTGCATTGCGTTCGTCCAAGCCCTGTGCACTGCAGTTAGAGCAGAGGGTGGTGAGTTCTTGACAGAGAGCCTGAATTGAAGGCCTGCTGGGTCGGTTACTTTGAGCGGTTGTACCAGACTAACCACCAGCTGTTGAGTTGGATGTCAGATGTGTTACTATCCCAATTGCTGACCCTCCAATCAACTGTGAACCACTTTCGTTTGTGGGAACACAGGCTGCGGTGAACCTGTTGAAATGGGGTAAAGCTCTAGGGATCTGTGACATCCATGTTGAACTCTCAAGGCTGGTGGAAATGCTGTACTCGTGTCGTTGCATGAAGTTCTGTGCTCTGCCTGGAAGACAGGCATCATTCCAACTGACTGGAAGAGGGGCCTTGTTGTCCATCTCTGGAAAGGAAGGGTGATCACCAGGACTGAAACAACTACCAAGGGGTGACGCTGCTCTCAGTGCCGGCAAGGTCTTTGCTCGGATAATTCTTGATCGGGTTCACCACCATCTACTTGAACACCAGTACCCAAATCATTTTCAGGCTTTACACCAAAGACGTCCACGATTGATCGTATCCTTGATCTTCGGTTCCTCACTGGATGCAGGTGAGAGTTTCGGCAGGGGCTGCTTGCAACCTATGTTGATCTCCACAAAGCGTTTGATTCAGTTAATCAGGATGCTCTCTGGAGGATTCTCAGTCTTTGAAAGAAAACCATAAGGAACCGTACGTTCACTGCCCCAAATATGGTGTGCTTCGCTGCATGAAGATCTGCCCCTGGAAATGCCAAAATCTTCCTTTTTCAAGGCAATTGCCAGAAGTTACAGAAAAGTACTGGAAGTCTATTGGTTGTTCCTTCCTGCTAAACCATGCCCAGTGATAAGAACACATCATCCAGGTGTTGTTTGTTGAGAATGTAGATGGTTCAAACCGAGTTTGCTCATTTCGAAAAATTGTGGATGTAATTATGAATGATGAAAAATAGAAGTCACGACAAGCCGATTGGTTATTCCCTCCAATTATGGGAGAGAGATAACTTACAAGGCGAAGGCAACACCTCTGAAAACCTTTTTACAGCAATGATTGGACTCGGTCCACCGGATGAGGGACTTTACCCAGAAAACCTTTGGCCTTTTTTCCATGTTTGGTATTGTGAGCAGAACACTACAAATACACACACAGTGCCTCACACCATGCAAGATAAATGTAAATAACTATCACAATACGTATCACCCGATAGCGTATCACCCTGTAAAGAGCACAAGTCCAAGGTTGGGCTTGGCAGACCTGTGAAAAAGCCACCAAGTATGTGAGCAATTACACAATATTCATAAACATTAATCTGTTTCCAAGTTCCTTTCTGGCCAAGAGAGCTCCACCCAGGCCATAAACTCAGTATCAACAGGGCACCCAGAGTACATGCAACAGGTTTTATGAGATCATATTAAAGACTGTATCCTGATGCACTGATATGTTGCAGATACATTCCAAATCATTCAATGAAAGAGCGAGTCTTCAAAGCTGTCCCCAATGTTAATCTACATATGACATACACAAAAAAAAAATGGTGCAATTGCAACCCTCGAACCTTCCGCACCTCCACCAATATATGTTTCCCCCATATCCATTTTCCCTTTGTCCCATATTCTAAATCCACCGAGCAGTATCACCGAACCCCTCCATTTTCACCCTTTCTTCAACACACTACCTCCCACCCCAACCTCCCTCGATCTATGTAATATGTAGGTGTACCCAAAGCCGCATGAACACAGTTCAAGATTGTGCTCAACTGTGACATCGCTGTCCTTCTTGTGATTTTTTTTCAGTTCAATTGTACATCATTAACTGTCCTGAGTCAAGTACAAGCATGAAGCAGAGACTCAAATCTGGCCGTCACGTTTGTTCGCACTGGTAGATGTGAAACGTGTCACGGTGTATTTTGGAAAGAGCACAGGCTTTCAAATGAGCATCCTGAATTAAATTTTTATTTCTTATAAAGGTGAGGCACAAGATTGACTTTTCCTCATTACATCCATCCATCCATCCATCGGGACCATACTCTGTGCAGAGTGTTGGTGCTGCCTAAGCAGTCTCCTTGGCTATTGGGCACAATTCTCGACGGGTCGTCACTCCGACACAGGATACCAGCAAGCTGGCACTCATTTTGCTGACCTCGGAAGGATGACAGGCAGAGTCAACCCCACCTGGTATTAATTCAACAGCCGAGTGGGATTTGAACTCAGGATCCTAGGAATGCAAGCCCACCATCCGAACCATTAAGCCAACACCAGGCATACATTACATCCAATCCTGGTCTATAACTGCTGAAGTAGGTTCACTCAAACACGAGGTCAGGATGGATTCACAACACAGATCGGAAACATTATTTGGAAAATGTGCAAAAACTATTATAAAATGAACAAATCAATTTTGTTTGTGACCACAACGAGGAACATTGCATTTTAATATGTGCAGAAGAAACTGAAAATTCTGGGTAATGAAAGCCAAATATGAAGCACGTCATACATTGAACCTTTGTACAAGATAGTGCACAGGTAGCGCACTTACCTTTCAGTTGTCTATTCCGGTTCGATTCTACACGAGACTACATAAAATGTTGGGTTGCAACTACGTAGGCAGGAGGTTGCATCTCAAACGGCTCTATCCCTCGGAGAGACATTAAGCTTTTTGTGTCCGGTCTGCCGTCAAATCCCAAGAGTAGGTGAGCTATCCCTGGCACCCTGAACGAATTACAAACTTATTTCCAAAATAGACTCAGACCAGCCATTTCGTGAAAATTTTGGACCAAAAACATTCCTCGAGCGACTCCACAAGAAAGTGGAGTCATGTACATCATTAAATTCACAGTCGTGAAGGATTTTCCTTCCCTAAAGTCCCTGTCATGTAAGGACCTGAAAGTCCCCGTCGTGTCTATCTTGCATACCCCATGTTCCCCGCCCCATCCCTCTCCC
>CM068956.1:74838153-74857397 GCA_035128595.1 Eptatretus atami | reverse complement strand
TTAGTGCTTGTGTGTGTGTGTATATGTGTGTGTGTGTGTGTGTGTGTTGTGTGGTGTATGTGTGTTAGTGTGTGTGTGTATTAGTGTGTGTATGTGTGTTAGTGTCGTGTGTGTGTAGGTGTTAGTGTGTATGTGTGATTGTATGTATGTGTGTTAGTGTGTGTGTGTGTGTATGTATGTTATGTGTGTTAGTGTGTGTGATGATGTGTGTTAGTGTGTGTGTGTGTTAGTGTGTGTGTGTGGTATATTTTTATTTATATATATATTATTATTAATATGTGGTGTGTGTGTGTGTGTGTGATTATCTTTAATATTATTAATTATATATGTATATTATATATATGTGTATGTGGTATGGTTGTTGTGTGTTAGTGTTGTGTGTGTGTGTGTGTGTATGTAGTGTGTGTGTGTGTTAGGTGTGTGTATGTATGTGTGTTAGTGTTGTGTGTTGTGTGTGTGTGTGTATATATATTATATATATATATATATATTATATTATAATATATATATATATATATATAATTATATATATTAAAATATGTGTATGTGTGTGATGTGTGTTAGTGGCTGTGTGTGTGTGTAGTGTGTGTGGTATATAATATAATAATAATGTGGTGTGTGTATGTGTGTTAGGTGTGTATGTGTATGTAATTGTGTGTGTCGTGTGTGTTAGTGTGTGTGTGTGTGTGGTGTGTAGTTGTTGTGGTGTATATATATATATATATATATATAATATTGTGGTGTGTGTATGTGTGTGTGCACGCTGAAAAACATAAATGTAAACGGGATGTTTTGAATGCATTGAGAATGGGTGAGCTGCCTCACTCTCCATCACCCCCACCCCATCTCCCCAACCCCTCCTCTAAAATCCAGTTTCCCCTCCAAGATTTTATTATAAGTAACCATGGCAACAAACACAGATTAGATATTTCTCAATGAAAAAATCAGCTCAATATTAACATGACCGTAATTACGCAAGTGTAATTTAGCACGTAATTATAAATAATCACTCAAAAACTCTGTACAACATGCGCGGTCGCATTCATATCGCTTCAAAACGGTCGAGAGGGTCCACGTCACTTTGTGTGAGGAGAAAATGGGTCAGTGGTCTGTAAGACGAGCTTACCACTCCAGATTCACGATGAAGATCACCACTCCACAAGGAAGTTTTCCACTCCACAATTGAAGCTCACCACTCCATAATGATTCACCGCTCCACAATGAGCTCACCGCTCCACAATGAAGCTCACCGCCACAATGAAGTTCCACTCCACAATGAAGCTCACACTCACCAATGAAGTTCCCACTCACAATGAGTTACACTCCCAATGAAAGCTCACCACTCCAAATGAAGTTCACCGCTCCACAATGAAGCTCACGCTCTAATGAAGTTCACCGCTCACAAGAAGTTCACCGCTCCAAATGAAGTTCACCGCTTCCACAATGAAGTTCACCGCTCCACAATTGAAGTTCACCGCTCCACAATGAAGATTCACCGCTCCACAATGAAGTTCACCGCTCCAATGAAGTTCCCGCTCCAACATAAGTCACCGCCTCCACAATGAAGTTCAACCGCTCCCAATGAAGTTCACCGCTCCACAATGAATTCACGCTCCACAATGAAGTTCACGCTCCACAATGAAGTTCACCGCTCCACAATGAAGTTCAACCGCTCACAATTGGAAGTTCACCGCCTTCCACAATGAAGTCACCGCTCCACAATGAAGTCACCGTCCACAATGAAGTCACGCTCCACAATGAAGTTTCACCGCTCCACAATGAAGTTCACCGCTCCACAATGAATCACCCGCTCAGAGTTCACCGCTCCACAATAAAGTTCACCGCTCCACAATGAAGTTCACCGCTCCAACAATGAAGTTCACCGCTCCACAATGAAGTCACCGCTCCACAATTGAAGTTCACCGCTCCACAATGAAGTTCACGCCCCAAAAGTCACGCTCCAACAATTGAAGTTCACCGCTCACAAGAAGGTCACCAAATGAAGATTACCGCTCCACAATGAAGTCCTCAGAGTTACCGCCTCATATGAAGTTCAACGCTCACAATGAAGTTCACCGCTCCATAATGAAGTTCACCCTCCACAAATCCCGCCCTTGAAGTTCACACGCTCCACAATGAAAGTTCACATCACAAGAGTACTCCACAATGAAGTTCACCGCTCCACATGAAAGTTCACCGCTCACAATGAAAGCTCACCGCTCCACAATGAAGTTCACCGCTCACAATGAAGGTCAACCGCTCACAATGAAGGTCACGCTCCACAATGAATGTCACTCGCTCCAATAATTAACGTTACAGCTCCACAATGAAGTTCACCGCTCACAATGAAGGTACGCTCCAGCATCACAGTCCGAGGTCACTCCACAATGAAGTTCACCGCTCCATTAATTAATTCACTGCCTCCAACAATGAAGTTTTCACGCGCATCCAGCAGTGAAGTTTCATACCGCTCACAATGAAGTTCCCCGCTCCACAATGAAAGTTCACCGGTCCACAATGAAGTTATGCTCCACATGAAGCTCAACACAATTGATAAACATGAGGGAACGTGAGCACAATAATACGCCCGAAAAGTCTCTGTGACACACACACACGCGCGCCGCAGCACGCACGCATTACACACAATTATTATATTCAAAACCGTCCAATTTTTGAGACAAGAAGGTTATATACAGAATTGTTGCTATCTACATGGAAAAAACAGGCATCCTGGTTGCCATGGCAACCCACTTAAGATTGACGAACGTATGGTCGACTACACGTCTCCACAGTCTGTACCTATGTACCAAATATGAAACGTGGAAAGTTGAAACTTTGGGAGTTGGAGTGCGGACAGGAACGGACGGACGGACGGACGGACGGACGGACGACGGTATCAATAATCGCCCCGATATTATAATAATATATATATATATATATATATAATATATATAATATATTATATATTTTCGGGCGTATAAAAAGAATCTCACCACTCTTTTACTGATGAACATGAACCTAACGATTCACATGAACTCACTATGCTCTTTACCGATGATCGGACAAAGCTCTTGCCTGATCCCAATGAAGCTCACTGCCTTTACATGATGAACAGAGAAAACTTTCACTGATCCACAAATGAAACTCACTCTCTTACTGATGAACAAGAAAACTCTTCACTGATCCAAATGAAAGCTCAACGTCTCGATGAACAATGAAGGCCAAATCCACAATTAAACTCCACCTTTTACTGAGAAGTCCAACTCCAAGCCCAAGAAGCTCCCCATACTGATAACAGAGGTTGGCTGCAAACACACCATGCTGCTGATACTATGTTTTAAAGACTGTCTAAAGATTTTTGATTGCAGTGAAGTCTGTCCAAATAATTTAATAGCATATATGTTATATATATGTAATCCAGTTAAAAAATAGTGAGAGATAAAAACATGAAAAAGGAATAACTTGCACCAAAACTTAACATTTTACGCTGACGCCGCCGGGGGTATGCTATAGCTTCTCCTGTTCTTTCGAACAGGCGAGCAAAAAGACTCACCACTCTTTACTGGACAATGAAACCCAACGATCACCCCATGAAATAAACTGCCCCTTTACTTGGATGAAAATCATGCTCTTCACCTTGATCCACAAGAAACTCACCACCCAGAAACTCACTGCTACCGATGATCGACAAGCTCAACGCACAGAAAGCTCACTGCCAGATGAACAATTGAAGTCCACCCTGCTTCCACAATTGATGTCACCGGCTCCACAATGAAGTTCACCGCTCCATAAATGAAGTTCAAACGCTCCACAATTGAAAGTTCACCGCTTTCCATAATGAAGTTTTCACCGCCTCCATAATTGAAGTTCACCGCGTCACCAATGAAGTTCACCGCTCCACAATGAAGTTCACCGGCTCCAAAATTGAAGTTCACCCGCTCCACAATGGAAGTTTCACCGCTCCACAATGAAGTTCACCGCTCCACAATGAAGTTCACCGGCCTCCACAATGAAGGTCACCGCTTCCACAGATGAAGGTCCACCGCTTCCACAATGAAGTTCACCGCTACCAATTTTAATTCACTGCTTCCACATAAGTTCCACCGCTCCACAATGAAGGTCACCGCTCCCAATGAAGGTCACGCTCACCAATTGAAGTTCACCGCTCCATTAATTAAGTTCACTGCCTTCCACAATGAGTTCACCGCTCCACAGTGAAGTTCACCGCTCCACAATGAGTTCACCGCTCCCACAATGAAGTTCAACCTGCTCCACAATGAAGTTCAACTGCTCCACAATGAAGTTCACCGCTCCACATTTGAAGCTCACCACAATTGATAAACAAAGAGCACAAGTTGAGCCACAATATACGCCCGAAAAAGTCTCTTGACACCACACACACGCGTGCGCGCACGCACGCATACACACAATTATATATTCAACACGTCCATTTATGAAGAACAAGAAGGTATATACAGAATTGTGCTACTACATGAAAAACAGCATCAGCTGGTTGCCATGGCAACCACTTTAGTTATGACGAACGTACTGTCGCGACACACCGTCTCCACAGTCTGTACCTATGTACCAAATATGAAACGTGGCAAGTTGAAAACTTTGGGAGTTGGAAGTGCGGACAGGAACGGACGGACGGACGACGGTATCACATTAATACGCCCCGATATACTATATAATATTATATCGGCGCTATAAAAATGAATTCTCACCCACTCTTTACTGTGAACAATGAAACCTAACGATTCCCAACAATTGAAATCACTGCTCTTTTACCAATGATCGACAAAGCTCTTGTCACCTGATTCCACAATGAAGCTCACTGCTCTTTATGATGAACAAGAAAACTCTTTTCATGATCCACAATGAAAACTAAAACTGCTCTTTACGATGAACAAGAAAATCTTTTCACTGTCCACAATTGAAAGCTTCACTGCTCTTTACTGAATGAACAATGAAGGCCAACGATCCACATTAAACTCACCACTCTTTACTGATGAAAGTCAAAGCTCTTCAATGATCCACATGAGCCTTCACCACTAACTGTAAACCAGAGAGTTGGTGGTCAAAAACCACCCAATGCTCGCCCTGTTTATACATTTATCGTTTTTTAAAAGACTCGTCTAATATATTTTTATAAAGATGTGGCAGTGAAGTCTGATCCAAATTTAAATTTTAAAGACAATATATGTATTGTTATTGTAATTCAGTAAAAAATTAGGTGTAGTAGATAAAAACATGAGAAAGGAAATAACTTGGCCACCAAAAACTTTACATTTTCACGCTGACGGCTCACGCCGGGGGGGTTATCGCTATAGCTCTCTGTTTCTTCGAAAGGCGAGCTAAAAAATGAATCTTCACCATCTTTTACCTGATGAACAATTGAAACCCAACGATTCACAATTGAAACTCACTGCTCTTACTGGATGGAAAATTCAAAGCTCTTCACTGATTCCACAATTGAAACTTCACCACTCCACAATTGAACTCACTGTCTTTACGATTTGATCGACAAAGCTCTTCACTGATCCAAATGAAGCTCACTGCTCTTTACTGCTAAATTGAACAATGAAGTTCACCGCTCCAACAATGAAGTTCACCGCTCCACAAAAAAAATTAAGTTCACCGCTCCATAATGAGGTCAAACCGACTCCACAATGAAGTTCACCGCTCCATAATGAAGTTCACCGCTCCATAATGAAAGTTAGTTTTTCACCGCTCCACCAATGAAGTTTCACCGCCCACAATGAAGTTCACCGCTCCACAATGAAGTTCACCGCTCCACAATGAAGTTTCACCGCCCAACAATGAACGTTCACCGCCTCCACAATGAAGTTCACTGCTCCACAATTGAAGTTCACCGCTCCACAATTGAAAGGTCACCGCTCCACAATGAAGGTCAACCGCTCCACAATGAAGTTCACCGCTTCCATAATTAAGTTCACTGCTCCACAATGAAGTTTCACCGCTCCACAATGAAGGTACACCGCTCCACAATGAAAGGTCATCCGCTCCACAATGAAGTTTCACCGCTCCATAATTAGTTTCACTGCCCTCACAATGAAGTTCACCGCTCCACAGTGAAGTTCACCGCTCCACAATGAAGTTCACCGCCCACAATGAAAGCTTCACCGCTCCCACAATGAAGTTCACTGCCTCCCACAATGGAAGTCACCGCTCCACATGAAGCTCACCACAATTTTGATAAACAAGAGCGGCAAGTGAGCACAATATACGCCCGAAAGTGCTCTGTGACACACACACACGCGCGCCGCGCACGCACGCATTTACACACAATTATATATTCAAACACGTCAATTACTGAGGAACAATAAGGTATATACAGAATTGTGCTACTACATGGAAAACAGCATCCTGGTTGCCATGGCAACCACTTTAGATGACCGAACGTATGGTCGCGACACACCGTCTCCACAGTCTGTACCTTTGTACCAAATAATGAAAACGTGAAAGTGAAACTTTGGGAGTTGGAGTGGCGGACAGGAACGGACACAGACGACGGACGGAACGGACGTACGGACGGACGACCGGTATCACATAATACGCCCCGATATATATATATATATATATATATATATATATTATATATATATATATATATATATATATATATCGGGCGTTATAAAAAATGAATCTCACCATTCTTTACTGATGAACAATGAAACCTTAACGATTCACAATGGGAACTCACTGCTTCTTTACGATGATCGAACAAGCTCTTCACTGATCCACAATTGAAAGCCTCACTGTCTTTACTGAATGAACAATAAAACTCTTCAACTGAATCCACAATGAAACTCACTGCTCTTGACCGATGAACAATTAAAAACTCTTCACTGATCCACAATGAAGCTCACTGCTTCTTTTACTGATGAACAATTTGAAGGCCAACGATCAAATTAAACTCACCACTCTTTTACTTGATGAAAGTCAAAGCTCTTCAATGATCCACAATGAAGCTCACCACTTACTTGTAACCAGAGAGTTTGGTGTCAAAAACCACCCAATGCTCGCCTGTTTATACATATCGTTTTTTTAAAATAGACTCGTCTAATAATATTTTTTATAAAGCATTGCAGTTTGAAGTCTTTGATCCAAATTATTTTAAAGCAATATATGTATTTGTATATTTTGTAATCAGTTTAAAAAATAGTGCTAGTAGATAAAAAACATGAGAAGGATAACTTGCCACCAAAAACTTTAACAATTTTCACGCTTGACGCTTTCACGCCGGGGGTATCGCGTATAGCTCTCTGTTTCTTTCGAACAGGCGAGCTAAAAAATGATCTCACCACTCTTTACTGAATGAACAATTGAACCCAACGATTCACAATGAAAAACTCACTGCTCTTTTACTGATGAAAAAATCAAAGCTCTTCACTGATCCACAATTGAAACTCACCACTCCACATATGAAACTCACTTGCTCTTTACCGATGATCGACAAAGCCTTCACTGATCCACAATGAAGCTCACTGCCTCTTTACTGATGAACAATGAAGCGCCAACGATCCACAATTGAAACTCACCACTCACAATAAATTCCCTTCCATAATGAAGCTCACCACTTCTTTACTGATGAACAATTGAAGCTCTTCACTGATTCATAATGAAACTCACCAACAGAAAGGAAACTCGCCATCACAATAAAATTCACATTTCCACAATGAAGCTCACCATTTCCAATAATGAAGCTCACTGCTCTGTTACTGTATGAACAATGAAGCTCTTCGCTGATCCACAATGAAAAAACTTCACCATTACAGAAAGAATACACCATCCACCAATAAAGCTCACCACAATGAAACACCACTCCAAGATGGAAGCTCAACACTACATTTAAGAAACTCATGACTCAACAATTAAACTCACCACTCTACAATGAATCTCATTCACTCCAAAATGAATGCTCATCACGACAACACATCTTCACTACCCCACAATGAAGCTCATCATTTGAGCTTTTCTCACTCACAAAAAATGATTCATGTCTTTGACACTTTGGTCTGATTTTATTATGCCCTTCAAATTAACCATTGGTTTGTCCAAGTTACTTATCCTTTGGTTTGTCCCAAGTACATATCCATCAGTTTTCTCTCAGTCATATTCCATCAGTTCTCTCAGTCCATACATCAGTTGTCCAGTACATATTCCATCAGTTTGTTCCCAGTATGTATCCATCGGTTTGTCATTCTGAGTAACGGTATCCATCGGTTGTCCCAGTACGTATCCATCGGTTTGTTCCAGTATGTATTCCATCGGTTATCCAGTACATATCCATCAGTTTTGTCCGAGGATGTATCCATCGGGTTGTCTGAGTACATATCATCGGTTTGTTCAGTAGGTATTCCATCGGTTTGTCCCAGTACGTAGCCATCGGTTTTGTCCGAAGTACGTATCCATCGTTGCCAGTTACGTATCCATCCGGTTTGTCTCCCAGTATGTATCCATCGGTTTTCCCAGTACGTATCCATCGGTTTGTCCGGAGTACGTATCCATCGGTTTGTCTGAGCTACGTATCATCGGTTTGTCTCAGTACGTATCCATCGGTTTTGGTCCCAGTACATATCCATGGTGTCCCCAGTACGTAATCCATCGGTTTGTCCCAGTACGTATCCATCGGATTTGTCCCAGCCCACGTTCCATCAGTTGCTCAGTACCGTTTCCATTGGTTGTCCGAGTAGTACCATCGCGTTTGCACTCGAATTACCACCAGTACGTATGCAATTTAGGACATGCCTCCAATAAAGCAAGACTACCTGGAACGTTTAAATGTCTCCAAACCAGCATCTCGCAAAATGTTATGGGAAGTCTAATATTGGCATCAATGTTTAATGCTCCTCTTTATAATGAAACCAATAATCTGTTTTACTCCCTAAATGCGTCCAAATTTAATGAACTTGGGTTTAAATAAAATGTTCGATGCTTTCGCATTTACACCACACAGAAATAATCCCACATCAGTTGGTTGACAAATAACACAATCTTTTATGCCATGTCCACGACGCACCTGCAGACCCAAAGTAAACCACAACATTTCATGCGCTTTTAAATGCGAGTGTACGGGCTCTGTAATTGCCTCCTCGTGTCTTCGTAAAACGTTTTTTTTCGTGAATGACATCCATTCCCCTCTATCCCAATGACTGCAAAGTTAATTTTTTTTTATCCATAAGTAATGGAATGTAAACTCGGGCTCCTTGCGCGGAGCTTATGCTTAAATCACTGCAGGACACAGATGTGAATTAGACAACGGCACAAATAGATCATCATGAGCCATCGATCCAGGTTTGAATTGCCAATCAGGGCCAATCTTAACTTATTGCCAACTTTCATAAAACGAATATAAATGTGGAATTTGAAACAATCAGGCTGAAATATTACATCATTGCCACTCGAGGAACCCATTGCAACTTTCACCCTTCGAGCTGGTAAAGTTGTTTAAGGTTCAAGATTTAAATACACTTGTAATTTGCCACGTAAATAATTTTACATTCACAAAAACCATCGAAACGTGGTTGGTTTAGCTTGTTAGTTTGCGGGTATAATTTGCTATAAATCCCGAAAG
Organism: Eptatretus atami; assembly: GCA_035128595.1. NCBI lineage: Eukaryota > Metazoa > Chordata > Myxini > Myxiniformes > Myxinidae > Eptatretus > Eptatretus atami. Next base: position 74,847,796 of record CM068956.1, on the reverse strand, counting down.
CATTTTGCCTTCTGGATGTGGAAGGACTAAAGATTTTGGATCCAGTACAAAGCCATGTTTTTTTGGGGTTAAACATGTATTACATATACAAAGTTCATTTTAGTTTTAAAAGATTTATTTTAAAAAAAGATTTTTACAGTAATCGAAGGAAGTTTAAAAATGAAAAAATTTATATTTTCCAGTAAATTCTAAGACAAAGTTTTAAAATAAAAGGGTGTGAAAAAAGCTTTTTACAGTAATCTACGGGCAAGTTAAAAAAGTGAAAAAAGTTTGTTTTTACAGTATGCTCAGGCAAAGTTTAAAAAGTGAAAAAAGTTTATATTACCATTAATCTAAGGCAAAGTTTAAAAAGTAAAAAAGGCTGTATTTTTTACAGTAATCTAAGGCAAAGTGAAAAAAAAATTCTTTTTACAGTAATCTCAGGCAAAGTTTAAAAAGTGAAAAAACTTTATATTTCCAGTATCTAAGGCCAAAGTTTAAAAAAAAAAGGTGGAAAAAAGGGGGGGGCTTTCTTTTTACAGTAATCTAAGGCAAAGTTAAAAAAGTAAAAAAGTTTGTTTACAGTAATCTCAGGCAAAGTTTAAAAAGTGAAAAAACTTTATATATACATTAAAATCTAAGGCAAAGTTTAAAAAGTTAAAAAATAGCTTATACAGTATTCTAACGGCAAAGTAAAAAAGTGAAAAAAATCTTTTTTACAGTAATCTCAGGCAAAGTTTTAAAAAGTTGGAAAGCTTTCTTACAGTAATCTAAGGCAAAGTTAAAAAAGTGAAAAAAGTTTTGTTTTTTTAAAGTAATCTCAGGGCAAAGTTTAAAAAGTAAAAAAAAAAGCTTATTTTTACAGTAATCTAAGGCAAAGTTTAAAAAAGGTGAAAAAAAAATTATTTTTTACAATTAATCTCAGCAAGTTTAAAAAAAGTAAAAAACTATATTTCCAGTAATCTTAGTGCAAAGTTTAAAAAAAGTGGAAAAGCTCTTTTTACAGGAATCTAAGGCAAGTAAAAAAAGTTTGTTTTTACAGTAAATGTCAGGCAAAGTTTTAAAAAGTGAAAAAAGTTTATATTTCAGTAATCTAGGCAAAGTTTTAAAAAGTAAAAAAACTTATTTTACAGTAATCTAAGGCAAAGTTTAAAAAGTGAAAAAAGTTTATTTACGTAATCTAAGGCCAAGTTTAAAAAGGTGAAAAAAGTTTATTTTTAACAGTAATCTAAGGCAAAGTTTATTAAAGTTGAAAAAGGCTTTATTTTTACAATAATCTAAGAAAATTTTAAAAAAGTGAAAAAAGTTTTGATTTTTTCAAGTAATCTAAGGCAAAGTTTAAAAGTGAAAAAAGCTTCTTTACAGTAATCTAGACAAAGTTGAAAACGTGGAAAAGTTTCCTTTTACAGTAATCTTAGGCAAAGTTTAAAGTTAAAGTTATATTTCCAGTTTAATCTAAGACAAAGTTAAAAAGTGGAAAAAAAGCTTATTTTACCAGTAATCTAAGGCAAAGTTAAAAAGGCTTATTTTTACAGTAATCTAAGGCAAGTTAAAAAGTTGAAAAAAGTTGATTTTTTACAGTAATCTAAGGCAAAGTTTAAAAAGTGGAAAAAAGCTTCTTTTTACAGTAATCTAAGGCAAAGTTTAAAAAGTGAAAAAAAACTATATTTCAGTAATCTAAGACAAAGGTTTTAAAAAGTGGAAAAGCTATTTTTACAGGAATCTAAGTTAAAGTTGAAAAAGTTCTCTTTTTAAAGTAATTCAGGGCAAAGTTTAAAAAGTGAAAAACAGTTTATATTTTCAGTTAATCTAAGGCAAAGTTATAAAAAGTGAAAAAAAGTTTATTTTTTACAATAATCTAAAGCAAAGTTTAAAAAGAAAAAAGGCTTATTTTTACAGTAATCTAAGGCAAAGTTAAAAAAGTGAAAAAATTCTTTTACAGTTAATTTCTTCATGGCAGAAAGTTTAAAAAAGTGAAAAAACTTTATATTTCCAGTATCTAAGGCAAAGTTTAAAAAGTGGAAAAGCTTTCTTTTTTACAAGTAAATCTAAGCAAAGTTAAAAAGTGAAAAAGTTTGTTTTTTACAGTAATCTCAGGCCAAAGTTTAAAAAGTGAAAAAAAACTTTTATTACCATTAATCTAGCAAAGTTTAAAAAGTAAAAAAAAGCTTATTTTACAGTATTCTAAGGCAAATGTTAAAAATAGTGAAAAAAAATCCTTTTTACAGTAATCTCATGCAAAGGTTAAAAAGTGAAAAAAATTAATATTTCCAGTAATCTTTAAGGCAATTTTTTAAAAAGTTGGGAAAAGCTTTCTTTTTACAGTAATCTAGGCAAGTTAAAAAAGTGAAAAAATTTTGTGTTTTTACAGTATCTCAGGGCAAAGTTTAAAAAGTAAAAAAAAAGCTTATTTTTTTTACAGTTAATGCTAAAGGCAAAGTTAAAACAGGTGAAAAAAGTTGTATTTTTTACAGTTGAACTAAGGCGCAAAGTTTTTTAAAAAGTGAAAAAAGTTTATATTTCAGTGATCGAGACAACATTTATAAAGTTGAAAAAAGCTTATTTTTACAATAATCTAAGAAAAGTTTAAAAAGTGAAAAAATAGTTTTGTATTTCAAGTATCTAGGCAAAGTTTAAAATGTGAAAAAGCTTTCTTTTTACAGTAATCTAAGACAAGTTGAAAAACGGGGAAAAGTTTCTCTTTTACAGTTTATCTTAGGCAAAGTTAAAAAGTGAAAAAAGTTTATATTTCCAGTATCTAGACAAAGTTTAAAAAGTGAAAAGCTTATTTTTCAGTATCTAAGGCCAAGGTTTAAAATGTAAAAAAGCTTCTTTTTTTACAAGTAATCTAAGGCAAAGTTTTAAAAGTGAAAAGCTTTCCTTTTTTACAGTTAAATCTAAGGCAAGTTTAAAAAGTTGAAAAAACTATATTTCGTAATCATAAGACAAAGTTTAAAAAGTGGAAAAAGCTTCTTTTTTACAGGAATTCTAAGGAAAGTGAAAAAGGTGAAAAAGTTGTTTTTAAGTTAATCTCAGGCAAATTTTAAAAAGTGAAAAAAGTTTATATTTCCAGTAATCTAAGGCAAAGTTAAAGTAAAAAAAAGCTTATTTTACAGGAATCTAAGCAAAGTTAAAAAAGTTAAAAAAGTTAATTTTTTACACTAATCTAAGGCAAACTTTAAAAAGTGAAAAGCTTCTTTTTTTACAGTTTAAATCTAAGGCAAAAGTTTTCAAAGTTTGAAAAAAAAGCTTCTTTTTTACAGTAATCTAGACAAAGTGAAAAAAAGTTAATTTTTACATAGTTAAGTTAATTCGTAGGCAAAGTTTTAAAAAGTGAAAAAAGCTTCTTTATACAGTAATCTAGGGCAAAGTTTTAAACAGTGAAAACACATATATTTTTTACAGTTATCTTAAGGCAAAGTTTAGAGGAAAAAGTTTTATATTTCCAGTAATCTAAGACAAAGTTTTTAAAAAGTGGAAAAAGTTAATTTTTACAGTTAATCTAAGGCAAAGTTTAAAAAGTTGAAAATTCTTTTTACAGTAAATATTTCTACAAAAGTTTAATAAGTTATTTTTACAGTTAACATTTTTACAAAGCGAAATAAGTTAATTTTTTACAGTAATATTTTAACAAAGTTTTAAAAAGTTTATAGCCCCCGTTGGACTTAGTCCAAAACAGAGGCTTAGGGATTAATTGTTCTCGATTTTTCGCAATATCTCGGACATGGTAGGAACCAATTCTATTCTTACTTGCACAAAGGGCAAACATGATGCGTAGTCATATGCACATCATTTATTTCGCGATCAAAGATGGACGGACTGCCGGCAATTTTAGGTTTGGAAAAAAAACCCCAATGTTGAACATGTCCTAACCATTTCTCGGACATGCCATTTACGATGGTGTTTAAACTTTGGCACACAGATAATGAAGGGATGGTTTTACATAGCACGTTCTCCATTTTTTTTTGGAGATCAGATCCAAGTGCGCCAACTGACAGCCATTTTGTTTACTTAAATGTATTCCCCAACCATTTACATCGGACATGGAACACAAATAAGAGTTACCAAGAACAATTAATATTAACACAAATGGCACCCACAAGCACAAGAATAACAATAGACTGGCATACAGATGCCCCTAGCCAATATTATTAATTTGACATCGTGAAATCAGAAAATTGCAAAACCGAATGGATAAAAAATCAGAACTTAAAAGAGAATTGAGACATATATATTAGATATGACAAAATAATATAGAAGCCAGCACACATATATTAACAACAATATACAAGACAAAATACAATAAACAAGGGAAGACTATAGACCAAATTTATACGAAATCAATAATAAATATATTATTCATAATATTTACCAACTATGTAATTTCAACAAAAGTAATCATAAGACATCAAAGAGAAGAAGACATACAAGAAGACATAGCAAGAGACACAAAGAAGAAACAATAAGTCAGACATCAAGAATGATAACATATATAGGATAGATAATAAGATAAAACATAATCAGTACAAACCAGATAAGAATATAAAAATAAACACACTGACAACAATAGAAGATATAAACACTATGAGATATCAACCCAAACTATAAGATACAAGCGAAGAAAAGAAAGAAAGATATCAAGATGAAGAAATGCACAAAACAGGACAACAAGGAATATTTAATATTACAGATAAGAGTATAGAGAGTTTTATACATATAGATTCGAAAAATAAGTGCACCCACTTCAGGGACCATTACTGAACACTAAATCCTGTAAAGGGATGAATATCAATTGGCCATAGAAGTAATATATCATCATAGATATTAAAAAAAAATAGACAATAATAATTAAACAACAGAAAATCAACACAAGAAGAGTGACACAATCACATAGATGAATGATATACATGACATAATACAATAAACAGCACAAAAATATATAGAAGAGAATTTATAACCAGAGAGGATGTGAGGAGAATCTAATAGCACACCATCATATCGGAATCTAATCAAAGAATAATACATAAATGTCAAAGTAGTGTGTCAACGTCAACATCAGTCTGTACCGTCACAGATATCCTCCAACAAACACGAAACCATGAAGAAATTAGCAGCCACACAAGAACATATTATAGAAACAAATAAAAACCCCATATTTCTTTTCCAAGAAACTTCAAGGAGTGGTTCAAAAAAAAATAAAGAAAATAGAAACATATAAGAAAAGAGAAAGGATTTAGAGGTATAATATGAACACCACAAAATATATATGAAGAATAATATATAGAACAGAAAAGAAAAAAGATGAATTACATACAACAGAAAGAACAAACCAAAAAATACAGATTTGGATCCCGGAAATCAGAGACACAATAATCCCAACTATGAAACATTTTCGTCAAAAACTAATGATACACACAACCAAAACAGATAAGAAAATACAACACAAGATATATACAACTCGAATCAAGTATACACATTTTTATGAGAAGATATACCTGACAACCAAAACAACCCGACAGAAGACCAAGAGAAAGGATATAATAAACATACACATAAAAAAAACCAACACATCAAAAAGAGATAGAGAAACAGAAAAAAAAAAAAAAAGAAGATAGACAAAAAACATATATACATAATCATATATAGAAAGAAATATGAATATGATATAAATAATTTGAAAAAAATGATATATTAAGAGATAAGAGAAAGGATGAAAGAGATAATAGAGAATACCAGTAATAATAAAATCAATACACAGCATAATATATTATCAAAATCCAATCCAGAACTAAATATCACAACAAATTCGATTAACATATAAAATATGAATACAGAGAGAGATTACCAAAAGACAACCAGAGAAACTTAAAGAGTAATAAGTATAAAAATAACAGAAAAAAAAAAAAAATAATACATAAATACAAACACAAGAAAAAATATACAATACACACATAAAAATATAAGGATATAATAAATAGATACCAAAGAAACTCCCATAAATTTTGTACAACAACATATAAATACACATCAATAGAATAGAGCATACACGATATATGTCAAAGCGCAAGAAATCAAGGCGGAAACAGAAGATTATCTTGCCACAATGTTCAGCTTCAGGCTGTATATGCAGATTCAACAGTGCAGACATGCAGATGTGATCACGAGAATGAAAAGATCATGATAGGTTTAGCCACACATAGATGAGAGAATAGACAAAGAGATATGAAGATCAAATAATAAAAGAGAAAAGAAAGCAATACATATTTTGGGGGCACCCCCTCACCCACGTAGCCCCCTCATCGACCTGGAATTTTTTAAATCCGCAAAAATGAAACAAACTTGGTACATCCGGGTGATGAATGTGGTGTGGTCAAGTTATTGACAGAATTGCAATGATTGTAAGTTTCTGAAAGAAAAGAAGTACCTATTTGTTGGAGGGCCAATCCATTAGGGTCCAGCGCCAATTATTGAGTTATCTTAATTTTAAATTGTAATACCATAGAACAAACTATTAGAAGTAAGATACATTGACATGATGAGACGTTGTGGTAAAGTATTCATCGTCAGTATAGTGTAGTTCAGAGAAGAAGTTCCGAAAGTATTATTGACGACGGAACGGTGACTGCACCATCGCCATAAGTCCCGAAACTAAGTTCCAGGTGAGCTAAATTCAAAAGGAGGTTTATGTCTGGTTGATTGTGGAGACCAAAGGGTATCCATCTCGGCCAATCCAGCGACCTGGAAAATTTTCATTCAGAACGGCCTCGAACGAATAAGGCCAATTGAGGGAGAGGGGCGACATCCTGTTGAAAAATGACAAAGGGTTGCAGGTCTATCAAATCTGTGAAGGTGAAATCCTTCCATGTTCATGAAATTGTGAGGTCAAACTGTGTCCTCGCAAAAAAGGAAAACAGAACCAACCAAGCAGAGTTCACTAAGAAGAGCCACACATACGTTGCCTTTTGGAACTGTCACATAATGATGTTCAATGACCATGTGGTTTTCAGAAGCCAACAGATCCACATCAAACATAATAAGTGCATGTAGACCTTCCTCTTGTACATGAAAGCAAGCTTTGTCTGTGAACCATGACACTTTATTTCAGGTAAATCGTTTTGGAACACCCTGTATGATCTGTATTAATTTTAAATTTATTATCGATTAATTATTGACTGACCTTATGTTCATTAACAGAATAAATAGAGGGGTGAGCAACTTGGTAGAGTGCAAAACCTCCGCGCCATTAACTGCTGAGGTCACAATAAGGAACCATATATCTATATCATTTGAATAGGTCAAACGAGTCAAGACTCTACTGAACCACGATTGAATAATAAACATAGAATCGATTACGCGCATGATAGAAATGCCAAAAAAAAATCGAAATTTTTTTTTTGAAAAAAAAGTTGCAAATTTTTTTTTATTTTCTCTAAACAATTTTTTTTTTGGGGGGGTTGGAAAATCACTTTAAAAATGTAGAATGCAAAAAAAAAATTTAAATATTTTTTCAAATAAAATCGAAATTTTTTTGAAAAAAGTTTGGCAAATTTTGTTTTTTTTTTCTCTAACAAAATTTATTTTTTTTTTGGTTTTGGCAAATCACTTAAAACTGTTAAAAAATGCCAAAAACAAAAATTCGAATATTTTTTCAAATTTTCAAAAAATTTTTTTCAAAATATTTTTTCAATTTTGACAAGTCCAAAAATTAATGGCATGATCCTTGGACCGATTACCTTATCCCCCCACCAAGTTTCGTCGAAATCCGTCCAGGAGTTTTTCCGTAATACTGTTCAAAACAAAACAAACAAACAACAAACAAAACAGACGACAGGGGTGAAAACAGTTACCTCCGTCCATTCTTCGATGGCGATTCTCCTCTCTCCGCTCCACAATGAAGTTCACCGCTCCATAATTAAGTTCACTGCTCCACAATGAAGTTCACCGCTCCACAGTGAAGTTCACCGCTCCACAATGAAGTTCACCGCTCCACAATGAAGTTCACCGCTCCACAATGAAGTTCACTGCTCCACAAGAGAGAGATAAGAAAACTCTTCACTGATCACAATGAAAGCTCACTGCCTTTACTGTGAAACAAGAAAGCCAACGATCGCACAATTAAACTCACCACTGCTTTACTGATGAAATCAAAGCTCTCAATGATCCACAATGAAGGCTCCCACTACTGATATCACAGAGAGTTGTGTCAAACACCCCAATGCTCGCGCTGTATACATTTATCGTTTTTAAAAGACTCAGTCTAATAATATTTGTATACAAGCATCTGCAGGAAATCTGATCCAAAATAATTTTAAAGCATATACATGTATTGGTATATTGTAATCAGTAAAAAATAGTGTAGTAGGATAAAACATGAGAAAGGAAATAAACTTGCCACAAAAACTTTACGATTTACGCTGACCTCAGCGGGGTATCGGCTATGCTCCTGTCTCGAACAGGCGAGCTAAAAAATGATGCTCACCACTCTTACTGATGAACATAAACCCAACGATTACAATGAAACCACGGCTCTTACGATGAGAAATTCAAGAGCTCTCTCACTGATCACAATGAAACTCACCACCCACAAGTGAAATACTGGCTCTTACCGATGACGACAAAGCCTTGCACTGAATCCCACAATGAAGCTCACATGCTCCTTTACTGATGAAGCAATGAAGTCACGCGCTCCACAATGAAGTTCACGTCGATCCACAAATTGAGAGTTCACCGGCTCCATAATGAAGTTCACCGCTCCACAATGAAGTTCACACGCTCCATAATGGAAGGTTCCCGCATTCCATAATGAAGTTCACCGCTCAACAATGAAGTTTCAGCCGCTCCACAATGAGTTCACCGCTCCACAATGAAGTTCACCGCTCCACAATGAAAGTTGCACCGCTCCACAATGAAGTTCACACGCTCCACAATGAAGTAGTCACAGGCGCTCCCAGCAAATGAAGGTCACGCGCTCCCACAATGAAGGTCACCGCTCACATGAAGTTCACGCGCTCCATAATTAAGTAGTTCAAAACTGCTCCACATGAAGTTCACCCGCTCACGAAATGAAGGTACCCCGCTCCACAATGAAGGTCCAGCCGCTCCACACATGAAGTTCACCGCTCCATAGATTATAGTTCACTGCTCCACAATGAAGTTAAACCGCTCCAACAGTGAAGTTCAACCGCTCACATGAAGTTCAGACACAGGCTCCACAATGAAGTTCACCTGCTCCACAATAGAAAGTTCACTGCTCCACAATGAAGTTCACCGGCTCCACATGAAGCTCACCACAATTGATAACAAGAGCACAAGTGAGGCACAATATACGCCCGAAAAAGTCTCTGTGAAACACAACGACCACGCGTGCGCGGGCACGCACGGCATACACACAATTATATATTCCAAGACACGTCAATTAATAAGAAACAAAGAAGTATATACAGATTGTGCATACTGACATGGAAAACAGCATCCTGGTTGCCATGGCAACCATTTAGATGACGAACGTATGTTCGCGACACAGATCCGTCTCTCACAGTCTGTAGCCTATGTAACCGAAATATGATAACGTGAAAGTTTGAAAAACTTTGGGAGTTGGGTGGGCGGAAGCAGGAAACGGACGGGACGGACGAACCGGTATCCAACATAATACGCCCCGTAAAGT
>CM068956.1:74811593-74838001 GCA_035128595.1 Eptatretus atami | reverse complement strand
GATCCACAATGAAGCTCACTGCTCTTTACTGATGAACAAGAAAACTCTTCACTGATCCACAATGAAACTCACTGCTCTTTACCGATGAACAAGAAAACTCTTCACTGATCCACAATGAAGCTCACTGCTCTTTACTGATGAACAATGAAGGCCATCATCCAACAAATTAACTCACCACTCTTTACTGATGAAAGTCAAAGCTCTCCAATGCCCCCAATTGAAGCTCACTACTGATAACCAGATTGGTGGCAAACACCCAATGCTCGCGTTTATACTTTATCGTTTTAAAAGACTCGTCTAATAGGATTGCAGTGAAGTCTGATCCAAATAATTTAAAGCAATATGTATTTGTAATAAATCAGTAAAAAATAGTGTAGTAGATAAAAACATGAGAAAAGGAATAACTTGCACCAAAACTTTAACATTTTCACGCTGAGCTCACGCCGGGGTATCGCTATAGCTCTCTGTTCTTTCGAACAGGCGAGCAAAAAGAATCTCACCACTCTTTACTGAAGACAATGAAACCCAACGATCACCATGAAACTACTGCTTTACTGATGAAAATCAGCTCTTCACTGATCCACAATGAAACTCACCACCACAATGAAACTCACTGCTCTTACCGATGATCGACAAGCTCAACCACAGAACTCACTGCCAGATGAACAATGAAGTCACGCTCACAATGATGTCACCGCTCCACAATGAAGTTCACCGCTCCATAAATGAAGTTCACGCTCCACAATGAAGTTCACCGCTTTCCATAATGAAGTTCACCGCTCCAAATGAGTTCACCGCTCACCAATGAAGTTCACCGCTCCACAATGAAGTTCACCGCTCCACAAATGAAGTTCACCGCTCCACAATGAATTCACCGCTCCACAATGAAGTTCACCGCTCCACAATGAAGTTCACCGCTCCACAATGAAGGTCACCGCTCCACAATGAAGGTCACCGCTCCACAATGAAGTCACCGCTCCAATAATTCACGCTTCCACAATGAAGTTCACCGCTCCACAATGAAGTCACCGCTCCACAATGAAGGTCACCGCTCACCAATTGAAGTTCACCGCTCCATAATTAAGTTCACTGCTCCACAATGAAGTTCACCGCTCCACAGTGAAGTTCACCGCTCCACAATGAAGTTCACCGCTCCACAATGAAGTTCACCGCTCCACAATGAAGTTCACTGCTCCACAATGAAGTTCACCGCTCCACATGAAGCTCACCACAATTGATAAACAAGAGCACAAGTGAGCACAATATACGCCCGAAAAAGTCTCTGTGACACACACACACGCGTGCGCGCACGCACGCATACACACAATTATATATTCAAACACGTCATTTATGAAGAACAAGAAGGTATATACAGAATTGTGCTACTACATGAAAACAGCATCCTGGTTGCCATGGCAACCACTTTAGATGACGAACGTATGTCGCGACACACCGTCTCCACAGTCTGTACCTATGTACCAAATATGAAACGTGAAGTTGAAAACTTTGGAGTTGAGTGCGGACAGGAACGGACGGACGGACGACCGGTATCACATAATACGCCCCGATATATATATAATATATATATCGGGCTATAAAAATGAATCTCACCACTCTTTACTGATGAACAATGAAACCTAACGATTCACAATGAAACTCACTGCTCTTACCATGATCGACAAAGCTCTTCACTGATCCACAATGAAGCTCACTGCTCTTTACTGATGAACAAGAAAACTCTTCACTGATCCACAATGAAACTACTGCTCTTTACGATGAACAAGAAAATCTTCACTGATCCACAATGAAGCTCACTGCTCTTTACTGATGAACAATGAAGGCCAACGATCCACAATTAAACTCACCACTCTTTACTGATGAAAGTCAAAGCTCTTCAATGATCCACAATGAAGCTCACCACTACTGTAACCAGAGAGTTGGTGTCAAAACCACCCAATGCTCGCCTGTTTATACATTTATCGTTTTTAAAAGACTCGTCTAATATATTTTTATAAAGCATTGCAGTGAAGTCTGATCCAAATAATTTTAAAGCAATATATGTATTTGTATATTGTAATCAGTAAAAAATAGTGTAGTAGATAAAAACATGAGAAAGGAAATAACTTGCACCAAAAACTTTAACATTTTCACGCTGACGCTCACGCCGGGGTATCGCTATAGCTCTCTGTTCTTCGAACAGGCGAGCTAAAAAATGAATCTCACCATCTTTTACTGATGAACAATGAAACCCAACGATTCACAATGAAACTCACTGCTCTTTACTGATGAAAATCAAAGCTCTTCACTGATCCACAATGAAACTCACCACTCCACAATGAAACTCACTGCTCTTTACCGATGATCGACAAAGCTCTTCACTGATCCACAATGAAGCTCACTGCTCTTTACTGATGAACAATGAAGTTCACCGCTCCACAATGAAGTTCACCGCTCCACAATGAAGTTCACCGCTCCATAATGAGTCACCGCTCCACAATGAAGTTCACCGCTCCATAATGAAGTTCACCGCTCCATAATGAAGAGTTCACCGCTCCACAATGAAGTTCACCGCTCCACAATGAAGTTCACCGCTCCACAATGAAGTTCACCGCTCCACAATGAAGTTCACCGCTCCACAATGAAGTTCACCGCTCCACAATGAAGTTCACTGCTCCACAATGAAGTTCACCGCTCCACAATGAAGGTCACCGCTCCACAATGAAGGTCACCGCTCCACAATGAAGTTCACCGCTCCATAATTAAGTTCACTGCTCCACAATGAAGTTCACCGCTCCACAATGAAGGTCACCGCTCCACAATGAAGGTCACCGCTCCACAATGAAGTTCACCGCTCCATAATTAAGTTCACTGCCACAATGAAGTTCACCGCTCCACAGTGAAGTTCACCGCTCCACAATGAAGTTCACCGCTCCACAATGAAGTTCACCGCTCCACAATGAAGTTCACGCTCCCACAATGAAGTCACCGCTCCACATGAAGCTCACCACAATTGATAAACAAGAGCGCAAGTGAGCACAATATACGCCCGAAAAAGTCTCTGTGACACACACACACGCGCGCGCGCACGCACGCATACACACAATTATATATTCAAACACGTCAATTTATGAGAACAAAAGGTATATACAGAATTGTGCTACTACATGGAAAACAGCATCCTGGTTGCCATGGCAACCACTTTAGATGACGAACGTATGTCGCGACACACCGTCTCCACAGTCTGTACCTATGTACCAAATATGAAACGTGAAAGTTGAAAACTTTGGGAGTTGGAGTGCGGACAGGACGGAACAGACGACGGACGGACGGACGACGGACGGACGACCGGTATCACATAATACGCCCCGATATATATATATATATATATATATATATATATATATATATATATATATATATATATATATATATCGGGCGTATAAAAATGAATCTCACCATCTTTACTGATGAACAATGAAACCTAACGATTCACAATGAACTCACTGCTCTTTACGATGATCGAACAAGCTCTTCACTGATCACAATGAAGCTCACTGTCTTTACTGATGAACAAAAAACTCTTCACTGATCCACAATGAAACTCACTGCTCTTACCGATGAACAAAAAACTCTTCACTGATCCACAATGAAGCTCACTGCTCTTTACTGATGAACAATGAAGGCCAACGATCCACAATTAAACTCACCACTCTTTACTGATGAAAGTCAAAGCTCTTCAATGATCCACAATGAAGCTCACCACTACTGATAACCAGAGAGTTGGTGTCAAAACCACCCAATGCTCGCCTGTTTATACATTTATCGTTTTTAAAAGACTCGTCTAATAATATTTTTATAAAGCATTGCAGTGAAGTCTGATCCAAAATTTTAAAGCAATATATGTATTTGTATATTGTAATCAGTAAAAAATAGTGTAGTAGATAAAAACATGAGAAAGGAAATAACTTGCACCAAAAACTTTAACATTTTCACGCTGACGCTCACGCCGGGGGTATCGCTATAGCTCTCTGTTCTTCGAACAGGCGAGCTAAAAAATGAATCTCACCACTCTTTACTGATGAACAATGAACCCAACGATTCACAATGAAACTCACTGCTCTTTACTGATGAAAATCAAAGCTCTTCACTGATCCACAATGAAACTCACCACTCCACAATGAAACTCACTGCTCTTTACCGATGATCGACAAAGCTCTTCACTGATCCACAATGAAGCTCACTGCTCTTTACTGATGAACAATGAAGGCCAACGATCCACAATGAAACTCACCACTTCACAATAAAGTTCACCATTCCATAATGAAGCTCACCACTCTTTACTGATGAACAATGAAGCTCTTCACTGATTCATAATGAAACTCACCATTACAGAAAGAAACTCGCCACTCCACAATAAAATTCACCATTCCACAATGAAGCTCACCATTCCATAATGAAGCTCACTGCTCTTTACTGATGAACAATGAAGCTCTTCGCTGATCCACAATGAAACTCACCATTACAGAAAGAAATACACCACTCCACAATAAAGCTCACCACAATGAAACACCACTCCAAGATGAAGCTCAACACTACATAAAGAAACTCATGACTCAACAATTAAACTCACCACTCTACAATGAATCTCATCACTCCAAAATGAAGCTCATCACGACACAATCTTCACTACCCCACAATGAAGCTCATCATTTGAGCTTTTCCTCACTCCACAAAAATTGATCATGTCTTTGACACTTTGGTCTGATTTTATATTCCCTCAAATTAACCATTGGTTTGTCCAAGTACATATCCTTTGGTTTGTCCCAGTACATATCCATCAGTTTCTCTCAGTCCATATCCATCAGTTTCTCTCAGTCCATATCCATCAGTTTGTCCCAGTACATATCCATCAGTTTGTCCCAGTATGTATCCATCGGTTTGTCTGAGTACGTATCCATCGGTTTGTCCCAGTACGTATCCATCGGTTTGTTCCAGTATGTATCCATCGGTTTATCCCAGTACATATCCATCAGTTTGTCCGAGTATGTATCCATCGGTTTGTCTGAGTACATATCCATCGGTTTGTTCCAGTAGGTATCCATCGGTTTGTCCCAGTACGTAGCCATCGGTTTGTCCGAGTACGTATCCATCGGTTTGTCCCAGTACGTATCCATCGGTTTGTCCCAGTATGTATCCATCGGTTTGTCCCAGTACGTATCCATCGGTTTTAATCCATGCGGTTTGTCTGAGTACGGTATTCCATCGGTTTGTCTCAGTACGTATCCAGTTTGTCCCAGTACGTATCCATCGGTTTGTCCCAGTACGTATCCATCGGTTTGTCCCAGCACGTTTCCATCAGTTAGCCTCAGTACGTTTCCATTGGTTTGTCCGAGTATGTATCCATCGGTTTGCACTCGAATTCACCACCAGTACGTATGCAATTTAGACATGCTGCCAATAAAGCAAAGACTACCTGGAACGTTAAATGTCAAACCAGCATCTCGCAAAATGTTATGGAAGTTTCTAATATGGCATCAATGTTTAATGCTCCTCTTTATAATGAAAACCAATAATCTGTTTACTCCCTAAATGCGTCCAAATTTAATGAACTTGGGTTAAATAAAATGTTCGAGTTGCTTTCGCATTTACACCACACAGAAATAATCCCACATCAGTTGTTGACAAATAACCAATCTTTTATGCACATGTCCACGACGCACCTGCAGACCCAAAGTAAACCACAACATCATGCGCTTTTAAATGCGAGTGTACGGGCTCTGTAAATTGCTCCTCGTGTCTCGTAAACGTTTTTTTCGTGAATGACATCATTCCCCTCTATCCCAATGACTGCAAAGTTAATTTTTTTTATTCCAAAGTAATGGAATGTAACCTCGGCTCCTGGCGGAGCTTATGCTTAAATCACATGCAGGACACAGATGTGAATAGACAACGGACAAATAGATCATCATGAGCCATCGATCCAGGTTTGAATGCCAATCAGGCCAATCTAACTTATGCCAACTTTCATAAAACGAATATAAAGTGGATTTGAACAATCAGGCTGAAATATTACATCATGCCACTCGAGGAACCCATTGCAACTTCAACCACTTCGAGCTGGTAAAGTGTTTAAGGTTCAAAGATTTAAATACACTGTATATTTGCACGTAAATAATTTTACATTCGATCAAAACCATCGAAACGTGGTGGTTTAGCTTGTAGTTTGCGGGTATAATTTGTATAAATCCCGAAAGCATTTTGCCTCTGGATGCTGGAAAAGGACTTAAGATTTGATCCAGTACAAAGCCATGTTTTTTGGGGTTAAACATGTATTACATATACAAAAGTTCATTTTTAGTTTTAAAAGTTTATTTAAAAAAAGATTTTTACAGTAATCGAAGGCAAAGTTTAAAAAATGAAAAGTTTATATTTCAGTAATCTAAGACAAAGTTTAAAAAGGTGAAAAAGCTTCTTTTTACAGTAATCTAAGGCAAAGTTAAAAAAGTGAAAAAAGTTTGTTTTTACAGTAATCTCAGGCAAAGTTTAAAAGTGAAAAAAGTTATATTACCATTAATCTAAGGCAAAGTTTAAAAAGTAAAAAAAGGCTTATTTTTACAGTAATCTAAGGCAAAGTGAAAAAAAAATTCTTTTACAGTAATCTCAGGCAAAGTTTAAAAAAGTGAAAAAAACTTTATATTTCCAGTAATCTAAGGCAAAGTTTAAAGTGGAAAAAAGCTTCTTTTTACAGTAATCTAAGGCAAAGTTAAAAAAGTGAAAAAGTTTGTTTTTAACAGTAATCTCAGGCAAAGTTAAAAAAGTGAAAAAAACTTTATATTACCATTAATCTAAGGCAAAGTTTAAAAAGTAAAAATAGCTTATTTTTTAACAGTATTCTAAGGCAAAGTTAAAAAAGTGAAAAAAATCTTTTTACAGTAATCTCAGGCAAAGTTTAAAAAGGTGGAAAAGCTTCTTTTTACAGTAATCTAAGGCAAAGTTAAAAAAGTGAAAAAGTTTGTTTTAAAGTAATCTCAGGCAAAGTTTAAAAAGTAAAAAAAAAAGCTTATTTTTACAGTAATCTAAGGCAAAGTTTAAAAAGTGAAAAAAATTATTTTTACAGTAAATCTAGGCAAAGTTTAAAAAGTGAAAAAAACTATATTTCCAGTAATCTAAGGCAAAGTTTAAAAAGTGGAAAAGCTTCTTTTACAGGAATCTAAGGCAAAGTGAAAAAAAGTTTGTTTTTACAGTTAATGTCAGGCCAAAGTTTAAAAAGTGAAAAAAGTTTATATTTCCAGTAATCTAAGGCAAGTTTAAAAAGTAAAAAAAGCTTATTTTTACAGTAATCTAAGGCAAAGTTTAAAAAAGTGAAAAAAGTTTATTTTAACAGTAATCTAAGGCAAAGTTTAAAAAGTGAAAAAAGTTTATTTTTACAGTAATCTAAGGCAAAGTTTATAATGTGAAAAAGCTTATTTTTACAATAATCTAAGAAAAATTTTAAAAAGTGAAAAAAAGTTTGTATTTCAAGTAATCTAAGGCAAAGTTTAAAAAGTGAAAAAAAGCTTCTTTTTACAGTAATCTAAGACAAAGTTGAAAACGTGAAAAAGTTTCTCTTTACAGTAATCTTAGGCAAAGTTTAAAAAGTTAAAGTTTATATTTCCAGTAATCTAAGACAAAGTTTAAAAAGTGAAAAAGCTTATTTTTACAGTAATCTAAGGCGAAAGTTAAAAAAGCTTATTTTTACAGTAATCTGAAGGCAAAGTTAAAAAAAGTGAAAAAAGTTGATTTTTACAGTAATCTAAGGCAAAGTTTAAAAAGTGAAAAGCTTCTTTTTACAGTAATCTAAGGCAAAGTTTAAAAAGTGAAAAAAACTATATTTCCAGTAATCTAAGACAAAGTTTAAAAAAGTGGAAAAGCTTATTTTTACCAGGAATCTAAGGTAAAGTGAAAAAAGTTTCTTTTAAAGTAATCTCAGGCAAAGTTTAAAAAGTGAAAAAAGTTTATATTTCCAGTAATCTAAGGCAAAGTTAAAAAAGTGAAAAAAAGTTTATTTTACAAATAATCTAAGGCAAAGTTTAAAAAGTAAAAAAGGCTTATTTTTACAGTAATCTAAGGCAAAGTTAAAAAAGTGAAAAAAATTCTTTTTACAGTAATCTCAGGCAAAGTTTAAAAAGTAAAAAAACTTTATATTTCCAGTAATCTAAGGCAAAGTTTAAAAAGTGGAAAAGCTTCTTTTTACAGTAATCTAAGGCAAAGTTAAAAAAAGTGAAAAAAGTTTGTTTTTACAGTAATCTCAGGCAAAGTTTAAAAAGTGAAAAAAAACTTTATATTACCATTAATCTAAGGCAAAGTTTAAAAGTAAAAAAAGCTTATTTTTACAGTATTCTAAAGGCAAAGTTAAAAAAGTGAAAAAAAAATCTTTTTACAGTAATCTCAGGCAAAGGTTAAAAAAGTGAAAAAATTAAATATTTCCAGTAATCTAAGGCAAAGTTTAAAAATGTGAACAGAAAAGCTTCTTTTACAGTAATAAAGGCAAAGTTAAAAAAAGTGAAAAAGTTTGTTTTTAACAGTAATCTCAGGCAAAGTTTAAAAAGTAAAAAAAAAGCTTATTTTTACAGTAATCTAAGGCAAAGTTAAAACAGTGAAAAAAGTTTATTTTTACAGTAATCTAGGCAAAGTTTAAAAAGTGAAAAAAGTTTATATTTCCAGTGATCGAAGACAACATTTATAAAGTGAAAAAAAGCTTATTTTTACAATAATCTAAGAAAAAGTTTAAAAAGTGAAAAAAAGTTTGTATTTCAAGTAATCTAAGGCAAAGTTTAAAAAGTGAAAAAAGCTCTTTTTACAGTAATCTAAGACAAAGTTGAAAACGGGAAAAAGTTTCTCTTTACAGTTAATCTTAGGGCAAAGTTTAAAAAGTGAAAAAAAGTTTATATTTCCAGTAATCTAAGACAAAGTTTAAAAAGTGAAAAAGCTTATTTTTACAGTAATCTAAGGCAAAGTTTAAAAAGTGAAAAAGCTTCTTTTTTACAGTAAATCTAAGGAAAAGTTTAAAAAGTGAAAAAGCTTCTTTTTACAGTAATCTAAGGCAAAGTTTAAAAAGTGAAAAACTATATTTCCAGTAATCTAAGACAAAGTTTAAAAAGTGGAAAAGCTTCTTTTTACAGGAATCTAGGTAAAGTGAAAAAGTGAAAAAAGTTGTTTTTAAAGTAATCTCAGGCAAAGTTTAAAAAGTGAAAAAAAGTTTATATTTCCAGTAATCTAAGGCAAAGTTTAAAAAGTAAAAAAAGCTTATTTTTACAGTAATCTAAGGCAAAGTTAAAAAGTGAAAAAGTTAATTTTTACACTAATCTAAGGCAAACTTTAAAAAGTGAAAAAGCTTCTTTTTTACAGTAATCTAAGGCAAAGTTCAAAAAAGTGAAAAAAAGGCTTCTTTTTACAGTAATCTAAGACAAAGTGAAAAAAGTTAATTTTTAACATAGTAATCTAAGGCAAAGTTTAAAAAGTGAAAAAAGCTTCTTTATACAGTAAATCTAAGGCAAAGTTTAAACAGTGAAACACATATATTTTTACAGTTATCTAAGGCAAAGTTTAGAAGTGAAAAAAGTTATATTTCCAAGTAATCTAAGACAAAGTTTAAAAAGTGAAAAAGTTAATTTTTTACAGTAATGCTAAGGCAAAGTTTTAAAAAGTGAAAAGTTTCTTTTACAGTAATATTTCTACAAAGTTTTAAGTTATTTTTACAGTAACATTTTTACAAAGGAAATAAGTTAATTTACAGTAATATTTAAACAAAGTTTAAAAAGTTTATTAGCCCCGCGTTGGACTTAGTCAAAACAGAGGCTTAGGGATTAATTGGTCTCGATTTTCGCAATAATCTCGGACATATGTAGGAACCAATTCTATTCTTACTTGGCAAAAGGCACACAATGATGGTAGTCATATGCACATCATTTTATTTTCGCGATCAAAAGATGGACGACTGCCGGCAATTTTAGTTGGAAAAAAACCCCAATGTTGAACATGTCCTAAACCATTCTCGACATGCATTTACCGATGTTGTTTAAACTTGGCACACAGATTAATGAAGGATGGTTTACATATGCAGACGTCATTTTTTTTGGAGATCATCCAAGATGGCCAACTGACAGCCATTTTGTTACTTAAATGTATCCCCAAACCATTTACGGACAGCCATGGTACGATTTTGTTCAACATGGCACAAGCACATACATGATGGCATTACACGTGCCCCTAGCTTTATTTTTGCAATCTGATCAAAGATGCCCGAATGGTAGACTGGTGGCTATTTTAGTTGCAATAATATGGGCCAGCCCTTTAACTCTATACAGCAAAATTACTAAAAACGGGGCTATGACAATTTACGTCTTTTTTTTTTTCCTTGTTTTCACAGTAATCTAAGACTCATGGAGAAGCCTGCGAAGACATGCAGGACAAGGACATTAGTCGACATCAGTGTACTTTTAGGTGAATTAAAAGTACATTCGTAAACAGTGAACAAAATAATACACATGCAAAATGGGATATAAACCTTGGATCCCCACTTAGTCAGCGAGGGGTTTCAGATGGGAATGCCACGAGGCAACGAGAATTAATATTTCAGAATGAGTTGAGGTTTTTCTGTTTCGAAATGATGCACCACTTCAGGGCCTTCTGAACACTAATCATTGTAAAGGATGAATATCAATGGCCATGGTTTTTCTGTTTTGCATTTTCCCAGCATCAACCAGGAGCCCTCCAGTGTGGATGTTCATGAGACATTAAACATACAGCCATTACTGAGGAAGTTATACCAGGGGATGTGAGGAGAATCTTTGCCCCATCTATCGGAATCTTCGATAATCATTAAATGTCAGTGTGTGTCCGTCCATCAGTCTGTCCGTCGTCTCCTCCACAACTCCGAAACCATGAAGAATAGCAGCCCCAGACTTTGCATACATACTCAAGAAATCCAAGGTGGTTCATGAAATGAAAATTGGGGGTTTGGGTTAATTTGAACACCCTTTTTGAAGATAATTTAGCGGGTGCTCATCACGAGAAAAAAAAATAAGATTTGGAATCAGGGATTCGACCTTCACCAAAATTGAAACATTTTCGTCTTGTCACACACCCAACGTGTCCACCAAGTATCCTCCGAACCGTTCACAATTTTTTGAGATATCCTGCACACAAACAAACAGACAGACAACAGGGTAAAAATATAACCTCCTCCACCATCGGTGGCAGAGGTAGCAAACTTTCTTCTTTATGTGTATGTATGTATATATGTGTATATGTGGGGTGCAAAGGTATGAGTCGATTTAAATCAATGCCAAGCTTTTTCAAATCTCGATTTCAAACACAAATTCGTCATAAATATTGAAAATACAGGGAGTTCCAAAAGACCCGGACAACTTTGGTTGTTAATACAGTATCTTACAACCACAAATGATATAACAATACCCTTTGTTTATATGATACAGAAACTCATAAAGTTTTGTACACACCATTAATACACTTCAATGTGAGCTCCGTTTGTCATGCGCAAGACATCAAGGCGGAACACGAGTTCTTGCCAGTTCAGCTCAGCATGTTTGCGTCCAACAGTGCGCATGCAGCTGTGATCGAGAATGAAAAATCCTGTAGGTTGCCACCTGGGTGGGGTGCAAAGGTATGAGTCCACTTAAAAAGAGAAGAAAGCAATACATATTTGGGGGCAACCCCCCTCCCCCGTAGCCCCCTCTCGACCTGGAATTTTTAATCGCATGAAACAAACTTTGGTACATCATGGGTGATGAAGGTTGTGGTCAAGTTTGATCAGAATTGCATGTGTAGTTTCTGAGAAGAAAAAGTCCTATTTTGGGAGGCAATCCCATTAGAGGGTCTCACGGCCAATTTTTTAAAAGCCATGAAACGAACTTTGGTGCATACATGATGATGAACGTTGTGGTGAAGTTTCATCGAAATCGATGTGTAGTTTCAGAGAAGAAGTTGAAAAGTATTTGTGGATGGACGGATGACATGCCATCCGCATAAGCTCCCGAACTACGTTTCCAGGTGAGCTAAAATTCAAAGGGTTTTATGTCTGGTGATTGTGGGGGCCAAGCGGTTTGATCCATCTCGGCCAATCCAGCGACCTGGAAAAATTTTCATTCAGGACGGCTCGAACGAATAAGCCCAATGAGGGGGGGGGCGCATCCTGTTGAAAAATGACAAGAGGTTGCAGGTTCTTCAATCGTGGAAGGTGAAATCCTTCCACATGTTCATGTAAATTGTTGAGGTCACTGTGTCCTCCGCAAAGAAAACAGACCAACCAAGCGGTCACTAAGAAGGCCACACCATACGTTGACCTTTGGACTGTCACATATGTGTTCAATGACCATGTGGGGGTTTTCAGAGCCACAGATCCTCACATTGTGCTTGTTGACCTTTCTCTGATACATGAAAGCAAGCTTTTGTCTGTGAACATGACCTTTTTCAGGTAATCGTTTTGGAACACCCTGTATGTATCTGTATTATTTAATTTATTATCGTTTATTATTGACTGACACTTTGTCTTAACAGAATAAACTAGAGGGGGAGCACTTGGTAGAGTGCAAAACCTCCGCCGCCAATACTGCTGGGTCACATAAGTGAACCTGATATCCTATTCATTGTAGGTCAAAACGGATCAGACTTCTTACTGAACCACGATTGAAATAGAACTAAACTAGATCGACGCGCATGTAGAAATGCCAAAAAAAAAAAATCGAAATTTTTTTGAAAAAAAAGTTGCAAAATTTGTTTTTTTTTCTCTAACAATTTTTTTTTTGGGGGGGGGTTGGAAATCACTTAAAACATGTAGAAATGCAAAAAAATTCAAATATTTTTCAAAATAAATCGAAATTTTTTTGAAAAAAAAGTTGCAAAATTTTGTTTTTTTTTTCTCTAACAAATTTATTTTTTTTTTGGTTGCAATCACTTAAAACATGTAAAAAATGCAAAAACAAAAATTCGAATATTTTTTCAAAATTTTCAAAAAATTTTTTTCAAAAAATATTTTTTTCAAATTTTGACCAGTCCAAAATTAATGGCAATGTCCTTGGACCATACTTATCCCCCACCAAGTTTCGTCGAAATCCGTCCAGGAGTTTTTCCGTAATACTGTTCACAAACAAACAAACAACAAACAAACAAACCAGACAGACAGGGGTGAAAACAGTAATCCCTCCGTCCATCTTCGATGGCGGAGGTTAATGAAGGGTGAATACATTTGAGAGAAAAGATAAAATTTTGTGAGCAGTTTGACCATGTTCTGGAGTACATTACAACACTGTTGGAAAAAGATTGACTCAAACGTTATCAATAAACAATTAAATCAATCCAAATGGAGTTGAGCCAGTTCTCAAAAGTAAAGGGGGTCAAACTTATTAAGATTGACCAGCAGAGTACCCGCTCGGGCGATCTTTTTCCAAGCATGCAACACATTCTTCTGACGTATACCTTTATAAACGTATACGTATACTGTTTATATAAAACATACCGACTGCTTATAATGCAAAACACTCACTGCACTGGAATACTGGGGACAAGAACACTGTACTGCAAGTGAAGACACCAAGCCTGGTGTTTGCGATAGTGGTTAGGGTGGCTGGCTTAAGATCTTAGGTGCCTAAGTTTGAGCCCGTTGGCCACTGAATTAACAACAGGTGGGTTGAACTCAGCCTGTGATCATTCCAAGGTCAGCAAATGAGTGCCGGTGCACTGGAAGAGGAGCACAGCATCAGCAACACAGCCATGCTTCCAAGAAATGATAGCTACCTGGCAGCCAAAGCAGCCATACACAAAGGACATAACAGAATGGTGGAGACTTGTAATATCCTCCCCAACCTGGAGACGGTGGCTACATGATACACATTTACAGAGAGATTTGCTTCACCCCCACTTGTCCTTCCCCCAAACCACCGGCAAAGATAAAAACACCCTACACATTAATTGGATCATGCTGATCCTGTAGCAAGTTGGATGTAATTGGCTCAGAACTGTAGGAGTAGTGTAACACACACAACACACACACACACACAACACACACACACACACACACACACACACACACACACACACGAACACTGGTCTTTCAATTGCAGTAAGATTATTTAAAAAGACAGATTTGATTTTACCCCTCGCTGAAGGAGAGGTATTGCATTTTGGCCCATTTTTTGTTTGTTTGTTTGTTACTTGGCAAAATTTATGTTTTATTTTATAAAGTGTGTTGATCGCCTCCATTTGTTTGTTTGTTTGTTTTGCCTGTCTGTCCGCTCGCCTCCAACCCAAACAACTCAACCGATCGTTCTGAAATTTTCAGAGATTATGGTCACCTGACCGACCTTGCGACGGTCCCGCATTGAAGTTTCATAAAATTTGGTCGACAAAAAGGTCTACAATAGCCAAAGTCCAATTTAGGCCAAATTTTCTAAAAATCCTCAAATTTCATCCAATTGACTTAAATTTGAACAAGATTTACATATCAGGTAGGTGAATTAACCTCTTAGTTCTTTTGAGGTTAACATAGGTCAAATAAGTCACAAGGTCAACCCAACATAGGCTAAATTTTAAAAATTGTTTCTATAATTGTCAATTTTCATCCGATGACTTCAAATTGAAGACCATTTGTATATCAGCTTAACTATACTGAATTCAAGCACCAATTATGTTGAGATCAACAAAGGCCAAAAGGCCAATTCTGGCCAGATTTTCTAAAATTCATAAATTTTCATCCGATTAACTTGAAATTGAAGAAGCATTTGCATATCAGGTCACTGAATTCAACCACCTATTAATTTTGAGGTACATATAAGGCCAAAAGGTGAAAATAGACCAAAAGGCCAATTTGGGCCAAATTTCTAAATCCTCATTTTCATCCGATCAACTTGGAAATTGAAAGAGCATTTGCATTTTTCAGATCGCTGATTCAACCACCTCTTAATTTTGAGGTAAACTTAGGCCAAAAGGTCAAAATAGGCCCAAACCCACCAATTTGGGGCCACATTTTCTAAAATCCCTCAATTTTTATCCGATTGACTTGAAATTTAACAGGATTTGCATATCAGGTCATAATTCAACCACCCAATTATTTTAAGGTCAACACAGCCTGATTTCTCAAATTGATAGGTAGGGCAAAAAAAAAAGGTATCATTTATATCTCAAAAAGTTGTGGACGAGTTATGATAAAACTAGGTGGATGAGTTGGTTAGGTGATAGAACAAGCAGATAGATTTTTGGTTCAGATCCAGCACGATCAGTGGGAGACAAAACATGAAACTCTTCAACCTGAAATAGGTATGCACCTTTCGAGTCGTTCTACTTTGTTCTGTTTTTTCCAAGTGTCGCTCTCTGAGTGATTTTTCATTTGTTTGTTTGTCCACACAAAAATTTCATGTTTTCTCCGCAACCGGTTGTCGGATTGAGACTAAAGTTTCACACACAGGTGCGACTACTTATATAGAATGCTTTCATCATAATTAGACATCATATGTCACGTGGTGTCAGAGCCATGTTGGAAAAGAAAAAACTTTGGACCTCTGTATCTCTGAAACTCACACAAAGGGAAAAATAAACCAATGTCACCCGTAGGGTGATCCGTATCTGCCCAAAAGGTGACCACGTGTGACTTAATTTAAGGTCACACTGAGGTGAACAGAGCTGCTATCACCAGGAGCGACTCTTGAGGAATATCTGCCTACGAGAGATTCCGATGAGAATCGTTCTACAGAGTAACATGAAAAAAATATGCGTTTGCCTCATAACGTCACCAAATACGTCATAATGTCTCAAGCTGATATATCTAGAAAAGCACTCATCGAGGTGTTCAATTTGAGGTACTACACGATATGGTTCCTAAAACTTGAAAATTTGACCTGGGTCAATGTTTTGACCTTAGGCGTTAACCATGAAGGTCAAGGCAATCGCCACCAAAAATTAATCAGCATGAATGCCGAACCATGAACTATATTCCCATAAAGTTTGAAAGACGATCCGATCAAAATTACTCAAAAAATGAGGGTTTGTCGATTACACTGATTTGCGAAAAAAGTGACCTTGACCTTTGACTTGACCTTCAAAATTTTATGGCCTGAAAGGGACCTCCATAGGCCTCTGATAATGCGAAGTTTACAAAAATTTCCAATGAAAACTGTGGTCTGCAGAATTTTTTTTCGTGATACAGACAAACAAACAAACAAACAAAAAAAAAACAAACAAAAAAAAAACATACAGACTGACTAACATATCTTGCAGAAACTTCGTTTTGGCAAGATAAAAATTGAAACTTGGCACATGGCAAGTACTCCTCATGGGGAATAACTGTGATTTTTTTATGAATGTCAATAGGTGCCTTCGTTATGACGTCATAATTGCATATGTAGAATGCTAAAAACATCTGATCAGTATAAAAAATTTTGAGGGTCATCTAGGATAAAATGGTCCACAGAAAAAAAAATTCATGACGTCATCGGTTATACGAGTCGGCAGCCATTTTTTTTTTTTTTTTAAACCTCAAAAATCTTCTTCTCTGAAGTGGCTGAACAGATCGAGGTGAAACTTTACATGTATGACCGCCTATCCATGAGAAACAAAGGTTCACACATATGACATCATGGTCAACATGGTTTGGCAGCCCATCTTGGATTACCCTAAAAACCCATTTCTTTCTTCTGGACTTTGGCTGGACAAATTGGGGGGGGGGGGGGAAACTTCACACAAATGTTCCACAAGCCTTGGGTGTACAAGTTGTTAAGGAATATTGATGGGTCACATGGTTTGGCAGCCATATTGGATTGAAGAATACATTAAATAATGTTTCTCTGGTAACCGCTTAATCAATCGACATGATACTTTGCATTTATGATCTAATTCGTGATGGGGAATACAGTTTAAATTTCAACTCAATCGACAAATGGTCAGGCATTCAGAATTATTTTAATTTTATTTGGGTTAAAAAAAATATTATTATTAAAATTATCATTATTTTTGAATGAGGTTCACTTGGCTGTGCCTGGATAGTTTTGAGGGTAGAGTAGTAGCAGCTGAAATGTAAAGCCTATCCAGATTCCTCCTGATGACTTCATCTTTACTTTTTGCTTGTTCAGGTCCTTCTGATTACTCCAATGCAGGACTGTACCTATTTGGTCTTCCATTTGATTTTTAATTGAATTTATTTTAATCCCATTCTGAATTCATTGAATAATGAATAAATAATTTTTAAAAACGTCATGGTCGGGTCAGGTGTCCGATCAACAGCGCGGGTTGATAAAGCGGGACGTCCTTGGTACCCGGTCATCACTGGCCATTTATACAAGTGGCAGTTACATAATGTCTGTTATTAATTACAAAACCACACGCAGTACACAACACCACCAAAATACACCAATACAAACAGAGGTCCCTGAGGGTTTCTGCAATCTCTGATGCTCTTTTTCTTGTTATTTTGTTGTCACAATAAATTTGATACTGAACTCGGTACTTTTGCACCTTTCATTGTATTTATGCGTGTATGTGTGTGTGTGTTGGAATAACTATCTTTTTTCATCAATTCATCCTGCCTTTACCTATGTAGAACATCAATAAACTAAAAGAAAAATTTAAATGAGCTGTGGGTATGGAGAAAATATAAAAGTGGTCGAGCCGCTCATGAAAAAACTTATCAAGCCACTGTGGAGTCCAAGTCCTCATAACCAGTGTGGCCTTCATCGCAAGCTGTTGTTCGTTTTCGAATTCGAATTAAAAAACAAAATTAGTGAACATTTTGCTTCCGATAACAGATTTCCCCTCCATAAGAGCCTTTTTTCTGAAATGCTGTGGTCCAGAAGTCGTCGTGTGTGTGGTGATATATGTAACTGAGCAGGAAACGTAGCTATTATATGTTCCACAATGCTCTTTAAACCTGCTACTGGGTTAAGGAATTGCTTAGCCTGACTCTCATCGGCAGCTGCTTCGGAAAATTCCGCCTTAGCGATAGTCACAATGAGAATCATCTCAGTCCTCCACAAAACCTGGAACTTCTAGGGCGTTCCTATTATCTATGAATAAGGGTTTGAGTTATTTCTGAAACTACTGTGTATCATCTTGAAGCGTTTGTTATACAAGCTTGTCGTGTCGTTTGGAACAGACATAGATGCGTACATACACCAGTTCCTCTCAATGGTTTGAAGTAAGTGGACCTCCCTCTTCCAGTTTACAAAGTTGTTTGTTATTCATTGTACTCTGCGTTGTATTAAGAGGAACAGCGGTTTGGGCAAATGCGGTTGTATTTCCAGCAAGAAAAATAAAGCTATAAAAGGCTACCATAGTTAAAAGTGCAATTTTGTAACAATATACGTATTTATATCTCTAATAATAATACAACTAAGATTAATGTGACTATATACAGTTTTTTTAGAAAGTTTTCACATTAAACTCAATGGTGGTTTGTTGTTTGTTTTTTTGCTGGACTCAAACTCCCATCATTGTGCGGGAGTTGTATGCATTCTACCTCGGTTGAGAGAAAATCGCTTACAACCTAAATATATATAGTCCATACTGTAAGAGATCAACAGGCAAACACACGTCAGGGGAACCGGCTTGACTCTTGTGGCAAATTACATTTGTTCAGCAGGAGGGCTTTTGGTTGTCATTCAGGATGAGCATGAGAGGGGCTTGATCTTTGGGAATCCTACTTGCGCTTTGCCAACCTTGCTTAATTATTTGTTGATACAAGCAGGATTTGCCTCGCAAACAACAGGGCGCTGTTGTCTGTGCAAACGATTTACATGAGCCGCTTTATTAGGGAAAGAAAAAAGCATTCACTGGTGTATGGTATTTTTTTTTTTTTGGGGGGGGGGGAACAAACAAGGGAAATACTTTACACATCAGCACTAAGAACACCGTTCTTAAAGGATTTTGTGAACGTAGGTTTGAACGATTGATTACTAGGTGATGATGCACGGAACCATTCTCTTCCCTTCCATATTGGAATTCTTACTAAGAAACTTCGAACATCGACAAAATTAAACAGTAATATGATAGAAAAACCAGACGCTTGGATAGCTCTAATTTAAAAATGTTTAATGTTTGAAAGCTTTTGGGTATTCATTATTGCAATTACGAGCAGAGTACCAATCCGACGGGCGATCTTGTTCCAGCGTGCAACAACGTTCTTCTGGCACCGCTTTACTTTTGGGTGTGCATTGCAACAGATCGGTCCTCGATCACTCCCCCCCCCCAAAAAAAATAACCTGGGTTTACGTACATGAAGAAAAAAGGTTTTATAGCTCGGATATTCCAATTGCACTGGCCATATAGGCTGACACCAGAGGCCTGAAAGCCTGAGGAACGATACGTACTGCCTGTCTTTTAACAGGCCCTTGAACACATAAACGGGCCAACCGTTCAGTATTTCACGATCCTTTCAAACAGTCCCGCTTCTGGTTGTTTTAAACACATGATGGAAAACTTATAGGGAGGGTATGGCGATTGTAAATAATGACACTTCCGAAGCTTTCTTAGGCTTATTGTTAGCCCAAAATGGTGGACGTATGTTTTTTTTTTTCAGTTACAATTGTGGGTGGTGTCGGCCAGCTTGTCCAAACCAAATAGGAAAAAGAGTGGATACGAACACTTGCTCCATTGTAATATCGATTACTAGCTTGGTTACCCATCAAGATCGAGTAATTTAAGACTTAGTAAACCGTCAGAGAAGACTCTTATGTTTAAGCTGTGCAAAAATTAACCCGAAGTATGCACCAATGGCAATGAATGGGCCAAATGGTCTCATTTTCCTTGTTTTGAGTTTATTCATTTTTGGACATACAAACACATACGCCTGGTGTTTAGTTTAATGGTTAGGGTAGCGGTCCTGAAGTTCAAAATCCTGCTTGTCCATTTGAATTAATACCAGGGTAGGGTTGACCTCAGCCTGTCCATCCTTTCCGAGGTCGGCAAAAATGAGTCCAGCCTTGCTGGGATGATTTGAACATTTGAGTAATCCTGCGTCAGAAGTGGTTTGACCGCATCTAGGATTGTGCCCAATAGCCACAGGAGACTGCTTCAGCAGCCAAACGCTCTGCAGAGTAATGGTTCGCCAAGAATGGATGGACACAAACACATAACGTACAGAAGAACTTGGGCTTGCGGGGTTGGAAATTGGGGTGTGGGTGGGGGGGGGGAGGTGGGTTGGTGCCCATTACTTGACTCTAGGTAGCCGACCAGAACATTCGATGGAGATTGTCCCCCAGCGTTTTTTCTTCTATAATTTTCAAGACCTACACACAAACAAACAACGGAGGGAGAATTGTCTCGTGGGGAGGGTGGTGGTTTGTACCCAATGACCCTGACCTGGGTATCTGGTATGCAAAATTTGGTGGAGATTTGCCATCGTTTTTTTTTTAATAATGATTTTCAGCCACAACTCGCATACAATACAGAGACTTTCCTTGTGGGGAAAATCTTGAAGAAAAAAGGACAATGAAAGGGTCTTTCAAAACTCTTACTTTGCACTTCAGAGCACAATATTCCTACAGCCGCAATTTTGGGATGAATCTTAATATTCCCCAAAGCTGAGAGCATGAGCAGCAAATTTGATTGGTCCGAGATGGCGTAATAAATTTGACCTAAGTGCTATAAAAATGGAGGTGTTTTGGAAGTGCCAAACATGATTTGTGTTCTACAATGCTCAAAGTAACATACTAGATGCCCATTGTAGCAAACGCCCTGCAAACAACTCCCGTTTTAATCTATATACTTCCAGCAACCCTTTCTCCCATTCCCTCTATCCTTCACCACATTTTCCCTCAAAGCCTTCAATCCACTCAGACTTATTCCTCCTTTTCCCACTGGTCTTCTTACACCTTCACAAAACTTAACACTCAAACACAATCAATTAACTTCTCTTAAACCCTTCACTCACATGTATCCCTTGTCTCGCTATCTTTCTTTAACCCTTCACTCCGAGCACAAAAATTTGCGAGTTTAACTATTTGAGTTAGCGGTGCAAGTGCAGAGAAGTCAACCAAACAAAAAGCTCGAAATGAATCATGTAATTTCCAATGTAACATTGTACATATATGGTTCCATGCAGAGAACATACATCTTTTATAATATTAACACTTGTAAAGCAAACCCAAAGGAATAACGCCACACGATACACTTACAACGATTCAGTCTTGACAACTCGGCTAAATTATGCAAAAAAAACCCGCATCATTTTATTATACAACGAGCAAAATTATTCCTATAACTCTCCCCTCACCTGTCACGTTGCTGACGCAAAATACTAAGGGGGAGGGAGAAGAGGGGGAAGAGGGAGAGAGGGGTGTGGGAGAGAGAGCAGGGAGAGTGAAGAAGGTGGAAGGGGAAGGAGAGAGGAGGGAGGGGGAGTGAGGAGGGGTGGGGGAGGGAAGATAGGGTGGAGGTGAGAGGAAGGGAAAGGCAGACGTGCGGTGGAGTGTTAATTACGAATTCATAACGTCTCATCAAAAATGATTCTGCATGGAATAACAGTGAAGATGGGAAAACAAAATAATGTCTGAAATCCATTTTCTAACGGTCAATACTAAAACACAGCCGGAGACAAAACAGGCGCCAGACATAAATACCACCCGGATCAATACGGAGACGAAAACCAGTCCAGACTTTAAACCACTGTCCGGATGTGTTCAGAGTAGAGATAGAGATAGAGATAGAGAGGATGGGAGAGTGAGAGAGGAGATGTGGGAGGAGGGTACTGCATGATATTGGGATGGGGTTGAGCAAGGATGAAGAGAGAGAGATGGTGGTCGGGGAGTTAGCAAAAGAATTGTTATGTTTAATGAATTCAACACACCACATTACTTATATATACTTATTTTATATAATAATATACTCATAACATACATACACATATATATGTATGCCTAACATACCTATACATATACAGTTAAGCCCCAAAATTATTCATACCCTATGAAAAATCTGAGAGTTTTGCATTTATCTCATACCTACAAGCTGGATGGTGGAACTTTCACTTCAACCCAAGGACATTTAGTTGGCATGTTACAAATCCACATATATTTTTGGCTCAACATTATTAAGGCATAACAATGAAATGTTAAGCTTTCTGTTTTTAATGCCTGTCCAAGAATTATTCATACCCCATACCAAGTCTCCAGAATTGAAGGCCCAATTTTGTGATGATGCTCATGCTTATTGATATTCCGAAGATTCTTTTATAATGTTTATGCAAATTATTCTTCCAAGATGTGTGCATACATCTGAATGCATTACAAATGTGGACTATTGAATGTACGTGAGGAATGTTACAGAACAACACTCTGCTTTTAGACCAATAAATTAAGGGGAGCTGATGCAATCAATTCTCAGGTCATTGGTCAGCAAATGAACGAAGAGAAAGAAGTCAGTGAGGACCTTCGGTTGTGCATTGTGGAATGCTCAACAAGGGGAAAAAGGGAAAGGCTACAAAAGCTATTTCGAAAGCCCAGTTCCCGAGTGCCAGTTGCCAACATACAAAGCATAATTAGGAAGTACAAGGAGTTCCACACTGTAAAAAACATTGAAGGACGTGGTCTCGGAAGCCAAAAGTGTACGCCTCGTCCTGGCAAGAAAAGTAAGGCGAGAGGCACAACAACCACAAGATCATATTAAGGCTCTCCTGAAACAACTTGGGAGTCTGGGAACCAAAGATATCAAGGCAGACACTCCAGCGGACGTTGCACAAGGGGGGTCTCCATTGGACCGCTGACAAGAAAGACTCCACTCCTCCATCCCAGGCACAGAAAGGCTCGTCTTGCCTTTGCAAAAAAGCTCACCTGGACAAAGATCCAAGCTTTGGTCCTCAGTTCTGTGTCGGATAGACGAAAATGGAGCTTCTCGGGCAACAGAGATGTTTGCTTTCAGTTGGCGAAAGAAACGTGAAGCAATACAGCCCTAAGGAACACAGTCCCGACCGTCAAGCATGGAGGCGGGAGCATAATGCTTTGGGGATGTTCCTCAGCCCAGTGGGCGGAAATCCTCGTCAAGTGGAATGGCATCAATGAAAAAAGGAGCAGTACATAAGATCTTGAGGAAAACATCAAACAGTCCGCAAAAAGAAACTTCAACCTCAGGGACAATTGGACGTATCGCAGGACAACGATCCAAACACACCGCCAAGTCAGTCAAAAATGGTTCCGGGGATAATGATGTAGACGTTCTAAAAGTGGCCAAGCCAAAGTCCGGACCTCAACCCAATCGAGGAATCTGTGGAGGGACGCTCAATCAGAAGACCGGAGTGATGGCAAGGAGCCTTCCAACCTCAAAGAACTGGAGACCTTGCGAAGGAAGGAGTGGGTCAAGAATCCCCTGTAGAGAGATGCAAAACCTTGTGAGCAAGTATAAAAAACCGTTTGGAGGGTGTAATCACAAACAGAGGCCTTTTCCATTGATTTCTGAATGTGGACTTTGAACTGATCTAAGCAGGGTATGAATAATTCTGGGACATGACAATGTTTTTGTAATCTATCATAAATAACCCCCGAAACAATGTATTTCTGAAATGTCTTGCAGTGATTCTTTCAAGCTGTTTGTCAAATTCTTATGTAACTTAAAGCCAGAAGAAAACTCCCATTCCATCAATAACACATTCAAAATACTCCAAATTTGGTCAGGGTATGAATAAATTTTTTGGCTTAACTGTTATATATATACGATATATACATACACATGTATATACCATACCATTTTCAACAAATTTAACATACATAACAACAATGTATATACATATCATCTCACATACCATATCATACACATACACACATACAACATGTATAAACATACACATTTACCATATACATATACATATATATATATACAAATGTTTATATACATCTACACACATATATATATATATATATAACAAATGTATATACATACGACATAATACATACAACAATTGTATAATACATACATACATAATGTATATATTATATTAATATATATATATGTACATTGTACATATATATATATATATACATAATAACATAACATACAATACACATATATATGCATGTAATACATAACATAAATATATAGATATAGATATAGATCATAGAATAAGCCTTGGTGTTGCTTAGTGGTTAGGGTGGGGCTTGGGATCCCAGTGTCCTGAGTTCGAACCGTAGCCTGCTGAATTAACACCAGGCGGGTTGAACCTCAGCCTGTATCCTCTCGAGGTCGGCGAGGTACCAGTGTACTGGTCCCCGGTGTATGCCCCCGGTAGAATAGGTGTATCCATATCCTGTTGTGTCGTAAGAGGCGAGTTGCGTCAGGAAGGGATCCGGCCATAAAAAAACATTGCCTCAACAAAAAGCCAAACCCTGCAAGCAGGGGAAAATGGCTGTAAAAAACGGTGATTTAATTATATATATATATATATATATATTTATATATATATATATAATATAATATATATATTGTTGCGGGCCGGGACCAGTGGGCGAGAACGACGCGAGGTGGGGGAAGTTTACGTTGTAATCCCACCAGACTCCCGGATTGTAGCCGGCGCTCAACGGATATTTCCGTGAGGCGGCGGGTCGCTTAACCAAACAGTGGACGCCAATCCTCAACCGCAACAGCGTCGCGGTCTTATTGTCGAGAACCAATTTAACCTAATTAACCACGCTCGGTGTGGTCTACCGGGGAACCACGCCCTGGGCACGTCTTGCTTCGAACCGATCACTCTAACCGACTGCGGTAGCGTTCCAACTACCGATACAACTCCGGTTCAGGTGCAGTCGAGGGGAACTGCCAAATCCGTGCGGCTGGGATGAGCAGATTAACGGGAAACAAAGACCCGGTAACTCAGATCCGAACCATGCTGGACGAATGAAAGAGAGGACGGAAATGAAACTGAAGCATTTTCAATTGTTTTATTTTACAGCAAGAAGGACACAGAGCAGCTTATCGCGAATATACAGGAGATTTACCAATGATTGAAAACAATTATGCAGTTGTACTGAGCAGAACGGCGCCACACCACACAGATGGGGGGAAAATTAACCCAGGTGAATTCCAAGGAACCTTCCGCAGCCGGGAAAGAGACGAGCTGGGGGTCGCGGGCTCGGCTGGGTACCTGGCACGTTGGCGGGAGGGTTTGTCCGTGGTGCGGCACCTGCCAATGGTAGTGCAAGCTTCGGGCTGGCGTCACACGCTTGGGGCTAGTGTCGCGCGGAGGAAACCCGAGCGAAGCAGAGCGGAGTCCCCGGGGCAGGGATCAGGATCGTGGACAGAGACCGCCAGCGAGAGACCCGGTCCGAGGTCGGGTGTCCTCGTGTTACGTGATGCGACCAGTGATCGCCCGCCCAACTGAGAACGGCCATGCACCACCACCCACAGACTCGTGAAAAATTCTCAGTCTGTCAATGCTCCTCGTATCCCGAACTCAAGACTTCCAGCAAAACTCCAACGAATGCCCAGCCGAATGCAGAAACTGACTGAAACCTTTTTTGAGACTGAACTTCCAACGAACGGCGCGTCTCAGATGGGTTCCCTTCGTAGTTCATCGACCTCTCCTCAGCGGGGCGGGGCCTTGGTCCAAAACTGATGTCACTGTCCGCCCTGAAATTGGACGGGGCTCCCATGGGTTCCGCCCTTTCTGGCGGGGCCCTCGGCCAGGCACCGGCGAGGCCTCCGCCTACTCCACGCGTGTTTGGGGAAGGTGAATGAGGTGCAAGACCACACTGCGTACGTTTGGGGAAGCCGAGAAGGAACTGGAACGGCGAACGTGATATTTTTCCTTGGAAAAAACGAGTCCTCTGAAGACAGCGGGTGGAAACAGTGGCATGCTGTGGCCGCGAAAACGGGCTGCAAGCGCTAGGAAGGTAAACCGACGCGGTTTCCATAAGAGGGGAAATAAATCGATTTATTAACTAACTAAAAAATCATCGCAACGCACCCCTTCCGATTTCCCACTAAACACGAAGGAGGGGTTCTGTCTACACATTACTTAACGGCATAACTAACTTCAAGGCACCTGTATGTTTGAATGCATATGGTTCTTAGAACCGTAACAAATATAATATATATAATATATATAATGTATACATAATATACATTATATCATGTATATATACATATATATATACATATATATATTATATATATATATTATATCTATGAAAGGCCCCTGCGAGGAGGAGTGATTGTAAGCGACATTTTTAATGATATGATATGATAGGCTCGGATGATAGGGTAAGGGTTAAAAATAGTGCTATAATGGCAATTAACTCCCAAAATGGCCGATGTGGTCCTTAAATCACTCCTCCTCGTGGCGCCTCATATTATATACATATATATATACATATATACATATATATACATATATAAATATACATATACTTATATAAATCCATATTATATCCATAATAAAA
>CM068956.1:74778112-74792339 GCA_035128595.1 Eptatretus atami | reverse complement strand
CCGGTCGTCTACAGCCCAAACGGCTGGACCAGTCGTTCTTAAATTTTACACCTGATAGGCAATCCACCTGAGACGGTCCGCGTCCAAACCCCGTCTTAATCGGACTAAACGTCACAGTGACGTCACACAACGTGAAAACACATTTTTGGACATAACTCAGTGACCGGAAGTCGTAGCGACTTCCTGTTGACGCCAAAACAAACTTCAATGGAATATCTAAATGTTTAAATGCATGTTAGTACAAATTATGCACAGTTTTCGCAAGCGTATGACATCAAAGTTTTTAGCTATTGGCGTGATTTAAAAAAAAATTCTATTCCTTCTATAGTCACAATTCTTAACCGATTTTGGATGAAATTCTAACAGCTGATAGAAATCCACAGTGCAAAAAGATATGTACTTTTGGTGATGTTCAAGATCAGGATCTGGATTCTGCATCACTTTATATTATCGCCCATTATAAACCAATGGGGAATTTTGTGTACCATAGCTTATCTTCACTCGAGACCGTAAACGATTCCATGACCCAACCACACCTTTAATATTTATTTATTTACCCGAAACGATCCCCACCAACACACACCTATTTTATTTATTTACCGTAAACGATTTTCCACGACCAAAACCACTTACCTTCCCAATTATTTATTTATTTTACGTAAACGATTCCCACGATCCACACACCACCTTTAATTATTTATTATTACCGTAACAATATTACGACCCACACTCCGCCTCCATTATTTATTTATTTACCGAAAACGATTCCCACCCACACACCACCTGTATTTTATTTTAATTTATTTACCGTAAACGATCCAGCGGTGTGTCTCTCTGTGTACTCCAATTATTATTTATTTACGTAAACAATTTTCCACGATCCACACACCACCTTGTTTAATTATTTTATGATTTTACCGTAAACAATTCCACGACCCCACCCACTCGCCTCAATTATTATTTATTTACCGAAAACGATCCCCACCCACACACCACCTATATTTATTTAATTATTTATTTATTTTCGTAAACGATTCACGACCCACACCACACTTTAATTACTTTATTTATTTACCGAAAACCGTTTCCACGATCCACACACCAACTCCTTATTATTATTTTTACCCAGTCGGATTCTCCTCCCGACACACACTCCAATTATTTACTTTATTTATTTACTGTAACTGTAATCCACGACCACACTCCGCCTCCATTATTTATTTATTTTCCGTTAAATGATTCACGATTCTACACACCAAACTCAATTATTTATTATTTACCGAAAAAACCGGATTCACGAACCCACACACACCTCCAATTTATTAATATAATATATTATATTATTATTTAAAAAATAATTAATTATAATTTTTTTTATTATTTTTAATTTTATTTAAATTAAAAAAATATATAAAAATTAAAAAATTTTATTAATTAATTATTAAAATTTTAAAATAAAAAAATTCTAAAAATTATTTTAAAATTAATAATTATTATAAAAAAAAAAAAATTAAAATAATATTTAAAAAAATTTATAAAATTTAATAAAAATTATTTAAATTAATTAATTATTTAAAAAATTTTAAAATTTTTTTTTTATATTTTATTTTATAATTAAATTTATTTTAAAAAATATTATTATATATTTAATTTATTTAAAATATTTAATTAAAAAATATTCTTTAATTAAATTTTTTATTTTATCTAATTTTATTTATATATTTAAATTATTAATTTATTTTAATAATAATAAATTTTAAATTATTTATATATTAAAATTAAAAAATTTAAAAATTTTATTTAAATAAAATTTTTATTATAAAATTTTAAAATTATAATAAAATTTTTTATAATTTAATTTTTATATATTAATTAAATTTAATTTATTTAAAATTTATTTATATAAAATATATTAAATATTTAAAATATTTTATATTCAATAATATTTATAAAAAAATTAAAATAAATTTAATTTTTAATTTTTAATATTTTTATTAAATTTTTTTTTTATAAAATTAATAATAAAAAATAAATTTTTTAAATATTTTTTATTAATTAATTTATAAAATTTTTTTTTTTAATTTAATATTTCTAAAAAAAATTATTTAAATTTATTAAAATTTTTAAATATAATATTTTTTTTATATCAATTCATTCAATAAATAAAAATTATTTTTAATTTAAAATATTTTTATTTATTTTTAAAATAAAATTAATATAATATTTCTTTAATAATAAATTTTATTTTTTTTAATTAAAAAAAATTTATAATTTTAATTAATTAATTTTTTTATAAAAATATATTTTTAAAAAATTAAAAATAAAAAAAATTAATTTTAATATATTAATTTTATTATATTTAATAATAAAATATTAATTAATAATTTTATAAATTTTCTTATTAATTATTTTTTTAATAAAAAATTAATTTAACAAATAAATTAAATTTTAATTTATTAATAATTTTAAAAAAAAATTATTTTTTTTAATTTTTTTTATAATTAAAATTAAAATTTTTTAAAAATTTTTTAAAATTTTTTATAAATAAATAATTAAATATAAATTTATTATTATTGAAAATAAAAAAATTAAATCTTATTTATTTTATTTTTATTTTCTTTTATAAATTTTAAATTTTTAAATATTATTAAAATATTTATAAATAATTTTATATAATTATAAAAAATTTCCCGAAAACGATTCACGACCCCAACACTCGCCTCCAATTATTTATTTATTTTCCGTAAACGATTTCACGATCCACACACCCCTTCAATTATTTATTATTTACCGAAAAAAAACGATTCCACGCCCACACACCGCCTCCAAATTAATTTAATTTATTTATTTTACCGTTCTACATTCCCGACCCCACACTCCGCCTCTATTATTTATTTACTTTCCGTAAAATATTCCACGATCCACACACACCTTTCAATTATTTATTTATTTACCGAAAACGATTCCACGACCCAACACCACTCCAATTAATTTATTATTTTTCGAAAATGGATATCCACGAACCCACCACACGCGCTCCAATTATTTATTTACTTTACCGTCAACGATTTCACGATCCACACCACCCACCTTCAATTATTTATTTAATTTACCGAAACGATTCCACGACCCACACACCGCCCTCCAATTATTTATATTATTTATTTTGCCGTCAACGATTCCACGACCACACTCCGCCTCCATTATTATTTATTTCCCGTAAACGATTTCACAATCCACACACCACCTTCAATTATTCATTTTATTTACCGAAAACGATTCCACGACCCACACACCGCTCCAATTATTTATTTATTTACCGAAACGATTCCACGACCCACGCACACCTCCCAATTAGTTAATTATTTACCGAAAACGATTCCACGACCACCACTCCGCCTCCAATTATTTATTTCATTTTCCGTAAACGATTTCACGATCTGCACACCACCTTCAATTATTTATTTATTTACCGAAAAACGATTCACGACCCACACACCGCCTCCAATTATTTATTTATTTATTTACCGGTAAACGATTCCACGACCCACACACCACCTTATTATTTATTTATTTACCGTAAACCTTATTCCCACGACCAACACACCACCTTTAATTATTTATTTATTACCGAAACGAATTCCACGACCCACACACCACCTCCAATTATTTATTTATTTTTGCGGAAAACGGATTCCACGACCACACTCCGCCTCATTTATTTATTTATTTTCGGTAACGATTTCACGATCCAACACCACTTCAATTTATTCATTTTATTACGAAAAACGATTCACGACCCACACACCGCCTCCAATTATTTATTTATTACGTAAACCCACGACCCAACACACCCACCTTATTTATTTATTTATTTTACCGTAAACGATCCACGCACCCACGCCACCACCTTTAATTTATTTATTTACTTATACCGAAAACGATCCCCCACCCCACACACCACCTTATTTATTTATTTATTTACGGTAAAACGATTTTCCACGACCACACACCCACCTTTAATTATTTATTATTTACCGAAAACTTTTTCCACGACCCACCACTCCGCTCCAATATTTATTATTTTCGTAAACGATTTCCAAGATCACACACCACCTTCCAATTTATTATTTATTTTCCGAAAACGATTCCACGACCCACACACCGCCTCCAATTATTATTTATTTACCGAAAACGATTCCACGACCACACTCCGCCTCCAATTATTATTTTATTTTCCGTAAACGATTCACATCCACACACCACCCTCAATTATTATTTATTACGAAAAAAGATTCCACGACCCACACACCGCCTCCAATTTTATTTTTATTTATTTACCGTAAACGATTCCACGACCCACACACCACCTTATTTATTTATTATTTACCGTAAACGATTCCACGCGCACACACCACCTTTAATTATTTATTTACCGAAAACGGATTCCACCTCCCACACACCCCTTATTTTAATTTATTTATTTACCCGTAAACGATTCCACGACCAACACACCACCTTTAATTATTTATTTATATACGAAAAACGATTTCCCATTCGCACACACCACCTTTTAATTTATTTATATATTTTAGTAAACAATTCCACAGACCCACCACTCCGCCTCAATTATTTATTATTTTCGTAAACGCATTCCACGACCACACCCACCTTCAATTATTTATATTATTTTACCGGAAAACAGATTCACGGCCCACACCACCTTCCAATTATTTATGTATTTACCGAAAACGATTCCACGAACACTCCACCTCCAATTATTTATTTATTTTCCATAAACGATTTCACGATTCCGCACACCAACCTTCAATTATTTATTTTATTGACGAAACGATTCCACGGACCCACCCACCCCTCCAATTATTTATTTATTTATTTACCGTAAACGAGCCACGACCCACACACCACCTTAATTATTTATTTATTTACCCGTAAACGATTCCCACGACCCACACACCACTTTTAATTATTTTATATTTACCGTAAAACAATTTCCACGACCACACTCCGCCTCCAATTTATTTATTTATTTTCCGTAACGATTCCACGCATCCCACACACCACCTTTCAATTATTTATTTATTTTACCGAAACGATTCCACAGCCCACACACCACCTCCAATTATTTATTTATTTACGAAAAACGATTCCACGACCACACTCCGCCTCAATTATTTATTTTATTTCCGTAAACGATTTCCGATCTGCCACCACCACCTTCATTATTATTTTATTTACCGAAAAACGTTCCACGACCACACACCGCCTCAACTTATTTATTATATTTATTTACCGTAAAACGATTCCACGACCCACACACCACCTTATTTATTTATTTTATTTACCGTAAACATTCCCATGACCCACACACCACCTTTAATTTATTTATTTATTTATTACGAAAAACGATTCCCACCAACACACCACCTTATTTATTTATTTTACCGTAAACGATTCCAACCAACCACACTACCTTCCAATTATTTATTTATTTAACGTAACGATTCCACGATCCACACACCACCTTTATTATTATTATTTATTACCATTAAAACAATTCTATGACCCACACTCGCCCCAATTATTTATTTATATTTACCGAAAACATTCCCCACCCACACACACCTTATTTATTTATTTATTTACCGTAAACGATTCCACGACTAGCACTACCTCCAATTATTTATTTATTTACCGTAAACAATTCCACGATCCAACTCCACCTTAATTATTTATTTATCATTACCGTAAACAATTCACACCCACCACTCCGCCCCAATTATTTTATTATTTACCGAAAAACGATTCCCCACCCACACATCACCTTATTTATTTATTTATTTATTTTCCGTAAACGATTCCCGACCCACACACCACCTTTAATTATTATTATTTAACCGGAAAACGATTCCACCACCACCACCAACTCCAATTATTTATTTATTACCATTTCGGATTCTTCCTCCCGACACACCACCTCCAATTATTTATTTATTTATTACTGTAAACAATTCCACGACCCACACTCCGCCTCCAATTATTTATTTATTTCCGTAATGATTCCCACCGATCTACACACCACCTTCAATTATTTATTTATTACCGAAAACGAGTTCCACGGACCCACACACACCTCCAATTATTATTTTCATTTCCCGAAAACGATTTCCCACGACCCACCACTCCGCCTCCAGATTATTTATTTATTTCCTAAAACGATTTCACACGAATCCACATCCACCCACCTTCATTTTTTATTTATTACCGGAAAACGATTCCACGACCCACACACCGCCTCCAATTTATTTATTTTTTTATTTACCGGTCAACGATTCCAGACCCACACTCCCGCCTCTAATTAATTTATTTTACTTTTCCGTAATGATTCCACGCATCCACACACCACCTTCAACTTATTTTTTATTTACCGCAAACGATTCCACGACCCACACACCACCTCCAATTAGTATTTATTTTTTCGAAACGATTCACGACCCACACACCCGCCTCCAATTATTTATCTTATTTATTTACCGTCCAACTTTCACGATCCACAACACCACCTTCAATTATATTTATTTACCGAAAACGATTCCACGGACCCACACACCGCCTCCAATATATTTATTTACTTATTACCGATCAACGATTCCCGACCACACTCCGCCTCCATTTATTTATTTATTTTCCGGTAAACGATTCCACGACCAACCACACTACCTCCAATTTATTTTTTATTGAACGTAAACGATTCCACGACCCACACACCGCCTCCAATTATATCATACCGTAAACCCCGACCACCACACCACCTTATTTATTTATTTATTTACCGTAAACGACCACGACCCACGCCACCACCTTTATTATTTGTTTATTTACCGAAAAACGATTCCCCCACCCACACACCACCTTATTTATTTATTTTTTACCGTAAACGATTCCACGACCCACACACCACCTAATTATTATTTATTACCGGAAAACTATTCCACGGACCCACCACCCGCCTTCCATTATTATTTATTTTCCGTAAACGATTCCAAGATCACACACACCACCTTCAATTATTATTTTATTTTCCGAAAACGATTCCCACGACCACACACCCACCTCCAATTATTGATTTATTTACCGAAAACGCCACGACCCACACTCCGCCTCAATTATTTATTTATTCCGTAAACGATTTCACGATCCACACACCACCCTAATTATTTATTTATTTACCGGAAAAACGATTCCACGACCCACACACCGCCTTCAATTATTTATTTATTTATTACCGTAAACGATTCCACGACCCCACACACCACCTTATTTATTTAACACGAAACGCATTCCCCTCCCACACACCACCTTATTTATTTATTATTACCATAAAATGATTCCACGACCACACACCACCTTTATTATTTTATTTATTTACCGAAAACATTCCACGACCAACCACACTAACCTCCATATATTATTTATTTTACCGTAAACGATTTCCACGATCCACACACTACCTTTAAATTATTTATTATTACCGTAAACAATTTCTCGACCACACTCCACCTCCAATTATTTATTTTATTTCCGTAAACGATTCCACCGCATCCACACACACCTTCAATTATTTATTTATTACCGAAAACGGATTCACGACCCACACACCCCCTCCATTATTTAATTTTATTTACCGAAACGATTCCATGACCCACACTCCCCTGCAATTATTGATTTATTTATTTTCCCGGTAAACGATTTGACATCCACACACCACCTTCAATTATTTATTTATTTACCGAAAACGGATTTCCACGACCCACACTTCCGCCTCCAATTATTTATTTTATCCCGTAAACGATTGAGCGATCCACACACCGACCAACCAATTATTTATTTATTTACCGTAAACGATCTTCCAACGAACCCACACCCCCACCTTACTTATCTATTTATTTAACCTAACGATTCCACGACCCGCACACCATCTTTAATTATATTTAATTTATTTACGAAAACGATTCCCCACCCCAACACCACCTTATTTATTATTTATTTACCGTAACGATCCACGACCCACACACCACCTTTAATTATTTATTTATTTACTCGAAAACGATTTCCCGACCTACAACTCCCTCCATTATTTGTTTATTGCCGTAACGCATTCAAGACCCACACACCACCTTTAATTATTTATTTTATTTACCGAGAACGATTCCCCACCCACCACACCACCTATTTATCTATTATATTTACCTGTAAACGATTCCACGACCCACACACCACCTTTAATTATTTATTACCGAAAAACGATCCACGACCCACACACCACCTCCAATATTATTTATTTTCCCGGAAAACCGATTCAATGAACCCATCACACCACCTTAATATTTATTTATTACCGAAACGATTCCCCACCCACACACCCACCTTTTAATTATTTATTTATTTTACCGAAAACGATTCCCCCAATCCACACACACCTTTAATTATTTACTTTTATTACCGAAACGATTCCACGAATCACACACCACCTTTAATTCTTTATTTATTTTCCCAAAATGATTCCAC
The DNA here is from genome assembly GCA_035128595.1 of Eptatretus atami. Classification (NCBI taxonomy): domain Eukaryota; kingdom Metazoa; phylum Chordata; class Myxini; order Myxiniformes; family Myxinidae; genus Eptatretus; species Eptatretus atami. The sequence continues at coordinate 74,783,750 of CM068956.1, read as the reverse complement.
CACCCACACACCACCTCCATTATTATTATAACCGTAAATGATTACCCACCCACACACCACCTCCATTATTTATTTATTACCGGAAACGATTCCACGACCCACACACCGCCTCCAATTACTTATTTTTAATTTATTTACCGTAAACGGATTCCACGCTCCACACACCACCTATTTATTTATTTATTTACCGTAAACGATCCACGACCCACACACACCTTTAATTATTTATTTATTTACCCTAAACAATTCCACGACCCCCCACCACCTTTAAATTATTGATTTATTTACCGAAACGATCCCCCACCCACCACCACCTTATTTATTTTATTTTACCGTAAACGTTCACGGCCCCACACCACCACTTTAATTATTATTTATTACCGAAAACGATTCCCCCCCACACACCACCTTATTTATTACATTACCCGTAAAACCAATTCCAGACCCCACACCACCTTTAATTATTATTATTTACCGAAAACGATTCCACACCCACACTCCACCTCCAATTATTTATTTATTTCGTAAAACGATTTTCACCGATCCGCACACCACCTTCAATTTATTTATTTATTGACGAAAACGATTCCACGACCCACACACGCCTCCAATTATAATTTATATTTGCCCGAAAAGATTCCCCACCCACCACATCACCTTCATATTTATTATTACCGAAAACCGATCCACGTCCACACCACCTTTAATTATTTATTTATTTACCCGAAAATGATTCACCACCCACACACCACCCTCCAATTATTTATTTATTTACCATTTCGGATTCTCCTCCGACACACCACCTTCCAATTACTAATATTTACCGTAAATGATTCCCCACCCACACACCACCCAATTATTTATTTATGACCGAAAACGATTCCATCCAACACACCGCCTCAAATTATTTATTTATTTTCGTAAACGATTCCACGACCCACCACACCACCTTATCTTATTTATTTATTTGCCGTAAACAATTCCCACGACCCACACAACCACTGTAATTATTTATTTATTTACCGGGAAAACGATTCCCCACCCACAACCACCACCTTATCTTATTATTATTACCGAAACGATCCACCAACGGGGGGGAAAAACCCCAACCCTCCCCCCCAAACCAACCCCAAACCCTTTTTAATTAAAAATTTTAATTTTTTTTTTTTTAATTTTACCGAAAACGATTCCACGATCCACACACCACCTTTAAATTATATATATATTAGCGTAACAATCCACGACCCACACTCCGCCTCCCATTATTATTTATTCTTTCCGTTGTAAACGACTTCCACGATCCACACACCACCTTCAATTATTTATTTATTTACGAAAAACGATTCCACGGCCCACACCACCACCTCCAATATTATGTATTTACCGAAAACGACCACACCCACACTCACCTCAAATTTATTTATTTTCTGAAACGATTTCAGATCTACCACACAACTTCAATATTTATTTATTGACACGAAACGATTCCAGACCCACACACCGCCTCCAATTTATATTTATTTATTACCGGTCAAAACGATTCCACGGACCCACACACCACCTTAGTTATTTATTTATTTACCGTAAACAAATTCGCACGACCCACACACCACCCTTTTATATTTATTATTTTACCGTAAACAATTCCACGACCACACCCCGCCCCAATTATCTTATGTATCTTTCGTAAACGGATTCCACGATTCCACACACCACCTTCAATTATTTATTTTATTTACGAAAACGATTCCGACAGGCCCACACAACCACTCCAATTATTTTTTTATTTACCGAAAACCGAGGGGGGGGGGGGTTTCCACGACCCACACTCAGCCTCCAATTGGGTTTATTTATTTTCCGGTAAAACGATTTCACGATCTGCACACCACTTCAATTATTTATTTATTGAACGAAAAACGATTCCACGACCCCACACACCGCCTCCATTATTTATTGATTTATTACGTAACACGATCCACGACCCACACCACCACCTTATTTATTTATTTATTTACCCGTAAACGATTCCATGGCACCCACACACCACCTTTAATTATTATTTTCAAACAAACAAACAAACCAACAAACGGAACAGACCAACATACTTGACAAAATCTAAGATTTCGCCAAGTAGCAAACGGATCCAAATGCAATACCCTCTCCTTTGGCGAGAGTAAAAATACAAAAATGTAATGGAGATAAACCTTAATCTCAAAACACCTGCCCATGTACATGTTGAAGGGAGCACTCTGGACACTCCGTTATTTGTGTCTGGTTGCAGAACTTCAAAAATCTATGAAGAGAATAAAATAATACAAACGAATTGCCCACACAAACGACACCAGCAAGTCTTGTTCTCAAACTTTCTTGGTTGAACTTTTTAGGGATCTGTGACTGTGTGCCCTTTGCATGCCTTGTATTTATGTTCATCACTTTAACACAGGTACAATGGCAACTGATGCTTTCTTTTGACTTTTCATGGGAAACACTTTCAGCTGTATTTATACCTCCTACATAGTTTATCTAAATAGTAACCAATGATATAAGTCCAGAAAAATAAGAAGAAGCGGAAGAAGAAAAATGTTCAAAACTATTAGTAACGAGTCACAAGGACAACTGGACAACTTTGGGGGTACAAACCTCCGTCACAAAAATCCATTTGAAAATGAGATAAGCCGTGGAGGAGTCTGCCGATGAAGCACCGTCTACGTGCACACCAAGTGGTTATCAAATGGACCAAATTGTTGCATTGAACGCGGTTTTTCTCCAGTGGCCACATCCACTTTTGACCAAAGCGCTCCCTCGGGCAAACCTGTCGCATTGAGAGCACCTGACCTTGCGTGCAGCTGGTTCAGAATTACGCGACACTTTCTTACAGCAGACAGGGTAAATGGAATGTTGAAAACACAGCCTAAGTATCCCTGTCGTTTAAGCATCGTTTCTGTTTTTAGCAGAAGAACTCCCACTGTCCTCTCCATATGCTTCGCTGCCTTTTAACCAGATTGCTAACGCAGTTTGAAAAAGTCGCCTTCGATAATATGGACTCGATGGTTTTCTAAACGGCGGTGGATTTTCCGCTACCATTCCCTGCTGTTCTTTCGTGTTACCACCGGGATATAGTCTATCTAAGTGTCTTCAACTCGAAGTCTTTTGCAATCTCTACCATGAACCAATTTAATAAATACAATATTTACATTCCTTCACATTCAAGAAAACATGTTGCATCTTCACCCCCACCCATCCACCCCCACAAAAAAAATCCAATAAACTTCAGGCTGGAATAATTTCAGACATACTGCATATTGCTTTATCCTCGTTTTCAAGTCTTTCTTGCCAATGTTGTCTGCATACATCCTGCAGTTACAGTCATGAAATGAATCTGTGGTTCGTGTATCACGACTATCCGTGCCCTTAATTACCAGTTCCTTAAACATCGGCCAAGCAGAGCTCATTGATTCAGCGAAATCGCAATCTAACTGTCAGGTGAAAATGGATCGATTGAGCTCGCCGAGAGCACACGCTGGTAGAATCTTTGCATCTAAAGGCTCACGGCATGCCTGGATCAGGGTCCATACTTATCCGGTGCTATCACAAATACCGCTTTACTATATGTCTGATTTGGCCGAGTGTTGCTTTTCCTTTGTGAAATATAATTACACCCTTTTTGATCGAAATCCGGAGAAAACATCTGGTAATAAGAAACACTCTGCTTAGACTGACATCGTGACAAGGACAGGTCTGCTATGTCCTGAATCCATCTTGTCTATTTTACAGGCGGTTTGAACCCCCCCCACACCAGCTCCCCCCACACTCTACAAAAAAGATAGCCTGGAGCAACTCAGTTGGAGAAATTCATAATGGAAGCTTTTAGCCAAACTAGTACTTGCACGCACCTAGTTCAACATTTCCATCATTGGAAAGGGCATGTCAGTATTCATATCTTCGAACTTTCATGCTTTCATGTATAAGGCAGAGGTTTCTCAACTTCTAGTGGATTTTCCCAGTTATTGTTACAGGTGATAAGCAAAGAAGCAGAGGTTCCACGTGAAAACAGACATCACGTCAAGTATCATTGTATACATATATACCATAATATGGCCCTTCTGACATGACAAATGCATTATGGCGTTTATACACATGCATCCTTCACTTCCTGCTCAGATAGCTTCAGCTATGCATACTTGAGTATTTTAAGGACCGAGGATCTAAAGTCACAAGCAAAGGATTGTGGAGTCATCAAGCATGGTTTCGCTCTTGTTGGAGTTCATCAGGAAGACCCACCAAATGAGCATATCTTGGTTTATTATTATGTCCAAACACAAACGCGCACCCCTGGTGATGTTGGTGAGGCAGGAAGACAGAGGTAATGTTCTCGTGCGGCAGACGGACATTACTGCTGACATATTATGCTGTTATAGGATGCAAACTGTGCTTTGCTGCTTTACCAAGCCAGGAGGTACTTACAATAAATATAAATATATATATATATATATAGTTATGTTGAAGGAGTTAGGAATTAGGTAGCATCTTAAGTTAGTGTGATCCATGTGTTAATGTAGGTTAGAACATTTTTTTTGTAACCAGGGAACCGTTTGAGTGAAGTTGTACTGTTATTGTGTGTGTCGTGGGAAGGGCAGAGTTGACATCTACATTAAGTAGGGAAGCATTTGTCATTTTTGTCTTCTCTGTGAACCAGGCATGGCAACCAGGCAAGGTGAGGACAGGGTGGTACCAAAGGGGATTTATGTTGTGTTTGTATCCCATGTGTGGCTTTGAATATTTCCTTGCGGCCCGAGATGGTTCAAGAGGAGCAGTGACGTCAGCTAGCTTGCGTGATGGCACCATGGCGGCAACTGCGTGCCGGATGAGTGTGCTGAGCCAGTCTAGGGGGACGGATGCTCTGGCGCTGTTGGCATGGCAATGAAAGAGATGATAAAAGGGGCCGGATGGGGGTGGGGAGAGAGTTGAGTTGGTGTGTTTAAAAAGAAGGCAACCCATTGGAGTCCTGGGCATGCTGTCTTGGGCCTTGCTTTCTCTTGGGTTTCTTTTTCTCCACTATCTGCATGTGGCCCACACTTCTCTCTGGCTGCCATACAAGCTCTCTCTGTCTCTCTCCCTTTCTCTCTTGCTGGGCTGTTCTTTCTGGCCACTTCACAACCACTGCTCTCTACCCTGTCCGAACAAACTGGACATCACGTCTCTGCTCGGTACCGTATCTGTGGGCTGGTCTGTGCTACTCACTGATCTGTGTTGCGGACTTGATATCTGCTTGCCCTGGAGCAGTATTTATATACAGTATCCTTTGAAAGACTGTCTGCCCCACCCCCCCCCCCCCAATTTGTGAATGAATGATTTGTGGCATGATTAGTTTTATTCTCTGTATCAAGTCTGTATCAATTGTATCAATGTATCAATTGCGTGCGTGGCATGTATCAATTGCGTGCGTGGCATGATTAGTTTTATTCTCTGTATCAAGTCCCTTTTGTTGTACCATGTGTGCTTTAATTTATTTATTTTCATTCATTGTGTTGGTAGCCTGGTGTTGGCTTAGTGGTTTGGGTGGCTGGCTTGGGATCCTAGGGTCCTGAGTTTGAGCCCCGTTTTCTACTGAATTAACACCAGGGGGTTGATTCAGCCT
>CM068956.1:74756089-74770584 GCA_035128595.1 Eptatretus atami | reverse complement strand
TTGCTGCCGTAATTGTGCATTTGGACCGACGGACCTTGGTAACCATCCGCTCGGGTTACACACGGTTCGAGAACGGTAACGGCTCGTTCCGCTCGAGGCCTGCCGAGGGTGTGGTTCCCCAGTAGTTAGACTGCGTGGGTATTTAGGTATATTGAAGTTGGCAATTAACCCTACTTCACGCGGTCAAATTATTGGCGATTCATGGTCCTGTAAAGGACCCGTACCTTCGGACTTATCCGAGGGTCACGACCTAAATTCCGGTGTGTTCGGTGGAGCCGACTCTACTGCTCCCCCTAGTGGTCGTGCTCGTCACCGATACCCGGCCCCACAACAATATCACCCATCTTACTTCTGTTGGGGTCAGCTGCAGTAACTCTTTTGCCCAAGTCCTTCATAAACTGGCTGTGTAGCCCCCTCCCGTGCATAGCATGGGTACCTCACTTGTGTACACACACATATATATATATATATATGTATACATACACTAGTAGGCATTGTTGGGTGCTGCCTGAGAGGAGGGGGTTGGGGGGAGCTACTGTGCACCTGACACTGCCTGGCTGGGTGAGCCTTTACCGGCAGTGGTTTTGGGATGTGTTGGACATTGAAAAGCTATGGAATTATTGGGTCCATGGTGGTTCTCTTTTGTCTGCAGGCCAGCAGCAGCACTGCCTGACCACACTTCCTAAAATGCACTTTATAGCGGCCTTTGGTGGCCTCAAAACGGACGTCAAGGCCAATGTGTAGTAGCTTCAAACCTTGCCCAGATTCTGAACTACCTATACCCAAAAGTCGGGGCCTCTAGGTGCTCCGGTTCGGTTGTGAAAGAATAACGTACAAATAAACAAACAAACACTTGAAAATATGTATATAGTTCGAAAAGATATATGTATATTTACCTACATAGCATACAGTATGTACCATATGTTTCGGCCTTCAAGTCAATGTGGAGTACAAGTCGAATTGGCTACTTTCCGCATTTTTCTTTCCTTATTCATAGATAAGTCGATTTGGATTATGAGATGAAGCTATATCAACTATGTATGCCTGGTGTTGGCTTAATGGTTTGGGTGGTGGGGTTTGGATTCTAGGGTCCTGAGTTCAAATCCCGCTCAGCTGTTGAATTAATACCAGGTGGGGTTAACGCAGCCTGTCATCCTTCCGAGGTCGGCAAAATGAGTGCCAGCATGCTGGTATACTGTGTCGGAGTGGCGACCCATCCAGGAGTGTGCCCAATAGCCAAGGAGACTGTTTAAGCAGCACCAATGCTCTGCACAGAGTATGGTCCCAATCTCTTCCTCTCCTATATCAACTATGGTAGTTATCAAAACTCACTCAGTGAGACCAATAGAGGTGTTAATTCCTCCCTGACTGTCACAACGACAATACTTCCAGGATCGTGAACATTAATGAGCTGTTTTGTGCATATTATTTGAATTACTTTGTGGGACGACCTTTTGGATAATTAGGAATGTAAATAGTTTTTCCATACCTCTGTTATCATTTAGAGGTATAGTATTTAAAGCAAGGGACAAAATCATCATAGCACATTACATTTTGTCTTATTCTAACTTATTCTCATAAAAGAACATTTTAATCCATGAAAGAGCTCAATCAATGAGCACTGTCTCAACACATTTGATGTGATCACAGTTTACGAAAGTATACTACATAATCATTCGACATCAGCATTGGAATTCTGTATCGTATTTCCCCAGTGCTCAGATCCACCATCTCACGGCACTTGGTGACAACCTCTCCGCTCCGGATTTGCCACTTGGTAGGTTCAATAGCTCGAAAGGAGATTTCTCAATTCCAGATTTGCTGCGAGACTCAACCTAAAGCCCGATCAGGGCAAGGGGAGCGCCGTATCGATACGGGCTTACCTCTCCTTTGCCTTCCAAGCCCACAAAATATTTGAGCAGCCTGTCCGAGACACGAAGGCCTGCCTCTCCCTCGCTGTAACCCTTCCACTGCACACCCTCACCACCTCACTCCTGTCCCGCCAAGCAATATTGGCCATCCGTTTTGGTGAGTACCCTATAACTGTTCATTTAATTGCCCATTTGTGTATTTCATTTGTTCTTTATCGATTTGTTTAAAACATGTCTCTAAAATGTAGTTAAGTGAGGTTAAAGTTATGATAGGGTGATCGAAAATGTGCCCTGGGAATGCATCCCTCCCATTACAACATTATGTCTATGAGAATATCTGTTTGCTTAACGTTGCACTTTCTCGGAACGCATCAATGATGTTAAGTGGAAACTTGCTGTAGTGCATTTTAAATTAACGATTATACAATTTATTTCAGAAAATATCACACTTTGCAATTTTTTTCATTTGTGCAATTCAATGGTTCAAACCCTAGATAAGTCGATTCTGAGTACAAGTCGAGGACCGGAGTTCCGGGGGGAAAATGTATTGACTTGTATGCCGAAAAATGTGGTATATATTGATGCATTTACAATCTACCAACCCTGCCTCTTCCTTCACTATATTAGTTCAAGTTCCAAATACATAGTCCTAAAGATGCAAAATTTGATGACTGATATTAAAATATAATTTTGTTTTGAATTTGAGTTGATGATAGTTTTCCTTTAAATGTCCTGGGATCTTTTGAAGAGAATGTGATGTCGTGTGCCATGTCACTAAATTTACTGCATAATGAGTAACTTGTGAAGCAGGTGGAGTTTTTGGGATGTGGATTTGGCACAAGTGATACTCCAATCATCAATATAGGAGTACGTATTATGAAGGATGTGGCACAGGTAAGACACCAAAGGAAATTGATATTACCAGTGCAAAAAAATTTACTTTGTGACACCTTGTGAAGATGCAGCTGTGTGGCAAAGTAAAAAAGTTGTACATAGTTTATTTTCCTGTTGGTAAGACGTCCAATGTTACGGAAGGGATTACAATTTATACCCGTTCAAATATTTACCGATCGCTTAAAACTCAACGATATTTTGACAAATTAAAGTGCAGGGGAAAAGTCCATGTGTTACCAGGATACAGTGTTTGCATCAGCATTTGTGGTTGCACGATGACACATTGCAAAATACTCATTCGTGACAAATGCACACACCACCAAATTACTTACCAAAAAGGAGCCAAACAATTAACCGTGTTAATGTCTGTATTAAGAATTTATGCGATGCAGTGCCAATTTCAGGAAAAAAAAAACTTGTAACAAAGAGTGGTTGAAGGCAATTCACAAACAAACAAACAAACAAACATGGAAAAGCCATAAAGAGCGACCATTGAAATATAAAAAACTGACTTTCTGGGGCCAGCTTTAACAGCAACATTAAATTACAAAGCTGACAAATAAAGCAAAACATTATCCCCCCCCCCCCCCCCACTCCACACCCCAAAAACAATCCTTCCTAACCCCCTTCCTACACCCACAAAGCAGACTGAACATGAATGATGATACAAATTCAAGGAAGCATTTTTGTTAGAATTGTTTTCAATGCGATATGGCCCATTTAAAAAACACAAACAAACAAAAAAAAATCTAAATGCTACAAAATTAATCCAACGAAAAAGCAATTGCATAAATTTCAAATGTTGCAAACTTGCAGAAGGCAAAAGGACATTTTGAGTAGCCAGCAAGGCAAATATGCATCTCTAAAAATTTAACATAGCAAAATAATTATTTTAGTGGACAAATATGAAGTAACATTTAAATATTCCTCCTTTAAAAAAATTATTTTTTTAAACTTTTTTTTTCTTGCAAACCTGTGGTGGAGTTTGAGGCACAAAGTTAGCACATTGGACAACTCCTCCAAGAACGGAGAAGGCCTCTTCTAAATCCCCACCACAGCGCCACCCTCAAAAGCTCACCAAACATATGGCGCCGTCTCAACCAAAGAAGCGTCCTTCGTTTGCAGACGTTCTCCCAACAGCATTTTTTGCAAACTGTTATCATCTGATATCAATGGTTTTAATAGCTTCTCTCAACTATACTTTAGTGTTAACTACTTTTAAAATATATAGTACAATACCGCCAGTGCATGATATACGGTTTATGCACCCGAGATTATTGCCCATGAGTGAAAGTATCCATGTTCAATGGGGGATCAGCCATTCACGTCCACTTAACATTGATATAAAGACTTTTTACACGAAGGGAGGAAAATGCAGGTATTTTCATTGGGGCAGTTGTTTGATTGTGGTAGTGTGTATAAAATAAAATGTTCGAAGGTCTTACCGATGTATACGAGCTGGCACAAAAGGCACTTTATATCTCAAACCTTAACAGCTTGACCACCTTCTGCATAGAACAATGCTTAACAGGAAAATAATAAAACCACAGACATAAAAAGAGATTGTTATTAAGGCACCGTTAAAATTAACAGGGTTATTTTTGGTGCTTCTGGAAGGTTTTGGGGATGTCCCTCAAGTTTTTATCTCGCTTCCTCTCGTGAATCGTAACAACGTTGCCGATTTTATAAAAGAACCAAATCCAAAATGGGTGTTGATCATGGTGGCAGAAACCTCACACCTTCCACTCCCTTGTGTCCCTCCAGCTGGGTTTCAAGTGTTTCTCTTGCTTAACTGCACCAATAACAAATAGTTCCTGCTGAGCAGAGGTCATCCGGGCATACACGTGACCTGAGCGCCTGCACCTCATCATGGCTTTGCCTCCATCCATTCATAAACCTCACCGGCCCAAGGTTGTGGCCAACACTACACTCGAAGAGCAACTTTTGACTCTTTGTTAGCTGGTTCTGTGCTGCCTGAGCAAGCTGTAAATGTCATCCACTTGATTGAGTCCCTCAAACAGTGGGAGAAGGTCCAAGAGCTCTGTGTCAGACATGTCATCAAACCAGGACACCACCGGGACCTGCAGAAAGAACAGTGAAAGTGCAAGTGAAGTACAGTTAGAATGTACAGAAATTGGAATTGCATCAGCTACGAAAAGATTTAAAATCATTTTTCAAACATTTTTGCTTGGATCATCACCCCAATGTTATTAAATGACCAGTCCTTTGAAAAGACAATACCACCGTACTGAACATACAACCCACAATGCAGTAAGACGAGGGATAGAAGGGAAGGATGGAAAGAACCCCCCCTCCACCCCTCTTCCTCCTCCCTCATCCACCACCCATTTTAGTGGCTACTGTAGCATTAAGAGGGACACGGTACAGGAATGCAAGCACACTTTTTTCTGAGCAACCACATCCAATAAAATATCCCATGAGAGATTTTGCAAGAGATTTTGTGCTGACTCGGCAACAAAAACTCAGTTCGGATCCAGATCAGTAATTTTGGCAGAATTTGTCGGGTCTGGATAAGTTTGCAATTAAAAAGAAAAGTTCAAAAAAAAATAATAAAAAGACTGCATATTGGTCACAAATTGGTCCAGAAACCCCCTTCTCCATTTCCACGATGCATGAGCAGTCAGTTATTTATATCATGGGTACTTTCAATTTGCCTAATTTTCTGCGGAGGTAGAGAATGTGCATGTTTACGTATGCTGAAGTACAATGACAAAGCATGACATGGGCAACATAAGCATATACAGTATATTTAAGCAAATGCAATCACTCGCAAATTTTTTTTTAAAATCCAGGAGAGCGTTTTACAGCTCTCGCAGATTTTACAAACATGAGTTCCTGTAGAAGTGGAAATTTTTACTATTATTACTACTATAGCTATTACTAATATTATTATTTTGTAATCACGTTGATATTAATTATTATGCCATAATCAGACAGAACTGATCAATTTGTGGTTATAATAATTTTTGCTTCTGGTAGGTGTGTGGACCAGCGCTTCTAAGCTTATACATGTATAGTCTACATACAATTTCCTCAAAATTTCCCTCAGCTGAGTATCAAACAATGCTTGCGACCATTAAGAAGTGGTTATGCATCAAATAAAGGTCACAATTGGGCCGCAAGGGTGTTGGGAGTAACATCGCCTGTCATACTTGATGAGGCTCCAATGTGTTATAACCAATCCATATACTGTCCACATATAATGTTAGCTCGAAAAAAAATCAGACAGGCAATGGGATACATCATTCACGCAAAAGACTCATTAAAGCACCTACATTACCGGTCAAACGTTTTAGAACACCCCCATTTTTCAGTTTTTACTGAAATTTAAGCAGTTCAAGTCCAGTGAAAAACCTGAAATGATACAAAGCTAAGCGGTAAACTGCCAGAGGTTTAAAAAAAAGAAAATGTTTAGGTTACCAAAAACTGAAAAATAAGGTAAATTTCAGAGTTGTTAAAAAAGGCCCTTTTCAGGGAACAAGTAATTAGGGGGTTTTTTTTTTTTTTTTTCCCCCCCAAAAAAAATAAGCAACTGCAGCTGTTCTGCAGCAATGGAGTAAATTAAGCCTTGAAAGTTGATGCAAACAATTCCTACAGGTGTCCCAACTTTTGTTGATTAGTTACAAACCCTCTGTCTGTATAAAAACAGTGTTGGAACAGACTGTGTTGCTTCACCCTCTGAAGCATTATTTGGACAATATTGCACTGCAGGAAGTAGTATATTGCTATCATAATGGTGAGAAAAAAACAATTAACAAAGGAAGACGACAGACCATTATAACCCTAAAAGTGTAGGTTTTTCCTTTGGAGAAATTGCAAAGAAGCCAAGGTGTCAGTGAGTACAGTTTGCTACACCATCAAAAGGCACTTGGAAACTGGAGGAAACTCTGACAGGAAGAGGTCTGGCAGACCCAAAGCCACAACACAATCAGAAGACAAGTTTCTGAGAGTCAACAGCTTACGTGATAGGCGGCTCACAGGACAGCAGCTTCAACACACAGCTTAACACTGGTCGAAGTAAGGAAGTCTCAGTTTCAACTGTGAAGAGAAGACTTCGAGCTGCAGGTTGACAGGTCGAGTCGCAGTAAAAAAAAAAGCCATTGCTAAGATGGCAAAATAGAAAAAGAGGCTTGCCTGGGCCATGAAGCACGCCAGTGAACAACTGAAAACTGGAAGAAGTCTTATGGACCGATGAATCAAAATTTGAAATCTCGGGTCATCACGCAGGGTTTTTGTACGTGTCGAGTAGGCGAAAGGATGGTTCCTCAGAGTGGACACCAACTGTCAAACATGGAGGAGGAATCGTGATGATCTGGGGTCTTTTGCTGGATCCGAGTCGGCGACTTTCACAGAATGACGACACCCTGAACCAAAAGGGCTACCACAGCATTTTGCAGCGCCATGCAATACCTCTGGTCTACACCTAGTTGGTCAGGGGTTCATCCTACAGCAATATAACGACCCAAAACATACCTCCAGGCTAGTCAGAACTACCTTAGAAGAAAAGAACAAGATGGTGGGCTTCAAATCATGGAATGGCCAGCACAGTCTCCAGACTTAAACCCATCGAGCTGTTTGGGATGAACTGGATAGAAGGGTGAAAGCAAAGCAACCTACAAGTGCAACACATTTGTGGAACAACTGCAACAGTGTTGGGAAGAACTTCCCGAACAATATTTGATTTCCATTGTAGAAAGAATGCCACGAGTATATTCGCTGTTGTATCTGCAAAAGGTGGCTATTCATGAGTCAAAAATTTAGATTAAATTTTGTTCAACAAAACGATTCCATGATTTCTTTTTTATCTGCAATTGTTTATGTGTCTGTGCTTTAATTTAATTGTACATTGAAACATTAAACTGCTTAAATTTCAGTAAAAACTGTAAAAATGGTGGTGTATATTAACCAAAGATCATTGCAGCCTACCTACAGGCCTAGCTAGTAGTCCGTTAGTCTGTGGGGGGTGTGATAAGCATATACAGGTATCGCCCACTTCACGAATGGGTTCCGTACCCATATACCCCTTCAATATGTCAACCTTCATTATGCGAGAGCTCGTATTCCATGATTTCTGATGGGAAAATTACACTTCGTTTCCTAACCGCATTTTTTTTGATGTCTAAGCAATGTCATATGCTTGGTGTAATGATGGTTTTAGTTGCAAGTGACATTATGATATTATTATTTACCAAATGATAAAGACAGGAACACAATAATAAAGTTAATTTAGTTGGAACACTTACCAAAGTTTCCTTAAGAGAAGGCAGTGGGAGGTGGTGGAGATGATGGTTATTTTTAACCCTTTCATTCTGAAAAGTTAATTATTCGCAAGCCTTCTGAAAAGTTAATCAATCACCCCATTGAACAGTTAATTGCTGGAAAAACATATCGTATGCATCATCACCACGGGAAGCAAGTGACGTTGCACAATCCCCAGACAGCTCCCTCCTTCATCATAGCGAATGAACACCTTTGTTAAGTAGGGCCAAATTTGTAACGGTCCGGCCAAATGCATTCATTGCTCCTCACTACGGTGTGACTGGCAACTGCATGCATACGGTACGTGCATTATTTGTGCACTCTGATAATGTAATTTCTAAAAAAAAAAACCTCCACTTCTGCAATACTTCATTTCATGCGATAGAAAAATATCAGAGTTCTTTTCTGAGTTGACAGCCAAATCCAGCTTGACTAGGACTCAGGTCAGAAGGGCAACTCGCCGACCTCGAGTTCGAGAACTCGGTTCAAGTACAGCACTAAATATATTTCCTGTCGTCTATGGTTTGAATTAATTCCATTAACTCATACCATTAGGATGAACGTCGAAAGAAAAGAAGAAGAAGAAAAAAACCATCCCTTGCATACTACAATTCTAACAGTAAAAGTTCCAAAAGTGGTTGTGGTTTACACAATAGACGAAGGCCCTCAATGTCAGACATGAGATCTAGAGTCCAGACATATCTCAAGCTTTCGATACAGTCTGGCATCCAAGCCCTGCTCTCCAAACTCTCTGCCAATGGCATCCAAGGCAAACTCCACTCTTGGGTGATTGATTTCCTCTACTCTCGTAGCCAACGTGTGGCTCTCAACGGAATCTTTTCATCTCATCTCCCTGTTAAGGCTGGAGGATTGCTCCAAGGCAGTGTTCCGTCTTATTTGTAATCTTCATCAACAATCTCGCTGACTCTGGAAAACCCTCTTTAACTCCTTGCTGAAGACACCAACCACTGCCATGACATCCAAAATCCTTCAGCTAGGCAGGAAGCAGCCTCTTACCTCTCTTCAGACCGTGATAGAATCACAAGCTGGTCAAACAGTGTGAATATGTCTTTCAATCCTGACTGAGACACACACACACACACACACACACACACACACACACACACACACACACACACACACACACACACACACACACACAACAAGAACACCATCTGGTAAACCTTCCCGTATAATTTCTTAACAATCATCTTGAAGAGGTTCAATCACTCAAACTCTTGGGTCTCATTATATCAGCCACGATCCTTCTTGGGCAAAACACACTTCAAAGTTGGCCTCCAAAGCCAGCCGCTGACTGGGCATCCTCTGTCATACAAAGTCCTTACTTGGCACATCTGAATTCCTATATGCCGACAAGGGTTTCATCCACAGCTTAAGAGTACTGCTCTTCCCTCTGGGCTGGCTTCCCAACCTCACACCTTGCTCAACTTGACGCCATGGAAACCAAGGCCTTCAAGATCATTGGAATCACGCACGATGAAGCTGAGTCTATGGGCTTATCACTTTCCTATCGCAGAAAGGTAATTGGGCTCTCTGTTTTCTACCACCTACTTTCTGGTCTTGCATATTCTGCTCTTTCTGTACCTTGTCCCCCTCAAGTTTTTGCAGGGCACACATGGTCCACCAGCAACCCTTTCTGGTGAAACTCTCAAAATCCAGAATCACTGTTCACCTCCACTCATTCGTTTCTCTTTTATCCTGCCTGTGGAACCAAGTTCCACATTTTCTTCAATCACATTGTTCTTTCCAGGTCTACAAGGCAGCTGTTCACCACAATATCAGATCATCCCCCATCCCAAACCATGATCTTTTCTAACCCCGTCAACCAACCCACACACCCCAAAACCACCTCTTTCCAAATTTCCAGTTTTTCCTTCCTGAGTTTGCTTCTGTATCCATCTTGTCCACCCCATGTGTCCTCCCCTAACACTCATTCCTCACCACATTCCTTATTTGTCCAAGTATCCCTCTATTTTGTCCCTCAATCCTGCTGTTGCTGTTGGTGTCCACCCCTCTTTTTACTGTTCCTTTTGTTCTATTGCATCCTGATGCATTCTGTGGAATGGAAGAATAAGAGGTGTAACGTGATCCATTCATGGAAGCTCTTCCATGAGCCTCAACTTTGTATACAAAAAACAACAGCAACAAAAAAGCAAAGCATTAAGTTCCACAATTTCTTTTAAAGATTTTATGCAGAAGAGCTCAAAAAGATGAAAAGTGAACTTCTGATGATAGAATGATAAGGAATAGTCGAGTTATGTGAAACAGGCAACAGCAAGAGTTAAATAAATAGTAAAGTAGCTGGGCACTCGGTAGAGCGCATACCTCCGCCACGCAATGCCTGATACACGAGAACATATCGAGCCCGATACATTTTTGAAATATCATTCCATATATCGTTTTTGGCCCTATCTCTCAAAAGTGAAGAATCACTTTTAAAATTATCTGGATTCGGATCTTCACCAAAATTGAATCAATTCGTTGTCACACACCCAACATGTCCACTAAGTTTTGTCCGAATCCGTCCACAACTTTTTGAGATATGTTATATATCATTTTTGGCCCAATCTCTCAATGGTGAAGAATCACTTAAAAAAAATTCTAGTAGTCGGATCCGGATCTTCACCAAAATCTAATCAGTTTGTCCTTGTCACACACGAAACCTGTCCACATAATTTCATCTGCATCTGTCCACAACTTTTTGAGATATCCTGCACGCAAACAGATAGAAAGGGGTGAAAACAGAGGTAATAATTTATACAGTACTGTACTCTGCAAAAATTTGGGTGATTTTCACTTTTATGGACTCTCCTCTGGGCTCTGGAAAGCTATTCCAGTATTCCCCCTTCAACATTTGTGGGAAGTTAGAAGTGTGAAACATAGGTCGATAATCAAATTTCTGTGAAAGTCAATTTAATATCATAGTTACCTTTAAGTACATAAAATAAATTAGGTAATTGAAAAAGTTTTATATTTGCTATACATCTGTACTAATAAGTGTGTGTGTGTGTGTGTGTGTGTGTGTGTGTGTGTGTGTGTCCTCCATAACTCCAAAACTATAAAACCTAGCAGCCTGAAACTTTGCATGCATACGAAGAACACTCCAAGGAAGTGCAAGACTGGATATTGGGTGTTTGGGTTAATTTAAACACCCCTTTTGAAGATAATTAACAGCGTTATTTAATTGTCCATTATCAAAGTGTCATACTTGGTCAGCCCTCTATCAGCTTGCTGGGGTCTTAATTTGCCATTTTGTTCAGCTTATTCAAACATGCCTTGATTTGGAAACACGATCTATTCTCACAGACTAATTAAAGTACACTGTACTATAAAATGACACTGTTCTTGTTATTACTTTCGCATTTTGTTTCACACTTTTTATTTCACATAAAGGCTGTTAATTTACAATAATAAACACATATGACTTATCATTGATTATAATTTGATGAGTTTGCAAAGTATGAATATCCTTGGAATAACCCAAACTTTTACACAGTACTGTATGTGCCCCTAAGGTATATGCAATTCAAAAGGTGTTTTCACTGCCTTTGAAATTACAAGAAAAAAAATAAATAAATAAAGAAAATGGTGGGGATTTCACCATTTAAAGGTACTGAGACCTCATTTTACAGGAATATTTTGGTTACATATGCAATTTCATTTTTATTGCCGATCAGAAAAAAATATCAGACTTGGTGGCATTGTGGTTACAACTGCTCTGAGCTTGAGGTTGGCGATTCAATTTCAACCCTGGCCAGGTTGTACGAGACCTCAAAAATTGCCAAGACAAAGGCTTTTTCCTCACTTGAGGCTCAGCATTTAGAGGATGGAGCATGGACACACCCCGTGGGTTGGTATTCCTTGGGGAGGGAGAACTACCCCTAAAAGTACACCACCGACTGTGGATAGGAAAATAGTTGCCACTAGATGGCCCCAATGTCACCCAGTTTGTTCCAGGAAGTTTCTTCCCACAAGGTCAACAGCCATGTTTATCTGAAGTCAAGTCCTGTGTTGTCTTTTGTCTGTCTGCATGGTGGTATATGATGTGTGACAGCTCTTCCATTAGCCTTAGAAAATAATAATAAACATCAGTTACTCAGAAGCTTGGAATTAGTTGGGTTGTATTGATCTTCTCTTTTTCAGACTCTTATTCTTACGTTTTTAGCATCCACAAGTGATTGTTGATACCGTTTTCTGCAGATGCCACACTTTAGCTCTGCTTCTCTTTTGAGACTGGTGACACAAACAAAACATCTTTTTATATTATATTTTACATGTTTACGTTTTTCTTGATAAATAACGATGCTATGCATCAATTGAGGGATTTCATTTTTTTTTTACCAATTGTGACACTGGCGACAAAAGTACTTCAGAAAGGTGAATATGCACACGCTCCATAAGTTATATAATTGAACATCTTTCGACACTCGTACTGTGCTGACACCAAAACAGAGTAAATACCCATGCATGGGCTGCGTCATTGTGATAATTGAAATCATTTAATATGACTGCCACGCAGAGGCATAAAAACCTCCACGGAAACCTCTCCTGTCTGACAGTGAGACTGAACAGAAGCATAACGGTACAGGCAGAGGTTGGAGAGGGAATGCCACTTGAGGTTTTATGCTCGTTGATTCAATATAAAGATGTTTCATTTTCGATACTTGATTATTGTAGGCCTCGATTAATCATATGATTGATTTTGTTGTAAATGATAAACTAGTATTGCTGGTGAAGGCCAGTGTTGATCTGCAAAGGTGGACAGTTAAAATAATAGATTAAATCAACCGGCATGGATTGAGGTGTGCTAACCACTGTGGGTTTATCCTTGCTTCCCACGGTGATTAGCATAACTCAACCAACATCCAATTGTTTTCATCCATTATTTATTTAGTTAACTGGAGAAATAGTAAAGGTGAATAATGATACGTGGGCTTTTTAAGGCAGTCAATAGAACACTTTCCAACATTTGGACCATTGCATTGTACAAGACCAACTTGCGATTCCAATCAAAACCAGCATGGTTAGGTAAATGTGTTAGCAACGTACAGGCATAATAAAGGATTATGGTAAAAATGTATTGAGTGCTACATATTGCTTCAGAATTGTAAACCTTAATGCTACTATAAAATTTTAATCTCCATAATACTTAGTTTTTATCAGTCTATGTTCAATTTTCATAGCCATCGAAATGAACCAAGCAGATATATGTGTTTTTACATATTGGATGCGTGTGTCAAAAAAACATCAAGATATGTAAGGTGGGGTAAAGGGGTTTCCGTTTGATGGGATGGTTATAAGGGTGGGGGATCATACACACCGCATTGTCAGGGTGGAAGACGAAGGAGGCTGGGGAGTTATCAATGATGACTATTCGGTTGAGGTCACGACCCAGCCGGCTCAGGTCTTTTACGTAGTTGCCATTGTGAAAAACGCAAGATTCTCGAAACAGACGTGCTTGAAACACACTCCACTTGTCCAAGAGGTCTGCCACAGGGTCAGCATACTGCACATATCAGGAGAACCACAAAGTATTACAACAATAAAAAGACCAAGAGATACCTGTGGAAATTTTGTAAATAAATAAATTAAGCACATAGTTAAGCCTCAATTATTATATATGGAAAATTACTCAGTAGGAGACCAGAAGGACACTCAGTAAGAGACCGGAAGGGACTGACTTATGGAGTGACAAATACAAGTTAGATTTGCATCAGTTCAAGCACAGCTTTAATGTTAAAATGGCAGAAATCATATCGTCATGTTGGAAGGTTGCGACAGACAACAGAGCAGCAAAAGGCTAAGCTCGGCCTCCGAGATTAGAATGCATACCTCTACCAGGCTGAACAGTTGACATTTTGTATCTCACTAATAAGCTGGATCTGCATCCAGACCTTAACCAAAATCAAATCGGCTTGTTCTTATCACATACCCAACTCATCCACATAGTTTTGTCATAACCGATCCACAACTTTTTGAAATATCGTGCTATATATCGTTTTTGGCGGCATCTCTCAATGGTGAAGAATCATTTGGAAAATTTTTATAGAATTCTCAGATCCAAATCTTCACCAAAATCTAATCTGTTCGTCCTTATATATGGAAAATCACGCACCCACTTTGTCCACCAAGTTTTGTCCGAATCCATCCATAACTTTTTGAGATATCATGCTCACAGACAAACAGACAGATATACAGTGGGTGAAAGCATAAGCTCCATCCACCTTTGGTCCCTAAGGTAATAAAACCTAAGTGAACATTGACCTTACCTTATAGGCTTATGCCTTATCTATGCACAGTAGTTCCAGCACGAGCATTAGGCTCAAGTGTTTTTTTGGGGGGAAGAGAGAGAGAGAGAAAGAGAGAGACTTTTTGACTTTTATGTCCTTTTATTACAAAAATTGATTGCCTCACATGCAGAGGCTCACA
>CM068956.1:74718045-74730232 GCA_035128595.1 Eptatretus atami | reverse complement strand
AGTCTGAGTTCAGTTCACTTCAGAAGGAGTTCAGCTCTGCGTGGGTCATTCGAGGGCGTTCGTCGGAGGTTTATTGGAGACGGGGCATTCATTGCTGGAGTCTGGGGCGTTCATGGAAGTTTTGCAGGGTCCTGTCCACGACCCTGACCCCCGCCCTGGGACTCCGACTACTCCTCACAAGTTCCTCCGGGGAAACGAGCCCCACGCATGTGACTGTGGGCCGGGCTGCACGGCCATTGGCAGGTGCCGCACCACGGAGCACCCCAAACCCTCCAATGTGCAGGTACCCCGCCGAACCGCGACCCCAGCTCATCTCTCTCCCTGGCTGCGGGGGTCCTAAAAAAAAACACCTGGGTTTTATTTTCGTCTGTGTGTGTGTCTGCGTGTGCGGCGCCGTCTCTTAAGTAGAACTGCTTAAGTGTTCATTTCTGATCATTGTGAATTCTTTCTTGTATATTCCATGATAAGTCTTGCTCTGTGTCCTTTCTTATTGTAAATAAACCATTTTTAGAAATGTTCCAGTTCGTTTCCATCCTTTCTTTCATTGGTCCAGCATGGTTCGGATCTGAGTTTTAGCCGGTCTTTGTTCCCGTTAATCTGCTCATCCTAGCCGGCACGGCTTTGGCAGCTCCGCTCGACTGCACCCGAATCGGAGTTGGTAGTTGGAACTCTACCGCAGTCGGTAGAGTGACCCGGTTCGAGCAAGACGTGCCGAGGGAGTGGATCCCCGGTAGCCGAGACTGCGTGGTTACTTAGGTAAATTGGTTCTAGACAAAAAGACCCTAAGTCACGCGGTCGAGATATTGGTATTCCACGGTCGGTTCAGAGACCCGCCGGCTTACGGAATTATCCGAGAGCGACGGCCTACAATTCCGGAGAGTCCGGTGGGAATCGACATAACTTTCCCCACCTAGCAGTCGTTCTCGCCACCGGAACTCCGGCCCACAACAATATCTTTCTACCTTGTGTCAGGGTGTCATCGGAGGATCGGTGAATAATGATACTGCTGCATCACTGTCAGCAGAGACGGCCAAACATTCGGAACTGTATGCGATCAATTGCTGTTGTAAGCTGTGTTTACTGTACAATTTGGAAAACTGCTTGATTCGTGATGTGGTCCTGCCAAAGGATTCTCAGCATACATCTCACTGCTCCCATTGGAAAACCATTGATGTGTGTTTATAGGAGTAGTTGCTGTCCAAGTTTCACAGCCATAGCAGAAAATTGAGATTATCAGAGCTCTGTACATTCACAGCTTCAGTCCTTGTTTTGCAGGAGACTTCCAGATGGCAGGCAATGACGCTAGTAAGAGCAGCATGATAGTGGATCTCTGACATAGAGTCTCCAGTAGAGGTTAATCGAGACCCAAGACATTCAAATTCAATGTATCTATGGTAATTGACATCCATAGCTATTGCAGGCAAGAGAGTTTCGCCTTGTGCCAGCTCACTTTTTTTTGTATACAGTCGAGGTTCATGGAAGAGAGAATTAGTATACTGAACGGAACAGGACACAATAGGACAAAAGGAACAGTTGAGAGAGGGGGGCACCAACAGCAGAGTTGAAGGCCAAGACAGAGGGAGACTTGGACAAATAATGGATGTAGGGAGTAAAGATACAGAAGGAAACTCTCAGGAAGAAAAACTGAAATTTGGAAGTAGGGATTGGGGTGGATTAATGAGAGTAGAAAAGCTCATGGTTTTGGATTGGGGACGATCTGATGTGGTGGTAAACGGCTGTTTCGAAGACCTGGAGGGAAGAATGAGATTGTCGAGAATGTGGAAGTTGGTTCCACAGGTGGGAGAAAACAGGAATGAATGAGTGGAGGTGAGCAGTGATCCTGGATTTAGGTAGTTTCACCAGAGGGGGTTGATGGTAGACTATGTGCACCCTGCAGAAACCTGGGGGAGGGGACAAAGCATGGAAAGAGCAGAGGGTGCAAGACCAGAAAGGAGACGGTATAAGAGAGACTACAGACTTATCTGCGATGGCGTAGTGATAGACCCATAGACTTGGATTTATCATGCGAGATTCCAATCTTGAAGGCCTTGGTTTCCATGGTGTCAAGCTGAACAATGTGTGAGGCAGCGGAGCCAACCCAGAGGGAAGAGCAGTCCTCCATCAAGCTGTGGATGAAGGCCTTGTAGGTGGATAGGAGTTCAGGTGTGCCAAGAAGGACTTTGTATGACAGAGAATGCCCAGTTGGAGGCTGGCTTTGGAGGCCAACTTAGATAAGTGGTGTGCCGAAGAAAGATCATGGCTGACAGTGAAACCCAGGAGTTTGAATAACCAAACTTCCTCAAGATGATTGCTAAGACAGTAGATTGGGGGGGGCGGGGGGGGGGGTTCAAACGGCGTTACCTTTCAGAGAGAGATAGTGACAGTGTGAGGTTTGTCAGGATTGTAAGACATATTCCAAGTATTTGACCAGCTTGTGATTTTGGCAAGGTCTGAAGAGAGGGAAGATGCTGCAGCCTGCGGGATGTTGCAGCAGAGGTGGAGTCATCAGCAAATAGATAAAGAAGATATTCCAGAGATTCAGAGAGATCACTTAGAGCCCAAAAGTGGAAGCATGCCTGCTAAATTCCTGTTGGGGTGGCACAGTGAGTGTGTATGCTTATTCAGCAAACAGGACCACATTATCTGCATAGTCAGTCAGTGAATGCCTTATCATTTCCAAGGGAGACTCCACAACGCTGACCACCATTCTGCAATGTGCATTTCATTACATAGTCAATGGCTGGAAGGAAGAGTGTCAGTGCCAGAACACTTTGTCAAACGCCTCCAATGAATTTAAGCAAGTGTCATAAGTTCCCTCAACACGAACACAGCTTTCGTTGTTGATGTAGACAGCCCAAATGGGCATGATGATCTTTGGTGGTATATCCAAGGCTTATAGTAAAAGCCACAGGCAGGTGCAATTTAGAGAGCTGAAGGGCTGAAGGCCTTCTTGATATCTAGAGAGGCTCCAAGTGTGGGACGAGTGAACTCTCTTCGTTTTTCTCTAATCTGATGTAAGGAGAAGACTTGTTCGATTGTTAATCTATGTCCTATGAAACCAGACTGTTGTCTCCACTTTTTGTCTAACACATCCTAAACTCTGCTTAAGAGTATCAGGGTAAATAGTTTGGCTCCAACCAACAGGATGGTAAAGCCTCTCTAGTTGCTGCGTTTTGTTTAATTTCTTTATGTTTCCAGAAGTAGAGAATGATACACTGTAGCCACTGCTTTAGGATGGTTTCTTGGTTCCAGATGTCACAGAATAATGCAAGGAAACTGAAAATGGTAGCATGGTTGGCATTTTTAAAAAGCTCAGGTGAGATTCGACATATATTCCTGGAACCTTCCCTCTCCTGAGCCTGTGGATGGCACATTAGATCAATGCACGAGTTGGAGGTTCCGTGTTGATTTTTTTCGTCAGGTGTACATGCTCTGGCAAGGGCAGTCAGTTTATCTGCTCGGTTGAGGGGAGTGGAGAAAAGATGGCTGGAGCTGTACTTTTGCCACGTTTGGAGTGAAGTTGATGTCTCAATTATGATTTCCAATCTCAGACTCATTTGAATGGCAGATGGGGCGAAGGTGCTTCTCCTCGAGTTTCTTATTGATCCTAAACATCTGCCGGGTGTTTCCAGTGGCTGCTACTTCCTCTGCTGTTTCTACTTGACCTTCAAGAAATGCATCCTTGTCTCAACAGACACATTTATCTACAAGATGATAGGAGATGGTGATGCACCACCTACTTGAAGTCCTCAAGGGAAGAGTGAGACAGAACAATCTTGAAAAGACAGTTCCACAGACAGACGCTAAGAGCAAAAGACTTGAGGCATACCGTCATCCAGGATTTTTGGAGTTTAACAAAGAAGGGGTTACTGAAAGGAATACATCCTGGAGTTGCTGGGAGGGTAGGAGTACCAAGACAGCAGAGGCATGTGACCAGAGGACCCTTCTTGTGTTCTGCTCAAATTCTATCAACTACCAATTTCGTTTATATTGTTACGGTTCTCGGAACCATATGCATACAAACATACAGTTGTCCCGAAGTTAGTTATTCCATTAAGTATATGTGTATCTAGATCCCTACCTTGTGTGTAGTGGGAAGACACTGGGGTGCGTTGCGTTTTTTTTAGTTAGATTAATAAATCATTATATCCCCTCCATTACGATCCATGGTACCATAGCGCTTGCAGCCCTCGGTTCGCTGGCCACAGCGCACCATTGTCCATCTGCTGTCTCCGGAGGCTCGTTTCTCGAGGCAAAATCTTCGCGTTCACTGCTCCAGTTCCTCGGCTTCCCCAAATGTTCCAATTCATTCTTGACGGGTCAGACACACGTGGAGTGGGCGGGCTTTTCTGGCCTGGCCGAAACACCGCCCCGGAAGGGCGGACCCCATGAAGGCCCTGTCCAATCAGACGGACGATGACATCGGCTTCGCCAGGCCCCTCCCCGACCTTGGGGATCTATAAATTACGACACCATCCTCAGAGTAGAGTGAGAGAGTCGGAGAGTTCATTGTTGGTTGAGGGAGGAAGAGGTTCGCTGGTTGGATTTGAAAGTTCGTTCGTTGGTTGGTTGTAAGAGAGCTGAAAGACCTCTACCAGGCCTCGGTCGGGTCCTGCTCCTGTCTGCAGCCCCGTTCATACCTTGGACTCCGCGCTCTCCACCCGGGCTCCTTCGCAGACACGGTCTCCACACGTGCAGCTGTGGGCCGAACTGCACGACCTCTGTCGGGTGCCGCACCACGGAGCATCCCTTCCCTCGGAACGTTCAGGTACCAAAAGAACTGCGACCTCAGCTCCCTCCCTCCGTGGCTGCAAAAGTCCTTTGCCATTCAACTGGGTTTATTTGTCCGAGTGTGTGTCTGAGTGTGTGGCGCCTGTCCATTAAGTAAAAACTGTTTAAGTTTTTGATTACTGTAATTCTTGCCTGTATTATTCTCGCGACAAGTCGGCTCTGTGTCCTCTTTTGTAAGTTGCTGTAAAATTGTCGCACACATCTCTCTTCTGTCCCCTGCATAACACACCAATAAACTTGTTCCTGTACCACATGTTTTTCCTCACCTAGTGTAAATAAATGATTGTAGAAATGTTCCCAGCTCGTTTTTGTCTTTTCCTTCATTGGTCCAGCATGGTTCGGATCTAAGTTTAGCTGGGTCTTTATCCCCGATAATTAATCTGTTCATTCTAGCCGGTACGTCCTTGGCAGTTCCGCTCGGCTGCATACGATCCGGAGTTGGTAGTTGGTTGTTGGTACTCCACCGTAGTTGGTAGAGTGATCCGGTTCGGGCAAGGCGTACCGAGGGCGTGGTTCCCCGGTAGTCGAAACCGCATGGTTAATTAGGTAAACTGTTACACCTGGCAGCAAGACCCTATGCTACGCAGTTGAGGTATTGGCGTCCATGGTCGGTTAAGCGACCCGCCGCGTCGCGGAATTGTCCATGGGCGACGGCCTACAATTCCGGGAGTCTGGTGGGAGACGTCATAACTTCACCCACCTAGTGGTCGTTCTCGCCACCGAACCCTGGCCCGCAACAATATTTTCAGGTTATAAAGCATATACATGCCCTTGCTCACAAACATGAACGCTCTTGACTCCAAACAGTAGACTTGTTGTATCTTAGGACATCTTTTTATATTCCATAGCAATATTCCCAGTCCTCTGCTCATGGTACCCATGGATAAAAAAAAAGACTTGTCCAATAGTTTCAGGACTTTGTACAATAAACCCTTAAATATCGCAAGTTTGAATATCGCAGTTACGACCAATTGTGGGCAACGAACCTCTGGTAGCTTGTTTCTGTTGCTGCATTTGAGCCTGGGAAGTAACTGCTGAAATCTATCTCTCCGGGTTCTTCCCCAGATCTTTTGTTCTTTGTTCCTTTCATACTTCTAATTTTTTTCACAATTTTCTTTATTCATTTAATTTCTTGCTTTTCTTTTCTTTCATCGCTTTCTTTATCCATCTATACAAGGAGAAGTTAATTCTTGCAGAAATGTTTCTGTAAGGCTCACTTGGCTGCGTCTGGATGGGTTTGAGGGTGTTGGAGTAGTAGCTGAAACCCGAATCCTATCCAGGTTCCTCCTGATGACTCCATCTTTGCTCTTTACTTCTTCCGGTTCCTTCTGATGACTGCAATGTGGTATTTGGTCTTCCATTTTATTATGTACGTCCCAATTTAGTGACAGCAGGGCTTATTTCCAACGAATCACGGTTTTTGAGCCGAGTTGTGATGGTTATCTCGCACCACGAGGCTTTTCTCGTTTCTCGCGTACCATTAATAATGGAATGGCGCCAAAGTGAAAATGATACACAAAAGTGTTCATTTTATTATATTTTTTTAACAGAGCTGCAGTACGTTTTAAAAAAACATTGACAGATTACAAAGGAAAACTATTTAAGAGATTAATGGGGAGGAAAGGTGGGGGTGAGGGGCAAGTTTAATGGCTTCTGAACATTGAATCTGCTTCAACACAGCAGGAAACTTAATCATAAAGAAGATTTATATTTATTTTACATGTTTATTCAAATTGTGGTGTGTTTATTTTTGGTTGCCGCCCACCTTCCTCTATATTTTCTAGAAGCCCAGGAACCTAACCCCCTTTTTCACACAGAAAATTGGTTTTAACTATCACAGTTTAATATTACGACATAATCCAGGAACGTAGCCCCGCGATATTTCAGGGTTTAACTTTCACTCTAATGGAAAGACATATTTGGAAACTTTCTTCGCATACTTAGATCCCATGTATGTTGAAATGGAAATCCTCTTGCATTGCAATGGAATACATCAAATTGTTGTGACCGTGGAGTGTAGTGGTATCCATTCATGACCCAACAATGTCCAAAAATAAATGGTAAACAAATATTTTTTGTGCTTCACCCTTTTCCCTCTTTGTACTGTACTTTGTACAATGTACTGGATGTCCCTAAATATTTGTTGTTTTGTGTTTCCCTCCAATCACAGTGATGCTTGCCCCTCCCTATTTATTCATTCACTATTTGGTTTGTGCCATATTCAGCTGTCCTTATTGGTTTCGCAAGTTTTTCCATCATCCATGATAGCTTTAGAAACACGATAGCAAGTATCAAGAAGTATAGTGCAATTTTCAATTTGTCTGGGCCTTGTACCTGTGCACAGACAATGACATTCACTTATCAACCACCTTTATCTGTGTACAATCTGAAGCCTATTTCCTCACCTTAACCACCATTTGCTGGGCATTTTCCTTCTTCAATAAAACTAGCTCGCACGGAATAGCAGTGTTTTCACCTATTATTTGAATAATTGTCAAAGTATCGGTGCTACCTGCTTGGAGAATGCAAGTGCATTTCTCATATCAAATGTGGTGCTGCATTTTCCATCAATTTTTCTGTCCAGTGCAGTGTACCGAGCGTTCATCCAAAGCAGAAGAGTGGAGTACTTATTTGTGAATGCCTCGTGATGATCTTTCCCTGTATCAACTTTACCGTGCCCTTCCCAGTAAGCAATCTTGTCACACCAATCTGCATCTCTAAATTTGGAATCTTCTCTGCCATTTTGTTGCTGCCGTCAATTCCTTTCTCAAAATATCTTCACAGTTTTTCTTCTTAACACTGCTTGCTGTCTATGGACTTTGTTTTGAGGTTTGTTTGTTTTATGGCTGCTTACAATTCCACATTTGATCTTTCAAATCAACTGTGGTATCGGAATGCTGTGCAAGATGTACACACTACACAATGCCATCAGTTTCTTTATTTGCTTCATGCATTTGTTTTATTCTAAATATACATCTTCCTTGCTTTGCTATGAATATAAATATAATGAAGAATAAACAGAAAAGCATTTTGTATTGATGGGTACTGATGTAGGAAATCTGACCTCATTACCTTTGCCAGGCTGGCAGTAAAAAGGATGCATTCAAAGAGCTCTCCCATTCGTTTTAGAAAATCATCCACATGTGGTCTCTTCAAAACATACACCTGCCACACGCAAAGGCACAAATGAGAAAATCCAGGGCAAAGCACGTTCAATATTTTGATCCCTTTTGGAGGCTCAAAGTAGACATTATGATGTAATCAAATCGACAAAGTAAAATTTGCAGTATGAAATTAAACCACCACAATCAGGATATGCATCAAATCATAAACCAGTTGAGCACCCGTGGGAAACCCCTGGGCATGGACATGTATTCAATTTATTACGCCCAAAATGTTTGAAAGTATTATGTAATTATACAGTTGGAAAAGAGTTAACTCGCTTTAAATAAACTATTTATATACACTCTGGGAACATGAAAAAACAATCAGACTACAGCTCGATGCATAACTTCAGCTTTCAGTCGCTGTACTTTTACAAAGTAATAATATATAAACTAATTCCCCAGCAGGGAACCCTACCCTCCCTCTTCTACTCCTCCTCCCCACATCGTGTCCGACTAGCTGCATTGAAAACGGATATTATAACTATTTCCCTAGCAAGGAACCCAACCCTCCCTCCTCTCCTCCCTCTCCTCCCCTCCGACCATATACATTCAAAACGGCTAATAGAATGCATTTTTGTCTAAAAATGCCAATATTTATCCGATTTTATCACTCCAAAAATTTTAACGAGAAGGTGAATTAGAGTTAAGATAAAGCCGTGAGGGAGATGGTGATAAAACTTTATATTACAGGCCTTAATTTCACTTAAAATGCATTTTTTGTCTGAAAAACGCTAATTTTTGCCCAATTTGTTTCCCGTTTTTTTTTTTGCAACCGAGTCTTAAACCATCTGAGCGACCATGAAAAATTAAATCAGATATCGAATTTGAGTTAACATGAAGCTGTGAGAGAGTAAGAAAGTGCGAGTCTAACAAAAGAGGCTATGCGGAGTGAACAAAATGGCGGTGATTTGATTTTGAAGCCCATCCCTGAACTGGGAAGCCCCTCCCTGAATGAACAGACCAACCGACTGGCGGAGATTATATGTGTATTGACAAGAAAACAGAGAAGGGAGCAGATATCAAAATAAATGAAACAAGAATATAAACATGTTTATTATGGTAAATAGCCAGCACTGTTGAGCCACAAAATAAGAAGTCCACCGAAACCATGTTTAGCAGTTTGGTGGTGTCAAAATGATAGATAATGAATGGAACTGTGGTCAACGTTGTGAAACTCAAATCAGCAGAAACATCCGACATGCATTACATATAAAACAGGCAAAGACAAAGTCACCCAAGAAAAATAATAAATCACAGCAACAACACCAAGAACAACTAGGAGTGCACAGCACAACTCTAGTTGCTGCCACAATGGGACTGGGTTGGCACAGATGAACCGCCTTCCCATCCAAGTAATCGAGGACAGGCTGAAAGGCATGGCACAACCTATCCTGGATTACTTGAATGGGACTGCGTTCATTTCAACAATCCTTTGAGGAAGCAGAATCTTGTGCAGCAGGCATGCAAAGGCAACGAAGGACATGAACTGTATGCCATTACCAATTTTGTCAACTAGCTAGATCTTTGAGGGGAGGCAAAAAAACGTTCAACATTTACAAGGCAATGTTGTGGTGACTTCAGTGAACCCTAACCCCAACAGTTTCATAATCCAACTTCCCATTATCCTGATTCTGCATTTCAGCTTTGTGGATGATTTTCCAAAACAAGGAAAAAAATAAAAAATAAACGGAGTGCTTTTTTCTTCCCAGATTGGAAATTTTTTGTTGGTCATATACATAGTACATAAGCAAAAATTGGAATGTTTGACCCCATTCTCAAGTGGTCTGGATACACCCTTTGATTCACTGAAAACATCCCATGTGAGCAATGCCCTCAAATACCAGCCACGCTTTGTATTACCGATAAGGTGACGGCAATTTAGCAATGCTCAATGGATATTTTATTCTTGTGTTTTGTATGGGTGGGTAGAGAGTGGAGGATAAATATCAATGGTTGAAGGTACACAGTCTATAAGATCAACTCACCTGGTGTACTGTTCCATCAATCTCCACCGGGACAACAAAATCAGCATTGGTGATGGGCTGCAGCGAAAAAAGAAACAGACGGCACATCCATTTAAATCTCTTGAACAAAAGCAGCAATGCTTGCAAAATTTCACTTTTGCTACTTTTCTCACAAGCAAAACATGTCCAAAGTAGGAGTGAAAATAGAAATGTCCAAGTTTCCTTAGTGGACCACAAGGCTTCATCTCACTTTCAAACACAAAAGCAAATCAGATCAACCAAAACAATTCATTTTTACTCTTCATACATAAACTCATTTGGATAAACATAATTTTGACAAAACTAAAGCACAGTACAGTATCGCCAAATTTGTGGTTGGCCTTGTGTCATCAGGCATTTTATAAAATGTTAAAAGTGATCGGGAATGATCTCGAGACGTAGAATCCGAATTTACAGAAAATGTGGTTTAGGTGCCCATTGGGAAATTTAGGGCAATCAGACATGTAGACATGCTTCTTATTGTCCATATGATAGGCCGTTTACTGGCCATGTATCTGTTTAAAGGACGACACGTATCTCAGAGAGTGAAGAGAAATACATGCAATGTTACATCATATGTGGTTCAGGGGTCCATTTTTAATGGGCATCAAATTATCGAAAAATCCTTTCATTTGGTTGTTGTTGATATTACATGGTGTGCCAAAAACCACAACGGTTAAATGCAGCAAATTAAAATTAGGCTTCATGAGAATTGTAAACGAAATGATTGCCAAACTCGTGATATTTACAAGAGGACCTGCAAATCTTGACGAAATTATCATTTAAACATTCCACATGAGTAGTTGCACCTATGGTGAAAATTTCATGTCAATCGGAAAAGCGGTTGCAGAGAACACAGAAAATTAGCACGGATGGACAACTTGAGAACATAATGCTTCCGGCAACTTCGTCAGTGGAGGCATAAACTGGAAAAACGTTTTTCTTGAGTAAGCAAGGACTTGTCCTTCGAGGTAAATTGTAACTATAAAAAGGGATAATCCTCGCTTTTGCTAAGTAGTCCTGGTCCCAAATATGGCCATAAAGTAAATATATTTTATCGAGCCAGTAAATTCTTACAAGTCAATTCAAAATGGCCAACAAGCATATGCAGAATGCACAGCTCCACTTCTGATAGCTCATGGGTTCACACAACTTTCAAGGGGTTGAGCTGTCGGGTTATGCTTTTCGGACCCACAGTAAGTTGTTTGATGGAAGGTACACAATACCAACTACACATTCTGTTCCAAAGCTAAAATAAATAAATAAATAATAACTAAAAAACACCATCACCAATGAAGATTTTTACATTACTTTTTCGACATCGTCTACAAGATTCTTTTCGTCAGAGTCGATGCCCTCAATGCCTTCTGGATCAGTATTTTCACAGCAACTATCACCCGAGACACGGCACATTTCTATACAGGGCAGACATTCTTTGTAACAAGAGCATGATCTAGTGTCACATATGTCTCATGACAGTTGCACGTGATGAGCGCTATGATGGCTGATGGTGCAGTACCAGTAGTCAGTGGTATTGGGATCCAGCCGTTGTGCTCACGTTGCCATCCAAACTGACCAAATTTCACATCGAGCAGTGTGCAATTGTGAAAGATAGGCATGTCGCCACATGTGCGCCTGGACTCGGGCCCTCAGGACGTGCTGACTAAAGGCATTAGGTGTAGGTGGAAGGTTCTCTCCCTCTGCCATATTATTGGTGAAGAGATGCCGTCGAGCTCCCTGGAGTGTGTGAGTGCTCATTCTACCGAGTTTGATAGGTCTGTTGCAAGTCCAAATTATTTAAATCCACCAAATGACAATCTGGTCCTCCTCTGTGTCCAGTGATATATAAACACTCCACCATGTCCTCCTTCCAAGTCTCACAAATCTTCCAGTGGTATCACAACCACATGTCACGGTGATGACGGTACGTAATAGACATCTGCCTGAAAGGCAATGTCCAATGCTATTACCTGACATGGCTTAGGTGCCTGGTTTGACGAATGACTAAGAAACCTACACAGAGAGCTCCCATCCTATTAAGCCACGATTCAAGCAGTGGCAGAAAACTTTTTGAAAATGTGTTATTTACCTAATTGATGGAAATTATATAAAGTGCCACATAATCCATCCAGAAATGGGACTTGCAATCAGTTACTTTGAGTGTCGGACCTGTGAACAGTGTTTCATTATTTCATATAAATTTCCCTATCCAGTCCACTAAATAAA
>CM068956.1:74680895-74693525 GCA_035128595.1 Eptatretus atami | reverse complement strand
CTTTTTTGCTTTTGAGGATTTTCTTTCCAGGGCTTGAGGACTGCTACCCAAGCTCAATGGCACGACGTCAAGTTATGCACAGAACCAAATATTTCAAGTTAAAGGGAACCACCTTAGACAGGTCAGTCCTTTGGAATGGCCACTCGGTAACATGAGACGCAGGTGCGTACCTGCTACATTGTCAGGTATGCCCCCCTGCCCACTCCCCCTGTGACCCCCGACAATGAAGGCGGCCTCTGTCACTAGCTTGCAAGTGGGGAGGGTGACTGTGATGCCCTGGCAGGAGAGGAAAAACAACAACACCTGACAAAGGGCGGATGAGCTCCTTTGGGAGACAATGGCCATCCAGTGTGGATATGAGTGTGGAGGGGGTTGGAGTGGGGGGGGGGGGGTCTCTTTGAAAAAAAAAAACCCATTAATCCAGTTAGGATTTGCTACGGGCCACCACATGGTCGGTCTTGAGAGAGGTAGTAAACGCTTTGATGGAATTAAATTGCAGGGAAGCAGGGTGGGTACGTGTCACCGAGCCATGGAAGGCATGTTCCCTTCGTCCGGTGTGGATGACACTGCAGTCCGATTCTGCCACAACAATTTTGTAGCCATTTTTATGGTATAAATGGGCACATGATTATTTTCAGAGCTTATTCAATAAAAAAAATAATAACAATAAAAAGGAGCCTTTGATCTTGTTGTAACCCCAAATGTAATCAGTTAATTTTTATATTACAGTCTACACTTGTGCAAAGTTTTGTTCGAAATCGTGTCTGTGGTTCACAAGGTATCTCTCTTATTTTTATGAAAATCTTTGTAACAAAGCTTTTCAATTGTATGTCACATATTTTCGACCTTTGACCGCCTGACCTTTTGAACCAAAATCTAATCAGTTCATCTTTTGTATCACAGTCGATGCTATTCTTAAAGTTTGGTTAAAATCCCTGCAGTGGTTCACAAATTATCATGGTTAAAAAAAAATCCCCCAAAAACAATAACGGACGCACAGACTGACAACCCACAAACATAATGCCTCTGGCCTTGAGTTGCGGAGGCATAAAAATTAACAGCTTGTTTCTTCTTGTGTTTTTTTTTAATCAAAATCTATTGAGCTGTTGCAACAAACAACAAGTAAAACTCTATTCTGCCCAAGTTCACAAGGCACGATCATGTCCAAATTGGACTTTCTACATGAGACAACGACTACATGAAAATGAACTCTAGAAGAATGAAATCGATTTTTTTTTTTATTATACTACTGAAACATTCCACTAGGATGTAATGTTCCTGCCGTCCTGAATGCTAGGGCTCCATCTATTAGGGAATATGTGATGTGGAGCGGGGGGGGGGGGGGGGGCTCTCCAGTATAATGATTTTTGATAAGACCGAAGGCACATATTGGTTCACGAGTCAGTAAGTGCCACTATATTCGTTATGGGGTGTGTGTCTGTCTGTCTGTCTGTCTGTCCTGTCCTGAGCATAGCTCCGAATCTTGATAAAATTAGGGTGCGAGGTTTGTATCATGATCTAGTTGTGTTTTCCAGAGAATGGGCATGCTTGCGCCCATTATGGGCGGAGCCACGCCCAAAAAACATGTTTTTAGGGGGTAGCCGGGTTTCAAGTTACATCTTCTCCGAGGGGGTTTGTCGAATCTGGCAGGAGTCCGGTATTTAGTTAGCCCAATGGCACCTGCATAGCCCCACGAAGCTCGATTTTTTCATTTTCGTCCCAAGGTCAAGGTCACAAGGTCACGAAACTTAGAAAATGTCAAAAAAATCAATAAACTTGGGCATCGAGCTCCTAGCGTTTTCAACTGTTTCGAATGAAAGTTGGTATGCAAGTAGTGCTCTTCGAGTACTACAACTTTCATCATTTACGTTTTCCTGATTCCTGCCAGTTTGCCCGTGGCGGTCCCCTCGAAGGTCAAAAAATAAAAAGGCGAACCGTGTTACATTGCTCGTGAACCATCGCCGTCTCCAGACTTGTTTGTTAATTACAGTTTTATTGAGGCCAAGTACTGTACTTTTTCAAAAAAAAAAAAAAAAACTTCACTCTTGTAGTGATGGCAGGTCAAGACGAAAAGAACATCGTCATTGCGCTCCGGTTACTCTGGTTACTTGTGAAGTTTGCACGAATCTATTTAGATTGGCCAACATCAACGGCCATTCTGTCAGAAATTAATAAATCAATAAATCACCAACAAACAGCCCCAAAATGCATTTTAAGCTTCGTTCCAGCATGAGACAGCATAAGTATATAGACACAAAGACAACAGTTACAAACATGCTAAGCCAGGGGTAAAGCAGTAATCAAACCAGATGCAGCTGCTGGATCATTGCCATTGTGCTTTTTGAGAAACAGGCATTAAAAAGACCAACGGTGCACAATTAGAAAATGGACCAACTCCAGCATGTCAACTATACGTACTTTGCCATTTTTGCTTTCCCTATGCATTCCCCAGTAAGGCACTTCAACGCAACCTCCAAAGCCGCAGTCGGAGAAAGCGAAAAAGGTAAACATAAAAATAAATTACTTGCCAACGCATACAAAGCATCCACCAATTTTAAGTCGTGTTGCATTCGGCTGTACACACTGAAGCCATAACCGTCTAGGTAGAAAGCCTACAATTTGATGAGCAATGAACACCCAACCAGCACGGACGTTCGGTACACTGGAAAATAAGTGCTCGTAACAAGTGCTACGTCCGACGAGCTTTCAAACAAACAAAAAATCACAAATTGGGACAGCTGAGGGAGTTTGTGGATCCAAGAACGATGGTTGTTTGTATTTCATCTCATCGCATCAATAAAGCAAGTCATAAGAAAAACCAAGACGATCAATTAAAACATGATTCCATGGATGCAACGATGCAAACCCTAAACCCCAACCAAGCCCATGCCAAGTTCAGAAATAATAGTATTTGTTCACGAATCAAAGGGACAAAGTCAAATTCACCAAGCCCTAGTGATGTGGACATAAGATTGTACGTCCTCAGCTTGCACAACAAGAAGCTGTCATGATTTTCCGTGTTGAAAATGCGATCATCATTTCAACAAGCGGAGCACAAAAACCAGCTGGAAGTCTGGAACACAGCTCGGACGGCGGTACAAAGCCAGCAGTGAAACAGGTCACCATCGAGTCGAATGGTCAGACACCAACGAAAAGGCAAGGATGAACGGAACTCGAACCTGCGTGCAGAATGGGGACTTTCCACCGACGGTCCATCACCATTCTGCAACACAAAGGCCACAGAAACCAAAACAATCTCGACGAACAAGCAGTGCTATGCAGAAATGGTTGTGGTGTGCACGCATGCAGAAACACAAACAAACGCCACACCTGCACCAGTGGCATAATGGCATTTTAATTTCCTCGTTGACAGCACGTAAGAGGCAGAGGTTTTAAAATGGAATTTTGATCGATAGAATCCACAGCAAAGAAAGAAAAAATTGGTGATCACCAACAACACGGTAACCAGCAGTTTTACTGCTTCGCACACACGGTACCCTACACCTGTTTAACATTTCTTACCTCCCACCACCTTATTCACCCTCTCTTAAAACACCTGACAAAGCTTTTCACAAGCACAAGGAATGATTAACAAGAAACCTTCGCCCCATTCCCAAAGAGGGATAAGCTCAGCCCATATATTGCGTAACGTGCTCGATAAACAAGGTAGTTACACCCTTATATCGCCTCGTACGTGACCAATTCCATTTCAAATTGCGATTGCGATTCAGGGATCCTGCTTTCGTCATTGCTGGCAGTGCAGCTGGTGTCCCTAACGGTGCCCCCTGTAGGTTAGAGCAGAATTTGTAATATGTTCAGGGTTCCGGTGATAACTCGCCTACTCTTTGTGAAGAACACAATGGATCTTTAACGTCCACGCAACTATGGGCGAAGATGGGACGGCCGTCCATCCCAGATGGGAAGCCCAGTTCAGCGTCTA
This sequence comes from Eptatretus atami, assembly GCA_035128595.1. Classification (NCBI taxonomy): domain Eukaryota; kingdom Metazoa; phylum Chordata; class Myxini; order Myxiniformes; family Myxinidae; genus Eptatretus; species Eptatretus atami. Next base: position 74,689,585 of record CM068956.1, on the reverse strand, counting down.
TCTGACGGACGGCACACACATCGATTGATGTATTGCCGTGCATGTGAAAAACCAGGGTGACGGGTTACAGCTGGGTTGAGATTCGAACCGAGCTAGATAGCTCAGGGCGAATGCACAAACCTCGAGGCTATCCTCCAGCCCAATAATGCCAATGAAGTACAAATTCACAGATTGCCATTACCTTGCGAGAGAACGAGCAACCAATCAATACACATATTACAAAGTGATAACTTAGCCCAATTAATTCTATATATACATCAATAAGACATCAGTTGGATGATGAAGGCACGTTTGCCCCTTGGCACGGCACACATTCAAACATGCTGTTTATTCCATTCGATTTTTTAACAACAGCTCCAATTCATCCTTTACTGGACTGGTGTTGGCTTTGCGGTTAGGGTGGTGGCTTGGGATCCTAGGGTCCTGAGTTCGCAGCCCCTTATATATATACCCATTGAATATACACCAGGGGGTTGACTCAGCCTGTCATCTTTCGAGGTCGGCGAAATGAGTACAGTGAACTGGTAATCGGGGCACTGCACCAGCGGCATAGCTGTGCCCCTAACCAATGATGCAACCAGCAGCCAAAAGGCAGCACACGATGGGATCCCTTTACTACACAACAGCACTAAAACATGCACAAGTATCTTTTGTTCTTTTATTGATCCTGAGAACTGCACCTTTATTGATATCAACAGACTGCTTGGCTGGAAGACAATTAAAACATCCACAAGCAGTTCCTCATAATAAGAAAATCATTAAATTAATCAGCAAGTCTAAGGAATATTTGACATGATTGGGGCGGGGGGTGGGGACGAATGTTCACTTTTCTCTAGGACAGCGAAGGCCGATCAAAACCTCTCGACCTGTCCACCGCCTTTTTGAGGATATGAATAAATGATTGTTAGAATATTAGAACAAATAGATATCAAACCATCGTGCTCATCAAGCACAGGCATCTATTTACACATGGTGGTAACATGAACTTCGATGTATTGGAGATCGAGAGAGGTATGGGGGTATTCGCTGGCTATCGTGCGCAGCCTTTTGGCTGCTGGTTGCATCATTTTCTGGGCACGGCTATGCCGCCGATGCAGCCCTCTATTACCAGTACACTGGTACTCATTTCGCGACCTCGGAAGGACGACAGGCTGATTCAACCCCACCTGGTTGTTAATTAAACGGTGAAAAAAAAAAAACAGGGCTCAAACTCAAGACCTTAACATCTTCAGCCAGCCACCTTAATTGTTCAGCTATTGCAGGACGTGTGTGTGTGTGTGTGTGTGTGTGTGTGTGTGTGTGTGTGTGTGTGTGTTACGTGGTGTACATGTGTGTATACTGGTGTTGGAGCAGATGATGGCCGAATGTCCATGTACATCGTTGTAAAACTCAGGACCTCGGCGGACTGAATTAAAAGCAACATTTCCGATGCCCAAACCAAAGTTCACTGACACTGGTGAATTAAACAACATTTTGTTCATTCATAAAAGCAAACCAAACAAAAGTAACCGCATGGATCCGTTTGGAAGCGCTGAAGACGAGCCACGGGACGTCCTGTGATGAACCTTGCCCCTCCAGGAAGCCATGGGTTGAACTTTCCATACAAGGTCAACACCACCGACCATCGGGGAATAACAGTCGGAGGAGGGACGAGTTGGACGGATTACACAGGTAATGGAGGAGAGGATGAATACTCGGTCTTCTCGGTCAAGAGAGAAGGGGGAATATTCGGACTGCCGAGGAGGGGGGGGGTGAGGAGGCCGAGTGACAGTACGAGGAAGGACGGGCAAACTGTGATAGAAGTGTGTGAAAAGAGGAGGAAGTGGGAATGCTCATATTACCGACACACCAAGCAGTGTGGGTCACTCGTTGGATGAACATGAGAAATCACAACCACGCTTCGTACACTCACACACACTCACTCACACACACACACACACACACACACACACACAACACACTCTCACTCACACACACAAACACACACTCACTCTCACACTCTCTCAAACACAAACACACACTCACTCACTCACACACACACCACACACACAAACACACACACACACACACACTCACTCTCACAAACATACACTCACTCACTCTCACACAAACACACACACACTAAACACACACCCACACACACTAACACACACTCTGTCACTCACACACACAAAACACACACTAACACACACACAAACACAACTCACTCTCACTCACACACACACTCACAACCACACACACTCACTCTCACACACACTACACACACACAACACTCTCACTCACACAACACACACACACACACAGACACACACACTCACACACACAACACCAAAAACACACACACACTACACACACACACACACACTCCTCACTCTCACACACACACACACACTCACCTCACACACACTAACACACATCACCTCACACACACACATAACACACACCAACCACCTACAACACACACACACACACACACACACACGTGTCAGCACTCTCCGTCCTCATCCAGCATTAACGTCTCCTCACCAGCCCCCTCCCCCTCCCCGGTTTCTCGTCCTGCCTCCAAGGACCGCGACTTTCACCGAATTCCACCACATCAACACTCACTTACCTTTGTGCACCGCCGCGTTGCAGAGCCCGACTGCAGTTCATCGTCCTGCTCACTTGCGTTATAACGGACGCTCCGTCCATGGAGCTGTCCCTCACTCCAGGCAACCTCCCGCTCTCCGTGAGCCCCTCCGCTGGCGGGGAGGCCCGGGAGCGCACTGCCTCGATCCGCTCAGCAACCGGCAGATATGGAGACGGAGCCGAGGGCGCGGACGGCATTAAAACACGGCGCAATGTGCGCGCCGTTTCAAGGCGGCCCGCCGCACGCCCCCTACGCACACACACCACACACCACACACTGACTTGACTGACTTGACTGACTGACTGACTCTCACACACACACACCGCGCGCGGCAATGCAATATCACACCACGAGGAAACAAACAAATATCCACAAAGACAACATTATAACAACAACACAACTCACTGATTCGTTGACGGGTTTGTTCGATTTTATTATTTGTTCATCAAAGGTTGTGAAAGTTTATTAAAAATTTTTATTATTATTATTATTGATCTTCACTCTTCAACGAGACAGTCGCTGTGAGGGGAGCGAATTTAACAGCTCGGAGGAGACACCCGTTTAGCGAGACTGCCGCTAACAACGCCGTCATGGCCGCTATGACGGACGAACAGCAATTCGAGTAAACAAAAGCAAAGGTGAATTGGAGGAGAATAATAAAACATAATCTTTCGTGACCTGAGGGTGGAGAGGCTCAAATTTGATGAAGTTGAAAGCGGCTGCTGCGGCGTTAAGTTGTCAAGGAAGGGCTTGAAGTGGCAAGAGTATCGTGGTGCAACGTGACCAGGCCTTGGCTTTGATTTGAACGGACGGCCGAAAACGGACCAACTACTTCGTGGCATCGACACGCAATCGGCTGTACGCACAAACAATGAAGTGGTCTTCTAAAAAAAACAAACCAATGCGGGTCTCTGATGTTCCAGCGAAACCGTGCGTTTGGTTGAAGCGATATTGACTGAAGTGTTTACACGATCACTGACTGACTGACTGACTCGCCTGTGGAGGCTGCTCGAGCGCATGAGGATCACCGCACTAAGGTCGGATGACCTAAAGATGGGGAGCAGCGGCAAAATTCGCAATATTTGCAAACGTAATAAGTCGATCATCCGTGTCTCCTCTCTCTCTCTCTCTCTCTCTCTCTCTCTCTCTCTCTCTCTCTTCTCTCTCTCTCTCTCTCTCTCCTGACAGAATTTCCAGTTCAAACGTCTGCCGATCCCGCATGAGGTCGTGCACCTCTTATGGAAAAACAAGCTCAAATGAGCTAAGATCCTCGTCCTCTTAATGATGACGTCATGAAACGAATATGACGTCATTGTGATGTATCAGGTTTGCGATAAATTATCTGGGCTAATGCCGGCTTGATTCCCGCAAACAAATTCAAACGGCTTGCCTAGTTTCGGAGATAATGGTATAGCGATTTCCATTAGCGGCGATTTATGACGTCAACTTTTTTTCTGGGAAGAATTTCCAAAATCGGAGATGGTTACTGCCTGCGCGTGGGCTTTCTGCATATACTGGCAAGTTTCACGAAGATCCGATGAAAACTCTGGGTTGTGAAACAAAAAATGTCAAAAAATAGGAATGACGTCATAAAAATTGAATATGACGTCATAGTGATGTATCATATGTGCGGTAATTCATCTCTGCTAATGACCTGTTCGATTCCCGCAAACATAATTCAAAAAGCTTGCCTAGTTTCGGAGATAATTTTTTAGGCGATTTCCATTAACGGAGATATTTTGACGTCATAACTTTTTTCTAGGAGGAATTTTCAAATCGGAGATGGTTAGTGTCTGCGCAGAGTATTTTTACATATATATGCCAAGTTTCAGGAAGTTTCGATGAAAACTGGAGGCTGTGAAACAAAAATAGTCCACAAGAAGAAGGTGAAGAACAACAACGTGAGTAAGACTTAGAGATCCTCCACGAGGATCTAAAAATTCTAAAGTTGCCATCCCAAGGGAGTGAGGGTAAAAAACCATCAACCCCTTAAGGGGGTCTCTCTGCCCCTTAGCTGGGTATGTGGGGTGGTGGTGGTAGTAGTAGTAGTAGTAGTAGTAGTAGTAGTAGTGTAGTAGTGGTAGTAGTAGTAGTAGTGGTGGTGGTGGTAGTAGTAGTAGTAGTAGTAGCAGCAGCAGCAGCAGCAGTAGTATCAGTAGTGATAGTGGTAGTGGTGGTGGTAGTAGTAGTAGAAGTAGTAGTAGTAGTAGTATCCTGAGAGGATCACTATAACCTTTAATCCATCTCTGAGGTCAAAAAGGGGATTTCCTTTGAAGGTCACCATCATCATCATCATCACCATCATCACCATCATCACCATCATCACCATCATCACCATCATCACCATCATCACCATCATCATCATCGTCATCATCATCATCATCATCATCATCATCATCATCATCATCACCATCATCGTCATCACCATCATCATCATCATCATCACTATCATCATCATCACTATCATCATCATCATCATCATCATCATTGTCTTTAGCCATGGTGGACACTCGTCTTTTATTAAAACCAGAGCCAGTCTGCGTTGGCGGAAAAAAGTGGAGGATTTATTTTCTCAACCGAATGTGGAGGTATGCTGACCGTCAAGGGAAGGTCTCCTACTTTGAAGTAGGACTTTCGTCCGGAACGTTTCACCGCACGTTTTCTGATGTGACTTGGTTGATGTGAATTTCCTTTGCGGCGGTGTGGTTTCCTGGTGTGGTTTTACTTTCTTGGTAACAAAGGATGGGAAATCTTTACTTGTTATGGAGAAATTTATTTATTATTTCTGACAATTAGTGCTGTGCTGCCCTGAACAGTTGAGAAGACATTGCGTCTGAACATGTCACATCAAACATGTGAGGCATAACGGCGTTGCAGCAGCCAGGCAAATTCAATGGCCTTCAGCACCCATCACCATTGGTCATGAGTTTCTGGCACAAATCTTAGTTCGACTTTTTGTTGGACTTTTAGGATAATATCTCTGTCTCTCTCTCTCTCTCTGTATCTCTGTATCTTGTATCTGTATCTCTGTATCTCGTATCTCTGTATCTCTGTTATCTCCTTATCTCTGTATCTCTGTATCTCTCTTATCTCTGTATCTCTGTATCTCTGTATCTCTGTATCTCTGTATCTCTGTATCTCTCTATCTCTGTATCTCTGTATCTCTGTATCTCTGTATCTCTGTATCTCTGTATTCTACTGTATCTCTGTATCTCTGTATCTCTCTATCTCTCTCTCTCTGTATCTCTTATCTCTCTGGTATCTCTTATCTCTGTATCTCTGTATCTCTGTATCTCTGTATCTCTGTATCTCTGTATCTCTGTATCTGTATCTCTGTATCTCTGTATCTCTCTATCTCTCTCTCTCTGTATCTCTCTATCTCTCTCTCTGTATCTCTTATTCTCTCTGTATCTCTGTATCTCTGTTCTCTGTTCTCTGTATCTCTGTATCCTTATCTCTGTATCTCTCTCTTTCTCTCTCTCTCTCTCTCTCTCTCTCTCTCTCTCTCTCTCTCTCTCTCTCTCTCTCTCTCTCCCTTTGGCGCCCCCTGCTGACGTGTGGTGCGTGTGTCATGGCGGCAGTGTAAGTACGAGTGGAGCCCAGTGTTATTCTCTCCCCTGTCTTTAATATTTTCATCGTCTTTTTTCCTCTTCCCCTCCGCTTTCCGCTCCCACCACCCTTCTCTCGACTCGCCTTTCTCCCTGTCCCTTCCTTTCCCGGCCCCTCCCTTTCCCACCCCCACCCACCCTCACCCACCCTGTTGAGTCCGTTACTCACCCCACCCTTTTTCCCCGTGTGTTCATCACGGTTTTGTGTTTATATTTTTTGTTCCCTTACCTTTCCCTTTTTCTTCTTTGGACGAGAGAGAGACAGAGAGCCACAGCTTTGTGGTATAGGTAAGCTTCGAGCCGGTAGCCTACTCCGTTATCGAGTGCGTTCCTGTTTACCTGTATTACGGGTTGTGTTCTTTTTGTTCGGCGAGAACACGTCGCAGCGGTTATATGACCTTTCCCTCATTCCCTCCCTCACCCCCTCCCCTTACTTCCGTTCATTGACATCCAAGAATGTCGACAAGTTCCTGCTACGCGGCCTATGAGGCCTTGAGCGGAAACATCGGTCGTGTGCGTTCTCCTACCGAGGTCAGTGTAGATGACATTGTTTCTGCCATTGGTAATATGGTTGGGTTGAAAAAGTCCGCGCAGCCTCTCGCATGAACAAACGAGTAGTTGTTTTGTATCGGACGAATTTAGTACTGACATCGTCTCGACTGGAATAACAACTGAAAATGGTTATTTTCATCTTAGCCTCTCCATCTCGCCTCAACTAGTACCAAAATTGAACTCAGTAATGTCCCACCTTTCATCAGGAATGAAGCACTGGTAAAATAATTATCTCGCATTCGGGACCATAGTCTCTCAGATTACAATGTTACCTTTGCGATTGCCGGAACGAGCAGGCTCGACACGTGATGTCTTTCAGACGACAGGCGGACATTGTGCTTCCTCGTCTAACGTCGTAAAAGTGCTTAAGTGGTCTTTCAATTTCGCCACAGATGGACACGAGTACCAGGTGTACGCGTCGACGGAAACACTGAAATGTTTTAACTGCATGGTTTCGGCCATTTAAAACGTTTCTGCCCAAAAACTGCATCCCCAACAGCCGAGGATACTTTTGCTCCGTCTAATACGGCCCCACCTGTTGGCACTGATGACCCTGTTACAGTTCAGAGACGAACATCAGACCTAAGGACACAGAGGACACGTACCTCAAGTGTTTGGATGGGTTTACAACTCTTCCCTTATGAAGGAAAAGAAAACTATCAGAACGACTTAACCCACATAAAGGGGAAAAAGTGGTTTTGGTGTGGGTGAAACACTCCGGGTTTATGTGACACAGTGTCAATGACAAATCGGTATGAGTCACTTCTCAAATGATGAAATGGACCCCTGTTGGTAGATCAAGTGAAGGGGATTTACTCCCAGAGAAAATTATGAAAACCACAGTCAAGATCCCTACTTCTGATAGAGAATTGAACCATGTAAAGATCTTACTGAAAAGAATTAAAAACTGTCTCCAGAACCCCCATCGTGTCACGAGTAAACACCCAACGACTCCTCTCAATGGTGGAAACTGCTCTATCGAATACCCTGAGTGATACCTGAATGTTGTGGACAAGCTCTGAAAAAACCGCATCCTGAAAACCTGAGGCAGACGCTGATACTACTACCTCACCCCTCCCCTGACTCCATCTCCCCCCTTCTACATACTCAAGGTGGAATCAGAGCTCCTCACCCCTCTCCTCCACGTCAAAAACAGAACAACCTGATGCCTGTATACTACAGAGTATAAACACAGTTTGTGAATTCATGAAATTGAAAATTTTCCAGATAGTGCTTCTGACATGTCAGAAGAGAACCAGATAACATCGAAGATTCCGACAAACAGTACTCTAATGTCTCCCATCACAAATCCTTATTTCCTAAATCATACTTTTAGAAAAGATATTAGATATAAAGGATACTTTTTTCTGACTACCATGGTTTTATTGAAACAGCAAAAAGTATCATTCATCGACCCTAATGAATGTACCATTTCACCGAGCCACCATGCAGTAGGCTTAAAAAGCACATTGTTAAATCTAAAATGAAATGAATGATGACCTGCGCTGCACTTCTTTGCTTGCCCTCTTCATCACGATGGCAATCCTTGGCAGCCTAACATAAATGGTTGGAGCAAGCCAGTCTAGGATGCTCCAAGTAGTCAACCTCATTAAACAACAAAAATTAGATGTAGCCTTTTTACAAGAACCCACTTTACTCCAGCATCGCACAGTTGTTTGGAATGGAAATGATTGAAAAAGACCGGTTATTTTAGCGATTCCAACTCTCGCACGCAGGAGTTGCTTTTCTTGCTTGTCCGCACTTCTGCCCTCTACAACTTTCATTTCAGGAATATCCAGGTTACCTTGTTCCCTGATTTTGTGACAATTAATACGAATTCACTTTATAAATGTCTATGCCTCTTCAAAGGGCACAGACCACGAAGTTTATCCTCTCTTTTT
>CM068956.1:74660605-74674504 GCA_035128595.1 Eptatretus atami | reverse complement strand
CCTACTCCCTCTCTCTCTCTCTCTCCTCTCTCTCCCTCCCTCTCTCTCTCTCTCTCTCTCTCTTCTCTCTCTCTCTCTCTCTCCTCTCTCTCTCTCTCTCTTCTCTTCCTCTCTCTCTCTCTTCTGTCTCTCTGTCTCCGCACCTATCCGCGGTGAATTATGTCTGGATGGGCCTCCCCTCACGCTGCCTTCCTTCCTCTCCCTCACGCTGCCTTAACTTCCCTCCCCTCACGCTGCCTTACCTCCCCTCCCAGAGGTACCTCGACCTTGTAGCTAGCAACTGCCGACTGTACATCCCGATTGAGACACAAACTGTACCATTATCGACTGTAGTAGTGTAGGGTGCTCGGCAAATGGCTTAAGCACTAAGGCAAGCACTCCAATGAAATGGTTGATAAGGACTGGCTTGGAAAATGATAGCATGCTGATTGGTAATGGCACATATCGGCAAAAAAAACTAAACCGCCGATTTCTGAACATTTTCACATTTCACTCCTGATTGAGTTATTTAGTCCACGTGATCCAATCCTCAAAACTCAAATTATATTTTGATGATATATTGTAATTAGTCTGTGAGAGTAGATCGTGGAAAATCGCATCATATAATGCACAAAATTGTTCCAAGCTCCAAATTTGAAAATGATAGCACTTACAAAAGTGGTGTATATAGTGATTCGTAGGTATGAAGATCAAGTATTTGATGATATGAGTGCGGAAAGTGAAAAAAACATTTTGAGTGCTTTATTATTCACGAGCAGAGTACCCACCCTGTTGGCGGTCTTGTTCTAATCATGCAACACATTCTTCTGACGCATACCTTTATTTGGACGGTGTAAAGGCAACTGACAGCTCTGTATAGGCAAAAATTAAAAATAATAAATAACCTGGGTTACGTGCATAAAGCAAAAATATAACTTCTGCTTACGATTCAAAACACCTCACTGTAATGGAAAATGGGGGGACAAGAATACTGTCCTGTAAATAGTTGAGACTTGTAATACCCTCCCTCACCTGGAGGCGGTGCTACATGATCCACATTTACATGGAGAATTTGCATCCCACCCACCCCCTCCCCCACCCCTCCAAGACCACTGGCAAAGATAAAAACACCCCTCTACACTAATTGGGGGTCATGCTGACACTATGTAGCAAGTCTGGATTTAATTGGCCCAGAACTGCAGGAGGAGAAGCGTGACAAACAAGCACACAAACCCACACACTCTGGTCCATGAATTATAGTAAGGATAAACTGTTGCAGCCTGTTCCATCCAACTCAAGGCATTATTGAGCAGGTCGAACAAAATTGCAAATTAAGACCCCAGCGAGGGAGAGCAAGGTGTCCGAGGACGCGCTTTGTTAAAGCATATAATTAAATAATGCCATTAATCATCTTCGGAAGGGGTGTTTTAATTAACCCAAAAACACCAATTTTCACTCTTGCAACCACCTTGGAGTTTTCTTCAGTATGCATGCTAGTTTCAGTGCTGCTAGGTTTCATGGTTTGGAGTTATGGAGGACACACACCACAACACACACACACGATATAGATATCTGGGGTTTTTTTTCCAATATGTGTATTTGAATATAACCGTCATGAACAAAAAAAAAGTAATAGTAATACCAGAGTAAAATGCAAATATATAAGAGGAGAAGTGGTGATGTTAGGAACACAAACACCCCCCCCCTCCCCCCATAATATTCCATGAATTATTGCTAAGAAAAATGCTTTCATTACATCCTTTCGATATTTGTCACACTTTTCAAGAATGCAATCCCCGACGTAAAACGGTGGTGTCTAACAAGTAGTACAAAAAAAAAGATTTGTCTATTTTTTTCTCGCAAAACCAACAAGTTTGTACCATATAAACGAGAAGGTGTAAAGGAAGCAACGCATGTGATTGTTTTTTTTTTGTGCATGATTTCACATTTGCAAGAGCCACTGAACATTTATTTATCTTTATTATTTAGCATTTAGTTAACTTAGATAAGGCCGATCGTGAACCTTGGCTAGATGGACCCAAAACCTTTCGTTAAACTCACAATAATTTAAAACTGCTATAACAACACAAATTAATTTAACTTAAGAGTGGGAGAAATACACTGGTCTGATAAACAATGTGGCTTTCTTTTCTCTGTGGCCCCAAAAGTCAGATCTGTTGCACAATCTGGTTGCATGCAACCAAATTACTTATATGTTCACACAACTCGTTGCAAGAGCAGTTGTACAAGTGACTACTTGCAGTAAATACAGGCTCTACTTTCAGGCACTTTGCTGAGCAATTTATAACGTGCACATTTGTGATCAATTACAATTGGTTGTTACAATCCTGACAATGCATGTTACCTAATTTCCTGTTGTAAAGAGATGACATCACAAAAATGTCGACGATATTAAAAAAAAAAAAATGACAAATCTAAGCCTTTATTTACACTGAATCACTTCTGCATTCATTATCACACTCAATACAACAGCAGATGAAACAACTAATGGCCAGCACTTCATCAATATATAAATAGTGAAACAATTGATGACTAAAAGAAGTGAAAGCACCACCAGGGTCAGAAATGATGTTGCAAGAGCCAACTGAATTGCGAGAGAACAATAAAATAAAACTACACACACTTATAAACATGCTCAGATGTAGATAAAAGTTAGGATCAAGTCTCCCATTTCATGAGAACGATTTGGTTACACAACTGATCGCTCACGTGTGGACCAGGAGTTATGTGATCTGCATCCTACAACATAAAAACCTTTTATAAAATGCAAAAGGATGTAGGGACGTTACTCCAAAAAGTATGTAAACAAGGGAGGGATGGTATTATTTTTTTGTATACAATGCCGAGGCTCGTATAAGAGCTAACACAGAGAATGTATAACAAGGGGAGCAGGAGACAAGAGAGCTGGGAGAGGGAAGGACGAAACAGTGGGACTCAGTAATAGTGAATGAAAGGTGTAGTGAGGGAATGGGCTGGACACTGGTGGGTGTATACTAAGATAGACACGACAGGGATTTCAGGAAGGAAAGCGGGAATTTGAAGGAGGTGGGTTTGGAATTAAAGGTAGAAAAGATCAGGGGATGGGGAAGATATGATGATGGTGGTGAATAGCTATTTCGAAGACCTGAAGGAAGAGTGGGATTAGAAGAGAGTGTGAAAAAAGAGGAATGAAAGTGTGAAGGTGAGCAGTGATTCTTGAATTTGGTAGTTTTACCAGAAGGGGATGTGTGACGGACCTCGAGTGCTCTGCAAGAAATTAGGGGGGGGGGGGCAGATCACAGACATAGCAGTGGGGCAAGGCCGGAGAGGGACAATAAAAGACAGAAAGACCACCGACCTGCCTGCGGTGAGACCCAGAGACAGCTTCATCGTGGGAGATACCAATAATCAAAAAATAAATGATAATGTGAATCTATCCCTACATCTTTCGTTGAATAATGATTGACCACAAAAAAGACAAAGTTATATCGAACAAACGAACGAACACATGCACAGTGTCTTGTCTCGGGACAAACAAACAAAGAAAGAAAGATGTAAGGATGGTTTCACATGAATATTTCGTGAACATCCCTACCTTGTCTACATACATTTTGGAGTAACATCCATAAAAAAACCTGCAGTGTATGTGTATGAATCACATTAGACCCTGAAGAACCACAAGCCCCTTTAAGACCCCTAAAACTCTTTACAACCCCAAGACCCATTAAGACCACAAAGACCCAAAGACTCCTAAAACCCTAAAAACCCTGTAGACTTAGTTACACCCTTTAGAACTCCTTTCTTACACCCTTTAGAAGACCCTTCGACTCCTTTCTACCCTTTAGACATTCACACCTTTCAGAACTTTTAATACACTGTAGACCCCTTGGACCTTTAGACCCTTTTCATATGTTTTAGGACCCTTTTGACCTCCAGACCTTAAATTTCACCCTTTAGACCCCTTTGGACACTTCAGACCATTTCAACGCTTTTAGACATTTTCAGACCATTGACGTTTTCAACCTTCAGACCATTGACAACTAGACAATTCAGACCTTTCATTTGCTGGAATGGTTAAACCTTCAATTCTTTATTTGAAATGACATTTTACGCTTGTTTTTATAATTACTTCAGGGAGATAACTCTGTAAAACTTCTTGACACAAATTATACGTTAGCGGATGTTGTGCATGAGTGTTGTTGCAGACAAGATGGTGGTTTCCCAGCGGTTCCGTGGAGAGGTCTCTTGGTGCTGAGGTCTATAAAACGGTAACAGCTTTTGTAATGGTTAAACATTCATTTGTTTGTTTTAAATGACATTTACGCATGTTTGATGTTATGGATGAAGTTTGGTGGGTTCTCCAAGTCACGTGGTGGTATTCTCAGAAACCTGTACGTCATTAACTCCATGTGATTTACGAGTACGCTTTGATGCAACTTGAGAACTGTATCGCATGCATGCATTACAAATTAGCCATACGCGTTAATTGAAGAGTTTTGTAACAACTCATAAATAATTGACGTGAAAGTAGATTTCATACCTGAAGCCCAAGTTATGTCATTTGTGTACTTCTTGAGGAACTATTGTTTACATTTGCCGATTGTTAAAGCAAGGTAACCGAGATATTGTTTTGTTGTTTTATTGCAGTCAGTCACAGAAACTGAATCCTTGACTCGTGTGGTATGTCAGAAAGCAAAGTTTGTATGTCATCGAGGACATGTGATTAAAGAGTGAAACTCACAGTGCATTGATATTGTCCTCGTTACACAGCAGAATGACATTTGCAATCAACCACCTTTCATTTTAGTACACCCTTCCACACAAAACAAGTCCTGGTTGTTGTTTTTTTTGTTTTGCCATGGTCTTAATGGGTACTGAAAAGTGATCCCTGCCTAGACAATCAGCTGAACAGACCAGGTAGGCTGTCAAATATAGCCCAAGCGACTTTTTAGAGAAGATACTCCAACTTGAGTTTTGTATATAGCAGGTGGGACTGACAGTTTTTTCCCCCACAGCATCCCTACATAGAAAGTGCTAATGGATTCTCTGATAAGCTAATTTTGTGTGTATACATCTTTAAATCATATTTAAAAATAAATAAACAAGCACTGTTGGGCCAATCTCCACCAAATTTTGCATGCGTGCTGGGTTCCCAGATGGAAGGGGTATTACTCGTAAGTAAAGGGTATTACTCGTTTGCCTGTTTGGCACTTGCATCTGAGCATGTAGCTCTTGATACTGGCATCCTTGGTTCAAATCCCAAACATAATGTAGATTTTTCCAAAGTCTACCAGTATTCTTACAATTCGCACAAAAGTACACCATTTTTGTTCACACGAGTCATTTATCACATTTACACACTTAAATGTCTGCACCACATTGATCACAAACTCGATGGAGCCATCCCAATTATACATTGGCTCATCAGTCACGGGACTTTCCACGGGCTTTCCCTTCATTACAAGTACTCACAGCACTTTCAACAGACTGAGAGAGCAAGAACCCTTTGGCATAAAGCGTGATGGATGGATGTATGCTCCTTTTAGTAATAGATATATTGTTGCGGATGTGGAAATTCACAAAACACCATTCAGGTTCCCTGAAGATGTTATTTCAATAAGTAAGTGTTTCAGGTTAGAATCCCCACCGATGTGTAAAGGGTATTTTTCGTGTGCCGGGCTGCGAATCTTTGAGGTAGCCGTTATTCTTTCTCTGTCTTTATTTTAACAAACATCGCAACGCCATCATCTCCAAGAAACATCGCAACGCCATCATCTCCAAGAAACATCGCAACGCCATCATCTCCTACAAACATCACAACACCATCATCTCCTACAAACATCACAACGCCATCATCATCGACAAACAACGCTCCCTCTGCTCAAGCCGCCATTGTGCGCCGCGGCGCGAGCCGATTTGCATAATCGGATCAAAACGAGGGTTTCCCCGACACCAACCCGTGACGTCGAACATGGGGTTCCCAGCGAGGCTTACCAGGGGTGAGAGGTCGGAGGTGAAAAGTGGGCGGAGCCCGGCCTCGGGTGAGATCGAAGGGCGGCTCGCCCCGGGCCAATATAAGGGCGGGACTCGAACGAGTTCGGGGCTTATTCGGAAGATTCATCGCTCTCTGGAGACGGGCGGCAGCGCGGAGAAGCGGGCACTCGGAGATTCATCGCTCTCTGGAGACGGGCAGTCGCGGGAGAGGAAGGCACACGGAGCACGCATTCGGGGCAGGAGGCAGACGGTGGCGGCAGCGCGGAGAAGCGGGCGCTCGGATATTCGTCCCTCTCTGAGTCGAGCAGCTGCGTCGTGGTCCGGCGAACGGCCCTGAGACGGTCGAGCGACGCTGAGGTAGTGAACGGCCCAAAGAGCATCAACTCTAAAGAGCAAAAAACCCGTTCACTCCTCCGAGCGCGTCGCCGGCCAGGGCCGACCGACCAAGCCGCAGTGGAGGCCGGACGACGAGGGAACCGAGCAAGCCGCTCGGCAAGCTGCTCAAACCGCCGGCCGCTAAGCGACTGGCGCGTAGCGACACAAGGGCCAAACAGGAACATCCGGGGTCTCCGACCCGAAGACCTTCAAGCCGTCACAAGGGGTGGCAAGGTAACCTGCGCGGCCTCTTGTGAGCCCTCGGTCATCCAGGCTCCGAGTTGGAATAAAGGCTCACCGCAGCCCGTTTCTTTTCCTGGGTTTGTTATGAAAGTCTGTGGCGCCTTGTCTTTATAAGTAGATTGTTGGTTAAGTGCGTGCCTGTACATAATAGACATCGGCTGTAGGCTTTTTCTTGGTCATGTCCCTCCCCCCCTCCCCCCATTGATTGCTTGCCTGTATAAATAAATGCCCCCATTGTTTGAATGTCAATCTGCTCGTTGCGTCATTTCCTCCCATTGACTTCCAGGGCGCGTTCGGGGAATTAGCCGGCTATTAAAGCCAAATTAAAGTGGTCAATTGGTCCGACGGAATTTGGCGATTAAAACCGCTCGGCATCGCACACTGAACGAGCGCGCTTAGCGGCTCCTTTCCGTACGAGTTCCGTCGAGGTATAAATTCTCGGTACTTCTGTCTGCGCGGATAATTAGGTATATCGAGATTCGGTGATTAACCCTGTACCGCGTGGACAGAATATTGACAGTTTATGGTGCGTTAAGGCATCCGTAGCAGGTTTCCGGAGTGTCCGCGAAGCTACGACTGAATTCCGGGTTTCGGCGGACGCGCGACTGCGGTTGGGCCTTAAGCGGTCGTGCGTGGCTGTCTGAACCGGCTAATTCGTAACAATATTACCAAGGTATAAATTGTTTGGCAGTTATCTTTTTTGTTCGACCACAATAACTACCTCGGGCACTTATTGGAAGGGGGGAGGGGTGTTTATTTGAGGCGTGGCATATATTTTTTCATATATTCCTAATGGGTAGGGCGGTGCTTATTGGAGAGGGGAGGCGTTTATTGGAGGAAATACAGTACATATGTATTAAAGAGTAAATTATGAAAAACAATGTTATTCCAGCCTTTCAGTCATTCAGGCACCTGCAGTGGATAACTGAAAGTTATGTCATTTCATGTTATGTCAGGTTATTAATAGTGCCATGATCACCACCACTTTGCACTGTTGTAGTTGGGGTCAGCGGTTCATCGAGAGTGTGTGATTGGCACTTTTTTTGCAAATTTGGAATGTGGCCAGGGGACGAGTACAGAATGGCCGACTATTTTCAAAAGGCAGCTTGGGATATTTTACATCCACTCGCGAATGCTAGCAAATGGGACAGCAGGCGTAATGCATTCTCTGAAGGACACCAACCTTTTTTCCCCCTGCAAGAGCAAGGCTCATGGAAGAGCAAAGTTAAATTGACAGTAGGGTAGCCGAGCAACAATTGGGCACAACCACCAAGAGGATAAACAAACAGAAAAGGAGCGAGCAAGAGGAAAACATCAGCAAGTAAGAGGGTTGGATTAGGAAGGCTTAATGGGGGTAACAATGAAGAGAGACACACCTGCCTCAGGAAGGTGGTTCATAGACAGGGGAAGCAAGGAATAAAATAGTTGAGGTGTGCAGTTAGTTTGGATTTTGGAATCCCAACCAGGACGGGGTTACTGAAAGAACGTTGCATGCATCCTGGACTTGTGAGGGAGGATCGGAGGCTTGGAGAAGAGATGGTATAAAACAGGGAGACCACCGACCTGCCTGCAACATGTGAGCAACAGACATTGGGCTTTGGCCTCATCACTGGAGACCTCAATAATTTTGATTGCTTTTGATGAACGACAGAATCTAGGAGGGACAGACATGATGCTGAAACACTAGCTGATAGAGGAGAGCACTACTTCATTCACCTACAGATAAAAGGTCTTGTACATTGCACGTAGCTCTAATTTTTCAAGGGAAGACTAGGATCCACAGAAGATACTCAGTTTGCAGCTGGCTTTGTAGGCCAGCTTTGCGATGTGGTTGGCCCAGAAAAGATCATGGCTGATGGTAAAGCCGAGAAGCTCAAGAGACTGAACCTCTTCCAGTGGATGACCAAGGAAATATAGAGGTGGATTTGTTCGATGATCATTACGTCCGCCACCAAAGGTGGACGGAGGTTATGTTTTCACCCATGTTTGTTTCTCTGTCTGTCTATCTGTCTGTTTTTGAGCATGATAATTAAAAACGTTGTGGACAGATTTGGACGAAACTTGGTGGACAGTTTTGTTGTGTGACAAGGAGGAATTGATTAGATTTTGGTGAGGATCCGGATACAAGAATTATTTAAGTGATTCTTCACAAATGAGTGATAGGACCAAAAACGATATACTGTTCAGTATAAGCATGACATTTCAGAGTAGTGGGGGTTATGACAAAACTCGGAGGATGAGTTGGGGAGGGGACAAGAACAAGCCGATTCGATTTTGGTCTGGGTCCTGATGCAGATCCAGCCTATCAGTGGGATACAAAATGTAAACTGTTCAGCCTGGCAGAGGAATGTGCTCTAATGAGTGTCGCTGTAGTTAATGAAATGAAATACCATGCCTGTTCTCCCTCTCTATCGAGTGCAGCCTGTGGCTGCTGGTTGCATCATTGGTTGGGACGCGGCTATGCCGTGATGCAGTGTCCCCCTACCCAGTACACTGTACTCATTTTGCGACCTCGGAAGGATGACAGGCTGAGTCAACCTCCTGGTGTATATTAATTCAGCGGCCAACGGGGCTTGATCTCAGGACCCTAGGATCCCAAGCCGCCACCCTAACCACCAAGCCAACACCAGGCTACCATGCCTGTAAAGTACCAGGATGAAGGTTGAAAAGTTGGATTGGGCATCACTCAGAGCAGACATCTCAAGGTAGCCCTTATTAGCACCATCCAGGGGTTAATACTGTACTATATTGAAACGGTTAACAAAAAAGTAATAATAATAATGATGATAAACTTTTATAAAACTACAGGAGACCCTCAGGAGTATAATGTGAGGTTGAAGGCTCAGGAGATGAAATGGAGGCTGATTCGCTTGGGAGATTTTTGAAGAACTTCACAATGGAGACATGAGTGGCTGCCTTCATTTTCTGTTCATGGACCGCCTTGTAACATTTCCGGACATTCTCCATCTCCCTCCACACCTTGGAACTTATCATGCAGTCAGGATCGTGTTCATCAAAGATAGCCATGGCTTCATTGGCCAATTTGAAACCTTTCGCCATGATCTTTGTCATGAGGGTTTTAACAGGCACAACCACCTCAGGACTTGATTCTGATTCTTCTTTGATGCGCTCCTCCTCCAGAGCATCCAGAGCCATTGCTTAGCTCCTCCGTGTGAAAGAAGCAAATCCTGAACATCATCTTCGTCGACCTCCTCAAATCCCACTTGCAGGGCCTTGTCCACAATCTTGCCTTGCTTCGTTGACTTCAGCCTCTGTGAAACCTCTGAATTCAATCATTGCCTCAAGCCAGAGTTGATGGAGATGAAGATGATGGTGGGGATGAAAGTGCAGCTGGCATGCATTCCCAATAAAGTCCAGTTTAATCGAGGTTAAACACCTGGCTTGGTGTGTAACTTCCATCGGTAATCACTGATTTGAAGACAGCTGGAAATTTTTCGGCAACAGCATGATCTGCAGCAACAGCTTCCCCAATAAACTTGAGATTGTGGAATGCATGGCAGCTCTTGAAGTGCTCGAACCACCCATGACTGGCAGCAAAAGGCACTGGATCATTGGTATCTTTGGTTAGATATCCATACAAATGCCTCGCCTTCTCTTGAATGACCATTCCAGACAAGGGCATGTTCTGTTGATTCTGAATGGTCTATCGCTATCCACATGGTCAGCATCTTCTCAATTTTCTCAATAGCATCAGGCCGAGATCCTGCAGTTCTGGTAACAATGACATTCGTTGTTGTCTGAGCGCTCTTACATATTTTATCATGATTGTCATGAATGGTTCTCACTGTAGAATCACAAAGTCCCAGCTGTCTTTGAATATCAATGCTGCACTCACCTCTATGGAACCAATTTAAAACATTTAATTTCACCTCCAATGAATGAGACTTTCTTGACTTCTTCACTTGATAATTATCTCCAATACCACTTGTTACATGACTTGCAGCCATAGTTTTGGCCACTGTGAGTGAACGACTCGCTCAGAATGACAGAGCACGGTGGTGGTGGTTCTTGTTGTTTAATTCAATCTGCACTGTAGCGAAAACACATTATCAGAACACGTGTTATATGAGGGTTACCCATATACCTCACTGAGATCAATTTCCCAAACTCTCCTTAAAATCGTTACAGTCTTCAGACTCCTCCCAGTTGTCTGGTCCTAATCCGATGAACCTCATCAAAGTGGATACGCCGGCCAACTGATTTGGGCGCTCCAAGCAAGTTCTCAGGCCTATTTACCATGTTACTGAACTCCAATGGAACACCCGAGCCAGTACCATGTGTCCGGATATCCAAAGTGGCAACCCATTTCTCGGACACAGAAACTACCTTCTACTGGGCGCTAATCGCTCGAACCCAATCTGTCCTTCATCGGACGTGTATAACTCCTATAATAATTAGCCATCAGAGCAACTCGAATACTCAAGAGGCCATGTGGATTTATCATGTGTATCGGAAACAAAAAGGGTGGGAATACAAAAGAAAAAGCAATACAATTCTTTACACCCAAAACCCATATGCACCCCCAAAGTCAATGAACCAATCAATGACAGATCCTTATCTATTTAAGAACTTAATGGGCCCCATTCGTACCTCAGTAGATAGACCAGATATATGTACAAGACTGAAAATATCGCTGCCTGCATCTCGACGGGACGCAGCTGAGTCCCAGGTGGAGGCACGGCCTTGTAGAGACCAGTTTGTGCTGTAGACCGAGCTGGCATGAGGGGAGGTAATTGGGTGCAGCCGACAGTGGGGACGTGGCGGAAGGCTCGAGCAAGCACATGCTTTGTGTTGCAAAAACACCTCTCGAGTTGCTTGCAACGTGCTTGCAGGCAGATGCTTCACACTGCAGAAAAACCCCTCCAGCCCCTCCGGGCTGGCTCCCCTACCGCACACACCTTGCTCAGCTTGATGATGTGGCATCCAAGGCCTTCAACATAATTGGAATTGCCCACACTGAAGCTGAGTCGATGGGCCTATCACTTTTCCATCACAGACAGGTCAGTCAGTGGTCTTTCTCTCTTCTACCACCTCCATTCTGGTTTCGCACCCTCCGCCCTTTCCATGTTTTGTCCTCCCCTCACAAACAACTCCCCCCTCCCCCCCCAAGTTCCTACAGGGCACACACGGTCCAATATCAACCCCCCTCTCATGAAACTCCAAAAATCCAAGATCACTACTCACCTCCACTCATTCGTTCCTCTTTATCCCCACATGTGGACCAACCACCACATTCTCGTAAATATCGTTCTTCTTCCAGGCAGTCTTCAAGACAACTGTTCACCACCATCTCAGATCACCCACAATCCAAAACCATGATCTTTTCTACACTTGTTAACCAAATTCCCCCACCCCCCCCAACCCCCTTCCAAATTTCCAGTTTTTCCTTCCTGATATTAATTCTGCATCATCCTGTCCATCTCATGCATCCTGTCATGCCCCCCCCCCATTCTTACCATACCCATAGTTTATCCAAGTCACCCTATATTTTATCCTTCAACCAATCAGCCTCTCTTTCCCTTTTTCTCACTTTCTCCTTCTTTTTTGTTTAGCGTTCTCACTCTTCCAAGAGCCTTGACTCTGCATTAGGGCTGGGCGATATTGATATTTTTGCTTGTCGATCATTGTCTTTCCATATGTCGACGATCTTGCGATATATCAACATTGCGCAATCACTTATGCCAATGTAATGTAACCACCCCACGGTAGCGCTAAGGGATTCACACTAATCAATGTTTATATAACCTTAATGATAACCCACTGTGCAACAGCTCGAAGCTATAGCTGTTTATCAGCATATAATGCATTCTGAAATTGATGTAAATACTTTTGTGTGCTCTCATTTCCAAAATCTATCAGTCATCGTCACACAAACACAACATCATGATGGGTATTTTTGAACATTAATTTCACTTTTGCAAATTGGCAAAGAAGCCTCTTATGGCTCGACTTCGGACTTAATATATAGTGTACTACTGTATTTCAAAGTAGCCGAATGTCTCTGTCCGTCCATGTGCCTGTCATGCTCTTTTTGCTGGGTCGTCATTATGGCATTATGTCTAACGCTAGGTGAGGCCTTTGTGGACATACATGCAATCCCAAAATTCCAGCACTCAATGCATCCCGTGCTTATCTATTTCTATAAAGTTTTTTCTTTGTTTACGATAGCCGCAACGAGATGAAAAAATTTAAACAATTTTTTTTATTTTAATTTTGGTTATCCGTCCAACTTGACACCGAAGTCGTGTGTTTTTTTTGCAAATACCACTTGAAAATCTCAGCCCTATGAATAACAAGGACAAATGTGTCCAAGAGCAGCGTCCTAAAGGTTTTGTGGGCTAAAAAAAACAAAAAAAAAAACACAACAACAACAACAGCAACTTACAATATTTCGTCACGTGCCTTGATTAAGCCAATAGCGAGACCCGTCATAGTGTATTTACGAAATATAGTGTATTTACAAAATAAATAATGTATTTACGAATTTACAATACATTAAATGGAATAATCTTTAAATAGTAACGTGAACTTTTCGAAACTTTAAAGCAAATGTCCGAATATATTTAAAAGTTCATGATAGACGCTCTCAAAAGGCACCCTCAATGCGACGATGTGTACAGGTGCTTAGTATTTAAGGAGATCCGGATCGTGTTATTAAAGAGCTGAGTCCTAATATAAAGGTTTTGTCTTCACAAGAAGAAGAAGAAGAAGAAGAAGAAGAAGAAGAAGAACAACAACAACAACAACAACAACGCCGAGCATTCTTAGAGCAGCGTTCGCTACGCGAGACGCTGCTAAAAATAAATCAATCAACAGGGAACCATGCAGCCATAAACAACGCAGCACGAAAATGGTTAACCAAACGTAAAAATGCTATTCGATATGTTGACTAATCGGTAATGATAAGGAGGTTCCAAGTAAGACTACATAAATACATTTCTCAAAGTTTTATTTACTGTTTTCGTTTCCAGTTGTCGCCTTTGACGCGTGCCATCACAATTACTGCAAATAGCATCCCCACAATAAAGAGCAGTGTTTCCTGGTTTATAGAGACCAAGTGATAATGGTGATGAATGCCGAATGATGATCTTGACAAATATTGACAATAAAACTTTGAGAAATGTTTGTT
This sequence comes from Eptatretus atami, assembly GCA_035128595.1. NCBI lineage: Eukaryota > Metazoa > Chordata > Myxini > Myxiniformes > Myxinidae > Eptatretus > Eptatretus atami. The sequence goes on along the minus strand of CM068956.1, from coordinate 74,660,763 downwards.
CATTCACAGCATCAAACAACATTATGGTATCCCATTTCAATCATTTTTTTTTATTATGGTTTGAATTTGAAACGGTAATTTGTGGACACCCTGTGTACGAATGAAAACAATCCGAATCAAATCCCTCCATTCAAAATACTCGAAAGTACCGATAAATA
>CM068956.1:74634840-74659540 GCA_035128595.1 Eptatretus atami | reverse complement strand
GTCCCGTGGATGAGAAAGGGTACAGATCCTTGCAGCACGCTTTTGAATAACTGAGAGTGAGTGGAGCTGATTGTTACTAGAGCATGCCCAGACAATGTTACAATAGTTAACTAGAGAGTGCCCAATGTTAAAAGAAACCACATACAATCGATGTTTTTTGTGGAGTTCTACTGGAGCTTTCTGATATGGAATGTGATACACGAAAATGATCATTATCTCCTGAGTTGATTAGTCTAATTAACAAAGAACCCGGAAGAATCCCCATGTTTTAAACACACGCCCCATTTTGGTTGTACAAAACAGCTTAATAGGTCCTTCCACGGCATGCATTCTAATTACAAAATAAATAACAAAAACAATGATAATATTGTAACAAAGCATATATCAATTAATACTGTTGCGAATTCGCGCCCGCCGGCGTGCGAACGGCCACGTGACTCAAATGGCGGCCGCCTCGCCCACCGGATTGGGACAATTCTGTCGTGACCCTCCGGGAACTATCGCCCGGAGCCAGTCACGGGTGGGCCTTTCGACCTCACCACGATCGTGCCAATCGGCCACCCGCGTGGGATAGGGTTGTTCGCCAAACTCGACCTACCTAAGTACCCACGCGGATGGTAAACCGGGCGATCGCACCTCGCCGCAGGTCGACTCCGGACACGGGCCGCTTAAGCGGTCCGTTCCGTGCTATCGGGATAACCGAGCGGTGTTATCGTCGGCCTCGACGGTTCCAAATTAATTATCGGGCGTATCAAGCCCACTACGAACCCTTTTACGTGAAGCAAGATGGAGATTCAAACGAAGGAAAGGACGCAGCGAAACGGGGAACAATTCAACATAATGCACATTTATTTCACACACAGACACAGACACAAAGCACACATACAGTGGGGAGAACAAGTATTTGATACACTGCCGATTTTGCAGGTTTTCCCACTTACAAAGCACGTAGAGGTCTGTAATTTTTATCATAGGTACACTTCAACTGTGAAAGATGGAATCTAAAACAAAAATCCTGAAAATCACATTGTATGATTTTTAAATAATTAATTTGCATTTTATTGCATGAAATAAGTATTTGATCACCTACCAACCAGTAAGAATTCTGGCTCTCACAGACCTGTTAGTTTTGTCTTAAAAGCCCTCCCATTCTCCACTCATTACCTGTATTAACTGCACCTGTTTGAACTCGTATCTGCATAAAAGACAGCTGTCCACACTCAATCAATCAGACTCCAACCTCTCCACAATGGGCAAGACCAGAGAGCTGTCTAAGGACATCAGGGACAAAATTGTAGACTTTCACAAGGCTGGGATGGGCTACAGGACAATAGGCAAGCAGCTTGGTGAGAAGGAAACAACTGTTGGCGCAATTATTAGAAAATGGAAAAGTTCAAGATAACAGTCAATCTCCCTCGGTCTGGGCTCCATGCAAGATCTCACCTCGTGGAGCCTCAATGATCATGAGAAAGGTGAGGATCAGCCCAGAACTACAGGCAGGACGGTCAATTACCTGAAGAGAGCTGGGACCACAGTATCAAAGAAAACCATAAGTAACACACTACGCTGTCATGGATTAAAATCCTGCAGCGCACGCAAGGTCCCTCTGCTCAAGCCAGCCATGCCAGGCCCGTCTGAAGTTTGCCAATGACCATCTGGATGATCCAGAGGAGAATGGGAGAAGGTCATGTGTCTGATGAGACCAAAATAGAGCTTTTTGGTTTAAACTCCATTGCCGTGTTTGGAGGAAGAAGAAGGTGAGTACAACCCCAAGAACACCATCCCAACCGTGAAGCATGGAGGTGGAAACATCATTCTTTGGGGATGCTTTTCTGCAAAGGGGACAGGACGACTGCACCGTATTGAGGGGAGGATGGATGGGGCCATGTATCGCGAGATCTTGGCCAACAACCTCCTTCCCTCAACAAGAGCATTGAAGATGGGGCGTGGCTGAGTCTTCCAGCATGACAACGACCCGAAACACACAGCCAGGGCAACTAAGGAGTGGCTCCGTAAGAAGCATCTCAAGGTCCTGGAGTGGCCTAGCCAGTCTCAGACCTGAACCCAATAGAAAATCTTTGGAGGGAGCTGAAAGTCTGTGTTGCCAGCGACAGCCCGAAACCTGAAGGATCTGGGAGAGATCTGTATGGAGGAGTGGGCCAAAATCCCTGCTGCAGTCTGTGCAAACCTGGTTAAGAACTACAGGAAACGTCTGATCTCTGTAATTGCAAACAAAGGTTTCTGTACCAAATTAAGTTCTGTTTTCTGATGTATCAAATACTTATTTCATGCAATAAAATGCAAATTAATTATTTAAAAATCATACAATGTGATTTTCAGGATTTTTTGTTTTAGATTCCATCTTTCACAGTTGAAGTGTACCTATGAAAAAATTACAGACCTCTACGTGCTTTGTAAGTGGGAAAACCTGCAAAATCGGCAGTGTATCAAATACTTGTTCTCCCCACTGTATACAGCCAAACAGAATCAGAATGCACATATATCAAGTACAACAAAAGAAACAATGACGCAGAGATACTACCGAATACGCGAACACTCGGCAACACTTATACAGTTCTACTTTACAGACGCCGACAACATTTACTCAAAAGCAAAAGAAAGGCCACCCTCAAAGACAAGGGGCAGACGGGGCCCGTGGGCCAATATGTGCGCGTGACCTGAAGGAGCGGCCAGGCCCGCGAGACCGGGGGGTCCTACCCGCGTCCTCGTGACGAGCCGCAAATGTCGCTGCGCGGCGGTGCCCCAACTTCGTGCTCCTTCGCGGGTTTCGTTTGCACCGCTGGAGGGTGGGAACGGGGCCCCCTTTTTGCACTCTCTCAGCGCGGGGGAAAAGGGGGGATTGTTGATGCCCTGGGGAGGAGAATGGCTGGTGCTTGGGTCCCCGACGAGCGATCCCACCGCGACCTCGTCGCCGACCGCCGTCTTCCCTCCTCGGACCCGAGCTCCTTGGCCTCTTCCCCCATTCTCCTCAGCCGACTGCAGAAACCACTCGATGCCTTCGCCACCCGACTCGACTCCGTTCTCCAACCCGACTTGACTGCTTTCTCCAACCCGACTTGACTCCTTTCTCCAACCCGACTTGACTCCTTTCTCCAACCCGACTTGACTCCTTTCTCCAACCCGACTTGACTGCGTTCTCCAACCCGACTTGACTGACTCAAACCCTCTGCGTTTTATAGGCCGGCAGGAGAAAACAGTATGCAAATTTCCGGATCAGGATCACCTCGGGGGCGGAGCCACGCTCGCCCATTGGTCGGAGGAAAGGGGGGCGTGAACCTCCCCTGATCCTAGAATTTGCATATCTCGATTTCACACAGACGTGCCTGAAGGCGGGTCCAAGCCGCCCCACGCTTCCTAATTGGATGGATCAGAAGTGGGCGTGTAGCGTTCCTGATCCGAATTTTCCCTCGGAAAGGCCGCTATTTGCACTCGCGGCTCGGTGCGTATCGCTGAACGAGCCCAGGACAGCCCGACGCTCAGTGTTCACAGGTGGTGCTTTGATGGTCATGGTGCCGTGTGGGAATGGCATGATGCGATGATGTGGGAGCGAGTTGTGACGGTAAAGGTCGTGGCTGTTGGCGTTGTTGTCTGAGGGTTGGAGCGTGGTTGCAGTTTGTGACGATGGCTGGCGTGGTGGTTGCGGTGGTTGTTGTGTGATGGCGGTTGGGACGTGGCTGGTTCAAAATAAAGATAGAACAGAAAAACGGCTATCTCAAAGCGTCGCAGCCCGAATGAATCACATAAATTCCCTTTAGACAACGGGTTTGGGCTAACTACACATGTACTTAGAGATATCTCACCTACGGGACCTGAATGGTGGTTTGCGAATTTCCACAGCCGTAACAATACTAATAACATTAACAATAATAACAATAATGAACGTATAATCCCCACCCTGGCCCAAACACATCTGGGCTTGGCGAAAGGCAAGCTAATACTCAAGCAGTACAGCAGGCAGGTATGCAACAAGGCCGTGAAGACCAATTGAAAAGTTGGTCCAATGGACGAACGGGCCCACTGTTTCTTAATAAATCAATGAAAATACGTCTCAAACTCTTCAGTTTACAACACCGCACATTACTTTTCCCATTATCGAATGTGCCGATAGAGACAGTTTTTAAAATGTAGTGTCACATTAACGATATTTTTTCCAATATCTTATTGAGCTGATAGTATTGAGATATCGCCCAGTCCTACCATACAAACAACAACAAAAAATAATCGTGCAGGCTCTGCAACCAGGTCTCTGGGCTTCTCCATCCCTGTGGTTCGCACCACACCTTCTTATAGCTTCTGCCTCCACCTGCAGCCATGCCGCCACTAGCCCGTCCTTACTCGGCTGTCAATGGCCAGTAGCCTAGTTTGTGGGTAGAGCAATCTGCCTTGACCTTACACCCAGATCATACTAGAGGTACAGGACCGGTGGTGGTCAGTTTTCCCCACCTAAACTAGCACCTGATGGTCTGTCAGACCCTTTAAAGCCACATAAAAGACAGATTACGAAGGGATAAAGCACTAAAAATGGTGTGAAGGGATAGTGGTTTTAGACACAGACATGTAGTGAGGGAATACAGCAGCTTTCTACACATATCCTATATCACAATTAAATTACCTAATGCTTATGCTAATACATTCACTATGGGAAACAATTAGTGCTCCACAACGCAAAGTTACCCCCTAGAAGGCATTCCCACAGCAACATATTATTGAAAGTAACATGTTCAATCACAAACATGCTGCAGAGATCTGCCAACTTTCCTTTCAAAAATATGATAACATTATGAGAGATTATCCATTACGATTAGGGATGCTATTTAAAGTCAGGCTTGCAGACTTGACAGAGTTCTTTGTTATAATCCAAAGAAAAGTTTCAGCTGAAAGAAAGTCAAACTGGAAAGACCTTGTAGAGTCGCAAGGGCTAACTGCTGAAACCATTCAATTGTGTTATCCAAATCAATTATTTAAGACAGCAGACTGCTTAAAAGGATATATAAATGTTGCGATGACCCTTGCTAGGAGAGCTAAGGAAAATCAAATAGGATAAATACAGGGCAAAAAACAGAAAGGAACAAAACTGAGTTTTCGGATGAACTCGGTTTAAGACAAGAAACCATGCAAGTTCCCCCCTTTTTTAAGGGAGGTACAATACATATAAATAACTGAATAACTGAAATAACTGAAAAACAGCTTCAACTGGCTAACCATGAGCTTCACCACAGTTAAGGTGCCATCATAGCATGCTTTGTGGTACCCAGTTTGTCAAGAAAAAGGAAGGGGTGAGGCCAACCAAATAACATCTATAAAAAATAATAGTAATTTTTTTTTTTAATGTAGGTATCACACTTTGAAAATCTGATATCGTATGAAGAAGAACCGCAAATTTTTAGGAACTGGTTAAAAAAAACAATATTTTTCTTTTTTGGATGAATGGAAGAAGAGAAAGAACAACCTCAGACAGTAACAGGTAACCCAAAAAGAAAATCAAAATTCATGAAACAAAGTCATGATGCAATACCGTAAATGGCAAGAAGAACTTGATGAATTTTTAAAAAACCAAAAAATTGAATACAGAGTCAAGGCTCGTGGAAGAGCTGGAACACTGAATGGATGAGGATGCAACAGAACAAAAGCAACAGTACAAGTAGAGAGATGGGGGAAACACCAACAACAGAGATGAAGGACAAAATAGAGGGAAACTTGCACAAAAAAAGTATGTGATGAAGAATGAGGGTTCGGGGAGGATGCACGGGGTGGACAAGATGAAGAAAAGATCATGGTTTGAGTGGGGAATGATCTGAAATAGTGATGAACAGCTATCTTGAAGACTTGGAGGGAAGAGCAAGATTGAAAAGAATGGTGTTGCGGGTTTCTTAGGTGACAAAAAAGAACAAAAAATGAGTGGAGGTGAACAGTAATTCTGGATTTTGGGAGTTTCACCAGAAGGGAGTTGATGGTGGATTGTTTGCACCTTGCACAAACCTTGGGAGGGGGGAACAAAGCATGGAAAGAGCAGAGAGTGCAAGACCAGAGAGGACAGAGACCACTGACCTATCTGCGATGGGAAGGTAATCGGCCCATAGACACCAGCTTCTTTGCGTGAGATTCCAAGTATCTTGAAGGCCTGAGTTTCTACTGCATCAATCTGAGCAAAGCGTGAGACAGGGGCACCATTCCATAGGGGGGGAGCAGTACTCAATCAAGCTGCAGATGAAGGCCTTGTAGGTGGATAAGAGTTCAAGTGTGCAAAGGAACGACTTTGTACAATGCAGGATGCCCAGTTGGCGACTGTCTTTGGAGACTAACTTTGAAATGTGTTTTGCCCAAGAAAGATCATGGCTGATGAGACCCAGGTGTTTGAGTGACTGAACATACTCAAGGGGATAGTTAAGAAAGTAGATGGGAGGGTTTGCCAGATGGTCCTCACAGTGAGAGGGAGAGTGTGAGATTTGTCAGGATTTTTGAGACATATTCCAAGCGTTTGACAAGCTTGTGATTATTTTTTGTCAAGGTTTGAAGAGAGGGAAGTGGCTGCTTGTTGTCTGCCTGTCTGAAGCATGTAGGATGTCACTGCAGAGGGTGGAGTCGTCAGTAAATAGTGAAAGGGATTTTCCAGAGTCAGAGATACAATTTATGAAGATCAGGAATAGGACTGGGTCCAGAACCCTGCTTTGCGGAACTTCAACCTTAACAGGGAGAGAAGATGAAAGTATTCCGTAGAGAGCCAGGCAATGGCTCCGAGAGTAGAGGAAAGCAGTTACAAAGAGTGGAGTTGGCCTTCGATGCCATGGGCAGAGAGTTTGAAGAGCAAGGCAGCATGCCAGACTGTATCAAAAGCTCGAGATATGTCCACTCGAGAGACGGCTCTGATCTCATGTCTGTCTTTGAGGGCGTCCATCCATTGTCGGGAGAATAGAAGCAGCATGTCCAAGGTAGAGTGACCTGGTTTGAATCCAAATTGGTGATATGAGATGAGGTTGTTGGAGAAAAGGAAGGATTTCATATAAACTGCAATGATGGATTCCATGATCTTGCTGATGATCGGAAGTAAGCTAATTGGTCTGTAGTGAAGGGGATCTGTTTTTACAACTTATTATGTCATATGCTGATGTTGGCTGATTTCAAAGCAGATGGAAGATGACCTTGGGCAGATGGTAGGGATAAAAAGAGCAGAAAAAGGATGTGCAATGGCAGCAGAGCAGGGATTTAGAACACATGAACTGATACCGTCCAGTCCAGTTGCAGAATCAAAGTTGAGGGTTGCCAGAAACTTCTGCTCTTCTCAGGTGAAAAGACAAACAGAGTCCAGGAGCAGTTGGGTATGACTGCATTGGGTGGGTGCAGAGAGCGAAGGGTTGGGGAACACAAAATTTGGAAGCAAGCACAATTGAGGCATTCGGCCTTCTCACAAGTGGAATTGGCTGTGGTGTCATTTGAAGAGAGAGAAGGGATGGAAGGGGAGCATATACCAGGGACAGACTTAGCAAGGTGCCACCAGGTTTTAGAGGAGGGAGACAAGTTTGAAAGTTCAATCTTGAGGTTGGACAGATGTTGTTTTCTGGCTCACCTGAGAGTGGACACAAACTTATTGCTTTGTGGAATGAGCTGAGATTTCTTTCGGTCAAGTTTGCTTTCCAGGAAGAGAATACAAGTTGTTTCAAAGCAACTGCCTCACCACAGGATTAAGTGTACCTTCGGCAGGAAGAAGGGTAGGACAACTGAAGATGATACGGGATGGATCTATGCATGAGAGCAGGTTTCTGTGGAACAATTCCCAGGCTGAGTTAATATCAGGGGCAGTAGATATATGAGACCAGTCAGTCCTGAAGTGAGATGGCTGCTTGCAGTCCCTGCCATTCTGCCTGAGTGAAGTGCCAGATGCACAAAGGCAGCTCTCCGAGAAGGCTCCAACCAATGAGATGTTGACTTTCACAAGCATATCATCGGATGAACTAATTGGAGCAGAGGAAGAGCATGAGACATTTGCAGGAAAGTTTGTCATCAGCAGTAAAGAAGGGAGGTTTTACCATTTGGAGAAATCTGGGTCAGAAAGTTCAGATATTGAATCAGTCACATGGAGTCAGAGAAGTCCTTGCTGAAGTATCATGGCTGCTGAGAGAGGTACCAAAACCCAGCCAATTTGCCTGGTGAAAATTGAAATTACCACATATGAGGGAGAGAGACAGAGACAGAGAAAGAGACAGAGGTAAATGGAGTCGTCACTGTTTGGAGGATGGTATAACACACAGACAAACAAGAGGTGGGAGTGGAGGGGAAGTTGCAGCCAAAGGTAACCCCAGGGGTTGGGAGGTGGAAGGTCAGTACAAGGGCAGTGGAAATTGAGTTATTGAAGTAAAGTGCAATTCCTCTGCCAGGGCAGGATTCAGACTTGTCAAATCTGAGGAGACAGTGAGGAGTCAGGGACGTCCTGTGGGAGGAAGGATTCTGTTCAACAGATGATGTCCAGGTTATCAGCAGCGGCTTGGATTGAGAGATCTGGCAGGTTGGAGCAGAGACCTTGGATGCTTGAGGTCCACACAGTTAGGTACAGGGAAGGAGGGTGCAGGACTGCCAAACACAATCTTACATACACGGATATACAGACGAATACACGAGCCACAATAGAGGACTGTTTGACAAGACAAACACAGCCACTGATGTTGGGAGAAGTGCCATCACTTCTCGGAGAATTCTGAGTACCAGCGATACCCCAAAATGGTGTCGCCTTTCTCACCGCACTCAGCTGACATTTCCCAAGGAGGAATTTTCTCATCCCCATGGATGCCAACCTATGGGGATTGTCCATGATCATATCCTTTTAAATTCTGAATGTCATACAAGGAAGCAGCACGTACCATTTTAGTATGACTCGGCTGGAGCCTTTGGTACGCCTCGGTCAGAGTTTGAACCGCCAACCTCCCAGACTCGGAGCAGATGTTCAAACCATTACACCACCACATGTCTTGTACAATTACAGTGAGTGTTTTCCATTCAATCGGGCATTAAAAATGATACCAGGAAGCAGGTGCTAGAGGAAACAGGTTTAAACGTTATGTATCCTGAAATGACCCCACCCCCCCCCAACCCCCACCCCTATATGGTCCATTATCTTGCACACTGATGAGCGCCCATGTAGAGGGGAAGGGAACTGATGAGCACCCGTGTGGGGAGAGAGGAAGAGAGACAAGCACCCGGAGAGGGCATGAGACAACAGACACATTGAAATCAAGGGCTACTTTTCTAAAAGAAAAGTTGGTGCATCTTGGATGACTGAGTATCTAGTCCTCAATATGTTTTGAATGGCCCTCATACCTTTTTTATTTTAAAGATGCTCAAAAAAAAATTGGAGTTAATCGAAAACCTTACCCCACACAGTCTTGAAAAAAAAGTACATGGGAAGAATCTTTTCGACTCTCGCTTCGCGTTTCCGAACACAATGTATAATTCCGATGACCCACAATTTTATCTGAATCTTGATATTCCCCAACACTGAGAGCGCAAACAGCAAATTGATTGGTCGAGATGGTGTAAAATGGTGGAATGTTTTGGCAATAACTGCTACACTGGAGGTTTTTGGAAGTGCCAACGAGGTGATTTTTGTTCGACAGTGTTCAAGTATATAATTCAATTAAAATAAAATAAAAGTTTTAAAGGCTGTAAAATATATATAATATACAAGCGGTAGGCGACGAGGGATTCGCTAGGATCGAAGCGCTGGATACGATGCTTTTCATTCTGACTGATCACCGACGAAGATTCATTGCCAAGACGTATTGGTTCACATACAATTGTTCCTCTGCCTGGCAAGATTTTTCCTATTGCGTATTTTGCCAACTGGCACTCCTCATAAAAATGACGGTAAATAGACACGCTATTTTTGAAGGACTACCATTTGAAAAATAATCGGTTTGCTGGTTTGTGCTGTGGAGCCTCGCGTTGCAGACACACACACACACACACACACACACACACACCACACACACACACACACACACACACACACAACACACACAGAAAACCCGATAAACTTCTCTCAATGCTCTTGTTTGACCACACCTCCTGAGCCACACAATTTTTCATAAGCCACGCCCACTTTCCATAAGCCACGCCCACTTTTCATCAACCATGTCCACTTTCCCTAAGCTCGCCCCACTTTCCTAAGCCCTCATAAAAAATGACGGTAAATAGACACCCGATTTTTGAAGGACTACCATTTGAAAAATAAAACCTCAATCAAAAATCGGCTCGAGTAAAATTTTCTAAATATCTCGAAGTGTTTAATTCCGAAGTCTCGTTTCTCTACATTCAAACTGAAGGACAAGTATTGAAAATACTGTACGCGGTTTTTCGGCCGCTGCACAGCAACTGGTGGTTGCTAGGCAACGAAATTCAAACGCGCACATTCCTAGACCATATGGCACCTGTTGGCAAAGTTTCATCGAAATCGGTTCGCTGGTTCGTGCTGCGGAGCCTCGTGTTGCACCACACACACACACACACACACACACACACACACACACACACACACACACACACAGACGGAAAACCGACAATAAGGGATATCTAGCATATATAGCGAATCCAATAATAATAATACGATTTTTTTTTTCAGAAGTTTACCGCCGTTGATGCAGCGTCTTTGGCACCACCTTATTTAACACATTAAATTAGTTATTCGTGCCTGTTGCTTGTCCTTTGTGATGTCTCTAAAGTAGTAAGTTTCCTATTTGGAATGATTTTCAAATTTGTTTGATGCCAGACAGGTAGACAGACAAACAATTACAGTACCTCACTCTTCTCTGCGCATGCACACTCAGGACGAGATTCCATACAATTTGCCAAATTCAAAGCCAACTACTGATAAACTGCAGGCTCTCATTCCGATTCATGCTCTGCAGTGTTCAAGATATATAATTGAATTGAAATAAAGTAGTTCCTCAATCACAGGCTGACGTCTATAGAGAGACAGACAGACAGACAGAGAGTGAACCAATTGTTTAACTCCACTTTGTGCTTCGCATGTGGGGTAAAATAACTCCAGTGTTCCTGGAGGTTATGTCATTTCCCATAAGGTCGTTGGTCGTTTGTCTGAAGTCAACTCCTGTGTTGCTCGTCTTTGTCTGAATGTTTGTGCGCGATTTGTGTTGCAACTCCAACACGAAAAAAGCACAACTGGCTGGGGGAGGATGGAGGGACAAGAGGGTGGGTGAAAAAGGCCAGAAGTGAAGTGACAGGTTGTGACGATTATAAGATGTAGAGGAAGAACCAGACACTGGACCTCTATCAGGGTTTGCCATAGGAACGTTGTGGGTTGGGAGCAGAGGTAGGCAGTCAAAAGCCGATCCTTGCAGCAGGACAAAATGAGAGAATGGGATTTTATTGCATTGAAACACATGGTGCAGGTTCCTAATGCTGCAACAGCTCACCTCTTAAATAAGGTGGCATACTACACAATGTAGAGTCATCCACACAATTGTGCAAAGAATTATCTAGGGTAGTGGCAAGATCATCGATTTGGACCAAGAACATTTAGGTCGGTCCGAAAACACTGCCGGTGGGAAACCAACCTCAAAGGACAGAGATCACAAGACAAAATGTGCTGTTTCTGTTTTCCATACAGAGAACAACATTTCAAGCACATCATGCTGAAAGATATGGATTGTTTAGGTTTGCACGAAACTGATGCAATAGATCAGTATGGAGGAATGCCATCATTCGACCAACCCCATGGAAAAAGAAGGGAAATGGTCTTAAAGCATTTGTTGTCGTCCTTGTTGTTGACATCAATATGCAATGACAATTACTTACAAGGACTGCATGAATGGGGTTTATAAGTTACAGGTAGTTTGTAAACAAACAAACAAATATCATACCCTGACTACATGAATCGGCCAATGGATGACCATCGGGGTAGCCCCCACACCTTCTGGCAGTGTTGCAATGGAGGAAGAGGAGACATTGGATTTGCTTGCAATCATGTTTGGTTGGATTTTCTTGTGTCCTCTGGATGAGACGGGGGCAAAGAAATAAAAATTCACGAAAGACCCATTATTTATTATGTACGGAAAACAAGTTGCCAAATTCTCGAGCTGTTTTGTTACATTGTCATTCTTATGGCCTCAAGTTATGATAGGACAGCTGTTGTAGTTCTCATTTTGTTGTAGCTATTGATTTAATTATTCTTATGAAGTTATAATGCATAATGTAAATATAAAATAGAAAGGGCATTCGGTACAGCGCATACATCCGCAAGCAATGCCTGATCCACGATAACATATCGGCAATACATTTTTTGAAATATCATACTTCGTTTTTGGCCCGATCTCTCAATGTTGAAGAATCTCTTAAAAACTAAATAATTCTCCTATCCAGATCCGTTTTCAGATCTTCACCAAAATCGAATCAATTCTTCCTTGTCACACACCCAACCTGTCCACCAAGTTTCGTCTGACTCCGCCCACAACTTTTTGAGATATCCTGCACACAGACAAACACACAAAGACAGACAGACAGAAAAGGGTGAAAACATAACCTCCTTCACCTTCGGTGGCAGAGGTAATGAAAAGTAACAATGGGATTGGGTGCTATGAAGGGTGAATAAAGTAAGTTGAGTGTCAGAATGAGATTGAGCAAGCTATACGAGATTAAGAATGAAGAACTAGTCTTGCATGTGAAGGCTGGTCTGGTGCCGATCTGCATCAGTGGAGAGGTAGAACAACGCATAAAATCAACAGAAAGTTGATTGAGGTATGCTAACCATCGTGGGAAGCAAGGAGAAGCTGACATTTCGGGCGTTAGCCCTTCATCGGAGCAAAAACATTTTTTGGGGGGGCGTTAACCCTGATTTTGCTCTGGAAGAAATGCAGTTCATGGAATTCCATGGCCTCACTATCTGCCACAACCATTCGTGGGAGGATCATAATCACCAAATTGGCATAAAAGGGTAATTACCGCCTGGGTATTCTCCATAGAGCTAAGCCATTACTGAGCCACACCGAGCTCATCCTGGGTGTAAGGGACCTTCATACAGAGCTGCATATAATTTGATTCTCCACTCTGGGCTGGTGCTCCTGCTTCCCACCTTACTCCTCTTGATGTGCTCACAAGGAAGGCCCTTTGCACCCTTGGAATCTTGCAGTTTTTGAAGATGTGGGGGTGTGACGGGGGAATCAGTAGGTGTGGCTCACCTGTCTGGGTCTATTGACGGAGATTGAAGGCAGCTAAGAACAGCACTTTCATCGTTCTGCCACTTGCATGCCATCGTACCAACAAAGCTGGTGGAGTGCATTATACTGTTCCCAGCATAAGATTCTGCAGGCATTATAACATTACACAGCATCACCACTGTTGCTGACTCCAAGATAAGGTTTGGCCGTTTCCTGTCCATGTTTGCAGATGTGCATGTCTTTGCTGAGGTTCCGCCTACGAGGAAACCATCTCTCTTAAACCAACCGAGCACTTCCGCCTTCCTGCACAAAATTATCTCTGAAACCAATTCGCAGCTTCACATAACTCTGTGCCACAACAATCTGTTGAAACCTTGATGGTGTTTGTTTTTTTTTCTGGCCTCAATCGGACACACCAGCTATCCTCCAGGCATGGCACTGCCAAAAACTACACCACCTCACTGATGGTAAAAACCCACTTGTTACCTCCGCCACGGAAGGTGAAGGAGGTTATGTTTTCACCACTCTCTGTTTGTTTGTCTATCTGTGTGCAGGATATCCTCAAAAAGTTGGACAGATCCGGATGAAATTTTGTGGGCAGGTTGGATGTGTGACAAGGACGAAGTGATTAGATTTTGGTGAAGAATCCGGATCCGAATACTAGAAATTTAAAAGTGATTCTTCACCATTGAGAGATCGGGCCAAAAATGATATATTAGATATAAACAATATATATACTGTATATAAATATATATAATTTTTGGCCCGATCTCTCAATGGTGAAGAATCACTTTAAAAAAAAACTCTAGTATCCGGATCCGGATTGATATATATTGGTTCACGAAAAAAAATAAGTGACCACTATATTCGTTATTGTTGTGTGTCTGTCTGTCTGTCTGTTGGGTAGTCGATCTAGTCGAAAAAAAAAATTAAAATTTTTTTTTTTGAGATTTGTTCTACCCTTATTATCAGTATTTAAAATGGCGATTTTAGATAATACAATGGCGATTTCGATGAAACTTGGTTGGTAGGTTCATACCATGACCTAGTTGTGTGCAAATGACAACTGTTGCTATGGACCCCACCGTTGCCTAGCAACGGGACTTTGAAGTTTTAGAAAAATCAATAAAAAATTTATTTTTTCGAAAATCAAAAATCGGGCCACGAGCGACTGTGGGCAGTACATTCAGCCATATTGTCAAAAATTTCCAGCCGGATCCTATGAAAACTGTCGGAGAAGATAGACTTTGAATGAACCCTGGTCGAAAACAATAAAAAAACGAAGTTCGTTATCTCTCAGAGACTATGAGTCAGATATACATGAAACTGGTATGGTAGGTTCATGGTATGTCCTAGTTATGTGTGAGAAAGAACCGTTCCTATGGCCCCCTCCGTTGCCTAGCAACGGCCGAAAAACCTCTAAATGTGGGGGATTTTAACGAAAAACAATCTGCAGCATTAACCCTTGAAGCTAGAATCATGAATTTTCTTGTGCTTAATCCTCAGGTCATTCCCCATCGAACGGCCCATCGCGTCAGGTTGTTTGGGTAGTCGACTACCCATGTCCGCCTACCGGCTTGTCTGTCTGTTCTGTCTGTCCCGAGCAGCTCCGTGGGTTTTGATCCGATCCTGATAAAATTTAGGTGGGAGCTTTATATCATGATCTAGTTGTGTTTCCTAAGAATGGGCATGGTGCGCCCATTGTGGAGGAGCCACGCCCAAAAAACGTGTTTTTAGGGGGTAGCCGATTTCAATTTGCATCTTCTCCTAGGGGTTTGTCGAATCTGACAGGGTTTCGGTATTTGGTTAGCCCAATGGCAACTGCATAGCCCCACGGAGCTCGATTTTTCATTTTCGTCCCAAGTCAAGGTCCCAAGGTCACAAACTTAGAAAATTGCGAATTTTGACGTAAAAATTATCTTCTCCGAGGGGTTTGTCGAATCTGGCTGGGGTTTCGGTATTTGGTTAGCCCAATGGCACCTGCATCCCCACAGAGCTCGATTTTTCATTTTCGTCCCAAGGTCAAGGTCACGAACTTAGAAAATTGCGAATTTTGACATAAAAATCATACGACCGCCCAAACTTTGAGAGCTCGGATGACAATATTTTTTATGCATAATCTTGAGGTCATTCCCCACCTAAAGTCTTGAAACCATTTTGCTCTATCTCGAACACCTTGCCCGTGGCGCCCCCTTCAAGTTTGTTTTTACGCTGATTTCATCAAAGTATGGATAATCCGAGGAGTGCGAAATGCCATATAGCCTATATGACGTTATATTGTTCGTAATGTTCCAGAGGAAGTTTTGCACCAAAGGTCATAATCCTTGACCTTTGACCTTTAAAGTTCACAAAGGTCAAATTTTCAAAGTTGTGGGAATCGAACCGGGTTTTCGACCTTCTTCGACGAACTAACCTCCATAAGCTATAGCACGTATCCTGTTTCCTTATTTTAATGTCCACAACATTGTTTTGTGACCTTTAAAGGTTATGCAAAGGTCAAATTTTTTAAGTTGTTGAACGAAACCGGGTTTTCAACATTTTGCAGCTAATAACCTGTCACTCGTACCACATCATGTTGACATTTTTATAACTTGGTCAAACATTATCACACTGTCTCATCCTTGACTTCTGAAACAATCTACATCGTCAAATACCGCTCGTGAACCATCGTCGTCTTCAGACTTGTATATATATAGCATGATATCTCAAAAAGTTGTGGACGGATTCGGATGAAACTTGGTGGACACATTGGGTGTGTGACTAGGACAAATTGATTCAATTTTGGTGAACATCCGGATCCGGATACTAGAGTTTTTTTTAAAGTGATTCTTCAACATTGAGAGAGAGGGCCAAAAACGATATATAGCACGTTATCACAAAAATGTATTGGGCCAGATATGTTCTCGTGGATCAGGAATTACGGGGCAGAGGTATGCGCTCTACCGAGTGCCCTTCTCGTTATTTATGTCTCTGTCTGTACAGTGCCTTCAAAAAGTAATCACACCCCCTTGACTTTTTCACATTTTGTTGTGTTAAAGCCTGAATTTAAAATGGATTAAATTTTTTAAATGTCACTGATCTACACATAATACCCCATAGTGTCAAAGTGGAATTATTTTTTGTACAAATTTATACAAATTAATTAAAAGTGAAAAGCTGGAATGTCTCACGTCAATAAGTATTCAACACCTTTGCTTTGACACTCCAAATTCAGCTCAGGTGCATCCAATTTCCTTGATCATCCTTGAGATGTCTCGACAACTTGATTGGAGTCCACCTGTGGCTAATTCAATTGGACATGATTTAGAAAGAAACACACCTTTCTATATCAGGTCCCACAGTTGATAGTGCATGTCAGAGCAGAAACTCGACCATGAAGTTCAAGGAACTGTCCGTAGAACTCCGAGATAGAATTGTGAAAAGGCATAGTTCTGAAGAAAGGTACAAAACAATTTCTAGAGTGTTGAAAGTTCCTAAGAGCACAGTGACCTCCGTCATGAGGAAATGGAAAGAATATGGAACGACCCAGACTCTTCCTAGAGATGGCAGTCCGACCAAATTGAGCAACTGGGCAAGAAAGACCTTCGCCAGGAAGAGGTGACCAAGAAACCAATGACCACCCTGACAGAACTAAATAGTTTCTTGGCTGAGATGCGAGAACCTGCCGGAGAGACAACAATCTCTGCAGCACTTCACAAATCTAGGTTTTATGGGAGAATGACGAAATGGAAGCCACTCCTGAGAAAAAGGCACATGACAGCATGCACGGGAGTTTGTAAAAAGGCATGTGAAAGACTGAGAGCATGAGGCAAACAATTATGTGGTCTCATGAGACGAAAATTGAACTCTTTGGCCTGAATGCAACGCACTACGTCTAGCAGAACCCGAGCACAGCTCATCACCCATCGAACACCATCCCTACTGTGAAGCATCGTGGTGGCAGCATCTGGGAGACTTGTAAGGATAGAGGGAACAATGAATTGCAACAAATACAGGCAAAAACTTGAGAACCTGCTTCAGAGTCCAAATGGCCTTCAACTGCGGCAGATTTACATTCCAACAGGACAATAACCCCAAGCATACAGCCAAAGCAACACTGGAATGGCTTCAGAACAAGAACGTGAAAGTCCTTGAGTGGACCACTTGAAGATTGCTGTTCACCGACACTCCCCATCCAAGTTGACAGAGCTTGAGCAAATCTGCAAGGAAGAATGGGAAAAAATCCCTAAATCTAGATGTGCAAACCTGATGCAGACATACCCAAGAAGACTCAAAGCTGGAATCGCTGCCAAAGGTGCTTCTACAAAATATTGACTCAAGGGGCTGAACACATTAAATTCGATATTTCTGTTTTTCATTTTCAATAAATTTGTAAAAACTTTTAAAAAACATGTTTTCACTGTTATTTTGGAGTATTTTGTATAGCTCTGTGACAAAAATTTTTTAATTGAATCCATTTTAAATTTAGGCTGTAACACCACAAAATGTTGAAAGTCAAAGGGTGTGAATACTTTCTGAAGGCACTGTAAGTACTGTGTTTAGATAGATTAAGGTCAAGTGATGGTTTTAGTTTGCTTCGGCTTTTTTTGTCAATCGGATTTTAGCCCATCCCCATGCAGACGGAGATGGGGTTTTGCAGTGTGTGTGTGTTGTGTGTGGTTGTGTGTGTGTGTGTGTGTGTGTGTGGTGTTGTGTGTGTGTGTGTGTGTACCATAGGCGTGCTGCAACTTTTACCATTTGAGCTTTTGTCATAAAATTTAAAAAACAGTTTCATTCTGAGAATATGGAGAAGACATTAAATTTGGTCAAAATGTCAAAAGGTCAAAGGTCAACATCATAAAATCATCAATTTTGATTCACATGTTTTTCGGGCTTTCATTTTGGGACAATTGGAGCAACAACATAGACCAATGTACACAAAATTTAAACAAGTGGTGCCAGGCACAACAAATCCTGCCTATTTAAGGCATAAAGTTATTTTGGGATCAAATTTAAATTTGATACATCCTTAACCTGAATGTTGATTATAAGAATAGAATAAGGAATATTTAGTCTTAGTTTGAAGTATTAAACCATTTTTGACGAAGTTATGACCGTAAAATGATTTTGACCTTTCAAGGCCACCTAAGGTCAAAGGTAATGGTGTCAAATGAAAGCCAATAAAGGACTTGATAATGTCTTCCATAGTAAACACGCATATTCCTAACCTTTTTGATTTATAATGGAAAATTTGTAATTTTGACCGATGACCATGACCCCCAAAACTTCGGACCCTACCATCTTCACAAATATGCATTTTTCACTATAGGAATGGGTAGGATTATAAGTGACAAATAGATAAGGTTCACTATAAGCTGGTTAAGTAAATCAGATAATTTTTGACGAAGTTATGAGCGAAAAACGATTTTGATCTTTTCGTGACCTTGACCTTTGATCCATGGACCCAAAAGTTAATGGGGTCGTCAAGGTTCATTGCCCACCTGTGGATTAAATTTGATAGTGTTTGCTAAAGCCGTTTTGCCGTAAAGTTGCTAACAGACAGACAGACAAACAAATGAAAAATCTTCCTTCGCACGACACTTGGCGAATTAGTTGACCTTTCCGGTGGTGGTCCAAGCTGTAATGTCATGGAATGTGTGGTGTTTATTTGTTCGTACATAATAAAATGACGCGACGTCACAAATAACAATTTTCAGGCGCGCGTTGTCATGGTAACGGCAGCAGATTGAAAATTTTCAAACTCATTTAAAGCCACCATGTGACATTCAACAACTTATCATCGGTGCTTGTTGCCTCTTCATGATCGTAGAAAATATTTGAAAATACTAGAAACATTGCTTTCAACCAGCTTTAGATCCCGTTATCAGGTTTGAAATATGTTGTAAAACAAAAATATGTATTTTATATGTGTGTTTTTCATGTTTTGGGTGACCCTGACCTTGTCCTTGGGTCAATTTCGATCAAACTTGTACACATGTTAAATTACATACATAAATAGACAGTATAATTTTCAATTTAATAACTGCAAACTCTTTGAGAAATAGCCATGTGTAATTAAACAAAATTCCCCATTGTTTATAATGGGCAATATAAAGTGATGCAGAATCCAGATCCTGATCTTGAACATCACCAAAAGTCACACATCTTTTTGCACTGTGGATTTCTATCAGCTGTTAAAATTTATCCAAATCGGTTAAGAATTGTGACCTGTAGAACGAATAGAATTTTTTTTTTAATCACGCCAATAGCTAAAAACTTTGACATCATACGCTTGCGAAAACTGTGCATAATTTGTCTAACATGCATTTTAAAACATTTAGATATTCCATTGAAGTTTGTTTTGGCGTCAACAGGAAGTCGCTACGACTTTGGTCACTGAGTTATGTCCAAATGTGTTTTCACGTTGTGTGACGTCACGTCGTGGTTTAGTCCGATTAAGACGGGTTTGGACGCGACCGTCTCAGGTGATTGCCTATCAGGTGTAAAAATTTAAGAACGACTGGTCCAGCCGTTTGGGTGTAGACGACCGGACAACAAACAAACAAACCAACAAACAAACGGAACAACCAACATACTTGACAAAATCGAAGATTTCGCCAAGTAGAAAACGGACAAACAAACCGGACGATTACAATATCCCGCTCCCTCCCTCCCTCCGGGGGGCGGATAATGAAGTGATAAAGTAGGGATGTGAGGATCTGGCTTTGCAAATACAACAATCAGACATATCTGACTATAATGCGTTTTTGTGGTGTGTTTGTCGCACTACTCTTCCTACAGTTCTGAGCTGATTACATCCAGACTTGCTACATACGATCAGCATGACCCAAATTAATGTATAGCGGTGTTTTTTTTTATCTTTGCTGGTGGTTTTGGGGGGGGGGTGGGGGGGAAGGGAGGAGAAGCAAATTCTCTATGTAAAGGTGTATCATGTTGTGCGCCTCCAGGTGGAGGAGAGGATAACATGTCCCCACCATTTACACTTTACAGTACAGTATTCCTGCCCCACATTTTCCAGTGCAGTGAAGCGTTTTGAATTATAAGCAGCAAGTATTGTTTTGCTTCATGTTCATAACCTGGGTTATTTTTTTTTTTTTTTTTGGAAGTGATTGAGGGAGCTATCAGTTGCCTATACACCACCCAAATAAAGGTATGTGTCAGAAGAACATGTTACATGCTTGGAACAAGATCGCCCATAGGGCGTGAACTCTGCTGGTATATACTAATGTGTCCAAGATACAGGGTGGGTCAAGTCACTGAAGGTTTTCCTTTTTTTCAAATAACTTTTTTATTTTTTAATAAAAATTAATGAAATAAATTGCAAATAGTAGTTAATTTCATGAAATTTGTTTTTTTTAGACTAATTGTGAATAGTAATGCCCTGCAAATGACCCCAATTGGCTTCTTCGCAAAGTCTTGCTCTTCCAAAACGTGATAAATCATCCCTAACGAGTTGCTGCAATTTGGTTGCACATGTTGGTCGATTTGCTGGATCTTGAGGTGACATTTCATGCACCATTTGAAGCTTGTAAGGAAATAGCAACAAATCTTTCTTCAGCATCCTTCGCAATAACGATCTTGCCATTCCGAGCTGAGTTGCACGTTTACGAGTACATGTTTCTGGGTTTTCGTTAAAACTCTCCCCAACACGGTGAATGTTTTCTGGAGTACGACTTGTTTTTGGTCTGCCACTGCAGGCTGAGTCACGAACAGACTCCTTTGACTCAAACCGAGCAATCAAGTTCCGAATCGTGTTTTCTGACGGTTGTTCTCGAACATTAAAATGATTGCGAAATTTTCTTTGAGTATTTATTATTGATTTCCCACTGGAGTAATAAAATTCAACAATCTTCACATGCTGATCATTGGTAAATTTATTCATAATGAATCTCCCAGGTCTTCTTTAACTGTAAAAAAAATAAAAATAAAAATCCTTCAGTGACTTTTGGCCCACCCTGTACATCACGGATATGGCGCAAGCAAGATAGAATGCAGACAATTATAGGTCAGTTACATATTATATCCCGTCACCGTTGTGAAAGTTCCTTGCATCCCTAAAGCTATAAATTTGTTTTTGCCCAGCGGTCGACAAATAAAACGCAAATTGGGATTAAGTGGACCGCTGTGCAATGCAGTCATTCAACCCAGGCGACGTAGAAAACTGCCCGGGAAACAAATGGGAATGCTCGGTCTAGAGTCTACCTTGGCAAGTGCAACCCCCCCCCCTCCCCTTTTCCTTCGCTAAATAGTTTTTGTCCTTAAACTCCTTTTAGCATCATCAATAAATATATAGATGGGCCCTGACCCTAACACAGTTCAAAGGGCATTTAGACCACACAGATGGGTTTATATATTGTTGTAACGGATCTGGAAACCATATGCATTCAAACATATAGATGTCCCAAAGGTCAGTTATTCCGTTAAGTACATGTGAGACAGGTCCATTCCTTTTGTCTAGTGGGAGAATCAAAGGTGTGCGTTGCGATGTTCTTTTAGGTAGGTTATTACATCCAACAAATCATCCAACGAACCATCCAATGATCATCCAACAAACAAACCGACAACACCACTGAGCAAGCGCTTCACTCGCCTAACCGGTGACTCACTGTCCGAGGCAGAATCTCTGGCAGTTCCTTCTCGGCTTCCACAAACTTTGTAACTTCTTTTTGACGAGTATGGGCACGCGTGGAGTGGGAGCGGGGTTTTCCCCGCATGGCCGAAACCGCGCCCAGAAAGGGCGGACCCATGGGAGCCCAGTCCAATCAGGGCAGACAGTGACGTCTGTTCCACTGAGCCCCCGCCCCGTTCGGGGAGGTCCATAAAAGTTGACGTTACTAAAGATGGCCCACACACTCAGACGCACACTCAGACGATTGTGAAAAGATCCCCCAGCAGAGAGTGAAGACGAGCTGGACTCGCAGTTCACGTGGGTACCTGCACGTTGAAGGAGGAGTGCTCTGCAGTGTTGGCACCTGCTATTGGTCGTGTGGCTCGCCCACACACACACATGGCTCGTGCCTGTGAGGAAACCGATGGGATCAGAGTCCCAGGGCGGAGATCAGGGTCACGGACGGGACCAGGAAACTCCACGAACGCCAGCAAAATGTAGAGCGACACACCAACCAACTTGCTCCTCCAAAAGAACTCTCGTTCCTCCTCCAAGAGACTTACTCAGAACCAACGAACCCCTCAGAACTCTCCGCTGAGGATGGCGTCGTAACTTTTATGACCTCCCCGAACGGGGCGGGGGCTCAGTGGAACAGACGTCACTGTCCTGCCCTATTGGACTGGCCAGGTCCCCTCGGGGGTCGGCCATGCGGGAAAACCCGCTCCCACTCCACGTGCCCATACTCGTCAAAAAGAAGTTACAAAGTTGTGAAGCCGAGAAGGAACTGCCAGAGATTCTGCTCGACAGTGAGTCACCGGTTAGCAGGTGAAGCGCTTGCTCAGTGGTGTTGTCGGTTTGTTGTTGGATTGATCATTGGATGGTTCGTTGGATGATTTTTTGATGTAATAACCTACCTAAAAGAACATCGCAACGCACACCTTTGATTCTCCCACAACAAAAGGAATGGACCTGTCTCACATGTACTTAACGGAATAACTGACCTTTGGGACATCTATATGTTTGATGCATATGGTTTCCAGATCCGTTACAACAATATATAAACCCATCTGTGTGGTCTAAATGCCCTTTGAACTGTGTTAGGGTCAGGGCCCATCTATATATTATTGATGATGCTAAAAGAGTTTAAGGACAAAAACTATTTAGCGAAGGAAAAAGGGAGGGGGTGCACTTGCCAGGTAGACTCTAGACCGAGCATTCCCATTTGTTCCCGGGCAGTTTTCTACGTCGCCTGGGTTGAATGACTGCATTGCACAGCGGTCCACTTAATCCCAATTTGCGTTTTATTTGTCGACCGCTGGGCAAAAACAAATTTATAGCTTAGGGATGCAAGGAACTTTCACAACGGTGACGGGATATAATATTAACTGACCTATAATTGTCTGCATTCTATCTTGCTTGCGCCATATCCGTGATGTACAGGGTGGGCCAAAAGTCACTGAAGGATTTTTTTTTTTTTTTTTACAGTAAAGAAGACCTGGGAGATTCATTATGAATAAATTACCAATGATCCAGCATGTGAAGATTGTTGAATTTTATTACCCAGTGGGAAATCAATAATAAATACTCAAAGAAAATTCGCAATCATTTTAATGTTCGAGAACAACCGCAGAAAACACGATTCGGAACTTGATTGCTCGTTTGAGTCAAAGGAGTCTGTTCGACTCAGCCTGCAGTGGAGACCAAAACAAGTCGTACTCCAGAAAACATTCACCGTTGGGGAGAGTTTTAACGAAAACCCAGAACATGTACTCGTAAACGTGCAACTCAGCTCGGAATGGCAAGATCGTATTGCGAAGGATGCTGAAGAAAGATTTGTTGCTATTTCCTTACAAGCTTCAAAAGGTGCATGAAATGTCACCTCAAGATCCAGCAAATGACCAACATGTGCAACCAAATTGCAGCAACTCGTTAGGGATGATTTATCACGTTTTGGAAGAGCAAGACTTTGCGAAAGCCAATTGGGGTCATTTGCAGGGCATTACTATTCACAATTAGTCTAAAAAAACAAATTCATGAAATTAACTACTATTGCAATTTATTTCATTAATTTTTATTAAAAAATAAAAAAGTTATTTGAAAAAAAGGAAAACCTTCAGTGACTTGACCCACCTGTATCTTGGACACATTAGTATATACCAGCAGAGTTACGCCCTATGGGCGATCTTTTCCAAGCATGTAACATGTTTCTGACACATACCTTTATTTGGGTGGTGATAGGCAACTGATAGCTCCCTCAATCACTTCCAAAAAAAAATAAAAAAATAACCCAGGTTATGAACATGAAGCAAAACAATACTTGCTGCTTATAATTCAAAACGCTTCACTGCACACGGAAAATGTGGGGCAGGAATACTGTACTGTGAAGTGTAAATGGTGGGACATGTTATCCCTCCTCCACCTAGGCGGCACAACATGATACACCTTACATAGAGAATTTGCTTCTCCCTCCCTCCCCCCCACCCCCCCCCCCCAAAACCACCAGCAAAGATAAAAAAAAACACCGTATACATTAATTTGGGTCATGCTGATCGTATTGTAGCAAGTCTGGATGTAATCAGCTCAGAACTGTAGGAAGAGTAGTGCGACAAACACACACACAAAAACGCATTATAGTCAGAATGTCTGATTGTTGTATTTGCAAAGCCAGCCCAATCCCACTCCTACTTATTCACTTCATTATCCGCCCCCCGGAGGGAGGAGGGAGCGGGATATTGTAATCGTCCGTTTGTTTGTCCGTTTCTACTTGGCGAATCTTCGATTTTGTCAAGTATGTTGGTCGTTCCGTTGTTTGTTGGTGTTGTTTGTTGTCCGGTCGTCTACAGCCAAACGCTGACCCATCATTCTTTAAATTGTACAACTATTCACTACTGAGAACGGTCCTCGTCCA
>CM068956.1:74591779-74624434 GCA_035128595.1 Eptatretus atami | reverse complement strand
TATTCTATTAATTATACAAACTAAACAGCTTTATCCTGCTCTGCAAGAGGGGTTCTATTTCCAGGCTTTTCCATTTGGAAAAACAATAATGCCACGCACAGGTTTCACTCTTCATCTTCCTCTTATTCCTGACAGATCCCATATTATTGGGGGAATCAGACAGGGAGGGGAGGATTCTGAGCCAAGTCTTTCTAAAACCGGCTGGCCAAGCATTATATTCGACTGGCAGCAATTTGGAATTTAGCTGGTGTGCCGGCGATAAGGCACCGAGGAATATTTAACATCCACCAATACCCCCATACTGGCAGAAGGGGTCCTCCGGCTTAAAGTCCTTCCAATGGACGACGAACACACTGATGCATCATCCTACATGCGAAATACCAGGGTAACAATTTATAGCCAGGTCAGGAATCGAACCCAGACTAGACAGATCAGAGGTGAGAGCACATAACCCTAAAATATCCTGTCCGTTCCCACTGCAAATTTCACTGCCTTGGAGAAAATATCTTGAGTTTATAATCCATAGATTCTCCCTCCTCACATTTATTTTGCTTTTATGATGTATTTGGTGGGGATAACACCTGTTTAAGCTATATTGAAAATGCCAAATGAAAAGCGACAGCACAAGTTGCATATCTATATACTAAACGAGTGCCATTGAAGGCAAGCACTGCGTTTGGTTAACAGGCAAATGATAATTTGGTAATTACAAAACCTCCACAAAATAAACACCTCATTAATTATAACAAGAACAGTGCAGGTTAAGTGAACAATGACTTGCATGTCGAGACCAAAATAATTAAAAGAAAAGTCATTTGGTAACCCAAAATAAAGAATGATGGAGAGAGCATGATTTTTAACAAAAATTCTCCAACAGAGTGAGAGCAACCACTCCTCTTGCCAAAAATAAATAAGTATGCGTGAAAGAGAAAGCAAGTCCATTAGAAGGGACAATCAACAAAACTGTGCTCACTTTGCTCATAGTCAGTACCAAACAAAAGAGAAACTACTGGGAGACTTGATAAAAAGAAAATTATCTCAGCTAACCAAGTGTGTCAAATTGGTGACGTCTTCATGAGGCATTACCATGGATCACGACACAAAAAGTGCCCGTTTATATTTGGTCACATGGATTGGCACAAGTTTATATCAACATCTATCCACGACACTTGCTAGCACATATCAGTGTGCATTATTCCTCAAATTGTCCCTCGACCCCGCTGCTGGTGTTTCCCCACTTTCCATTCTGTTCTGTTAGAGATCTTCCACGGTCCTCGACTTGGCATACAAAAACTATGAAAGGCAGCCATAGCTATCGAGTTATAATAAATGAGACATTTGTAATACTTAACCGGTGTGTTCTCTTTTGCCATTTCGTCCATCTTTCATCGAATGCAGTCTTGACAAGGCAGACACTCACTCGTCACTACTCTAAAAGTTTTTTGTTGTTGCTTGAAATTTTGCTCTCCAGGATACAGTATATTATATACAGCTTCTTCTTTCTTGAGGTTTGCAAAATAAAATTTTCAAAAGCATTCCTCCATTTGACCTTGAGCACCAGCACGTGACCGGAAATAGAAACCAGACACATGTCGAAACTCGTGGTCTATTGGCCTCAGGAAGGCAGCTGTGAAGCTGGTGAAACAGCACCTGAGACCAGGTCTGCTCTTGCTTATTGCTACAATTAGCAGAGTAGATATAGTTTACTTTTGGTTGGAAGCGCCTTCTTCTTCTTTAAAAACGTATAATCCCAACTGCCCCAATCTTATATATTGTTAAGAATCTGGAAACCATGCGCACTCAGATGATGTCCACGATATCCCAAACCACGATCGGAAACCACGATGTCCCAAAGTTAGTTATGCCGGTAAGTACGTGTGAGACAGGTCCCTTCCTTTTGTCTAGTGGGAGAGTTGAATATGTGCATTGTGATGTTTTTTTTTATAGTTAGGTTATTACATCTCACCACCTGCCCATCACACAATAGTGGCTTCACCACCATCCACCTTCCTCAAACACGCGTGGAGGAGAGGGGCGGCTTTCTCCGGGCATGGCCAAAACCCCGCCCAGGAAGGCTGTGCCCGTAGGATCCTGGCCAATTAGAGGCGAACAGCGAGGTGTGCTGACCACGGCCCCTCCCCACTGAGGGAGGTCCATAAATTCTAGAGACTCTCTGAGGCGTTGTTGGTGGGTTGCGCGAGAGTTCACAGGAGGTCTACGTTGCTGTACGAAGGGGTTTTTGCTGTCATGAGGGTTGAGCAGAGGGCCATCGAGGCGGAGAACGTGTCTCGGCTGGCCCTCTACAAGGAAGGACAGAGCTACCCTGACCCCCCCTCCGTGGACCCCGATTATATTCGCCACGAGCCTCGAGTCCCCCACGTGTGACTGGGGATCGGACCAACAACCTTTGTCAGGTGCCACATCGCGGAGCATGCCCTCCCTCTGACGGTCAGGTACCCACCGAGCTCTGACCCCCAGCTTGTCTCTCTCCGTGGCTGCGAGGGTCCAATAAAGACTCTGGGTTTTCTTTTCATTTGTGTGTGTGTGTCTGCGTGTGGGCCCGTCTTGTAAGTAGAACTGCATAAGTGTTTTTGCCCATTGTAAAAACTTGCATTGAATATTCGCTTTAAGTCTCGCTTCTCTTGTCTTTTATTTACTGTAAATAAATTTATTAGAAATGTTCCCAGTTCGTTTTCGTCCTTTCTTTATTTGGTCCAGCATGGTCCGGGTCTGAGTGAAGACGGGGTTTCATCCCCGATAATCCGTTAATCCGAGCCGGCACGGCTTTGGTAGTTCCGCTCGGCTGCAACCGAGCCGGGGTTGGTAATCGGTAGTTGGAACTCTACCGCAGTCAGTAGAGTGACCCGATTCGAGAAAGACGTGCCAAGGGCATGAATCCCCGTAGCCAAGACTGCCGTGGTTACTTAGGTATATTGGATCTGGACAGTTAACCCTACGCCACGCGGTCGAGATATTGGCGTTTCACGGTCGATTAATCGACCCGCCGGCTTCGGAGTTATCCGGAGCGATGGCCTATAAATTCCGGGGAGTCTGGTGGGAGATGGCGTAAACTTCCCAACCTAGCGGTCGTTCTCGCACCACCGACCCCGGCCCACAAACAATATATATATATATATATATATAATATATCTATATATAATATATATATATATATAATATTGTTACGAATTTGGAAGCCTTGTGCACACAGACAGACAGCTGTCCCCGTAGCTTAGTTATTTCGGTAAGTATGTGTTTATAGTTAGGGCCCCTACCTGTGTCTAACGGGATTACATGTGCACTGCGGAGATTCGTTTACAACAACACGCCTTCACCTCGCTTCCTCACACACCGCCGCCATTGTCTACGTGCGTTCGACCACGTACGTGGGCGGAGATTTCCATCGCCTCAGATCGAGACTCCGCCAGGAAGGCAGGGGCGTGCCCCTTGTCAAATCAGGCCACAGAGTTCGACTTCCCCACGACACACCGGCCAATGAGAGTTTAGATGGCCACAGAAGACGGTTTTCCCACGACACGCCGGCCAATGAGAGTTGAGATGGCCACAGAGAGCGACCTCCCACGACGCCCCGTCCCAATGAGGGTGGAGTGCGCCTGAGACGGCGATGTGCCCACCCCGGAGGAAAAATAAAGATAAGAAACGCCAGGCTGGGTAGTGAGGTGGAAAAAGGATCGAGGTGGTGGAGGTCGTCGTAGTGGTAAAAGGGTCGTGGTCGTCGTCGTGGTGATCATCATCATTGGTGCTGCGGGTTCGAGTCCCGCCGAGCTGGATCATCGTCGCTCTGATCTTCGCCTTGGTCGATTGTGCGTGGCCGGTTGGAGAGCACGGTACCTGGTGCTTGGAGCGGCATCGTGTTGCGGGTTCGAGTCCCGCCGAGCCGGATCATCGAAGACCACACGAGGTGGACAGGTCCAAGCACAGGCTCTGGTCTCTAGCTCACCTGTCCTCGAGCTGGAGGCCTTCAATAAAGACTATTGGGGCCCATTTCTGTGTGTGTGTGTGTGTGTGTGTGTGTCTGTGTGTGGGCCCATCTTTAAGTAGCAACTGGATAAGTGCTTTTGCTTGTACATTGACTGCATTTCTTATCGTCGGATAACTCTGCTCTCTGTGTTCCTTCCCCCCCCCCCCCCCATTGTAAATAAATATCCATTTGTTGAATGTTTCAGCTCATTTCTGTCCTTTCCTTCATTGGCTTAGTATAGCATGGTGCGTGTTGGGAGAATTAAAAAGGCTGTTGCTGCAGTAGTTGTGCATTTGGACCGCGGGACCTCGGCAACCATCCGCTCGGGTTACGCACGGGTCGAGCACGGTTACGGCTCGTCCGGCTCGTCCTGTTCGGAGCTCCGTCGAAGTGTGGGATCCTCGGTAGCTCGCCACGTGGGTCTCTAGGTATTTTGAAGATTGGCAAATAACCCTGTCCCATGTGGCTGAATTATTGACGATTCACGGTCCTGTAAGGGACCCGTACCTTCGGAGTTATCCGGGGTGACGACCTATAAATTCCGGGTGTTCGTGGAGCCGACTCTATGCTCCATCTCGCGGTCGTTGCTCGCGCCGATACCGGTCCCACAACAAATTGGTGTCAAGAGTGGGATTCAGCCCGGCCTCCATAGAGAAATTCACGGGATTCGGATCAGGGGGTGTAGGGAGCAACCCCCCCCCCCACACCCGTTTCCTCCAAATTACGAGCGTTTTAAATTTTATTTCCATCACGCGAACATGGCAAACCAAGACGGGCTGAAGCAGGTGGGTGGAGATGTAATGTTAGACGAACCCATGGTCCAGGACACCACCACCATGCATCCCCACAACCGGACCCAGAGGTCGTAATGGGTGCAGTGGGAGCGGCGGCGCAAGAGCACCCCCTCCGTCAAATTTCCTTCCCGGTCCCCAGCGAAACTGCGACCGGTCATGGCGGATCGCTTCGTCGGGGCCACTTGACATGAGCCAGCTATTGGAAATTTTGATGCAAAAGATGGACGCAAATGCACAAACGTATGGATAAGGAAATAAGAAACAAATGTGTACAAAATGGATGAGATGAAGGAAAATGCGCAAGAAATGAAAGCGAACATGCAAGCGATGCAAACAATATGGATGCGAATGCGCAGGCACCGAGGGGCGATATGCAAACGCTAAAGGGTGATATGCAAATGCAGCGAGGGGAGATGCAGAGCATGGGTTGAACCTCCAGGAGGGGCAAGAGGCAATGAGGGCGGCGTGAAGGGCATAATGGCGGCACCACGTGGCGGAGTGACCGAACCGACAGAGGGAGTGTGAAATGTGTCTGGCCCGTGATGAAGACGGGTAAGGTCAGGATGACGAGAGACGCCACAATAATTGATGGGGAGACCGAAACGTGTAGGGTGAGACACGGGGGACGACGGAAGAACAAAGGAGGTGACGGAGATGGAGAAATTATCAGAGACACAAGGGGAGACGCAGGATTTAGAAATAATGACGGAGACGCAGGAAGCAAAAGAGGGGAACGAATTAAATAAAGTTAAAAACAAGCACACGCACATAGGTTAGGAGGGGACAATGGGTGATCGCTGGTGATTTCGTGACCCGGTGAAGCAGCAGGATAGCCTCCTTAAGGAACAGAGGGAGAAAATACGCTCTCTC
Organism: Eptatretus atami; assembly: GCA_035128595.1. Taxonomy (NCBI): domain Eukaryota; kingdom Metazoa; phylum Chordata; class Myxini; order Myxiniformes; family Myxinidae; genus Eptatretus; species Eptatretus atami. The sequence continues at coordinate 74,618,788 of CM068956.1, read as the reverse complement.
GAAGCAGATCGCGACGAGGTGAGTCCGGTCGGGCCGAAGCTGAGGCAGGAGGTAGCTAGGACTGGAACGTAACGTGGAGCTTGGGGGGGGTAGAGATCCCGGGACCCTTGAGTGAACACGAGCCCCCTACCCGAAGTGATTGTCCCGGAGTGTGTGGTAAAGTATATGAGTGTGGCGTGTGTGTTGAAAATGTGGCGATCAGCGTGAGTGAAATAGCATGCGTGAGTGGAAATGGACGGACCGATCCAGACGGGAGACGGGTGCGGCGAGCCCTCTGCGCCGTGTAAAGTTATTTTGGTAACCGCGCCGGTCCGCGAGACGCCGCGTACGAGGCCCATTCGGCATTTCGCGAACGGCCCTCGCGCGCGCGGCTACGTGAAGGGATTTCGATGCGGGAACGTCCCACGTTCGAAAGAGACCATCGCGCGGACGATTAAAAGTAGTAGGCGATTGAAGCGAAAACAGGGGTCCACATGCGAGCACGTGTGCGAGTCTCACATTTTGCCTTCCGCGCTCAACCCCCGGACTTTCGGGCGACGCAGCTTGTGCTGGCTGCACGGGAACCTCGCAGGTTGAGTGTGTGAGTGACGTCACTCAGGACTCCGACCGCGAGTTGCGGTGAGCTGCACACGTTGGCTCGTGTGGGGAATCCCTCGAAAGCAGAGCGCTTGTTGCAATTGGCGGGTGACGATGCACTTTATTATCACCGAACGGAGGGGACGTTATTATCGCCCATAGGAAGGGAGTGCGAACTGCAGACCGCCGTCCTGGAGCTGCACTCCGAGTAACGAGGCCTCACCGGGGTAGTGAACATCCCGGTGTTTGGGCAAAGGAGCAATAGTTTAGGCGGGATGGGTTTAGCTTAGATAGACCGGCCTAATGGGGGCATGAGCTGTCCTCCATTGGGCCCATGGACTAGTTTGGGAATTTAGGTTAGATTTAGAATGGAAATTGGATTTTGGAGACAGACGGATGTGAGTGGGGATACTAGTATATAATGGATGCCATGTAAGTGGACGGACGATGAGCTAGAGATGTTAAAGGAGGTAGAGGCAGTGTGGATGAGTTAATATTGATTGTGAGTACAGCACAATGTGAATAGTGAGATGAGAGGAGGATCATGTGTAAATGTTGTAAGTGATTGCAGTATAGTAGGAGAGTGAATCAACCCCAGTACTGCAGGTCAGTAGTTATATGGGTAGTTAGAGAATAGATCACGTTTAAGGTTCATATAAAGAGAGCTCTTTGGGGTGATACTCCTCTTCCTCCTCGTTGCTCCCGAGGGGTCGCCACAGCGGCATCATCCGTATGATCCGCATAGTGATTTGGCACATGTTTTACGCCGGATGCCCTTCCTGACGCAACCCTGGTCGCCTCTTACGACACAGGGATATGGTACACCTATTTCTAGGGGTATACACCGGCCCGTACACTGGTACTCATCTCCGACCTCGGAAGGATACAGGCTGAGTCAACCCGGTTTAAATTCAGTGGCCCAACGGGGCTTGAACTCAGGACCTTTTGGATCCAACCCCCTCCCTAACCGCACGCAACCTGAGCTTTGTGTGAGTGAAGGTACAAAACCACATTGGAGGTGTTGGCAGAGATTCCATGGACCGACTGGGACGTGGCTGTCGAAAGGTGAGTATTGAGTATAGCTGTAGAGGGTACCCGGCCGACAGTCGCCAGAGTAGCCAAGGGTCTAAGGGACCAGGATAGTGTAGAGGCCACGGGCACCCGTCGAAACGGGACGCGAAGCGCCAAAATGCCACGTGGCATCGGAGGGGGGAAATGCCAGGAAGGGCAACCCCCGCTTACATAGGGAGCAGGTAGGCTCGGAGACAGCCTCAGGGCCCGGGGGTGCCATAGTCAAGTCCGGCAGGAGGGGAATCCCTGCAAGTGAGCCACGCTGCCCAGCCATGAAATTGTGCAAGGGCACGAGTGAAAATTTGAGGGCTAGGCCCAAATTTATAACGGGACACCAACACGGGCGACGGGAATCATGGTTCTGGAACCAATAATTTAAAGTGACAGGCGTTTTGAAAAGCCCGGGGTAGTTAAAGTTAATAAATGCTAGGATAGTTAGGAAATGTACCCCTTCGCACCATCCATCCCTTCACTCTCTGTAGGCCGCGGACCCCACCTTGTACGATGGCTGAATTATGTGGAGGCCATTCTCTGAGGTGCCCGAGACAGGACGCAGTCCCTTCCCTATTTCTCTCCAGGAAGGATTTTAGGGGTTGGGAGTAGGCTATGTTGACAGGATAGGTTAGCGGATAAAGACAGAAGGGAGACGAAATTATAAGAAAAAAATAAAAAGGGGTCTAAACTTTTTTTTGTTTGTTGCAAATTAAGGGAGTGGGTATGGACAGAGACAGGCAAAGGCGATAATAGGTTGGGGGGAGACCGTAGGTTAGGTCCGAGCCCGTTGCAGAACGGCCGGCACCACCGCATCCCTCCACAAACCTCACGGAACGAGACAGAGGGCCGGCAGCTTCATATGCCGGCCTGTCGTGCTACAATTGCTGGTCCGCATTGCCTTGCCTTGCAATGCCTGATTTGCCTGCCTTTGCCATACCCCATACCTGCTGCCCTTTTTTTGCATTGCCCCGTGTTATCAATCGCCATGTGCGCAGGACCATCTTCAGGTGTTTTGCAAGGACTGCCCTGCAGGCAGCCACACCACAGAACTGCATTGTGCAGCCCGTGCATTTTTGTGTTCTTGCATCCATCTCCATCCATCCATTTCACTGTGCAGAGACTGCGTTTGAGCTGCAGAACTGTTGACTTTTGTTGTGCTTTCTTCAAAGATCACAGGTCCTGGGCCATGGTTAGTGTAAATATTAGTTAAGATTGTAAATAAGTTTAACCCACCTGTGTGTTTGTCGTAGCGCCGGCGATTTTAGTTAAGTCGTCTGTGTGAGTCTGTTAGTTAGTTACGTAGCGCACTAGGTTATTATTTTTGGACATGTATGAAAAAGTCGCACTCAGGGATCCGTAGGTAAATCGTACTAGGAGAGAACTTACACATGCTGGTCACACTAAAATTTGACGACTCGGGACGACTCTGTAAAAAGGGGAGGGGGTAGTGTTACGAATTTGGAAGCCTTGTGCACACAGACAGACAGCTGTCCCGCTATAAGTTATTTTGGAAGTAATATAATCGGGCCCCTACCTGTGTCTACGGGAATTACATGTGTGCGCTGCGGAGATTTGTTATACAACAACACGCCTTCACCTCGCTTCCTTACACCGACGCCATTGTCTACGTGCGTTCGACCACGTACGTGGCGGAGATTTCATCGCCTCAGATCGAGACTCCACCCAGGAAGGCAGGGGCGTGCCCCTTGTCAAATCAGGCACAGAGTTCGACTTTCCCACGACAGCCGGCCAATGAGAGTTGAGATGGCCACAGAAGACGGTTTTCCCACGACAGCCGGCCAATGAGAGTTGAGATGGCCACAGAAGGCGTTTTCCCACGACACGCCAGCCAATGAGAGTTGAGATGGCCACAAGAGCGATCTTCCCACGATGCCCGTCCAATGAGCATGAAGAGCGCCTGAGACGGCGATGTGCTCACCCGGAGGAAAAAGAAAGATAAGAAACGCCAGGCTGGGTAGTGAGGTGGAAAAAGGATCGAGGTGGTGGAGGTCATCGTAGTGGTAAAAGGGTCGTGGTCATCGTCGTGGTGATCATCATCATTGTGCTGCGGGTTCGAGTCCCGCCGAGCTGGATCATCGTCGCCTCTGATCTTCGCCTTGGTCGATTGGTGCGTGGCCGGTTGGAGAGTGCGGTACCTGGTGCCTTGGAGCGGCATCGTGTTGCGGGTTCGAGTCCCGCCGAGCCGGATCGTCGAAGACCACACGAGGTGAACATGTCCAAGCACAGGCTCTGGTCTCTAGCTCACCTGTCCTCGAGCTGGAGGGCTTCAATAAAGACCATTGGGTCCATTTCTGTGTGTGTGTGTCTTGTGTTGGGCCCGTCTTTAAGTAGCACTGGAGAAGTGCTTTTGCTTGTACATTGACTGCATTTCTTATAGTCGGATAACTCTGCTCCCTGTGTGTACCTCCCCCCCCCTATTGTAAATAAATCCATTTGTTGAATGTTCCAGCTCGTTCTGTCCTTTCCTTCATTGGCTTAGCATGGTGCGTGTTGGGAGATTTAAAAAGGCCGTTGCTGCAGTAGTTGTGCATTTGGACCGACGGGACCTCGGTAACCATCCGCTCGGGTTACGAAGGGTCGAGCACGGTTACGGCTCGTCCCGTTCGAGCTCCGTCGAGGGTGTGGATTCCTCGGTAGCTCGCCACGTGGGTCTCTAGGTATTTTGAAGATTGCAAATAACCCTGTCCCACGTGGCTGAATTATTGACGATTCACTGTCCTGTAAGGGACCCGTACCTTCGTGTTATCTGAGGGTAACGATCTGAATTCCGGGTGTTCGGTGGAGCCAACTCTACTGCTCCATCTAGCGGTCATGCTCGCAGCCGATACCCGGACCAAATATATATATAATATATAGTTCATTCTAACGACTCACTGATATTAATGTTCGATACTTTCCGGGCTGGGTGACGTAGAAAGCTGAAATTTTGCATGCCGATGGACATCGAAGTTGATACACCAGGGGGGGGGGGGAGGGGGGGTGAATAAATAATATAATAATAATAATATAAATCACAGAACCATTGGAAAACATTCATGAATGAAAATATAAATAATGAAAAAAAATACGTGCAGGTGAGCAACTTGAGACAATGGGGAAGCATGGTAATTTTGCATGCCAACGGACATCGAAGCCAACACACCGGGGAAAAAAAATACAATCACAGAACCATCAGAAAGTGTCAGTGAATGAAAAAAAAATTTATTATAATAATTTAAAAAAAACAGGTGAGCGACCCCAGACAATGGAGAGCATGGTTCGTTATTGCTTACAATGTGTAAGCATACCCCACTAATATAAATAAATGATAGACATGCAAAAAATATATAGCTATCATTTATTTTGTCTCAAGTGTACACAAAAGTACGAGTGTGTATGTATTTATTATCCAATTTTGTTTAATACCTTTTCCAGGCAAGAGATCACCAGAAAAAAAGATTTGAACACAAGTTTTTTGGTGACTGCAAGCAAATAAAAACTGCACATGGACAAAACCACACCCCAGCCAGCCAAGGCCCCAACAATTCACTCAGTGACACAAGTTTTAAAAGCAGCTCAGCATACCATTATCCCAAAATAAATCCAAACAAGTTGTCACACCCACAGCTGTTTTCCACTTTCACTTACATCCTTCCTCCAATACAAATCCCTCCCCCCCCCCCCCCCCCCCCCCCCCCACCACTCCCTCCACCAATTCCAACACAGAACTTCCCAAACCAGAATCCTCATCAGTCATCATTATATCATACAAAAATAAATAAATAATTTTTTTTATAATGGCTTTTAAATCATGAAGCAAATCTCATTTGCTTGCTTAGACTTGTGCAACTGCAGAGCTCCACAAGCACCTGAACCTTCTTGCCCTACTGCCCCTGCAAGTCAAAGTGTTGTCACAACAACTGAAGAAAGAGCGGACAACCCTCAAGGAAAGCAAAAAGACACTTTAGCAATGTTGGAACCACAAAATTAGCTGCAGTTCACATTTCAGAAGGCAGTTGGTATCTGGCTGTGTTGCCTAATCTACGTAGAACTTGGCAGGGTACGATTAAAAGCTGTGTTATTGTGAAAGATGGTTCAACTTTGCCTCCGATTTCATTTGTTGAAAGAACAGGATGACAAAAGGCAATACTTCGAGCATACAAAAGTCGATGTTGTTAATGGGGTCGCGTAAATTTCATCGTAACAAGTGGCACATTTGGTGGATAATTCCGTGTTGATGAACCAATTACAATTCAATCCTAGAAAATAGAAACCGTCACAAATGTGCCGATGGATTAAGCCTGTGCATGCATCAGATGTAAACCCACTTACATTTGATCTCAATTTGTGGTTTAATGGAAAAATTAAATTCCACATTAGAGAAAGCGCGAGAGAGAAAAGAGAGATAAGTGGAAGAGAGACGTCAGATGTTTCCTCGAGTTATGGTCTAATTGAAAACGATTTTCAAAGGGCACATGATCTTTGACCTATTGAACCTAGAATTGAATCGGTTCATCTTTGTATCACAGTCCATACTTGTGCCAAGTTTGGTTGTAATCCCATCGGTGGCTCACAAGCTATTGTGGTGACAAATGTCTTCTCAATTAAAAGGACATATGCCCTTTGACCTTGGATCTTCTGAACCCCAAATGTCATCAGTTCATCTTTGTTTGTTATCGTCTATATTTGTGGCACGTTTCACAAGTTATCACCGCGCATTCATATCGTGCCATTACACAACTGCCTGCCATTGGTGGGCACACTAAAGAGCTCCATCATTAGCCTCTGCCAGATCCTTTGAGGAGCATGCCTCATCTAACATGTCACGACGCATCTCATTAGATGTTCCATTGCCTGGTGTCGTCCAAGACCGCACTCACAGTTAGCATCATCTAAATCATATCTCCTTCTCTGCATACTTTATTTCCACCTTCCAACTCTGGCACATAGTCCATGCAGGCTACGCCTGGTTGCCCATGGTTGATCGGTGCCTGGTGGGAGTTTCTGTTGGCTCAAGGTTCATTAGCTCATCCACTGAGGCCAGCTGCAATCTTTCATCCCAAAGGTTTCGCCTCATCGAGTTGGATTGCCGTCTTGAGAATGGACTGATGATGGGAAGCTTATTGCGAGATTACTTAAGCCGTGGAGGGATCACTGGATGGCCATAAAATCCTTCGATAGTCGAAGGTGTTCTATCTGGCTTGCTACTGCCCTCATATCAGATGGTGCAATGCCAACAAGCAGATATAGATGGCTGGTTTTGGTTGGTATCAGACAGCCAGTAATGTAACAACAGCTTGAGTTCAGCACGTGGTCCAGCTTCTTGAGATGAGCTTAAATTGTTCACCAACTGGGTATGCACATTCTGCTGTGGAATAACAGAGGACTCATACTGTTGATTGAATTGTTGTTGGGTTGGCTCCACACTTGGAATTCAACAACTTGCTGAGGAGTGCATTTGGGGACTGGGTTTTGTTTTCAGTTTACCGATATGGACTTTGTACGTCAGCGATGATCTTGGTTCACCCCGAGGTACATGGGATTTGTGCAGTGCACTCCAGCCAAGTTCCATTCCATATCATCTCCAACTTTTGTCTGCATTTTTGTTCTTCAGGTAGAGGGCACAGACTTCATTTTTGTTTGGGTTGGCATGCAGGTGGTTCTCTTCAAAGTAAATGACAATTTGGTCAATACATCAGAAAAAATGTATGCCACCTGCATGAAGTCTCCATGCTGGGTTGTGATATAAAGGTCATTGGTGTCGATGAAACTCCTGGTTTGAGGATGGATTGGTTGGTCATTCGCATAGATGTTAAACAGTGATGGAGTGAAAACACTGCTTTGGAGCGCCAACAGTTCAAAAAGAACCATCTGTTGTCCACGAAGAATCTCTCAAGTTCCATCAGATGTAGGTTGTTCGTTATGTGGAGTAATTTCTGACAGGTGCCTGCAGTGTTTCGGTGTCGATGGTGGTGGGAAGATGAACAAAAACAGCTCCTGTAATGACAGCTTCCTGAAATCCATCCTCTATATGGTCTGTGGGGTTGAGCAATTGTCCTGTGCAGGACTTCCCAGGCCGTAAACCAGCTTGTTTCTTGATAAGGATCCGATTCAGTCACTGAGGTTAGGTGGGTCAAGAGGAGTTGTTCAAAAAGATTGTATGTATGGCACAAGAGTGATATAGACCTCGAGCTTTTTGCTTTTGAGGGATCTTTCCCAGGCTTGAGGACTGCTACAGCTCATGCACGACGTCAGTTATCACAGTAACAAATATTTTCAATTAAAGGGAACCACCTTAGACAGGTCAGTCTTTGGAATGCCACTGGTAACATGCAACCCAGTGCTACCTGCTACATGGTCAGGTTGCTGCTGACGAAACCGGCCTCTCACTAGCTTGCAAGTGGGGAGGGTGACTGTGATACCCTGCAGGAGAAAAAACAACAACACCTGACAAAGGGCGGATGAGCTCCCTTTGGGAGACAATGGCCATCCAGTGTGGATATTGAGGTGGGGGGGTTGGGTGGGGGGGGGGGGTCTCTTGAAAAAAAAACACCCATAATCCAGTTAGATTTGCTAGTGGCCACCCATGTCGCTTGAGAGAGGTAGTAGAACGCTTGATGGAATAAATGCAGGGGAAGAGGGTGGGTACGCTGTGTCACCGAAGCCATGGAAGGCATGTTCCTCGTCCGGTGGATGACACTGCAGTCCGATTCTGCCACAACCAATTTTGTACCATTTTTATGGTATCAAATGGGCAATGATTATTTTTCAGAGCTTATTCATAAAAAAAATAATAACAATAAAAAAAGACCTTTGATCTTTTGAACCCAAATGTAATCAGTTAATTTTTATATTACAGTCTACACTTGTGCAAAGTTTTGTTCGAAATCGTGTCTGTGGTTCACAAGGTATCTCTCTTATTTTTATGAAAATCTTTGTAACAAAGCTTTTCAATTGTATGTCACATTATTTTCGACCTTTGACCCCTGACCTTTTGAACCCAAAATCTAATCAGTTCATCTTTGTATCACAGTCGATGCTATTCTTAAGTTTGGTTAAAATCCCTGCAGTGGTTCACAAATTATCATGGTTAAAAAAAAATCCCCCCAAAAACAATAACGGACGCACAGACTGACAACCCAAAAACATAATGCCTCTGGCCTTGAGTTGCGGAGGCATAAAAATTAACAGCTTGTTTCTTCTTGTGTTTTTTTTTAATCAAAATCTATTTAGCTGTTGCACAAACAACAAGTAAAACTCTATTCTGCCCAAGTTCATCAAGCACGATCATGTCCAAATTGGACTTTCTACATGAGACAACGACTACATGAAAATGAACTCTAGAGAATGAAATCGATTTTTTATTTATTTACTACTGAAACATTCCACTAGGATGTAATGTTCCTGCCGTCCTGAATGCTAGGGAGCTCCATCTATTGGGAATATGTGATGTGGAGCGGGGGGGGGGGGGCGGGCTCTCCCAGTATAATGATTTTTGATAAAGACCGAAGGACCATATTGGTTCACGAGTCAGTAAGTGACCACTATATTCGTTATGGGTGTGTGTCTGTCTGTCTGTCTGTCTGTCTGTCTGTCCTGAGCATAGCTCCGATCTTGATAAAATTAGGGTGCGAGGTTTGTATCATGATCTAGTTGTGTTTTCCAGAGAATGGGCATGCTGCGCCCATTATGGGCGGAGCCACGCCCAAAAAACATGTTTTTAGGGGTAGCCGGTTTCAAGTTACATCTTCTCCGAGGGGTTTGTCGAATCTGGCAGGAGTTTCGGTATTTAGTTAGCCCAATGGCACCTGCATAGCCCCACGGAGCTCGATTTTTCATTTTCGTCCAAGGTCAAGGTCACAAGGTCACGAACTTAGAAAATGTCAAAAAAATCAATAAATTGGGCATCGAGCTCCTAGCGTTTTCAACTGTTTCGAATGAAAGTTGGTATGCAAGTAGTGCTCTTCGAGTACTACAACTTTCATCATTTACGTTTTTCCTGATTCCTGCCAGTTTGCCCGTGGCGTCCCCTCGAAGGTCAAAAAATAAAAAAGGCGAACCGTGTACATTGCTCGTGAACCATCGCCGTCTCCAGACTTGTTTGTTAATTAACGTTTATTGAGGCCAAGTACTGTACTTTTTCAAAAAAAAAAAAAAAAACTTCACTCTTGTAGTGATGGCAGGTCAAGACGAAAAAGAACAATCGTCATTGCGCTCCGGTTACTCTGGTTACTTGTGAAGGTTGCACGAATCTATTTAGATTGGCCAACATCAACGGCCATTCTGTCAGAAATAATAAATCAATAAATCACCAACAAACAGCCCCAAAATGCATTTTAAGCTCTCCACATGAGCAGCATAAGTATATAGACACAAAGAACAGTTACAAACACATGCTAAGCCAGGGGTAAAGCAGTAATCAAAACCAGATGCAGCTGCTGGATCATTGCCATTGTGCTTTTGAGAAACAGGCATTAAAAAAGACCAACGGTGCACATTAGAAATGGACCAACTCCCAGCATGTCAACTATACGTACTTTGCCATTTTGCTTCCCTATGCATTCCCCAGTAAGGCAACCTTCAACGCAACCTCCAAAAGCCGCAGTCGGAGAAAGCGAAAAAGGTAAACAATAAAATTACTTGCCAACGCATACAAAGCATCCACCAATTTTTAAGTCGTGTTGCATTCGGCTGTACACACTGAAGCCATAACCGTCTAGGTAGAAAGCCTACAATTTGATGAGCAATGAAACACCCAACCAGCACGGACGTTCGGTACACTGGAAAATAAGTGCTCGTAACAAGTGCTACGTCCGACGAGCTTTCAAACAAACAAAAAAATCACAAATTGGGACAGCTGAGGGAGTTTGTGGATCCAAGAACGATGGTTGTTTGTATTTCATCTCATCGCATCAATAAAGCAAGTCATAAGAAAAGCCAAGACGATCAATTAAAACATGATTCCATGGATGCAACGATGCAAACCCTAAAACCCCAACCCAAGCCCATGGCCAAGTTCAGAAATAATAGTAATTTGTTCACGAATCAAAGGGACAAAGTCAAATTCACCAAGCCCTAGTGATGTGGACATAAGATTGTACGTCCTCAGCTTGCACAACAAGAAGCTGTCATGATTTTCCGTGTTGAAAATGCGATCATCATTTCAACAAGCGGAGCACAAAAACCAGCTGGAAGTCTGGAACACAGCTCGGACGGCGGTACAAAGCCAGCAGTGAAACAGGTCACCATCGAGTCGAATGGTCAGACACCAACGAAAAGGCAAGGATGAACGGAACTCGAACCTGCGTGCAGAAATGAGGGGACTTTCCACCGACGGTCCATCACCATTCTGCAACCACAAAGGCCACAGAAACCAAAACAATCTCGACGAACAAGCAGTGCTATGCAGAAATGGTTGTGGTGTGCACGCATGCAGAAACACAAACAAACGCCACACCTGCACCAGTGGCATCATGGCATTTTAATTTCCTCGTTGACAGCACGTAAGAGGCAGAGGTTTTAAAATGGAATTTTGATCGATAGAATCCACAGCAAAAGAAAGAAAAAATTGGTGATCACCAACAACACGGTAACCAGCAGTTTTACTGCTTCGCACAACACGGTACCCTACACCTGTTTAACATCTTCTTACCTCCCACCACCCTTATCAACCCTCTCTTAAAACACCTGACAAAAGCTTTTCACAAGCACAAGGAATGATTAACAAGAAACCTTCGCCCCATTCCCCAAAGAGGGGATAAGCCTCAGCCCATATATTGCGTAACGTGCTCGATAAACAAGGTAGTTACACCCTTATATCGCCTCGTACGTGACCAATTCCCATTTCAAATTGCGATTGCGATTCAGGGATCCTGCTTTGCGTCATTGCTGGCAGTGCAGCTGGTGTCCCTAATGGTGCCCCCTGTAGGTTAGAGCAGGAATTTGTAATATGTTCAGGGTTCCGGTGATAACTCCCCTACTCTTTGTGAAGAACACAATGGGATCTTTAACGTCCACCAACTATGGGCCGAAGATGGGACGGCCGTCCATCCCAGATGGGAAGCCCAGTTCAGCGTCTATCTGACGGACGGCACACACATCGATTGATGTATTGCCGTGCATGTGAAAAACCAGGGTGACGGGTTACAGCTGGGTTGAGATTCGAACCCGAGCTAGATAGCTCAGGGGCGAATGCACAAACCTCGAGGCTATCCTGCCAGCCCAATAATGCCAATGAAGTACAAATTCACAGATTGCCATTACCTTGCGAGAGAACGAGCAACCAATCAATACACATATTACAAAGTGATAACTTAGCCCAATTAATTCATTATATACATCAATAAGACATCAGTGGATGATGAAGGCACGTTTGCCCCCTTGGCACGGCACACATTCAAACATGCTGTTTATCTCATTCGATTTTTTTAACAACAGCTCCCAATTCATCCCTTTACTGGACTGGTGTTGGCTTTGTGGTTAGGGTGGTGGCTTGGGATCCTAGGGTCCTGAGTTCGCAGCCCCTTATATATATACCCATTGAATTAACACCAGGGGGTTGACTCAGCCTGTCATCTTTCTGAGGTCGGCGAAATGAGTACCAGTGAACTGGTAATCAGGGGCACTGCACCAGCGGCATAGCTGTGCCCCTAACCAATGATGCAACCAGCAGCCAAAAGGCAGCACACGATGGGATCCCTTTACTACACAACAGCACTAAAACATGCACAAGTATCTTTTGTTCTTTTATTGATCCTGAGAACTGCACCTTTATTGATATCAACAGACTGCTTGGCTGGAAGACAATTAAAACATCCACAAAGCAGTTCCTCATAATAAGAAATCAATTAAATTAATCAGCAAGTCTTAAGGAATATTTGACATGATTGGGGCGGGGGGTGGGGACGAATGTTCACTTTTCTCTAGGACAGCGAAGGCCGATCAAAACCTCTCGACCTGTCCACCGCCTTTTTGAGGATATGAATAAATGATTGTTAGAATATTAGAACAAATAGATATCAAACCATCGTGCTCATCAACCACAGGCATCTATTTACACATGGTGGTAACATGAACTTCGATGTATTGGAGATCGAGAGAGGTATGGGGGTATTCGCTGGCTATCGTGTGCAGCCTTTTGGCTGCTGGTTGCATCATTTTCTGGGGGCACGGCTATGCCGCCGATGCAGCCCTCTATTACCAGTACATCGGTACTTTCATTTTCGCCGACCTCGAAGGACGACAGGCTGATTCAACCCACCTGGTGTTAATTAAACGGTGAAAAAAAAAAAACAGGGGCTCAAACTCAAGACCTTAACATCTTCAGCCAGCCACCTTAATTTGTTCAGCCTATTGGCAGGACGTGTGTGTGTCGTGTTGTGTGTGTGTGTGTGTGTGTGTGTGTGTGTACGTGTGTGTACATGTGTGTATACTGGTGTTGGAGCAGCATGATGGGCCGAATGTCCATGTACATCGTTGTAAAACTCAGGACCTCGGCGGACTGAATTAAAAGCAACATTTCCGATGCCCAAACCCAAAGTTCCACTGACACTGGTGAACATTAAACAACATTTTGTTCATTCATAAAAAGCAAACCAAAACAAAGTAACCGCATGGATCCGTTTGGAAGCGCTGAAGACGAGCCACGGGACGTCCTGTGATGAACCTGTGCCCCTCCAGGAAGCCATGGATTGAACTTTCCATACAAGGTCAACACCACCGACCATCGGGGAATAACAGTCGGAGGAGGGACGAGTTGGACGGATTACACAGGTAATGGAGGAGAGGATGAATACTCGGTCTTCTCGGTCAAGAGAGAAGGGGGAATATTCGGACTGCCCGAGGGATGGGGAGGGGTGAGGAGGCCGAGTGACAGTACGAGGAAGGACGGGCAAACTGTGATAGAAGTGTGTGAAAGAGGAGGAAGTGGAGATGCTCATATTACCGACACACCAAGCAGTGTGGGTCACTCGTTTGGATGAACATGAGAAATCACAACCACGGCCTTCGTACACTCACACACACTCACTCACACCACACACACACACACACACACCACACACCACACACACACTCTCACTCACACACACAAACACACACTCACTCTCACACTCCTCACCACACAAACACACACTCACTCACTCACACCACACAACACACACACAACACACACACACACACACACACCACTCACAAACATACACTCACTCACTCTCACACAAACACACACACACTAACACACACACACACACTAACACACACTCTGTCACTCACACACACAAACACACACACTACACACACAAACACACACTCCTACTCTCACTCACACACACACACAGACACCACACACTCACTCTCACTCACACACTAACACACACACACACTCTCACACACACACACACAACACACAGACACACCACACTCACACACACACACACAAAACACACACACCACTCACACACACACAAACACACACTCTCACTCTCAACACACACACAACCACACTCACTCTCACACACAAACACACACTCACTCTCACACACACACACTAACACACACAGACACACTAAACACACCACACACACACACACACACCACACGTGTCAGCACTCTCCGTCCTCATCCAGCATTAACGTCTCTCACCACCCCCTTCCCCCTTCCCCGTTTCTCGTCCTGCCCTCCAAGGACCGCGACCTTTCACCGGAATCTCCACCACATCAACACTCACTTACCTTTGTGCACCGCCGCGTTGCCAGAGCCCGACTGCAGTTCATCGTCCCTGCTCACTTGCGTTATAACGGACGCTCCGTCCATGGAGCTGTCCCCTCACTCCAGGCAACCTCCCGCTCTCCGTGAGCCCCTCCGCTGGCGGGGAGGCCCGGGAGCGCACTGCCTCGATCCGCTCAGCAACCGCAGCAATATGGAGACGGAGCCGAGGGCGCGGACGGCATTAAAAACACGGCGCAATGTGCGCGCCGTTTCAAGGCGGCCCGCCGCACGCCGCCTACGCACACACACACACACCACACACTGACTGACTTGACTTGACTGACTGACTGACTCTCACACACACACACGCGCGCGCAATGCAATATCACACCACGAGGAAACAAACAAATATCCACAAAGACAACATTATAAACAAACACAACTCACTGATTCGTTGACGGGTTTGTTCGATTTTATTATTTGTTCATCAAAGCTTGTGAAAGTTTATTAAAAATTTTTATTATTATTATTATTGATCTTCACTCTTCAACGAGACAGTCGCTGTGAGGTGGAGCGAAATTTAACAGCTCGGAGGAGACACCCGTTATAGCGAGACTGCCGCTAACAACGCCGTCATGGCCGCTATGACGGACGAACAGCAATTCGAGTAAACAAAAGCAAAGGTGAATTGGAGGAGAATAATAAAACATAATCTTTCGTGACCTGAGGGTGGAGAGGCTCAAATTTGATGAAGTTGAAAGCGGCTGCTGCGGCGTTAAGTTGTCAAGGAAGGGCTTGGAAGTGGCAAGAGTATCGTGGTGCAACGTGACCAGGCCTTGGCTTTGATTTGAACGGACCGGCCGAAAACCGACCAACTACTTCGTGGCATCGACACGCAATCGGCTGTACGCACAAACAATGAAGTGGTCTTTAAAAAAAAACAACCAATGCGAGGTCTCTGATGTTCCCAAGCGAAACCGTGCGTTTGGTTGAAGCGATATTGACTGAAGTGTTTACACGATCACTGACTGACTCGCCTGTGGAGGCTGCTCGAGCGCATGAGGATCACCGCACTAAGGTCCGGATGACCTAAAGATGGGGAGCAGCGGCAAAATTCGCAATATTTGCAAACGTAATAAGTCGATCATCCGTGTCTCTCTCTCTCTCTCTCTCTCTCTCTCTCTCTACCCATCAGCCAACAAAAGAATCATCTCATCCTCCATCATCATACAATCTATCTCCTCTCTCTCTCTCACACAATCACACAATCTCAATCATCACTGACAACCGCAAATAATCACAGTTAAAACGTCTGCACGTATCCCGCATGAGGTTACCGATGACACCTCTATACGGAAAAAACAAGCTCAAATGAACTCACAGCCATTACTGTCTCATAAATCGATAAACGTACATAGACAACAGAAATATGAGTCATTGAGTGATATGTATCAAGGTTGCATAAATTAACTCGAGGACTAAAATGCCCAGGATTATCGAATCCAGACAACAACAACATCAAAAAACACGGCTGCCTAGTTTCGAGACTAAATCAACCAGGGTATAACCAAAAAGCAGATTTCCATTAAGCAGGCGATAAATAATAAGTCAAATTATCTATTCTACTAGAGGAAAGAAATTATCCAAATATCGGAAGATGTTACCATAAGCCATGCGCGTCGGGCCTTCTGACATATACCTGGCAAAAGTTTCAGAAGATCCGATGAAACCACTACTGGGTTGCCAGAAACCCAAAAATAAGATGATCACCAAAAAAAATAGAGAAAATGACAGTATAAAAATCAAAATAATACCGAATAATACGTACATCAGTGATTCCAGTATCAAATATGTGCGATAATTCATGCGCTGCAATGGACCTGTTCCGATCCCCAAACCATAAGATCAAACAAACAAAGCTGCACTGTTTCGAAGAAATAAATATTATATAGCGATTAATCATGAACACGCGCACCGATACATTTGCACAGTCTAAAACTTTTTTTATAGAACGGAATCCAAACATCGTAAGACTGGTTCACGGTCTGACGCAGCCAACAGTATTTTAACAAATAATATATGCACCACAAAACAAGTGCTTCCAGAAAGAGTTCTCCGATGAAACTCGAGAGCTGCGAAAAAAACAAGTCCAACAACGAAAGAGGCACCAAGAAACAACAAACAGATGAGATAAAAGAATCTAGAGATCTCCAACACGAGATACTAAAAAATATAAAGTATGAACACCATATCATACCAAAGAGGAGTGAAGGGTAAAAAACACTCAACCCTTAAGAGAGAGGAACTCTCTGCCCCTATAGCATAGGGTAATGTGGTGTGGTGGTAAGTAAGTATCATACTAGTAGTAAGTCCAGCAAAGTAGCCAAAAACGTAGTCGGATACGCTAAAGTATAGTGGTTGGTCGGTGCAAGAGTATAAGCCATAGCTAAAGCAGCAAAGCACAGCATAGTATCAGTAGTGATCAGGGCTACTAGTGAGGTGGTAGTAGTACTAAAGTAAGTAGTAGTAGTAGTAACGAGAGGATCACTACATCACCTTAATCGCATCTCCTGAGGAAAAAAGGGGATTTCCTTGAAGGTCACCATCATCATCACAATCAATCATCAATCACCAATCATCACCCATACATCACCTCATCACCAACATCACACATCATCACCAACTCCACACCATCCAATCCATCATCGTCAATCATCATCAATCATCAATCATAACATCATCCATCCATATCATCATTCATTCATCCACCATGCATCATCACAAACTCCGTCATCACCAAATCATCACATCCATCCATCACTATCATCAATAACAACATCACTACATCATCATCATCATCATCATCATTGTCTTTAGCCATGGGGACACTCGTCTTTTATAAAACCAGAGCACAGTCTACGCTTGGCCCGGTAAAAAAAGTGGAGATATTATTTTCCAACGAATGATGGGAAGGTAAGTGCGACCGATAACAGGAAGGCTCTCCTACTTTGAAGTAGGACTTTCGTCCGGAACGATTGTTCACCGCACGTTTTCTGATGTGACTTGGTTGGATTGTGAATTTCCGTTTTGCGGCGGTGTGGCTTCCTGGGTTGTTGTACTATTCTTGAGTAATCTAAAAGGCAATGGGAAAATCTATCTTGTTATGGGAAATTTTAATTATTTTCTGACAATTAAGTTAGCTTCGAATGCCGGCTGAACAGTTGAGAAGACATGCGTCTGAACATGTCACACACAACATGGTTGAGGCTAACGGCGTTGCAGCAGCAGCATTCAATGGCCTTCAGCACCCTCACCATTGGTCATGAGTTCATGCACAAATGCTTAGTTCGACTTTTTGTTGCGACTTTTAGATAATATCTCTGTCTCTCTCTCTCTTCATCTGATCTCTGTATTCTATCTCCTGTATCTCTGTCTCTGTATCTCTGACTCTCTGATCTCTCTGTATCTCTCTATCTCTGATTCATGTATCTCTGTAATCGTCGTTAATCTCTGTTCATCTGTATCTCTGTATCTATGTATCTCTGTACTCTCTCTATCTCTGTATCTCTGTATCTCTGTATCTCTGTATCTCTGTTATCTCTGTATCTCTGTATCTCTGTATCTCTGTAATTCTCTATTCTCTCTCTCCTCTGTATCATCTGTACTCTCTGTATCTCTGTATCTCTGTAATTCTGTCACTTCTGTATCTCTGTATCTCTGTATCTCTGTATCTCTGTATCTCTGTATCTCTGTATCTCTGTATCTCTCTATCTTCTCACTGATATCTCTCACTATCGTCTCTCTCTCTATCTCTCTATCTCCTCTGTATCTCTCTATCTCTAACTTTATCTCTGTATCTCTGTATCTCTGTACTCTGTATCTTCTGTATCTTGCTCTGATCTCTCTCTCTCTCTCATTCTCTCTCTCTCTCTCTCATCTCTCTTCTCTCTCCTCTCTCTCTCCTCTCTCTCTCCTTTGGCGCCCCTGCTGACTGTGTGTGCGTAGGTCATGCGCAGCAGTGTAAAGTACGAGTGGAGCCCAGTGTTATTCTCTCCCCTGCTCCGTTTAATATTTACATCGTCTTTTTTCCTCTTCCCCCTCCGCTTTCCCAGCTCCCACCACCCTCTTTCTCGATCGCCCTTTCTTCCCTGTCTCCTTCCTTTCCCCCGCCCCTCCCTTTCCCACCCCACACCAGCCTCACCCACCCTGTGAGTCCGTTACTCACCCCACCCTTTTTTCACCGTGTGGTTCATCACGGTTTGTGTTTAATATTTTTTTGTATCCCCATTACCTCCCCTTTTCTCTTCTTTGGAGAGAGAGAGACAAAGATCGCCACAGCTTGTGCGTATAGGTAAGCCTTGAGCCGGTAGCCTACTCCCGTTATCGAGTTGCGTTCCTGTTTACCTGTATTACGGTTGTTTTTGTGTTTCGGCGAGACACATCAGTTGCAGCAGGTTAATGACCTCTTCCCCTCAATTCTCCCTCACCCCTCCCCTTACTTTCCGTTCATTGACATCAAAAGAATGTCGACAAGTCTGCTACGCGGCCTAATAGGCCTTGACGGGCGGAAACATCGGGTCGTGTGCGTTCCTCCCTACCGAGGTCAGTGTAGATGACATTGTTTCCTGCATTGTAAAGGTTGGCGTTGAAAAGTCCGCGCAGCCTCATCGCTGAAAACAACGAGTATTTGATATTCTGTATCGGACGAATCATTTTAGTTAAAGACATCAGTCTCGAGCTGGAATAACACTATGAAATGGTTATTTCATCTTAGCCTCTCCATCTCGCCTTCAACTAGTACCAAAATTGAACCTCAGTAATGTCCCATCCTTTCATCAGGAATGAAGCACTGCGTCAAAATAATTATCTCGATCGGGACGATAGTTCTCAGATACAATGTTACCTTTAGCGATGCCGGAACGAGCAGGCTCGACCACGTGATGTCTTTCAGACGAAGCGGACATTGTGCTTCCCTCGTCTACGTCGAAGTCTTAATGTGGTCATTAATTTCGCAACAGATGGAGACACGAGTACCGGTGTACGCGTCGACGAGGAAACACTGAAATGTTTTAAACTGCAATCATGGTGTTCGGCATTTTTAAAACGTTTCTGCCAAAAACTGCATCCCCAACAGCCGAGGATCACTTTTGCTCCGTCTAATACCGAGCCCCCCCTGTTGGCACTGATGACCCTGTTAGCAAGTCATCAGAGAACGAACATCAGACCCTAAGGACACAGAGGACAGTACTCAAGTTTTGGGATGGGTTACAACTCTTCCCCTTGATGGAGGAAAAGAAAAAACTAATCAGAACCGAACTAACCCACAAAAGGGGAAAAAAGGTGGTTTTGGTGCATGGGTGAAACAACTCCGGGTTTATGTGACACAGCTGTCAATGTCAAATAGTACATGAGTCACTCTCAAATTGTATGGAAATGGACCCCCTGTTGTAGAGTCAAAGGTGAGGCGGATTTACTCCCAGAGAAAATTATGAAACCACAGTCCAAGATCCCTACTTCTATAAGGAAATTGAACCAGTAAAGTCTACTGAAAAGGGAATAAAAAAACTGTCTCAGAACCCCACATCGTGTCACGATTTAACCACAACGACTCCTCATCGTGGAAACTGCTCATACTATCGAATAACCGACCTAAGTGATTACCTGAATGTTGTGACAAAGCTCTGAAAAGAAAACCGCATCCTAAGCACTGGCAGACGTGAATACTACCTACCCCCCTCCCTCGACTCCAATCTCCCCCCCTTCTACATACTCAAGGTGGAATCAAGCCTCCCTCACCCCCTCTCCTCCACGCAAAAACAGAACAACCTGATGCCCTGTATACTACAGAGTATAAGAACACGTTATCGTGAATCAGAAATTGAAAATTTTCCAGATAGTGTTCTGACATGTCAAGACGAGAAACCAGATAACATCGAAGAATCCCGACCAAAAGTACTCCTACATGTCATCACCATCAAAATCCCTATATTCCTAAATCATTACTTTTAGGAAAAGATATAGATATAAAGGAATACTTTTCTGACTTACCATGGTTTTATTGAAACAGACAAAGTATCATCATATCGACCTTAATGATTACCCATTCTCACCGAAGCCACAGTGCAGAGCTAAAGCAATTGTTCAATCTAAAATCGGAAATGAAATGATGAACCTGCGTGCACTTCTTTGCTTGCCACCGTTTCATCCGATGGTCAATCCTTGCACCTAAACATAATATGGATGGCAGCAAGCCAGTCTAGGATGCTCCAATAGTCAACCTCATTAAACAACAAAATCTAAGATGTAGCCTTTTTACAAGAAAACCCCACTTTTACTCCAGCATCGACCAGTGTTCGGAATGGACATGATGCAAAAGACCGGTTATTTAGCGATTCAACTCTCGCACACAGAGAGTTGCTTTCTGCTTAGTCGCACTTCTGCCCTCTACAACTTCATTTCAGGAAATAATTCCAGGTTACTTGCTTCCCCTGGATTTTGTTGACAATATAATCGAATTCACTTTAATTAAATGTCTAGTCTCCTTCAAAGGCACAGACCACCGAAGTTTCTTCAAAAGGTTACGACTCTACATGAGGCAATTAGATTTGGAAAAGTGCATCGTAATGGGTGATACTTCAATAGCACCTTCAGCCCGCACGTGATCGGAATGGTGCAGAACCTCACCCCGATCAGCCAGACTGCTGTTTGACATAATAAGGGATTTTAGTCTTCAAGACACTATGGCGGATACAAAATCCAAACACCCATCAGTTTACTGTGAGTAAAGTTGCCAACAACAGGTGGCCCTTGCCCGGCTGGATAGATTTTACATAAACTTCACCCCTTATTAACTTCTCACCTACCACGAGAATTTTCCATCTGCTTCTCGGACCATCACCTTATCACCACGTGCTACCGAATAGGGTCGTCTCCAAATCACCACTCTTTTTGGAACACTTAACATCTCCATATTA
The DNA here is from genome assembly GCA_035128595.1 of Eptatretus atami. NCBI lineage: Eukaryota > Metazoa > Chordata > Myxini > Myxiniformes > Myxinidae > Eptatretus > Eptatretus atami. The sequence continues at coordinate 74,597,465 of CM068956.1, read as the reverse complement.
AGACAACCCCTCTTTAATAGTGCCTTTCAAAGTGATGTCATTTATAGGTAGCTCCCCAATTTAAAGACCACGGTTATGGTGGACAACATAAAGTCCAAATTCGAATTTCTGTCAACATTCTGCTCTTTAAATACACAAGTAGACAGCAGATATAAAAGCGGAACTGGAGAAAGAAATTCTACAAATTCAAAGCAACCTAAAAACCCACCCTGCCCCCTAACAAAAACTAAGACTGCATGAGAAAAAGTCTCTTCTCATAGTATCAATTAGTAGTAGTAGTACAGTCAAAATTCTGCAAATTATGATCAAGCATCAATTTGGCATTTCTGTTCTGCAGGGCTTTCTGATCAAATCTGCCCAATTGGCCATTTGAAAATCTCCAAATTTGAAAAATTTGAAGAAAAAAAAAAAAACTTCTAAAAATTTTGAAGTCACAGCTGGCTGAAATTCTTGAAGCGCAATGAACATCCTAAGACAGAGAACCAAGGGGAGATGCATGTCATCATTGATGGCCTCAGCACTTATCAATGCCCTACCCTCCACGCACTTCAAAGATATTTGATACTATGCTGAAGAAGACATCATCCCAAAGTGGAATCCTATGGTGCCAGGTACGAGAGGGTGGACGTAGTGTTTGATGTGTACAAAATCGTCTGAAGTCGAGGCAAGGTCAAAAGGGGCAAGGAATCAGAAGAAGAGTGACAGGAACCAGTAAGACCCCAAGTAACTGGAGAAGCTTTCTCGAGATGACAGCAACAAGACTGAGCTGTTTCACTTCCTTGCGGAAAAAGATGTATGAAGCACAGACGACAAGCACAGTCATTGTCACAAAAGGAAAGATGCCATTAGCACACACAAGGAAGTCACTGGATGCTGTGTCTCCATGTTGCATGAAAAGCTGACACTCGAATTTTGTACACGCCGGGGATTGCAACGACGGATGGTAGCAAGTCCATTTCATTAAGGCTAATAACACGGACGTACTAGTCATAGCATATCTGTACTGCATCCTTACAGAACTAGGTCTTGAGAACATGTGGATAGCCCTTGGCCAGGAGCCAAAGGCGTGATGGATTCCAGTCCATGACATAGTTCTGCAATGGGGCTGAGAAAGCTAGAGGATCCCATAGTTCTATGCGTTACTGGATGTGACAGTCGTGTCTGCCTTCCCACGAAAGGGAAAGAAAACTGCATGGCCGACTTGGAACGTCTTTGATGAATGTTTCTGAAACATTCACCAATCTCAGCCAGCATCCAACATTGATTTCGGTGATCTTGACTTTTTGAAGTTTTTTTTTTTTTTCAAAATTTGGATTTTCAAATGGCCAATCAGGCAGATTGATTGAATCCCCTGGAGAATAAATGTGCCAAATTTGATGCTTGTATCACATTTGCACCATTCCTCTCAAAAATTGCTGTTATCTGCCCCACTAAATCACCAACCCAAGGAGCGTTAACGAGATTACGCTTTCAACACCTTAATCTCTTAGATAACCAACCGTTTTTCTTTGACTTGATTCAAAATCGCCTCATTCCCTAATCACTGCTTTAAAACGTCCTGTAACTCGTCACTACTAACCGCGTAGAAATTAAGAAACGACGCAAAACTTTTCTTCTCTAAACTTTATCAGGCAAAAGATGTTGATTTCGAACTGGTTTCTCAAATTGGCGGATGGTTTCAGTGTTCTATCCCCATACAAGCAAAAAGTTGGATTTAGAATCACCACTCACACTCGAGGAACTTTCTGCTCGCCTTAAGAGCCTGAATGGAGGAAATCACCTGGGCTGGATGGTCTACCGGGGAGTTCTTCAAAAAATTCTGGGACCTGATTGGACCTGAATTGCTTTTGGTCTTCCGAGAGAGCCTGGAAAGAATGAACTCCCACTAAGTCGCAGAAGAGTGTACTTACTTTGATTCCTAAAGGGAATCCTTGCTCATCACAGTGGAGGCAGTTCCTGCTGTGTACAGACTATAAATCCTCTCAAAAGCTTTGCGCTTACGTATTTCACCTCTGCTAAAGGATATTATACACATGGACCAAACCTACTGTGTCCCGGGCGTAATATCCAGGATAGTCATCTTGTTTTCGAGATGTAATTGATATTTGTGAGATAAATCATGGAAGTTGTGGCCTGGTCTTCTTGGACCAGGAGAAAAGCATTTGACTGTGTTTTCCACACATACCTTTTTGAAGTTTTAAAATCTTTTTGGTTTGGCCCTCTATCTATCACATATACAGTTATGTTATTCAAACATAATGGCCATTTTAAAAATGAACAATGAACTTGTACCCCCCTTTGGGGTTGGAGAGGGGTAAGGCAGGCTGCTCCTCTTTCAGGAATTTTGTATACTTTATCTCTTGAACCTTCTTAAACACCCTTCGTAAATCCTTATTTGGCGTCACTATGGGAACGAATCCATTAAAAAGCATCGCCTATGCAGATGACATCGGTGTCTGCATAAATCATGCAGAAGGCATTGTTAAGATGACGAGTACCTTGAATCTCTTTAGTAAAAGCATCATCAGCCAAAATAAATTGGGCTAAAACAGAAGCACTGTGGCTCCAACCCTCTACCTATCCTTATCCACCCCCCCCCGCCCCCTTCCCCTCTCCTCCTTGTCTCCCTGGCAATATTTCTTGGAAAAGTGACGGATCAAATTCTTGGGAGTGTTCTTGGTCCGGGCGATTTTGTGAGGCATAACTGGGAAGGTTTGTTGCGACCGCATGGAACTAATTTTACTGAAATGGAAGTTTACTCTGCCAACTGTCCTACCAAGGCGTTAAGTCATCAACAGTCTGGTCACCTCAACGTTATGGTACAAGTTCTTGTCTACAGCCACCTGCAGACACATGTGACAACATACAGAAATGCATCACTCGTTCTTCTGGTCTGGAAAGCATTGGCTGCGACCGGAAATCCTGAACTTACCAGTGCCTGAAGGTGGCCAAGGACTTGTGAATGTCAGTGCCGCATCATGGCTTTCCGGCTGTGACCAGTCTGGCACCTTCTGTTATGAACCCTGTTTGGTCTGGAGACAACTCACCAGTTGCATCTTCCGACAAGCTGGAAAATTGAACTTTGCACAAGAGTTGCTTCTGATGGACTCAACAAGATGGATTTATCTGGGTTACCTGCTTTTCACCGAAGCCTACTCAATGCATGGCAACTTTCGGCTGCCGTCGTGACCCACCTCGACTACCACTGAACCATGTTCTTCAACGAGCCACTGTTTCACAACAGTTTATTTGAAGGCAATGAAGGGGAAAATGCTTTCATTCAGCAGTTCATAAAATCAAACGAAAGTGTGCCACTTGAAAAGATGTCACCAATGATAGGTGGCTAAGTGCCACTGCTCTTGCATCAGAGGTTGGCATTAGATCATGTCGCAAAGTGGACAGCGTACTAAAATCGGTACTACACACCTACTGTGCCTCACAAAAAGTTTGGAAAAAAACCCTCCCATACCCACCTCTGACTTTTCCCCACCTTTCCCAAACCTTAATCTATCTGGCCTACTAGTCTAGAACCGATTGTTTTTGCCCGATCTCGATCCTTTCTGGGAATAATCGAAAAACCCTGAACATACAATCCTAAAAGTCCTTTTTCCCTCTTTGTCCTCCCCGTATCCTGGAGATGGGTCACCAGTCTTACCAAAAACCCCTCCCCTTTTTTCCCATTTGGAATTGGTACTATAGACCGCCTGTACCAAAAGCGGTTGGAGATCTCCAATGGAGAATCGCACATTGGGTATTGCCAACAAATTCTCTAATTCACCGGTTTCTCAAAACAAAAAGTGAGCAATGTCCCTTCTGTGGACAAACCGAAACACTACCTCACGCGTATATACGCTGTAACCGTTTAACCCCGTTATTTGTTTTCCTGAAGATGCTTTTGGCATGTCTCTCTAGTAATGTTGATTTTCCAACCTTTATTTTTGGCCGAGTCTGCCCTTCAACTCCCCACACGCAATCCTAATTCATTTTTTCCTTTCACAAGCTGAGCTTGCAATATATAAAAAAAGAACATCAAAAATGTGTAATGATTTGTATACAACAGACAGCTTAGAGGTGTTTAAAGCCCGTTGTGTTTCAAGAATCAAACTGGAGTTCTGGTGTTGCTCTCAGGTACAGGTGTTTGAGACCCGATGGTGCGTAAACAATGCCTTCTGTAAAGTATCTGAGGGTCAGTTAAAATTCACTTATTAGTTACTGTATACCCTCTGTCTAAACTTCTTGTTGTTTGCTTATGATGTAAAATTGTGTGCAATTGTGTGAGCCTCTGCATGTGAGGCAATCAATTTTTGTATTTTTGTAATAAAAGGACATAAAAAGTCAAAGTCTCTCTCTCTCTCCCCCACTAAAGGATCATAGTGCAAACCCTACTTTCTCAACAACCCTCTCAAAGAAGCATCCTCCGTCTGGGCATCCTCTGTCGTGCAAAGTCCTTCCAAGGCACACCTGAACTCCTCTCCACTTTCAAGGCTTCCATTTGTAGCTTGATGGAGTACTGCTCTCCCCTCTGGGCTGGCTCCTCTGCCTCACATCTTGCTCAGATTGACGCCGTGGAAACCAAGTCCTTCAAGATAATTGGAATCTCTTATGATGAAGCTGAGTTTATGGGCCTATCACTTCACCATCACCGATAAGGTCGATGGTCTCTGTCTTCTTCCCCTTCTTTCTGGTCGCACCCTCTGCCCTCTACCTGCTTTATCACCCCCCAGGTATCTACAGGATGCACACGATTCACAGCAGTTCATCCATCTTCTGCTGTTCCTTTTGTTATATTTTGTCCTGATCCGTTTTGTGTTCTCGATCTTCCATGAGCCTTGACAATGTAAAAAGAGTAAAAAAAGCTATCAATCAAATCTGAATGAATCGCCTGACAAATGGACAGGTGTTGAAGAATAATAAAATAATTTGAAGGGTTGGATTTATTATTTTAGAAAGGAGTTTGTCAGTCTCTAGCAGATCTAATTTCCTGGGCTTATCTTCCAGAGGTTCAAGACCAATGTCTCCACAAAGTCTTGAACATTTATTGGAACTTGTTCAATGGTATAAATGTCCTTTTTGCGCTCCATGGAGACCATGAAGCTGACACATTATAAACGATGAAGCTGACACATTACGGCTATCTTCGATTCCATATCGGAGATTCAGATCTAACAAAATCACCTTCTGAACACCACAATTTATGAAGAATATCTCTACATCCAATATATGAATATCTTGTTTTGGTGACAGGTTGCTGAGCTATGTGGCATTCTTATCTGAGTACATAACTCATCACACTGCGATATTTGGTTTCAAATTAGCAGCCCTTGACTTCAAATGATTGGGAAGTATTCTTTTCAAAAGTCACCCCAAAATCCAAAGTTGTGCCGTGATATACGACTTTCCCGATGATGTTTTTTGTGGAAGAGCTGAAGGATCATCTCAGGAGATTTGATACCGTGGAAGCTATGAGGTTAAATTCCTTTCGTTATTGTGAAAAGAATACTTCTACAGCTATTTTGTTGATTTTTCAATAAGTTCCTTCCTGAACAGGTGTTTTTGGGATAACTCGTTTTTTTTTTCTAATCAAAATGGATGTTAATCTTCTGTGGTTAAGGGGAGCCCTATTGCAGGTGCATTGGTCAAGTCTTGATGTGATCACGATGATCCTTTCCAAGTTCAATGTCAAATG
>CM068956.1:74571096-74581752 GCA_035128595.1 Eptatretus atami | reverse complement strand
AAACTTCACCACAACCTTCATCACCCGTGATGTACCGAAGTTTGTTAATGACATTAGAAAAATTGGGCTCAATGGGGGTGTAAGGGGGGAGCCTTCCAAAATATGTATTTGCTTTCTTCTCCGAAACTACACACACACAATTTCGATGAAACTTCACCACAACCTTCATCACCCATGATTTCCCAAAGTTTGTTCACGACATTAAAAAAATTGGGATCCAAGGCGATTCTATGTCGGGGTGTGCCCCCAAAATTTTGTATTTGCTTTCTTTTCCGAAACTACACACACACAATTTCGATGAAACTTCACCACAACCTTCATCACCCATGATTCCCAAAGTTTGTTCACGACATTAAAAAAAAATTCGGATCCAAGGGATTCTATGTCGGGGGTGCCCCCCAAAATTTGTATTTGCTTTCTTCTCTGAAACCACACACAACAATTTCGATGAAACTTGACCACAACCTTTATCACCCGTGATTACCAAAGTTTGTTAATGAACTGAAAAAAAAATCCATAGGTATTTCACTTTCTCTCCATTACATATTTGGTGGGTCATCCATGCTTACCAGTTGTTCCCTGGTTATCTTATCCAGCCGCTACCAGGTGAGAACACAGGGGCACTGCTCCTATTTTTCAATTTAGTTTCTTCACCATAAATTAGACTTTTATTGCGCATGCCACTCAAAATCATCTCGTGTGCCACTCATGGCCGTACGTTGCTGACCCTTGGTCTACAGGGTCTTCGGGGTCTTGTAGGTTTTTGGATCTATTGGGCCCTCTGGGTCTTTTGGGTCCTCTGGGTCTTTTGAGTCCTCGGGGAATTTTGGGTTACCTGGGTCCTTTGTGTCCTCGAGTACTTTGGGGTCCTCAGGGTCTTTTGGATCTTCTGGGTGTTTTGGGTCCTCGGAACTTTTGGGTCATCTGGGTCCTTTGGGTCCTCGAGGACCTTTGGGTATTTTGAGTCCTTGGGGTATTTTTGGTTTTCTGGGTCTTTTGGGTCCTCAGGGACTTCTGGGCCCTCTGCGTAACAGGGACTTTTGGGTCATCTAGGTCCTTGTGAACTTTTGAGTCTTTTGGGTCCTTGGGACTTTTGGGTCATCTGGGTCTTTTGGATCTTTTTGCCCCTGAGGGACTTTTCGGTCTTTTGGGTCCTTGGGATATTTTGGGTCCTCTGGATTTTTGGGGTCTTTTGAGTAATTTGGATCTTCAGAGTCTTTTGGTTCCTCAGGGTATTTTGGGTCCCTTGGGTATTTTGATTCATCAGGGTATTTTGGGTCAGGGTATTTTGAGTCTTAAGGGTCCAAAGGGTCTTTTTTTCATTTTTTTATAATCTGTATACAATATCGAGGCTCATAGAAGAGCTAACACACACAAACGTACAACAAAGGAGCAGGAAAAAAGAGGGGCAAGAGGGAAGCACAAAACAGTGGAGGACAGAGATATTAGGACATCTGTGGAAGGGAGAGGAATGGGGCGGGGAACATGGGGTAAACAAGATGGGCACTACGGTAGGTTTGGGTGGATTAACGGGGGTAGAAAAGATCATGGTGTGGGATGGGGGAGATAAGAGATGGTGGTGAACAGCTGTTTTGAAGACCTGGAGTGAAGAGTGGAATTGAAGACATGCGGAAGTATTCCAGAGGAAAAAAAAAAAGGTAGAAGACATGAAGGTGAGCCTATGACTTGATTTTGATAGTTTCACGAGAACGGGATTGCTGGCGGACCTTGAGCGCCCTGCGGGATATATGGGTTGGACAGATCACAGACAGAGCAAGGGGGGGGGGGGGCGAGGCCGGAGAGGAGACAGTAGAAGACAGAAAGACCACCGATCTGCCTGCGGTGAGAGAGTGAGAGACCCAAAGACTCACTCATTGCAGGAGATACCGATGATCCTGAAAGCCTTGGTTTCCACAGCGTGAAGCTAAGGAAGGTGAGAGCAGGAGCACCAGCCCAGAGGGGAGGCGGTACTCCATCAGGCTGCAGACGAAAGCTTTGTAAGTGGTCAGGAGCTCAGGTGGGCCGAGGAAGGACTTTGTAAGTCGGAGGATGCCGAGTCAGCAACTGGCTTTGGAGGCGAGGTTGGAAATGTGGCTTTCCCAGGAAAGATAATGGCAGATAGTGAGACCCAACAGCTTCAATGAAAGGAGTCTTCAAGAGGATTGTTGAGAAAATAGATGGGGGGGGGGGGTTCCAGATGGTCGTTTCCAGGGAGAGGGGGGGGAAAGGAGACATTGTGAGAGTGTGAGATTTCTCAAGATTAAAAGACATGTTCCAAGTGTTGGACCAGCTTATGATTTTACCCAGATCTGCAGAAAGTGAAGAGACTGCTGCTTGCTGACCGAAGGGATGACAGATGGTACGGCAGAGGGTGGAGTCATCAGCAAAGATATAAAGAGGGTTTTCTAGAGAGTCGGAGAGATCATTGATAAAAACCAGAAAAGGCACAGGGCCCAGAACACTGCCTTGAGGAACTCCAGCCTGGAGAGGAAGAGGGGATGAGAGAATTCCATTAAGGACCACATGTTGATGACAACAAGAGAGGAAGTCTGCAAGCCATTCGTGGAGATTGCCTTGGATACCATAGGAAGAGAGTTTTGGTGAGCAGGGCAGGGTGCCAGACCATATCAAAAGCATGCGATATGTCTCAGGAGATGGTTCTGATCTCATGTCTGGCATTGAGGACCTCCATCCTTTGTTGGGAAAGCAGAAGCAGCATGTCCAGGGTAGAGTGACCTGGTCTGAATCCAAATTGATGATCAGAAATCAACCCATTGGAGAAGAGGAAGGATTTAATGTCTTAAGCGATGATCAATTCCATAACCTTGCTGATGATTGGGAGAAGGCTGATTGGTCTGGAGTTGCAGGGATCTGTTTTTGCATCTTTTTATGCACAGCAATCATGTTTGGTGATTTCCAAGCAGATGGCAGATGACCTTGAGTAAATGAGAGGGTGAATAGAACAGAGAGCGGATGAGCAAGAGCAGCAGAGCAGGTTCTTAGGAAATGAGGACTGATGCCGTCTGGACCGGTTGCAGAATCTGAGTCGAGGTTTGACAGCAACTCTCCACCTTATCAGGAGAAAAGGACATAGAGTCCAGGAACAGCTGGGTGTGACTGGGTAAGGTGGGTACAGAAAGAAATGGGTTTGGGACACAAGATTTAGAAGCAACACAGAGTTTAGGCATTCAGCCTTTTCACGTGCAGTATCAGCTATGCAGCCAGTTGAGGAAAGGGAAGGGATGGAGGGGGAACATACACCAGAAACAGACTTAACCAGACATCACCAGTATTTGGAGGAGGAAGACAGGTTTGAGAGTTCAGACTTGAGTTGGAAAGGTGTTGTTTCCTCGATCTCCTCAGGGTAGACACACACTTGTTCCGAGCTTTGTGGAAGGAAATGAGATCGCCTTTAGTTGGATTTGCCTTCCATGAGGTGAAGGCAAGTTGTTTTAGGACAACTGCCTCGCCACAAGCTGCATTGTACCATGGGTGGGAGGAAGGATAGAACAACTGAACATGAGATGGGATAAATCTGTGCATGTCTTCAAGGGTCTTCAAAGGTCGAAGGGGTCTCAGCCGTCCATAGGATCAAAAGGTACATTCCAATCGTGTGTAATTAATCGACACACATAATTAATGGAAACAAAAAGCATGCCCCCACACACACACACCCCTCATCCATTTATAGTAGGATAAAGTACATGAAGTACATAAATGCTCCCAAAACAAGACTTTGAGAAACACTGGCCTCTCCATAGGTACAGCATGTTGAAATCAAATGAAAACACTGATGGTAGTTCCATGAAATCTTCACATGAGGAAGTAGACACACGAATGGTTCTGCATGCCATGCAGAGGGACTGTGATACTGTTGTCATTTCAGCAAGAGAGACAGATGTTCTTCTGCTACGAGTGGCTCATTTTCAATGTTTTATGGATAAAAGGTTTCTGACGAAGACCGGTACTTCAAAGAAGAGAAAATACATTCCCATTGCTGAAGTGTTTAACAGTCAACCAACAAATTCAGCACTTGCGCTTTTGTCTTTCCATGCACTAACTGGTTGTGATACCACATCATTTTTTGCAAATTACTCCAAGCACACGACATGGAAGGTTTTCAAGGAAAAACATGACCTAGTGAAGCTGTAAGGGGAAGGAAAGTTTACAAGGGAGAAAGCTGGTCTGGCAGAGGTTTGTTTGTCGCATATGCAATGTGCTGTAAACAGACTCCATTGCTACAGCAAGGCATATTCTCTTTTCCAAAACTAGCAAGACAGAAGCTTTGCCCTCAACAAGTGATGCTCTTCAGCTGCACTTGAAAAGAGTACATTCCAAGCAGCTGTATGGAGGTTTTTTTCACCTACTTAAACCAAAGCCTCCCTAACTTACGCGAATGGAACGGAGAAGTATGAAACAAGACTGTGGCCAGTTCTCATGTCTCTGAGTTTTCGACATCCAAGCATGCTATCCCTTCGTCATGCTTAGAAATATTATCATGTTCATGCACAAAAAACACCGTCACACTCTTCGTTGCATACGTCACGGATCTGGTTTGTGATGTACAGCTGTGTGGAATTTGGAGTAATAGCAAGTGAAATTTGTTCGGTCATGTGCTCAAAGTTATTTTGTTTATCGTGAATTATGGTAGTCATATGACTGATTTCTGTTGATATATGTGTTACTCATGCATAGTGTTGAATAGGTGACTTTATTAAGAATTTAAATTTTAGTGTTATTTACATTCCTCTGTTCATATGCATACATATATATTTTATTCTTTATTTATTTTGAATACATACTGCAGTTGAAGCTCGTGGAAGAGCTAGCACACTGAACGGATCAGGACGTAACAGCCAAAAACAGGACGCAAAACACGCGTGCATGGAGAAGGAAACTCCAAGGAGGAAAAACTTGGGAACTAGGAGGAGGGATCTGGGTGGGGTTAACGAGGTAAAAAAAAAAAGGTTTTGGATTGGGGATGATCTGAGATGGCAGCGAACAGCTGTCTTGAAGACCCGGATGGTAGAATGAGATTGAAAAGGATGTGGAAGTGGAAGTTGATTCCACAGGCAGAAAAAAAAAGAGGAACAAATGAGTCAATTGAGTTGAAAATAAAAGTGCCATTCATGTATTTTTCTTGGAATGTAAACAACATAAATTGTAATAGAAATGCGTAATACTTGTGTGGAACATTTTGATTTATACAGTGTATTTCGATGTTGAGTGCATCTCATACTTCATTTAATAAAAAGGTCTTTTAGTTTGTTTACAAATTTAACGTACTGTATTGTGTATTGGAAAGCTTAACCATCGTCTTGGCCGAAATATATATTTGCCATCATGTGCATTGTAAATTGAACAAATTGCTGGATTATAATTGTATAGTTTACTCTGTATGACACAGACTTTGAATAGGAGACAATGCAGGGTAATTCTATGGATTCTTCAACAAAACCTAAATGGTTAATTATGAAATTAAACTTTAAAAACAATAGATCTTCATTTAAAATGTGAAAATTAATTTTTTTAAATTCACAATATTTGTTTTTCTTTGCAAATGATTGATGAAAAACATGACATCAGTGCCATTTTAAATTAAGAGTCGACTTCATTTAGCACGTGCATTTTAACTTGGAAATTGAGGGGTTAAAGACCCAGAATTCAGCTTGGGATCAACCATTTTTGGATTCATCATGTTCAAACTAGGTTAAAAAGCTTCGATCGCAACTTTTAACACAGAATGCCTCGAGAAGTTTATGCAGTCTTCTTTTTGCAAAATCCGACTGGACAATCGCGCAGATACACACTTGTGTCTGCAATTCTCATAAATGTAAAAGGGTGCCCAATGACTTTCTAGACCTAGAGGATAATGTAGAGAATGTCTACCTGAATAAAATGTCAACAGCAAAACGCAGAAGCAGGAGAGTTGTGCAATGTTATGAGCACATTGTCATGGCAATGAGCGATTGCGCTCATTCGGACCGGAGTATTGGTTATTGTCCAACTTTTCATTCACAAATACATCTATCGTATGTAATGAAAGTGTCTATCCTGTTGCACTAATGAGTTTGAAAATTTGGATCTTTAAAAAGTACAAGGTGCATCGTCATGTTAAAATAACCCCGTAATTTTAGAAAAACATAATCACCAAAGTACTAACCATTTTTTCCTTCTACAAGAGTGAGGCTCGTGGAAGAGCAAGATGAAATTAACCATGGGGGTAGCAAGGCAACTAGGCAAGCATTCGCCAGCACTATTATCGTCAAAAAGTTCAAAACAATTCCTGCCCTAGTAACCTCGCGTTCCGCCTGTCCCAAGGGAACGACGTGCAAAAGGGTCAACCCTCAAGGGGGTCGCTATGTCCCTTAGCTGGGCATGCAGATTAGTAGTAGTAGTACCAGAGCAACAATTGGGTACAACCGGCAAGGGGATAGACTAACAGGAAAGCAGAGAGAGGGTGAGAGGAGGTGGGAAGGTGGGTGGGAGGACAAGTCTGTTGACAAAGGTGGGAGGACACATTGAAATTGGCAAGACAGATGGGTTACGAAGGGTTAATGGGGATAATAAGGATCATGCGTCAGCATGGGGGATAACACAAAGCAGCAGTGCTTAAAGCCATGGTGGGAAGAGGAAGATGGTTCTATAGACAAGAGAAGCAACATTAAAAGAGTTGAGATGTGCAGTCAGGATGGATTTTTGAAGTTTAACCAAGAGAGGGTTACTGAAAGAACGCATCATGCATCCTGGTGTTCCTGGGGAGGGTCAGAGGACTGATATGGTGGATGGAGCAATGTTGGAGAATGGAAGATAGAAAACAGAGACCACTTACCTACCTGCAATGTGAGAGCAACAGACCTTGTGCTTCGGCCTCATCATGGGAGAGTCCAATAATTTTGACCTTGAGATTCCACAGAATCCAGGAGAGAAAGATCTGATGCTGCAGCACAACTCATACCAGAGAGCATACGGACAAATGCCTTCAAGAGGGCCAGAAGCATGTCTCGAGTTGAGCAACTGAGACAGAATCCTGGATATCAGGTGGTTTCAAATTTTAGCATGAAAACAATTTCGACAGTATCCGAATGATGATCATGTCGTTGTTTAAATTGTTAAAATACTTCAAGATGGAATTGGAAGACAGCATGATGAACTACACTACATGGCAAAAAGTATGTGGACACCTGCTCATCCAACATCTCATTCCAAAATAATGGACATTAATATGGAGATGGTCCCTCCTTTGCTGCTATAACAGCCTCTACTCTTCTGGGAAAGCTTTCCACCAAATGTTGAAACATTACTGCAGGGATTTGCTTCCATTCGGCCACAAGAGCATTAGTGAGGGTGGGCACTGATGTTGAGTGATTAGGTCTAGCTTGCAGTCGGTGTTCCAATTTATCCCAAAGGTGTTCGATGTGGTTCAGGTCAGGACTCTGTGCAGGCTAGTCAGGTTCTTCCACACCTATCTTGACAAACCATTTCTGTATGGACCTCGCTTTGTGCATGGGGGCATTGTCATGCTGAAACAGGAAAGGGCCTTCCCCAAACTGTTGCCACAAAGTTGGAAGCACAGAATCCTCTAGAATGTCATTGCATGCTGTAGCGTTAAGATTTCCCTTCACTGGAACTAAGGGGCCTAGCCCGAACCATGAAAAACAGCCCCAGACCATTATTCCTCCTCCACCAAACGTTACAGTTGGCACGACGCATTATGGCAGGTCACGTTCTCCTGGCATCCGCCAAACCCAGATTCGTCCGTCGGACTACCAGATGGTGAAGCGTGATTCATCCCTCCAGAGAACGTGTTTCCACTGCTCCAGAGTCCAATGGCGGTGAGCTTCCAGCTGACGCTTGACATTGCGCATGGTGATCTTAGGTTGTGTGCGGCTGCTCGGCCATGGAAACCCATTTCATGAAGCTCTCAACAAACAGTGCTTGTGCTGACGTTGCTTCCAGATTCAGTTTGGAACTCGGTAGTGAATGTTGTAACCGACGACAGACGATTTTTCCACGCCACGTGCTTCAGCACTCGGTGGTCCTGTTCTGTGAGCTTGTGTGGCCTACCACTTCGCGGCTGAGCTGTTGTTGCTCCAAGACGTTCCAACTTCACAATAACAGCACTTACAGTTAACTGGGGCAGCTCTACCAGGCAGAAATTTGATGAACTGACTTGTTGGAAAGGTTCCATGACGGTGCCACGTTGAAAGTCACTGAGCTCTTCAGTTCGGCCCATTTACTGCCAACGTTTTGTCTGTGGAGATTGCATGGCTGTGTGCTTGATTTTATACACCTGTCAGCAATGGGTGTGGCTGAAATAGCCGAATCCACTAATTAGAAGGGGGTCTTCATATTTTATGCCTGGTGTTGGCTTAATGGTTAGGGTGGCAGACTTTGGATCCAAGGGTCCTGAGTTCAAATCCTGCTCAGCCGTTGAATTAATACCAGGTGGGGTTAACTCGGCCTGTCATCTTTCCGAGATCGGCAAAATGAGTGCCAGCATGCTGGTATCCTGTGTCGGAGTGGCGACCCGTCCAGGATTGTGCCCAATAGTCAAGGAGACTGCTTAAGCAACACCAACGCTCTGCACAGAGTATGGTCCCAATCTCCTCCTCCTTCATACTTTTGGCGATGTCGTGTTGGTGTACCATAGTATTGTGGAGTATTTTTTCTTTCAGTTTTGTTTTGCTTCATTAATTTACATTAAAGTAGTTGTGTTGTGCTTAGTGTGAAAATCTGGTGTTTCTGTTCATGTTTTTTGTTTGTCTGTGTTTTTTGTCTGACCAACCCTTCTAAGTGGATCAGTGTTAGAAGAGCAGAAGTGATTTGTAAACAGACTTGTCAGTGGACAAAATTAATTGTTTCCTTTAGCATTTTCTGACACCAGGCCATTTGGAAATCCCCACAAAATGGGCTGGGAGCTCATTAAAGCAGGTGGTGATCTGGTCAGCAGAGGTGAGAGAAGTCTTTAAACAAGACTTTCCACAGGCCCAATAGTTTTGATCCTACTCCAAAGTTAGGTGGTAGGAGAGGCTTGCCACTAGTAGGAGCTTATTGGGGCTGGCAGGATATAGCCTTGACACCGAGAGGTATGTGCACTCACCTTAGAGCCGTCTCACATGGGTTTGAATCTCAACCCACCTATAAACTGTGAACAGTGTGTTCATGTGTGTGCTGGTTGTTCATTGTGTGGACATCAAGCTGCTGGAGGACCCATCTGCCAGCACTGGTGGATGTCACAGATCTTTCACCAAGTCGATGAGTTATCACCAACACCCTGGTGAAATACAAATCTCTGCCCTGACCGACTGTTAGAAAGGCCAAGGCAAACCACCCTGCATAACTCTTGCGCAGGTGCTGCTTCAGCACGACCGACACACTGTCAAGAGGATGGTAAATGTTACTGATTGATTGGGGGGCTTTTTAAAGATACTATAAACTTCTGGTCAGGGTTGGAAGATCTGGTGTTTCTGTTCATGTTTTTCCAAACTCCAAACGTGACCAGCAACTTGACCAGAAAGGTAGAGCACCATTTGCTGGGAGAGGATCAGGCAGTGAAGCAACCAAGTTATGAAGTAGCCTGGAGGAAGTGGTTTTTAGCTCGCCTGTACGAAGAACAGAGAGCTATAGCGATACCCCCGGCGTGAGCGTCAGCGTGAGCGTGAGCGTGAGCGTCAGCGCCAGCATGATCGTGAAAATGTTAAAGTTTTTGGTGCAAGTTATTTTTTCCTTTCTAATGTTTTTATCTACCACACTATTTTTATACGCCCGATATATATATATATATAATATATATATATATATAATATAATATATATATAATATATATATCGGGGCGTTTTATGTGATACCGTCCGGTGATCTCCGTCCGTTCTCTAACTCCCAAAGTTTTCAACTTTCACGTTTCATATTTGGTACATAGGTACAGACTGTGGAGACGTTGTGTCGTGACATATGTTCGTCATCTAAAGTGGTTGCCATGGCAACCAGGATGCTGTTTTCCATCCGTTCCTGTCCGCACTCTATACTCCCAAAGTTTTCAACTTTCACGTTCATATTTGGTAACATAGGTACAGACTGTGGAGACGGTGTGTTCGCGTGACATACGTTTGTCATCTAAAGTGGTTGCCATGGCAACCAGGATGCTGTTTTTCCATGTAGTAGCACAATCTGTATATACCTTCTTGTTTCGGGTGCGTATATTTCTCACTTGCGCTCTTGTTACTGATTACAATATACAAATCATATATTGCTTTAAAATTATTTGGATTCATGCTCACTGCAATGCTTATAAAAAATATTAATTATTAGACGAGTCTTTTAAAAATGATAAATGTATAAACAGGCGAGCATTGGGTGGCTTTGACACCAACTCTGGTTATTTCTCTCGTTCTACACCCTGGGTTCACCATATAAGCAGGAGGCTGATGCAGCAACTTGGTGCTGGGAGAGGCAAAGGTGGGAAGTAGGGTCCAAGTGATGATCATATGTGGGAGAATGGTGCCCCTGGTGGCCTTATAATAGAGTATTTTCAATTCCACCTCAATCCTACTATTGGGGTCATGTGACCTGGTCAAGGGAGTGGAGGAGGAGGAGGAGATTGGGACCATACTCTGTACAGAGCGTTGGTGCTGCCGAAGCAGTCTCCTTGGCTAT
>CM068956.1:74541667-74557699 GCA_035128595.1 Eptatretus atami | reverse complement strand
CGACATGGCGAAGATCCTCGTCCTCTTAATGATGACGTCATTAAAACGAATATGACGTCATTGTGATGTATCAGGTTTGCGATAAATTATCTGTGCTAATGCCCGGCTTAATTCCCGCAAACAAAATTCAAACGGCTTGCCGAGTTTTCGGAAATAATGGTATAGGCGATTTCCATTAGCACGATATTATGACGTCAACTTTTTTTCTAGGAAGCATTTCCAAAATCGGATATGGTTACTGCCTGCGCGGTGGCTTTCTGCATATACTGGCAAGTTTCACGAAGATCCGATGCAACTCTGGATTGTGAAACAAAAAACGTCAAAAAATAGCAATGACGTCATAAAAATTGATATGACGTCATAGTGATGTATCATATGTGCCGCTAATTCATCTCGCTTGCAATGCCCCTGTTTCGATTCCCGCAAACAGAATTCAAAAAGCTTGCCTAGTTTAGAGAAATTTTATAGCGATTCCATTAGCGAGATATTTTGACGTCATAACTTTTTTTTCTAGAGGAATTTTTCAAAATCGGAGATCATTACTGTCTGCGCAGGGTATTTTTACATATATACGCCCAAGTTTCAGGAAGTTTCGATTGAAAACTGTAGGCTGGTGAAACAAAAAAGTCCACAAGAACAACAACGTGAGTAAGACTTAGAGATCCTCCACGAGGATCTAAAATTACACCAGAAGGTCTCAGAAAAATTGAAAAACATATATGCCTTTTCATTTTTTAATAGCAAGGCATTTAAATTTGAAAATACAAATTATTTTCAAATGAAATGCATTTACTGATTAACATATTTATCATTTTGATTGGCTTTGATCTTATCGTAGATATAAATAGTATACCATGGAAACAATACTTAAATGTAATTTTAAAAATAATTTTCACATACATTAATATACAGGTGTCCCAAAAGTCTGGATCCATCGGCATTTTTCCTCATATACAAATTTGATATTTTTCTTTTTCGTTCAGATCCAAGCATGGCTTCGAAACTAACAATAGAAGATCGAATTGAACCCATTCTCATGTACGCAAGACGGGATTCTTCACATGGAGGAGTTGCTGCCGAATTCAAATAGAAAGCATCCAATAACACATTCCACTGTTAAAAGTGTTTTAAACGTTTTAGGTTCAGAAATGTTCAACGTTCTTGTATTCAGCGTGATAACAAGTGTCGCGAAGTCCAAGGCGTCAATTTGATCATTTACTGTAAATAAAACTTTAAGAAATAAATTTTGCCTCTGGAATCCAGACTTTTGGGACACCCGTATATACAAAATGCTGACAAAATAACTAATCAGGATCACTTTTATTAAAATAAGTAATAATGAACTTGTTTGCAAAATCAGGAAAAAATGATATCAGATACAACTTAAAACATTTTCTTCTTGATTTCCCAAAAGCCAAAATCATGAATTGTTCCTCAATATGATATGCTACGCAGCTTATCGCTTTCTATGCACATGATGCAAGTGCAGACAGTTTTTCTTGAGACATGGTTGCTCTCAGTTCATTTTGATTCTCTTTAGCTGTGAAAATGACCTTCCATCCTGAACAATTTGTTACAATCAGACATAAAAATAGTCATAATATTGCTTCCACATAAGGGAAAACTAAATGAATCTTGTCCTTGGAAGATGATTTGATAGGATCTTTGTGGTAAATTTGTTCTTTCTGGATATTCTGC
Organism: Eptatretus atami; assembly: GCA_035128595.1. NCBI lineage: Eukaryota > Metazoa > Chordata > Myxini > Myxiniformes > Myxinidae > Eptatretus > Eptatretus atami. Next base: position 74,556,001 of record CM068956.1, on the reverse strand, counting down.
TGACATAAGCATGAAGTGCCTCAGTTCACCTGTAAGGTGAATATCAACATCGTTTGCGATACTCTTTCTTCAAAGTTTCTACTTGCTCCACGTAGCTGTGCCTCTGAAGCTTCTAATCAATTAAATAAATGAAAATGCTTGCGGCATATATTGTAGACGGTTGCTCTTCTGCTCAAATTTGCTTTAAGAACATCCTATGATGGAATGAAGGATTTTCACTCGAAATTTGTCTCTTGGAGAAAGTTCTTCATCAGCATCAGGTGCAGCTCCATCGTTGGCGTTGTTTTTTTTCTCACCCTCTTCTTTTCTCTGCACACTTGTATTCTACATCAGGCAGTTTGATTTCGTTTTCTTGTTCAATATCATCAAAATTTTCTCGAATCACCTTGGGTTTGTGGATCCTTATCTGTTGCTGGAGTAAAATATCTGTCAAGTGTTAGTACTTTTTTGGTTGCTCTTCAAGCTGCTGCTTTTTTTTTTTTTCTGGTCATCCGCTCTCAAATGTTTCTCTTCATGTAAGCCTGAAACATCAAAGAATTTATGCTTAAATATTACTTAAATTTATTACATATAAGCCATTTTACAACTAAACATAAAAATTTGCTACACAAGCCATATTAAAAATTATATATAATATATATATATATGTATATAGATAATATATTGATTTTAGGTGGTAGACGGTCAGGCAACCCACAAGTACTTAATTGGAAACTCTGGGAAGTACCACTGTCTTGCGTTTGGAAGCTTAATGGCGATTTTCCTCATTGATGGTTTTCCCACACCAAGGCAGCAGTTCTTTTCGGCCTCATCACACATTTTTAACGTTCTTCTCACATTTTTTGAGGCCCTGCTGGATTGTGAGGCCCTAAGCTGTAGCTTGTTTAGCTATGCCTAAATCCGGCACTGCTTGTGAGGTGCCAGTCCCATTGCCCCCAGGGTTTGAGGAAAGGGGTTTCTGGCACAGTGCCGTTATTTCTGGTTCAAAACCATGAAAATAATTTGTACTTGAACTGACTTGAAAGGAGCCTGATTTCCTGCGTTGAGATTGTTCTCATGTTAAGTGAAACACAATCTGCATTCATTGTGTTCGGTGCAGCGAATTTAAATCCCCAAATATTTTTTTTCGCTCTGATGAGTTGTGCTGACGGGTAATGGTGATCCAAGAATGATAAATATAACGAATGGTCACTTGTAACACCAATCTTTCTCGGTCTGTGAACTTTTCTCTTTGACGCTCTTCAAGCATGGGCTTTTTACCTCATTCATCCACGTAAAGTGCTGTCTGTCTACCTTCAAGATTGTTCAGTAAGCTCTACTTCACTTTTACGTCAGGATTGTTCTAGTAAGCTCGATGTACACTTTTACCTCAGGATTGTTCAGGGAGCGCTACTTACACTTTTACCTCAAGATTGTTCAGGAAGCTCTACTTACACTTTACGTCAGAATTGTTCAGTAAGTTCTATGTACACTTTTACCTCAGGATTGTTCAGTAAGTTCTATGTACACTTTTACCTCAGGATTGTTCAGTAAGCTCTACATACACTTTTACCTCAGGATTGTATCAGTTCTACGTACCACTTTTACCTCAGGATTGTTCAGGAAGCTCTAACTTACACTTTTACGTCAGGATTGTTCAGTAAGTTTCTATGTACACTTTTACCTCAGGATTGTTCCGTAAGTTCTTTGTACACATTTACCTCAGGATTGTTCTGTATAGTTCTATGTACATTTACCTCAGGATTGTTCAGTAAGCTCTACTTACACTTTTACCTCAGGATTGTTCAGTAAGCTCGATTTACACTTTTACGTCAGATCTGTCAGTAAAGCTGAATGTACGCTTTTACGTCAGATTGTTCGTAAGCTCTACGTACACTTTTACCTCAGGATTGTTCAGGAAGCTCTACTTACACTTTTACCTCACAGAATGTTCAGGGAAGCTCTGCTTACACTTTTACTTCAGGATTGTTTCAGTTAGCTGAATGTACAATTTTACCTTAAGATTTATTCAGTAAGCTTCTACTTACACATTTACCTCAGGATTGTTCTCATAAGCTCTACTTACACTCTTTACATCAGAATTGTTCAGTAAGCTGAATGTACACTTATTACATCAGGATTCTTCAATAAGCTCTACTTACACATTTACCACCAGGATTGTTCCTAAGCTCTACGTACACATTTACTCAGGATTGTTCATAAGCTCTACATACACATTACCTCAGGATTGTTCAGTTGCTCCTACTTCCACTTTTACCTCAGGAGTTGTTGGTAAGCTCGACGTACACATTTACCTCAGGATTGTTCCATAAGCTCTAGTACACATTTACTCAGATTGTTCCATAAGCTCTACGTACACATTTACCTCAGGTTGTTCCATAAGCTCTACATACACATTTACCTCAGGATTGTTCCATAAGCTCTACATACACTTTACTCAGGATTGTTCAGTAATAGCTCTAACTATCCACTTTACCTCAGGATTGTTCCATAAGCCTCTACGTACACATTTACCTCAGGATTGTTCCATAAAGCTCTACATACACATTACCCTCAGGATTGTTTCATAAGCTCTACATACACATTTACCTCAGGATGTGTCAGTTTGCTCTACTTCCACTTTTACCTCAGGATTGTTGGGTAAGCTCGACGTAACACATTTACCTCAGGATTGTTCCATAAGCTCTACGTACACATTTACCTCAGGATTGTTCATTAAGCTCTACGCTACACAGTTACCTCAGGATTGTTCAGTTGCTCTACTTCCATTCTTACCTCAGGATTGTTGGGGAAGCTCGACGTACACATTTACTCAGGATTGTTCCATAAGCTCTACTTCCACTTTTACCTCAGGATTGTTGGGTAAGCTTGACGTACACATTACCTCAGGATTATTCCATAAGCTCTACTATACACATTTACCTCAGATTGTTCATAGGTCTACGTACACATATTACCTCAGGATTGTTCCACTAAGCTCTACTTACACATTTACTCAGGATTGTTCATAAGCTCTACGTACACATTTACCTCAGGATTGTTCCATAAGCTCTACTTACACATTTACCTCAGGATTCTTCCATAAGCTCTACGCACACATTTACCTCAGGATTGTTCGGTTTGCTTCTTACCTTCACTTTTACCTCAGAATGTTGGGTAAACTCGACCGTACATTTTTAGCACCACATGGTTCGAACAGACAGCTCATCACAGTCCATCCGAAAAAAGCCTGGGCAGTTTTGCTTTTGTAACTGAGCATCAAGACTGCTCATTGGGGCTTACGTACGAAATAATAATATCCAGTCAGCCATTTATGCAAGCATGCACAGGCCAGGTAAACCAGCAACATGCTATTATATAACAGAAAATTCCTGAAGTTCTCAAGTACTTTCAACAAACATGGGGGAAAACGGTCAGCCAACGGCAATCTTTCCTTTTTAAAAGAGGGCCTTGGTGTTTGTCCACCTGTCAGATATACCTTGATTTTCCATGAGCCTCGCTCCTGTATGCCTGGTGTGGCTTAATGGTTAGGGTCCTGAGTGAGTCCTGCAGTCTGAGTCCTTATCTCAGGGTCCTGGAGTTTCAAATCCCGCTCAGCTTTTGAGTAAGTTAACGCCCATACCAGGTGGGTTAACTTAGCCTGTCATCCTTCCGAGATCGGCAAAATGAGTGCTAGCATGCTGGATCCTGTGTCGGAGTGGCGACACGTCCAGGATTGTGCCCAATAAGCCAAGGAGGACTGCTTCGCAGCACCAACGCTCTGTACAGAGTATGGTCCCAATCTCCTCCTCCTCCTCCACTCCCTTGACCAGGTCACATGACCCCAATAGTAGGATTGAGGTGGAATTGAAAAATACTCTATTATAAGGCCACCAGGAGGGCACCATTCTCCCACATATCAGATCATCACTTGGACCCTAATTCCCACTTTGCCTCTCCAGCACCAAGTGCTGCATCAGCCTCCTGCTTATATGGTGAACCCAGGGTGGTAGACGAGAGAAAATAACCAGAGTTGGTGTCAAAGCCACCCAATGCTCGCCTGTTTATACATTATCGTTTTTAAAAGACTCGTCTAATAATTAATATTTTTTATAAAGCATGCAGTGAAGTCTGATCCAAATAATTTTAAAGCAATATATGATTTGTATATTGTAATCAGTTACCAAGAGCGCAAGTGAGTACAATATACGCCCGAACAAGAAGGTATATACAGATTCTGACTACATGGAAAACAGCATCGTTTGCATGGCAACCACCTTTAGATGACAAACGTATGTCGCGACACACCGTCTCGCACAGTCCTGTACCTATGTACCAAATATGAAACGTGAAAGTTGAAAACTTTGGGGTTAGAGTGTGAGACAGGAACGGATGGAAAACAGCATCCTGGTTGCCATGGCAACACTTTAGATGACGAACATATGTCACGACACAACGTCTCCACAGTCTGTACCTATGTCCCAAATATGAAACGTGAAAGTGAAAACTTGGGATTAGAGTGCGGACAGGAACGGATGGAAAACAGCACCTGGTTGCCATGGCAACCCCTTTAGATGACGAAACATATGTCACGAACCACCGTCTCCACAGTCTGTACCTATGTACCAAATATGAAACGTGAAAGTTGAAAACTTTGGGAGTTAGAGGACGGACGGACGACCGACCGGTATCACATAATACCCCCGATATATATATCGGGCGTATAAAAAATAGTGTGGTAGAATAAAAACATTAGAAAGGAAAAATAACTTGCACCAAAAACTTTAACATTTTCACGATCATGCTGCGCGCTGCAGCTCACGCTCACGCTCACGCTGACGCTCACGCCGGGGGTATCGCTATAGCTCTCTGTTCTTCGTACAGGCGAGCTAAAACCACTTCCTCAGGCTACTCATAATTTGGTTGCTTCACTGCCTGATCTCTCCAGCAAATCGGTGCTCTCCTTTCTGGTCATAGTTGCTTCACGTTTGGAGTTTGGAAACGACTGAACAAGAGAACACCGATCTTCCAACCCTGACCAGAAGTTTATAGTATCTTTAAAAGCCCCCATCAATCTAGTAAATTTACCAATCCTTCTTGAGCAGTGGTCGCGTCCGTGCTAAGCTAGCACTGCGCAAAGAGTTATGCGGTGGTTTGCCTTGCCTTTCAACAAAGATCGTCAGGGCAGAATTTGTATTCACCACGGGTGTTGTGATAACTCATCGACGTGTTGAAAAAGACCTGTGACATCCACCAGTGATCTCTCTCTTTAGCTCATTCGAGCTTGTTTAACAAGGGACCTCCAAGCTTTATACAGCTTCGGGCCTCCCCAAGTCTAAATCCGGCACTGCTCACATGCCCATGGAGTTTTCCCTGCAATCCAACTTTTGGACGAAAACTTTCCTCCAATGAGAAACTATTTTGATCGCATCCATTCGTTCACCTCGAATGCAGCCCGTGCCGCTGGTTGCATCATTTCTGGAAGTGCGGCTGTACCGTGCTGTGTGGGAGGTTGCAGTGCCCCTTGTAGGTTCGGGCGGTAATTTTGAATTTGTTCACGGTGCCGGTCCTCTTCACAAAGGACACCGGAGGATCTTTAACGTCCAGCAACCGGTTTAACGTCCAGCAACCGGTTTAACGTCCAGCAACCGGTTTAACGTCCATCCGAGGAACGGAGCACGCACTGATCATTCGAGCTCATTGATAACTAGCAGGGGTATGTTCAGTTACCAAGTGACTTGCAGAGCGCTCGCCAAGCGGCTTAAGCACTCAATCAAGCACTCTTCAAAACTGTTAAGGAACGGCTGGCTTGGCAAGCGCTATAGCAAGCTGCTTGGTAACTGAACACACCTCTGAAGTAAACATTGCTGACCAATTAACCACTACTAGTTACTGAGAACCTTGTCAACTTAACTTATTCATCTAATTATCGGAAACAATGACCTTAATGACCCTCATCGATGCTGCATCCCCAAGCTGTGCGTCGGACAGCTGTCTTCTCCACCCCCACCCCTCCCCTCCTCCTTTCCCTGCCACCCCTCGACCCCTAACACCCAGCTTAAGAGAGAGATCACTGGTGGATGTCACAGGTCTTTTCAACCAGTCGTGAGTTATCACCACACCCCGGTGAAATACAACATCTCTGCCCTGACCGATCTTTGTTAGAGAAGGCAAGGCTAAACCACCGCATAACTCTTTCGCGCAGTGCTAGCTTCAGCACGACGCGACACACTGCTGTCAAGAGGATTGGTAAATGTTACTGATTGATGTGGGGCTTTTTAAGATACTAGTACAACTTCTGGTCAGGGTTGGAAGGACTGGTGTTTCTGTGTCAGTGTTCAAACTCCAAACGTGACAGCAACTATGGACCAGAAGGTAGAGCACCGATTTGCTGGGAGAGGATCGGCAGTGACAGCACCAAAGTTATGAGTAGCCTGGGGGAAGTGGTTTTTAAGCTCGCCTGTACGAAGAACAGAGAGCTATAGCGATACCACCCGCGTGAGCGTCAGCGTGAGCGTGAGCGTGAGCGTCAGTGCGCAGCATGATCGTGAAAAATGTTAAGTTTTTGGTGCAAGTTATTTTTTCTTTCTAATTTTTTATCACCACTACTATTTTTATCACGCCCGATAATATATTATCGGGGCGTATTATGTGATACCGGTCGGTCGTCCGTCCGTCCTCTAACTCCCAAAGTTTTCAACTTTCACGTTTCATATTTGGTACATACGGTACAGACTGTGGAGAGTGGTGTCGGTGACATACTGTTTCGTCATCTAAGAGGGTTGCGCAATGGCAACCACGGATGCTGTTTCCATCCGTTCCTGTCCGCATTCTACTCCCAAGTTTCACTTCACGTTTCATATTTGGGACATAGGTAGCAGATGTGGAGACGTTGTGTCGTGCATATTTCGTCATCTAGAAGTGGTTCCATGGCAACCAGGATGCTCGGTTTTCCATCCGTTCCTGTCTCAGCACTCTAACCCCAAAGTTTCAACTTCACGTTTCATATTGGTACATAGGTACAGGACTGTGCGAGACGGTGTGTCGCGACACTAACGTTTGTCATCTAAAGGTGGCTTGCTCGTAGTGAAGGCAGAACGGATGCTGTTTTCCATGTAGTCACAATCTGTTATATACCTTCTTGTTTCGGTGGCGTATCATTGTAACTCACGTGGCGCTCTTGGTTACTGATTAACAGATATACAAATCTATATTGCTTTAAAATTATTATGGATCATGAGCTTCACTGCATGCTTTATAAAAATATTAATTATTAGACACGAGTCTTTTAAAAAGATAAATGGTATAACAGGCGAAGCATTGGGTGGGCTTATGACACCTCAACTCTGGTTATTTCTCTCGTTCTAGAATATCACCGCTGGGTTCACCATATAAGCAGGAGGCTGTGCAGCAACTTGGTGCTGGAGAGGCAAGTGGGAATTAGGGTCCAAGTGAGTGAATCATGATAATGTGGGGAGACATGGTGCGCCTGGTGGCTCTTATAGTAGAGTATTTTCAATTCCCACCTCATCCTACTATTGGGGTCATGTACCTGGTGCAAGGGAGTGGAGGAGGGGAGGAGATTGGACCCTGACTGCTTGTAAGAGCGATTCGGTGGCTGCGAAGCAGTCCTCCTGGCTATTGGGCACATCCTGGGAACGTGTCGCCACTCGACAACAGGATCCCAGCATGCTAGCACTCATTTTGCCCGATCTCGGAAGGATGACAGGCTTCAAGTTAATCCCACCTGGTATTGGGGGTTAACTTACTCAAAGACGTGAGCGGGATTTTGAAACTCTCAGGACCCTGGAATAGGACTCAGACTCGAGGACCTCATCTCAGGACGCCTAACCATTAAGCCACACGCAGGCATACAGAGAGCGGCTCATTTGGAATATCAAGGTATATCTCGACAGGTGGACAAACACCAAGGCCTCTTTTAAAAAGGAGGAGGATTGCCGTATGGCTGACCGTTTTCCCGTCCATGTTTGTTGAAAGTACTTGGAGAACTTGCAGGAATTTTCATAGTTCATATAATATCATGTTGCTGGTTTACCTGGCCTGTGCATGCTTGCAATAAATGGCTGACTGGATATTTTTATTTTCGGACGTAAGCCCCAATGAGCAGTCTTGTATTGCTTCAGTTAACAAAAGGACAACTGGCCCACGACTGTTTTTCGGATGGACTTGATGAGGCTGCTGTTCGAACCATGTGGTGCTAAAAAATAGTACGGTCGAGTTTACCCAACATTGTGAGGTAAAAGTGAAGGTAGAGCAAACCGAACAACCCTGAGGTAAATGTGTGCGTAGAGCTTATGGAACAATTCCTGAGGTAATATGTGTAAGTAGAGCTTATGGAATCAATCCTGAAGGTAAATGTGGTACGTAGAGCTTATGAACATATCTGAGGTAAATGTGTAAGTAGAGCTTAGTGGAACAAGTCCTGAGTAATAGGTGTACGTAGACCTATGAACATCTGAGGTAAATGGTGTATGTAGAGCTTATGGAATAATCCTGAGCGTAAATGTGTACGGTCAAGCTTAGCCCAACAATCCTGAGGTAAAAGTGGAGTAGAGCTTACTGGAACAATCCTGAGGTAAATGTTACGTCGAGCTTCCCCACAACCATTTGGAAAGGTTAAAATAGTTGTGGGAAAGTAAGGAAAGGCAACTGAACAATCCTTGAGGTAACATGTGTAGCGTAGAGCTTAATGCCTGACAATCCCTGAGGTAAATGTGTACGTAGATGCTATGGAACAATCCTGAAAGGTAATGTGTACGTCCGAGCTTTACCCAACAATCCTCGAGGTAAAAGTGGAAGTCAGAAGCAGCCTGAACAATCCTGAGGTAAATGTGTATGAGAGTTGGAACAATCTCGTAATGTGAATCGAATGCTATGAACAATCCTGAGGGTAAATGTCGTAGCTACGAGCTTTATGGAACAATCCTGAGGTAAAAGTGTAGTAGAGGCATCCTGAACAATCCTGAGGTAAAGTGGATAGTGTAAGGCTTTATGAACAATCCTGACGGTAGTGTATGAGAGCTTGATGGAACAATCCTGAGGTAAATGTGTACGTAGAGTCTTGATGGAACAACCTGAGGTAATGTGTACGTAGGTTATGGAATTAGTAATGTGTAGGCTTATGGAAAATCCTGAGGTAAATGTGTACGGTCGAGCTTACCCAACAATCCTGAGGTAAAAGTGACAGTAGAGCAAACTGACAATCCTGCAGGTAATGTGTATGTGACGCTTAATGGAACAATCCTGAGTAAATGTGTCGTATGAGCTTAATGAACAAATCCTGTGGGTAAATGTGTAAGAGAAGCTTTATTGAAGAATCCTGATGTAATAAGTGTAATTCAGCTTACTGAAGCAATTCTGATGTACAAGAGTGTAAGTAGAGGCTTATGCGAACAATCCTGAGGTAAATGTGTAAGTGAGCTGTACTGAATAATCTTAAGGTACAGAATGTACATTCGCTAACTGAAACATCCTGAACCGTAAAGTGGTAAGCAGAGCTTCCTGAACTTCTGTGAGGTAAAAGTGTAAGTAGCAGGCTTCCTGAACAATCCTGAGGTAAAAGTGTACGTAGAGCTACGAACATCTGACGTAAAAGCGTACATTCAGCTCTACTCGACAATCTGACGAAAAGTGGTAAATCGAGCTTACTGGAAGCAATCTGAGGTAAAAGTGTAAGTAGATGGCTTCTGAAACAAATCTGAGGTTAAAATGTACTAGCGGTACATGAACAATCCTGAGGTAATGTGTAGCAAAGAGACTTACGGGAACAATTCCTGAGGTAAAAGTGTCATAGAATTACTGACACGAATCGCTGACAGTAAAAGTGTAAGTAGAGCTCCTGAACAATCCTGAGCGTAAAAGTGGTACGTAGAACTGAACAAGTCCTGAGGTAAAGTGTATGTAGAGCTTACTTGAAACAATCCCTGAGGTAAAAGTGTACATAGAACTTACTGAACATCCTGAGCGTAAAAGTGTACATAAACTTCTGAACAATTCGTGACGTAAAAGTTGTAAGTAGAGCTTCCTGAACAATCTTGAGGTAAAAGTGTAAGTAGCGCTCCCTGAACAAATCCTGAGTAAAGTGTACATCGAGCTTACTAGAACCAAAATCCCCCTGACGTAAAAGTGAAGTAGAGCTTCTGAACAATCTTGAAGTTAGAACAGACAGCACTTACACGTGGATGAATGGAGGTACAAAAGCCCATGCCTTGAAGAAGGTCAAAAGAAAAGTTCACTAGACCGAGAAAGATTGGTGTTTAAAGTGCGTCATTGCGTTATTAATTTATCATCTTGATCACCATTACGCGTCAGCATGCAACTCATCAGAGCGAAAAAAAATATTTGGGGGAATTTAAAATTCGCTGCACCGAACACAATGAATCAGATTGTGTTTCACTTAACATGAGAACAATCTCAACGACAAGAAATTCAGGCTCCTTTTCAAGTCAGTTTCAAGTACGAAATTACTTTCATGGTTTTGACCAGAAATAACGCACTGTGCCAGAAACCCCTTTCCTCCACCTGGGGCAATGGGACGTGGCACTCACCAAGCAGTGCGGATTTAGGGCATAAGCTAAACAAAGGCTAACAGCTTAGGGCCTCACAATCCAGCGAGGGCGTAAAAAATGTGAGAAGAACTGTGTAAAAAATGTGTGATGAGGCGAAGAACTGCGCGTTGGTGTGGGAGAAACCAGATCACATGGAGGAAAAATCGCCATTAAGCGTTCCAAATCGCAAGACAGTGGTACTTCCCCAGAGTTTCATTAAGTACTTGTGGGTTGCCTGACCGTCTACCACCTAAAATCAATATATTATCTTATACATACTATGATATATTTATATATAATTTTTAATTGGCTTGTGTAGCAAATTTTATGTTTGTTGTAAAATGGCTTATATGTTAAATTTAAGTAATTTATAGCATATTTTTTGATGTTTTCAGGCTTCCATGAAGAGAAACATTTGAGAGCGGCTGACCAGAGAAAATAAAAAAAAGAGCAGCGAGCTTGGAAGAGCAACCAAAAAAGTACTAACAACTGACATTGCTAATTTTACTCCCAGCAACAGTAAGGATCCACATAACCCAAGGGTGATTCGAAAATTTTGAATGAATGAACAAGAAAACGAAATCAAACTGCCTGAGGTGTAGAATACAACGTGTGGCAGAGAAAGAGAGGGTGAGAAACAAAACAACAGGCCAACCATGGATGCTGCACCTGATGCTGAGTGAAGAACTTCTTCCAAGGAGACAAATTATCGAGTGAAATCCTTCATTCCATCAAGGATGTTCTTAAAGCAAATCTTGAGCACAGAAGAGCAACACGTCTACAATATATGCCTGCAAGCATATTTCATTTTTTAATTGATTGAAGCTTCAGAGGCTACCAGCTACGTGGAGTCAAGGTAGAAACTTTGAAGAAAGGTATCGCAAACAGATTTGAATATTCCCTACAGGTGAACTGGGCACTTCCATGCTTATGTCAGCAGACTATCCAGAAAAGAACAAATTTCCACAAAGATGCCATATCAACATCATCTTCCTAAGACAAGATTCATTTAGTTTTCCCTTATGTGGAAGGCAATATTATGCTATTGTTTATGTTGATTGGTAACAAATATGGTGTCAGGATGGAGGTCATTTTCCACAGCTAAGCGAATCAAAAATGAACTTGAGGAAGCAACCATGTCTCAAGAAAAACTGTCTGCACTTGCATCATGTGCATAGAAACGCGATAAGGCTGCGTAGCATATCGATATTGAGGAAACCAATCATGATTTGGCTTTTTGGGAAATCAAGAAAAAGAAACTGTATTTAAGTTGTATCTGAATATCATTTTTTCCTGATTTTGGCAAACAAGTTCATTATTACTTATTTTATAATAAGTGATCCTGATTAGTTATTTTGTCAGCATTATTGTATATACGGTGTCCAAAAGTCTGGATCCAGAGGCAAAATTTTTATCTTTAAAGTTTTATTGTACAGTAACATTATCAAATTGACCGGGCTTGGACTTCGTCGCACAGTTGTTATCTACGCTGAATCAGAACGTTGAACATTTTGAACCTAAAACAGTTTAAACACTTTAACAGTGGAATGTGGTTTTGGATGCTTTCTATGAATTCGCAGGCAACATCCTCGCATGATGAAGAATCCCGTCTTGGCGTACATGAGAATGGGTTGCAATTCGATCTTCTATTGTTAGTTTCGAAGACCATGCTTGCGATCTGAACGAAAAAGAAAAATATCAAATTTGGTATATGAGGAAAATGCCTGATGGAGCCAGACTTTTGGCGGAACACCATGTCATATAATGTAATGGTGAAAGATTATTTTTAAAATTACATTTACAGTATTGTTTCCATGGTATACTATCTTATTATCTACGATCGAGAGCTCACAAGCCAATCAGAATGATAAGAATATTTATATCAGTAAATTGCATTTCATTTGAAAATGAATTTGTATTTTCATAACTTAAATGCCTTGCTATTAAAAAATGAAAAGCGCATATTGTTTTCAAATTTTTCTGAGACCTTCTGGTGTAATTTTCGATTCCTCGTGGAGGATCTCTATCTTTACTCACGTTGTTGTTCTTGTGGACTTTTTTGTTTCACAGCCTACAGTTTTTCAATCGAAACTTCCTGAAACTTGGGCGTATATATGTAAAAATTACTCCTGCAGACAGTATGATCTTCCGATTTTGAAATTCTCTAGAAAATAAAAGTTAATGACGTCAATATCTCTGCTAAAGAGAAATCGCTCATTTATTATAATTTCTCTGAACTAGGCAATAGCTTTTTGAATTCTGTTGTGCGGGAATCCGGAAAACAGGCATTGCAAGCGATGATGAATTAGCCGGCACATATAGATACATCACTATGACGTCATTCATTTTTATGCGTATTGCTATTTTTGACGTTTTTTTTTTTTCACAATCCAGAGTTGCATCGGGATCTTCGGAAACTTGCCAAGTTATGCAGAAGCCACCGCGCAGGAGTAACCATATCCGATTTGGAAATGGCTTCCTAGAGAGAAAAGTTGACGTCATAATATCGGCGTATTGGAAATCGCCTTATACCATTATTTCCGAAGACTCGGCAAGCCGTTTGTTAATTTTGTTTGCGGGAATTAAGCCGGGCCATTAGCACAGGATATTTATCGCAAACGCTGATACATGCACAATGACGTCATATTCGTTTTAATGACGTCATCATTAAGGGACGAGGATCTTAGCTCATGTCGGAGCTTGTTTTAAGCAGGGACCTCCAAGCTTTATACAGCTTCGGGCCTCCCAAGTTCTAAATCGGCAATGGTACGATGCCCATGGAGTTTTCCCTGCAATCCAACTTTTTGGACGAACAACTTTCCTCCAATGAGAAATACTATTTTGATCGCATCCATTCGTTCAGACTCTGAATGCAGCCCGTGCCGCTGGTTGCATCAATTTCTGAAGTTTGCGGCTGTACCGTCGCTGTGTGGATGGGGGAGAGGGGGGGGGGGGGCGGGTTGCAGTGCCCCTTGTAGGTTCGGCGTAATTTTGAATTGTTTCACGGGTGCGGTCCTTTACAAAGGCACACCGGGACAGGATCTCAACGTCACGCATACCGGTTTAAGGCGTCCAGCAACCGGTTTACGTCCAGCAACCGGTTTTAACTCCATCCTTGTTGGATGAGAACGGAGCACGCACTGATGTCATTTCGGCTCATTGATAACTAGCAGGGTGTATGTTCAGTTACAAGTGACTTGCAGAGCGCTCGCCAAGCGGCTTAAGCATCTCAATCAAGCACTCTTAAAACTGTGTAAGGAAGGCTGGCGTTGCGAAGCGCTATAGCAAGCTGCTTATGGTAACTGCACACAGTAGTACGACCAGACTCTTGACGTAAACATTGCTGCACTCAATTAACTCACTACTTTAGTTCTGAACCTTGTGCAACTTAACTTAATCATCTAATTATCGAAACAATCACCTTCAATGACCCTCATCGATGCTGCATCCCCAGCTTGCGTCGGACAGCTGTCTTCCACCCCCACCCTCCCCCTCTCCTTTCCGCCACCGTCCTCGACCCCAACAACCCAGCATGTTAGTGTAGATCGCATTACTCTATGGAAATTTTTTTGTCTGCATGGTTTAAAATATAAATCGGAAGTTTCTTTTGGCCGAAAATTTCGAGGCAAAAAAAAAGTAAAACCAAATCAAAAACATTGAAAAGGATTATTGAGATGCGGGTTGGACACTGTTACGATGTTCAGATCTGTATGATTGCTACTGTCCTTTACGCGGGAATCAAGGACGGGAAGTGAAGCGGAGAATGATAAAGTTAGGAAAGATGCAG
>CM068956.1:74522883-74534011 GCA_035128595.1 Eptatretus atami | reverse complement strand
AACTGAACTACGGACCTTTATGGTGTTCTGCGAATTTCCACAGCCGAAACAATATATTTAATAAATCCACAATTGTGGATTATATATTTAATAAAGCCACAATTGTGGATTACATCTATCTATAATTCCAGCAATCTCTATGTGTGTGTCTGTCTGAATGTGTGTCTGTCTGTGACTGCCGTTTCTCGACGACCACTGGTCCGATCTGATTGAAACTTGCCAGGAATATTGCTGGGGACCCGCGGATATAAGTGCCCTTTTCAGGTTGATATAATCCGGATCAACGGTCATACGGCCATTTATCTGTCAACACAATGACAAACGTCATAATAAACGAATGACTAAAATTATGTTTAATTATTTTTGTTTTTTTTTTTGGCAGAATTGACTTCACAATTCTTCTTCTTTTGATATGTACTCACAAATGAGCTGGGCGGACCTGAAGTATGTTGCCTTTTCAAAGGATTTTATATACGTATCTCACCGTTCAGCTGTTCCCATAGTGTTTACCCAGGTTTGAAAGCTTTTTTTCCTAAGGTTAGAAATTAAATTGTTCAAATTATTTAATAATCCGAGGATTAATTTTTCCCAGTGGAAAGAGACTTGTTTCCCAGGGTTTTGATAAGCTGTATTTTCCCAAGGTTTGAATAGAATTGTTGTGCTTAGGTAGCATGTGAACATTTACAGAGAGAGGGGCGAAGAGAGGAGGGCAGAGAGGAGTGGAGAGAGGGGGAGAGAGGGGGCGAGAGAGTGGGGGGGCTATAAGGGGGAGAGAGAGGGGCGAGAAGGGGGCGAAGAAGGGTGAGAAAGAGGGGGTCAATTCAAGAGAGGGGAGAGAGGAGGGGAGAAGGGGGGAGAGATGGAGGGCAATTAGGGGGGAGAAGACGGGGGTGGGAGAAGAAGAGGGCGGCGAGAGAGAGGGGGCGAGAGAGAGGGCGATCACAATCTTCTTTCTGTCTTGTTGAATATGGACGTCACAATTGACTACTGGGACCCTGAGCTTTTCCAGGTGTTTCTCAAGTTATGGCCATTTATCATACGGTTGATCCGATCTAATTGAAACAATGCCCCAATCCATACGTTCGTTTACGAGATGAAGGAACGAAGCCTGCAAATAAGTGGCACGCACTACGGCTAACATACGGGCCACACTAGTATTTTAATAAATCCCATTGTGGTATTATTATATCTATAATTCCAGCATCTGGTGTGTGTGTGTGTATGCGTCAAGAGTCTGTCTGTTTGTCTGCGACTGCCGTTCTCGAAGACCGACGGTCCGATCGGATTGAAAACTTACCTAAGGAATATTTGCCGGGGCCCCGTCAGATGTGCCTTTTCGAGTATTTGATGTCATCGACGAGCGGTTCCCAGTTACGCCATTTATCTGTCACACAATGACAAACACGGTGCTATAGACATCACGAATGACGTCACAAATTATGTATTATAATTTAATTTATTTTCACATTGATGGTCGATCTGATTGAAACTGACAGATATTGCTGGTGACCCGCGGTAATGTGAACCTTTTTCAAGTTTAATATCATGGACGAGCGGTTCACAGTTCGCATTTATACGTTCAAACCATGAACAAAGACAGTGCTATGCAACAAATGACATACAATTATGTTATTTATTATTTGTTTTTTTTTGCACGATTGATAAAATTCTTATTCTCTCTTCCGTTGGTATGACTCAAATCGAACGTGGGAATTGAGTAAGTGCTTTCAAGGTTTGATATCGTTCTTGCATCCCGTTCAGCGTTCCCAATTGTTTCCTAAAGGTTTGAAACTGTTTTTTCCGCAAGGTTTGAAGTAATGTTCAAATTATTAATTATCCAGGATTTGAATTTTCCAATAGGAAAGAGCTGTTTCCCCAAGGTTTGAAAGCTGTTTTTCCAAGTTTGAATAATATTGTTGTGCTTGGTAACATTTTGTGAATAATAACATATATATCAGAGAGAAGGGAGAGAGAGGGGGCAAGGAGGAGTGTGGGAAGAGGGAGTAGAGGGGGCGAGAGAGGAGCGAGAGAGGGAAGGAGAGGCGGGTTAGAGAGAGGGGGCGTCACAATTCAAGAGAGGTGAGAGAAGGGCGAGAGAGTAGGGGGGACGAGAGGAGGAGACTAGGGGAGAGGAGGGATGGACAAAGGAGAGAGGGGGAGAGAGGGGCGTGAGGAGAGGGGCGGCAATAGAGGGGCGAGAGAGGGGAGAGAGGGGGGCTGAAGAAGGGGTGAGAAAAGAGGGCGTCAACAATTCAAGAGCGGGAAAGAGGAGGGGCGAGAGGAGAGGGGGGAGAGAGATGGGCGAGACCTTAGGGGAGAAGGGGGGTGGGAGCAAGAGAGGGGGGGAGAAAGAGAGGGTGGGGCGAGAGTAGAGGGGGCGTCACAATTCTCTCTTCTTCGTATGATATGACGATCACAATTGACGCTGGGAGACCTGAGTCTGTTCCACAGAGTTTTTCCCAATTATGGCATATTATCATACGGTTGGTACATATAATTGAAACAATGCCCCATCAGTTCGTTATTTACAGAGAGCGAAGGAACGAAGCTGCAAGACGGGGCGCACGCTACGGGCACACACCTACGGGCCACACTAGTAATTTAATAAATCCACAATTGTGTATTATACTCTATATAATTCCAAGCATCTGTGAGTGTGTGTGTTTTAGTGCTGTCCTGTCTTTGTCTGCGAGCCGTGCCGATATCTCGACAGACCGACGGTACATAGGATTTGAAATTTGCCAGGAATATTGCCGGGGCCCAGATGTCCATTTTACGAGTTGATGTCAACGGACGATCGGTTCAGTTCAAGGCCATTATTGCGACCAATGAAAGACCACAGGTGCTATGACGTCACGAATGAGTCACAATTAAATGTTATTTTATTTATTTGCAACATGGAATTCGGTTCCGACTGATTGAAACGATCATGCGTGAATATTGCTGGGGAAACTCCCGCCGGAAAAAAATGCGTTTTTCAAAGGTTTAAACTCATAACGGCACGAGCGATTCCAAATTACGCCATTATACTATCAAACACAATTCACAAAACTCTGGATGCTATGACAATTCACAAATACATCACAATAATGTTTATTTTATTATTTAGTTTTTTTTTTGCACGATTGACGTCACATTCTTCTCTTCTCTTCCTCGTTTGGGTAAACGTCCAATCGATTCGCTGGGGACCTGAGTATGATGCATTTCAAGTTAGATATCGATTTATTCATCGTTCAGCGTTTCCTCAAGTGTTCACCCAAGGTTTGATAAGGCTGTTTTCCAAGGTATTGATTACTTGTTTCCAATTATAATTAACCAAAGGTTTGAATTTTCCCAAGGGAAGAAGCTGTTTCCAAGGAATTTGAAAGCCTGTTTTTCCCAAGGTTTAAATTAATTAGTTGTGCTTGGTTAGATCATTTGTTGAATAACATTTACAGAGAGAGGAGAGGAGAGGAGAGGGGGAAGAGGAGGTGGGGAGTAGAGGGGGGGAGAGAGGGCGAGGTAGAATGGCGAGAGAGGGGAGAGAAGGAGGGAGGCCAGAGAGGGGTTGGAACAGGGAGAGAGGGGGATGAGAGGGGGGAAGAGAGAGGGGGAGAGAGGAGGGGCGAGAACTAGGGGGGAGGAGAGGGGGGCAAGAGAGGGGGGGAGAAGAGGGGAAGCAAGAGAGGGGGCGTCAAATTTCTTCTCTTCGTTTAGATATGAACGTACAAATTGACGCTGGGATACTGTTCCCAGTGTTTCCCAAGTTATGGCCATTTAATCAAATACGGTATGGTCCGATCTATATTAAACAATGCCCCAATCCATCGTGTTTACAAGCGAAGATGAAACGAAGCTGCAAGTACGCACCACTACGGGCAACACTATGGCCCACACTATATTTTTTATAAATCCACAAATGGGATTATAGCATCTATAATTTCAATGCAATCTGTTTTGTTTGTGTGGTATGTTGTGGGTTGTATCCTGTTTGTCTGCGACTGCCCGTTCTCGACGACCAGCATCGGTAACCGATCGGAATTGAACATTGCCAAGGAATATTGCTGGCGACCCGCGATGTGCCTTTTTCAAGTTTGATATAATTGGACGAAGCGGTTCCAGTACGGCATTATATCTTCAACCAATGACGCTTTTACCAAGGTTTAAAATATGGTTCAAATTATAATTAAATGCCAAGGTGAATTTCCCAGGGTTGAATTAATTGTTGATGTTGTAGACATTTGTGAATACATTTACAGAAGAGAGGGGCGAAGAGAGAGGGGCGCTCAAATTCAAGACAGAAGGGTGAGAGAGGGGAAGAGAGGGCGAGAGAGGGGCATACAATTCGAGAGAGGGGGAAGAGGAGAGGGCGGAGAGGAAGGGGATGAGAGTGGGGGCGAGAGAGAGGGGACGAGAGAGAGGGGGGCGAGTGAGGGGCGAGACTGAGGGGGAGATGGATATATATTATACAAATTCCACAATTGTGATTATATATTATATACGCATGGACAATATAATCCACATGTGGGATACACGGATTTAATAAATCCACGATTAGTGATTACATGATTATAATAATCCACAGATTGGTGATTCCATATTTAAAATCTTGGGATACATCAAATCATCACAATTGTGGATACATATTTTAAATCACAATCTGGGTTACATCTAAAAATCTGGTGGATACATTGTAATAAATCCATACTTCTGGATTACATATTAATAATCCACAATTGTGATATAGATATTTAATAAATCCACAATTGTGGATATACATTTTAAATTAATCCACATTGTATATTATGTATTACAATGGATTAATAATCAGTAACCAAATTGGTGATTAAATTCAATAAATACTTGTGGATATATAATCCACAATGTATACATATTAAAGCCTTGTGATTACATATTTAATAATCCACAATTTGCAATTTTATAATAGCATTTATATATTATCCAACATTGTGTGATATATAATATCATTGAACTAAATAAATAATGTGGATATACTTTAATAAATCCACTTGTTGATTACATATTGTAATAAATCCACAATTGTGGATTACATTATTTATATAAGCCACATTGTGGTACACTAATTTATAAATCCACAATGTGATTACATATTTATAAAATGCCACAATTGTGGATACAATTATAATATAATCCACAATGTGGATTACATATTTATAATCCACAATTGTGGATTACATAATTTTATAAATACACAATATGTGATACATATTTTATAAATCCAGAATTGTGGTTACAATTTTAATAAATCATCAATTGTGGATTACGATATTTAATTAATATCACAAATTTGATTATATTTAATACCACATTGTGGAACCTATTTAATAATCACAGGTCTAATTAACACATGTGAGAATTATATCATTTAATAAATTCACAATTGTGGATACATATTTAAAAATCCACATGTGATTACAACATTTATAATACATCACACATTGTGATACATATTTTAATTATCACAATTGTGATTACATAAATAATCATTTGATATAATTTATAAAGGCCACAATTGTGGATTTCATATATTAATAAATCCACAGATATTACTAGACATTGTATTACAATATTAATAAACCACATTGTGGATTTATCAATTTATAAATCACAATGTGATTACATATTTAATAAAGTCCAATTGTGGATACAATATTTAACAAATCACAATTGGGATTATATTTAATTAATCCACAATTGTGATATATATTTATAAATCCACAATTTGTGGATTATATATTTAATAAGACCACATTAGTGGATACTATTATCATAATCCACAATGTGGATTACATAAATATCAAATCCACAACTTTGGATTCAATATATGTAATAATATCACAATGTGGATTACTATTTTAATAAATCCAAATTGTGGATTATATAATTTAATAATCCACAAATTTTGGGATTATATTTAATAAATCACACATTGTGGATATATATATTTATAATCCACAATGTTGGATTATATATTTAATAAATCCACAATTGAGTGAGATTATACTATTTTATAAATCCACAATTGTGGATTAATATTCTATAAATACCACATTGTGGGATGATATTTAATAATTACCACAATTGTTGATTTATATGTTTAATAAATCCATTGTGGATTATCATATTTAATAAATCACACAATTTGTGATTATAATATGATTTATAAATCCCAATGTGCTTAATTATTAATTTAATATAATCCACAATTGTTGGATTAATATTTTATAATCCACAATTGTGATTACATATTTAATAAATACACAATTGTGGAGTTAATATTTTAATCACATTATTGAAAACACATTGTGGATTACATATTTAATAAATCCACAATTGTGGATTACATATAATAAATCCACAATTGAGATTACATATTTTAATAATCGCACAATTGTGATTAATCATTTAATAACCACAATGTGGTTATTAGCATATTTCATAAATCCACAATTGTGGATTACATAATGAATAAATCCAACATGGTGGTTACATATTTAATAAAGCACACAATGTGGATTACCTTATTTAATACAATCTCACATATGCTGGATAATTAACTAATATTGTTAATATTTAGTAAACACAATTGTGGTACAATAATTTAAATAAATCCCACAATTGTGGATTACATATTTAATAAATCCAATGACATTAATTAATGTGGATATGAATACCAATTGTGATTACAATTTAATAAATCCACATGGATTTATTATAGAATTGGATTAAATATTAATAAATCCAACTGTGGATTACTAATTTAAAATCCACAATTGTGGATTACATTATTTAAATAATCCACAAATGTTGGAATTACATATTATAATAAATCACAATTGTGATTAATATTTATAATACCACAATTGTGGATTAAATTTAATAAATCCACAAATTGTGATACATAATTTAATAATCACAATGGTGGATTACTATATTAATAATCCACAATTGTGGATTATATTATTAATAAAGCCCAATTGTGATTAATATTTAAAATATCTCAATTGTGGATTATATAATAAATAAAGCACATTCTGGGGATTAATATTTAATAAATCCATAAACTTTGTGATATACTAGATTTAATAAATCCATCAATTGTGGATAAATATATACATAAATCCAAATTGGTGATTACATATATTATAAATCCACATTGTGGATTTATATATTTAATAACTGTCACATGTGATAAATATATTTAAATTCCACAATTGTGATCAGATATTTAAAACTCACATTGTGATTACTAGTTAATTATAATCGCACAAGTTGTGGATATAATATTTATAAATACCACAATTGTGGATTATATATTTAATAAATCCAAATTGTGATATATTAATAAATCACAATTGTGGATTAATATATTTAATAAAACAACATATGTTCGGATTAAGTTTAATATCTCCAATGTGGGAATTATAAATATAATATAATATCCACAATTTTGGATAATATTTCATAAAAATCACACAATGTGGATTAATTCATAAATCCTACATTGTGGATATATATAAATCACATTGTGATTAAATTTTATATCACAATTGTGGATTTATATTTAATAATCCCAATTGTGGATTATATATTTAATAAATCCACAATTCGTGATGAATATATTATCAGAATCCACAATTGTGGATTATATATTTCATCAATCCACCAATGTGGATTACTATTTAATAAAATCCCACAAGTTGGATTATATGTTTATAAATCACAATGTGATATACATATTTAATAAATTACAATTTGGATTATATTTTAATAAATCTCACAATTGTGATATAATATTAAATAAACCAAATGGAGTATTACATATTTAAATAACCACAATTGTGATTATATTTAATAAACCACATGTGGATTACTACTTTAATAATCACAATATGTGATTAATATTTATAAACCACAATGTGATATTATATAAAAATCCAAATTGTGGAGTTATCATTTTAATAAATCCACAATGGTGGATTCTATATTAATAATCCACAATTGTGATTTATATTATTAAATAAATCACAATGTGGGATTACAAATAAGTATAATCCACAAGTAGTATACATTTTAATAAATCACAATAGTGTCGGATAATTTTAATAAAGTCCCAATTTGGGATTACATCATTATAAATCAATGATTACAATTACAAATACACAATGTGATTACATATTTATTACCACAATTTGGATATACTATTTAATAAAGCCACAATTGTGGATACATATTTAATAAAACTGTTTAACCACAATTTGTGGATAATATTTAAATCCACAATGATTACTTAAATGATGACAATGGATTATCATAATATATAAATCTACACAATGTGGATACATATTAATAAATCACAAATTGTGGATTACATATATTACATAATCCACAATTGGGATCTAATTATAATAAATCCACAATTGGTGATTAATATATTTAAATAAAGTGTAGTATATCCACAATTGTGGATTAATAATTTAAACAACAATTGTGGATTACTATACTTTAATATATCACACAATTGTGAAATATTAAATTATCAAAATGTATTTAATAAAATCCAAATGTGGATTAATTTAATATAATTGGATTATAATATAAATCAACAATTGTGGATTCATAATATACGAACACATTGCGTGGATATATAAATTAATAAATCACAATGTGGATTAAGATATTTAATAACATCCAAATGGGATATATATTTAATAAATCCACAATGGTGGATATATATTTAATAAATCGCCAAGTGGATATATATTAAATAAATCCAATATGGATACATATTAAAATAAATCCAATTGTGGAATAATTTAATGAAATCCACATGTGGATTACATATCATAAATCCACAAATGGTGAGATTATATTTATAAATCACATTGTGGATAATATTTTCAATAAAATCAATTGTGGATTACATATTAATTCACAACTTGTGATTACAAATTAATTTAATCCAATTGATTACCATATAATAAATCACATTGTGATTATATTTAATAAATACATATGTGGTCATATTAATAAATGTTGGATAATATTAATAAATCCATTGTGGATAATATTTATATCACACAATTGTGGAAATTTATATTATAATAAATCACAAATTGTGGATATAGATTTAATAAATCACTGTGATTATTATTTAAATTCACAATGGTAATTTAATAAATACAATAGTGAAATTTAATAAATACATTGATTATATATTTGAAAATCCACAATTGTATATATAATTAATAATCACATTATGATATATATTAAGAAATACCACAATGTGATTATTATATTATAATAAATAAAATGTGCGTAGACAGGATAAATCCAGCACAGGAGAGGAACATCCACACGCAACCTGTCCACCAAACAACGCAACATTCAACATAATGCTCCATATTTATATTTTTTGGTGATATTTAAAAATCTCAGACCCGCGGATTAAATGTTCAACAAAATGATCCCATCGTCCTGTCAACCCAATCATCTCATCGCCAAACATTCCATCACTTGAATATGTGCGTTTGGCCATTATAATGAAGATCATAGCACAACAACAGACCGACAAACACAAACTATGATAACAACGGCCGAGAAATTTGCAAGTAAAGTAAAACCCATAATTGTACCTTCAGGGTTGAGTATAAAAAAAACTACAGAAAGATTTGTGAATTAAGGAATTCTTTCATAACGTCAGAGTGAGAGTTTGTCTTACCTTGGTGTGTTTGTCCTGTTTTGTCTTTTGTATTGTCTTGAAGGAATTCTCAAAAAAGTATCCGGATTAGACGTACGTTTTTGTGATACATACAGTATATACTTATACTACTCTCCTGTACGATGCATTAGAATAAGAACACTCGAGTTTTTTTTCCATCGTCATTGTCCGGATGGATAAATCAAATCCACACACTCAAGGCACATTATGGGCAAAAACATAAACCGAACTTCAAGTACCCATAGATCATACTCACCATACTCACAAACTTAAGATGAACAAGAAGACTCCAAACTGAACATGAAAATTAAGGAGACAACGCAATTTCCATACAAAGATGAAAACGCATGGGGATGCCCTCCAGTCACGAGAATAATACCATATGTTAAGGTAGGCATCCGGGTCGTACGAATCGTGTCATTTCGGCAAGACACTGACTCAGCCGCCAATAAGGTCATGATAATCGGCTGGTGGATCAGAGTCAGCATGGTAGTTACAGGCCGAAACACGTCTCCAATACGCTCATCAGAAACGATAGAACAAGCACGTCTTGTTAGAAGGTTGGGGTCCCCTAACTTAGTTACGATCAATTCAAAGCGATACAGAGAGTTAACAAATTTCATCGAGACAAGGACTTATAATAAACAGTTGGTGTGGTTGTGTTTGTGTGTTGTCACATAATCAAACAAAACTCAGCTGAAACTGGCCATGCATCGAAGAAAAACCAAGATGCAAGAGTGAAAATTGGGTGATGGTAAATAAAATTTTTGGAGAAGTAATGCCTTAAGCTAATTATATCTCAGATCCTCGATATTCTGGTGTTGAAGCGTGTCATGGATAACTCGTGGGTCCTGACGAGTTTTTTGGCCATGCTCCCTAATGCTTGATTTGGAACAGCCGCCAAGATTTCTTCACGAAAAGTTCCATTCTCCACAATCGATGCTTTCATATAGCTAGAATTTTGTAGTAAATCCTTGAAGTATAATTTTCAAATAAGACTGAGCGAGTTTCAGCGTTATAACCTAGATTTCATGATCCTAGGACATTAAAGATATAATCATCGAATATTTCGTTTGGAGGATCAGTAAGTCCGATAATAATATGAATCTTTTGAATTGAAAATAAATAACGCTTATAGACTAATAAATGCCTATTACTTAGCAAGCGGGCTATTTCTCATTCAACATAACAATGAATTGTAGTCTAAATCATTAAACTTATCTTTTCTACTGGGTTGGAAGATAATATGAGTAACAAATTTTGGAACATAACAAAAATTAATTAGCTCCATTACGTATATTAAGTGCATTCATGCTAACATGCTACCAGAGACGCCTTTCATACACGCAGATTGTGTCTATATTGGGAGTTCGCGGGTGTTCATCA
>CM068956.1:74486043-74505836 GCA_035128595.1 Eptatretus atami | reverse complement strand
TACTGTTCTGCACATTCTTAAAATAAATGTTTGTTGAAAATTTTATGACAAATGCTCAAAGGGTTAAAAAAAAAAAAGATAATATATTTTTTTTAATGTTAAGGCCTGGACATGCACGCACGCACGCACACACTCACGATTGCAAAACCCTATCTCTTCGCTGCCCGGGAGACGAGCTAACTATAGTATTCCAGATCTTACGACACGATTTCAATGTCAGACGAATCAAAGTTTATTTCGTTATTCCGACTCAAACAGCATTGCATCAAACCGGTACAAAGAAAAGACACTGGTAACATTCCGAAGCCGTGCCGGAACGCAAAGAGGTATACTTGCCACTGATGGTGAATATAAACTGAGCTGACAAGGTTACTCGAGATAAATATATGGTCACTGTAATGTACAAAATAGCACTTGGAATTTAGTATGTAATGTAAAAACCATTGGTTTACATGATCTTGGTTAGACTTTTGTTGAAGGAGAGTGGCATCACAATTACATTGCTTTGCGGCACAACTGAGATTTGATACAACCTCCCTCCACTTATCTGCTTTCCAAACATGGCAATGAATCAACAGTGTCCATCATAGCAGGAAGAAAAGAAAAAGAAAAACCACCACCACAGCAACCGAAGAAACAATAAAGTCATTGCTGGAGATCATTTGGAATCCAATGACTCGGACCCCAATCAAAGAGCACCAAGAAAAGCCGAATTACTTCTCAGGTGCGATCTGTAGTTAAAAAAAATTAAACAAAAAGAATTTATAAGAAGCAAAGGGGTAACATTCATCTTGGGAACCTACTGGCACCTTATCCACCGACACCGACATGTAACCTACTGGCAAAGAGATTTTCAGTCATGGGGACACTGATTGGACAGTGTCCTGTCTGCAGTTTAAATAAATGTAAGTGCAACTTGACTACTTATTTTATAACAGAGCCAATCTGTGTACACCACTCCTCCTACCCTCCCTTCATGGCCAATAACCTTCTGCTGCTGCCATGTATACATGGTTGTTCCTCAAGCCCACCTACATTAAGGAATTTGAATTCCCTAAAAGTGCACAAACTTGGCAAACTGGGAGCCCATCTTTACATCGAAGAGCATTCTTCAAATGTACTGCATTGCAAGACCCAGCTACATGCAGCTCACCATATGTGGTGGTAATTGGAGTAAACTCGGAGCAATGGAAGGTACTGTGACCAATTTATCAATTAATCCTTGGTTACGGGGAATTCCATTTTATTTCCCACTTTTGAATTAAGCTGTACCCGCTAACCATATGGCTTCAATCAGTGAAAAGTGTGGTACAATAGCAATTCCTATAAATGCTCTTTGGCAATGTTGCCAGTTATTTAAACTTGGCGAGATGTGCGGGGGTCATTTAGTTTGTTTTCCATCTGTTACAACTCCAGAAACATCACTGCAATGAGTACAGTAGAGGTTTTGGAATGCTTTATGCAACCTTGCAATGGTTCAAAAAGCATGTGTGAAGCTTCCTGACCATGTCACATATCTGTCTTGCAATCATCATCATCATCATCATCATCATCACATACTGCTGCTATGGCTGAGGCATCTGCAACTATTGCTCCTGGACTTTTTTTGAAGAGGAGGGTGGGGGAGAGGAGTGAGGACAAAAATAAAATAAATTTGAAATATGTGGATACAAAGCTGCACTTGAGCAACTCCGTCCAAAGCATGATTCAGGTGTTTGTATACCCATGAAACCTTCAGTAAACGAGTACGTATTAACCCTTTCATTAATACAACTCACGGGAAATTATCCCTCCAGTGTCATGAACAATGAAATCTATCTTTCTCTTCATCGTTGTGCTTTCTCTTTTGCCTTTTCTTAACACCAGCTCTGTGCTTTCTCCTTGTTAAAGCCCCAATTTTGTTTTTATAAAGAACTTAATCATTCTATTTATCATTGGCAAAAGCATTGAAAAACATAATTGCATTTCCTTTTGCACATTTTCAACGCATGCCCGATATTTCTAGGAAACCTCTGAAAGTCAACGTGGGAAGCATTAAACACATTGCACAAGTACGGAATAAAGCAAAATTCGCAAAAATAAAAGTGCAAGTGGTGGAATTAAGCTGCATCCTGTGCAGTCATAGAACGCGCATTGATGCAGTTCTTGTCACGAGGCAATGTGCCTGCAAGGCATAGTGGAGTTGAGCCACAATTGTGACCTTTGAACCAATATTTGTCTCACTTGTTGAACTGAGAGGAAACCCAGGCCAAACCCCACTTCAAGTTGGTGAGCATGAACTTGAGGGCTTTTGTCCACTGCTCCTCAGAGTTGAACTGTATCTTGATGGAGTACGAGCCCCCAGTACCCCCAGTATCCTCAATGCGACCCTTATCCACGTCCATTCTGGTTTTGGTTTTTTTTTTTCCAAGAGAGAAAAAGAGAAATTGGGGGGAGAAGGGTTGGAAGAGTGATTAAAAAGATAAAATTACAAATGCATCATACAAATAATTTCAGAATTTTTTTTTTCATTTTATTTACATTACGCAAAGACAATGTAATTGCAATGAGTGGTTTTCAAGTTCAATTATCCAAGATATTGTCGCGTCAAAGGCCCAACTAACGCAGACGTTCTGTCAAAAGACCTCCACAAATGACTGAAACGATCTTCGAATTTGCACTGCATTCTTTTAACAAGTTACTGCATTCATTACCATTTACGATCCCCAAAGGATTGTCCAATAAATAACCGGACTTTGGTGGTTGCTTGCATGCAAAGGCAGGAAGGCGGGAAATGTTTCTCATAATTAAGGGTTAATTAAAATGCGTCACATCTGAGGCTCAACAACATGTTATACCTCAGCACCGAAAGTATTGTCTGCCTCTGCAGATTTCCAAAACATTCCTGTACTGCACATTCAGTTATACTACTCTACCGTTCCCCAAGGTCGCCACAATGAGCCAAAATCGACGGAAACATGCACAGGAGGCAGAAGGATCAAACACGTTTCTTTCCTTTTTAAAGGTATATTTATAAAGAATATGGGGGAAAACCTGGACGGGATGAGCAGTTCAGAACAAACCATGTGAATCAACATACAAAGAGGGAGACAGGAATATGCAAATTTACATACAAGGAAATAAATAAAGAGCAAATCCTAACCCACACTAGACGCCACAGATCGCACTTGTACAAACATTAAAATTACAGGCGAGGAAATTCCTTTGGTGATGCGTGGAGTGCATGGCGATGGTGTAGCTCAGGAACAGTGTCCCCGTTTCTGAGAGCCGTCCTCCCTGAGAGACGACGAAACAGAGCCAATGACGAAACAGAGCAAGACGAGGAGAAAAACAATACCAAGAGCTAACATATTCTCCAAAAAGTTCCACTCTGAAAGTGGGTGTCTGTCTTGACTCAGCCCTCATGGAGCCTCTTTCTTTCTCCACGCTCCTCAGACCTTATTTACGAGCTTCACTTGGTCTGTCCTCCGTTCTCTCCTTTTGCGCTCCTTCTTCACACTCTAGTCCTTCTCAAGCTCCTTCCATCCTTCTGAGAGGAGTCTCCTCCAGGCCATCCAACCCACGGGGCAGCCCCAATACAAATAAAGGTTTGCTGCCTCCTCCGGCTCCACAGCACATTACGCCGCCATAGCTGGCACACACCGGCTAGAAAGATTGTGACTGTCCTTTTAAAGCACATGTGATGCTTTTCCATGTGCCTTTTGTGATGGAAAGTCCTCACCTTGCCCCATCCATAAACAAGAGGGGTTTCCATATACAATTATTGGGATTCGCTAGATATCCGTTACTGTCGAGTTTTCCGTCTGTGTGTGTGTGTGTGTGTGTGTGTGTGTGTGTGTGTGTGTGTGTGTGTGTGTCTGCAACGCGAGGCTCCACAGCACAAACAGCAAACCGATTTCGATGAAACCTGGCGAACAGGTGCCATATGGGCTGGGAGTGTGCGCGTTTGAGTTTGTTGCTAAGCAACCACCCGTTGCTATGCAGCGGCCGAAAAAACGCGTTTTAAGAACCCAAACGGTAACTGATGTAGCGCGGCTTCTATGATAGGTAGAGCAACCGGACCAACTCCTGCCTATTCCTTGCATCCCCATCTAGTTATCGCGACAGCATAACGTTCCTCTATCTCTCATAGTTTCTGAATGGCAGCCTCCGAATGCGGAAAGGTGGTGAACCAGGGAATATGTTAAGTGACCTTGACCTCGGAAACAGTCGACGGCGGAACGTTCAAATTCGGTGCATGGATAGAGTTTAATAACTACTACAAAATTGAACCGCAGCATTTTTCCAGATTCGCACCAAGAGTGTCGGGGCTGAAATACGCAAAATTCGAACC
This sequence comes from Eptatretus atami, assembly GCA_035128595.1. Taxonomy (NCBI): domain Eukaryota; kingdom Metazoa; phylum Chordata; class Myxini; order Myxiniformes; family Myxinidae; genus Eptatretus; species Eptatretus atami. The sequence goes on along the minus strand of CM068956.1, from coordinate 74,501,503 downwards.
AGCGCTTCGATCCTAGCGGATTCCTCGTCGCCTACCGGCTTGTACCCTGACTATTCTGCTTATAAATGACATATGCTGCCTCCTCAGAGTCACATGTAACAAAACAACTTACTCTGTATATGAGGATTAGGGCTTACTCTGTAAATGGGGATAAGGATGGACAAGACACGATTTAAAAAAAGCAAAAAACAGAACAAACGAAGCAGACGACAGACAGCTGGGGATGAAAGGGGAAAAGAAACACAATCTTACCTAAAGATAAATAAATCTGCTAATGGCACCAACACTAGATTCGGACCACAAAGGGGGAACAGAACAGGTGAGGACTTGTGCAGGCATGAGCTGGTCGTGGCTGCAGGACAGTGATGTCGTGCAGGCTGGCATGGCACAGGGCGAAGTGCGGTTAGGGCTGGAGATGAGAGGATGGCACAATGGTGGGAGATGGCGTCCGCGTCTCTTGATTGGTCCCTTTGACAAGCCGCGAAAGAGCCGAGATGTTTCTCCAGAGGTCCAAACGTCACGCGCATGTGCGGACATGGCTTTCATGCCTCACCTGGACTATCTTTCTGGCATGTGGCTGGTCGCACAATGGGCCACCCGCTGTCTATGTACAGCGCCATCCTTTGGGTGGGTCCCTCGTTTGTGTTCCGCCCTTAACTAGGGCTCGACAGCTCACAAGTCGTCTGGCCAAACTGCCTGTGTTGTTGTCCATTTTATGTGCCCTTCTGGCACCTTGTTGCTCATTAGTCCTCCACTGGGCTTTGCCTGAACAGCAGGTTTTACATGATACAACCTTACCTTATTCTGCTTTATTGTTTACAATCTCTGCCCTGTCAGTGCACATATTACAATGGCTTACCCTTGATAGACCCCCAATACAGGAGTAATTCTAACCTACGAGTACCTGATCCATACTATTCTTAGCACAATCTATACGTGAACCCCCCCTTACACTTGACACTATCTTTCTCAGCCATTATGATCATAAAACAATGGAACACCAGCAGTACAATTAGGTTGTGTAGATGTGGTTTCTGTAATCACTCGGTGTGATGCATGTGCTGACAACAATTGTGGTGCAAAACAGCTGAACTGGCACAGGTCAAAGTACTCCATACATACGAGGTCAGAACAAAATGTTCTGGGACTAAATGTATTCTTACAAATCTAAAGGACAGCACAGTTAATCAAATTTATCCCCTTCAAAGTAGTCTCCTCCTAATTGAACACCAATTCCAGCAGACCTTCCATTTTTTGAAGCATCTCATACTCTTCTTTTGGGATGGCTTTCAGTTCCAAGGTCACATTTTGGATGATAGTTGCCACATCATGAAATATCTTTCCTTTCCGGGTGTGTTTCAGTCGGTGGAACAGAAAAAAGTAATTTGGTGTCAAATCTGGTTAATATGGTGTGTGGGAAACCAGTGGAATGTTGTGATTTGCCAAAGATTCTTGTGTGGAGAGTGCTGAATGTGCAGGTGCACTGTTGTGACGCAACAAGCTCAAAATAAGACCCACTTTTCAGGCCACTTCCATCAAACTGCATTTCTGGCATTTCAGAATGGCCAAATAAAACCAATGATTCACCATCTCATGTTGTGGAACGAACTAGTGGGGCACAACACCTTCACTGTCCAAAAACTTCTCTCACCAGCCGTGGCACTTCAGCAAAAGACTTCTGTGACTCCATGGGGCTGACTCAATCTGTGAACTTTCCAACCCAGATTTCTCCCAATGGCAAATTTCCCAGTATGGACAAACTTCCCAGCAAATGTCTCCTGCTCTGCTCCAATTTGTTCATCTGATCATATACTTATAAGAGTCAACATCTCTCTGGCAATTCTCAGAGAGCAGCTTCAGCACAGGTTAATCTGGCAGTCCACTCAGACAGATTGGCAGGGACTGCAAGCAGCCATCTCACTTCAGGACTGGTCTCCCATGTCTATTGCCCCTGGTGTTAACTCAGCCTGAAAATTCTTCCACAGAAACCTACTCTCTCTGATGCACAGATCCATCCCATCTCATCTTCAGTTATCCTACCCTTCTTCCCACCCATGGAACACAAAATTCTGCGGTGAGGTAGTTGCTCTGAAACAAATTGCCTTCTCTTCGTGGAAAGCCAACCTGAACGAAGGCAATCTCAGCTCATTTGCCAGACGAGATCAGTGCAGTCTCTCGAGACATATCTCAAGCTCTTGATTGTCTGGCATCCAGCCTTGCTCTCCAAACTCTCTGCCTATGGCATCCAACACCAACTACACTCTTGGGTAACTGACTTACTCTACTCTCGTAGCCAAAGTGTGGATCTCAACAGAATACATTCTTCATCTCCTCTCTCTGTTAAGGCTCAAGTCCTCCAAGGCAGTGATCTGGGCCCAGTCCTATTCCCAGTCTTCATCAACAATCGATCTGATTATCTGGAATATCCACTTTATTAATTTTCTGATAACGCCACCCTCTGTTGTGACATCCCTCATCCTTCAGGCAGGCAGCAGCTTCTTCCCCATCTTCAGACCTTGACAAAATCACAAGCTGGTCAAACACTTAAAATTTCATTCAATCCAGACAAATCTCACTCTCTCACTCTGTCTCTCCAAAAGGACCACATGGCAAACCCTCCCATCTACTTTAACAAACCTCTTGAGGAAATTCAGTTACTCAAGCTCCTGGGTCCCACAATCAGCCATGATCCTTCTTGAGCAAACAACATTTCAAAGTTGGCCTCCTCCATCATGCAAACTCCTTCCTTGGCAAACTTCAATTCCTATGCACCCACAAGGCCTTCATTCAAAGCTTGGAGTACAACTCTCCCATCTGGGCTGGTGCCACTGCTTCACTCATTGCTTAGCTTGATGCCATGGAAACCAATGTCTTCAAGATTATTGGAATCTTTCACGATGAAGCTGAGTCTATGGGCCTATAACGTTCCCATTGCAGACAGGTTGGTTGTCTCTGTCTTCTACCACCTGCTTTCTTATCTTGCATCCTCTGTTCTTTCCATGTTTTGTCCCTCTCAGGTTTGTTTCTGAAGGGTGCACACAGTCCATCATCAACCCCCTTCTGGTGAAAACTCCCCAAATCCACAATCACTGCTTACCTCCACTCATTTAATCCTCTTTTTTCCAGCTTGGGGAATCAACTTCCAACCAGATGCCAACTTCTTCTGCCACATTACGAATTGTCATTTGTCCGTTATCACGAATCACGAACACAAGTGACTGATTCCTCACTGTGCAAGGTTGATGGATGGCCGGAGCATGGATCATCATTGACAGAAGTCCGGCCACGTTTAAACTGAGCAAACCACTGAAAAGTTTTTGAACAGCTGAGAGTTTCATCTCCAAATACAGTTTTTAACATTTCATGTTTCCGTTGCTGTCAAACTGAGTTTCACACAGAATTTGATGCACACCTGTTACGCCTTCAAGCCAGACATTTTGTAATGAGACAAAAAATAAACACGTCTCCACAAAAGAGCGTATCACTGAAGACTGAGACAGGATGGTGGAGTCAGAGGTTTGATGTCAGCAAGTGTTGCCAACCACACCAGTTGTTTAATAGCCACATATATATAGTATACTGTGCACCGTGCACTGGGCGTAGTGGCATGCGCCTGTAATCCGGCTACTCGGAGGCTTGGGTTGGAGGATCGCTTGAGGACGGGTGCTCTGAGCTGCGCCGCGCTATGAGAGGGTGTAGGGCAGCCCGGAATCATGGCGAAACCCAATCCTTATCCCTGTGTCGTAAGAGGCGACCAGGGTTGCGTCAGGAAGGGCATCCGGCGTAAAACCTATGCCAAATCAGTATGTGGATCATAATGGATTATCTGCTGTGGCGACCCCTAACGGGAGCAGCTGAAAGAAGAAGAAGATATAGTATACTGTGCCTATAGTATAGAATAAATTGAGTCACAGAACCTCTTGATCAGACCTTGTATTAATACGTGGAAGGGTGGGGGAAGGGTCCATAGCTAGAATGTGTTTAGAATAGCTTGGTCTATGTATTCGAGTAGGTTAGATTTACACTTTTAACAGGAATCTGTCAGAGGGAAATTGTATGATAAAACATGCACCGAGGAGGTAGTGATTGTAAACCGCATATGGCAGCACATGTATTTATAATACAAATGAAACCCAACTCCAGCTATGGCACCAATCACACACATAATGAAGAGGACAAACAGGCGAAGACGAGGCCAGCACAAGCTGGTCTTAGCTCCACGGCGATGGCACCGTGCAGGCGTGGCGGCACAGGATTGGAAACAAGGGCGATGGCATCCATGGTCTCTTGAGTGGTCTGCACAAGTGAGCAGTGATGAAGCAAGAGACGACAGGTCTGATCTGGTACATTCTCTTGATCTCGAAGACGATGCGTCAGGTCAGGTATGGGAGCATGTGCCAGAACAGCACGTCGCTGCGTCCACTTTCCGCCGGTACTCCAGGGGCCTCCGTCTGGCCATCCCCCAGGCAGATGCCAGGCCCATCCCCATCTCCTTGAGATGATGGTCAACCTGCTGCAACCACGAGGCACGTGGTCGGCCCACTGGCCTCCTCCCTCATGAGACTCCCTCGCTGAGAGAATCTGGTGAGCAGGATCAGCATCAGGAAAACGAGCCACATGTCCATACAGCGGCAACTGACGCTCACGGACTATGCAGGTAACAAATCTCATCGAGTCTCTCTCAGCAACGCCTCGTTGGACACAAAATCCGACCAGCGATAGCCAAGGAGTCTCCGAAGAGACCTGGTACCAAAGGAATTAAGTCTCCGTCTCAGATCCTTGGTCAGAGTCCAAGTCTCGCATCCATAGAGCAAGACTGGAAGTACCAAGGACCTGAAGACTCGGACTTTCGTCCTCCCGCACAGGTACCGGCAGCGCCACACCCCATGATCCAGTGAATCCATGACTCCCCAGGCCCGACCCAGACGTCTATTGACCTCTGACTCACAGCCAGCAGAGACATGAATATCACTGCCAAGGTAAGTGAATCTCTCCACGACCTCACATCCTCACCACAAACAGACACAGACAGGACAGCAGCATCCAAGATGTCACCGAAAGCCTGGATCTTAGTTTTGACCCAAGAAACCCGTAATCCCAGCGGCTCCGACTCCTCATTCAGCACCTCGAGGGCCCCCAAAAGGATCTAAAGTCTCCGCAAAGATGACTGCATCATCTGCAAAATCAAGGTCCGAGATCTTGACATTCCCAAACGATGCACCGCAGCTTGATCTCTCCGACATCCTCCCTAAATCCAGTCCATACAAGTGCTGAAAAGTGTGGGGCCAGTACACACCCCTGACGAACTCCAGTAACAACTGGAAATAAGTCAGAGATGGTACCACCACACTTCACAGCACTCTCAGTACCAGAGTAGAGTTCAGACATCAGATCGATCAGTTTTGGTGGCACCCACACGAGACCAAGAATCCTCCAGAGGACATCCCGATTCACTGAATCGAACGCTTTACAGAGATCAACATAGGCTGCAAGCAGCCCCTGCCGAAACTCTCGTCTGCGTTCGGTAGGACACGAAGAGCAAGGATACGGTCAATCGTTGACTCTTTGGTGTAAAGCCTGACTGCTCTGGACGCTGGTGCTCAAGCAGATGGTGGCGAACCCTATCAAGAATTATCCGAGCAAAGACCTTGCCCGGCACTGAGAGCAGCGTCACCCCTCGGTAGTTGTTGCAGTCTTGGCGATCACCTTCCTTTCCAGAGAGGAACAACAAGGCCCCTCTTCCAATCGGTTGGGATGATGCCTGTGTTCCAGGCAGAGCACAAAACTGCATGCAACGACACGAGTGCAGCATTTCACCAGCCTTGAGAAGTTCAGCATGGATGCCACAGATCCCTGGAGCTTTGCCCCGTTTCAACTGGTTCACCGCAGCCCGTGTTTCCACAAGCGAAGGTGGACCAACAGTTGATTCGAGGGTCAGCAACAGGGACTGTAACACCTTGACGTCCAACTCGACAGCTGGGGGATCAGCCTGGTACAACCGCTCAAAGTAACCGGCCCAGCGGGCCTTCACTTCAGACTCCTCTGTCAAGAGCTACCACTCTCTGCTCTAACTGCAGTGCTCCGAGGGATGGGCTTGGATGAACGCAATGCACGAATTCCCCTGTAAGCGGGACGAGAATCACCTGTCCACAGGTGATGCTCTACCCCCTCACAGATTCCTCGCACATAGGCTCCTTGTCCACCCTCAGTGCACGTACAGTTTTACGCCTCAGCTCCCTGAACAGCTCAGCTCTGCCATTCAGCCTGGCCCTGCGACTCTGGTCAATGGTACCAGTGTCCCTTGAGAGACAAAATTCTTCTTTGCCCTGCGGTGAGTTCCAAGACATCCACGGCAACATCAAGGACGGTGGTCTTGAAGGCACTCCACAACTCTTCAGGACCCCCAAAGCACCCAGACCCCCAAGTGTCCACTCAGCCTGTTCGAAACTCCTCAGCTACTCTCTCATCCTGAGCTTGCCAACATCCGCTAGGCTGGGATGGTACCATTCTCCAGGATTTAAGGTGCAGCTTTAGAGTTGCTCAACAGCCTGTGGTCAGTATTGAGGAACTGAGCACTCCGGTAGACCCTGCAGTTCTGGATCATCCTCCAACGACCGTCAATGAGGACATGGTCAATCTCCTTTGCCACACCGCCAGCGTTGGAATACCAAGTCCAGCGATGAGCTTGTGGGCGCTGAAACCATGAACCAGCCACCCTAAGTCCATGACTTCTTGCAAAGTCAAGGAACTTAGTGCTATTCTGGTTCATTGTTCCTGACCCATGGGGACGACACACACCTCATAACCATCCCTATCAGTTCCAGTCGATGCATTGAAATCCCCCAAGACTAGAAGTGTATCTCGTCTGGGGCACTGATCAACCACAGACTCGAGCGTGGCGTAGAATGCATCCTTCACGGTGAGATCACTCGCCTCAGTCGGAGCATAAACAGAGACCAGGGAAATGACACCTAAGGAGTGACGAATCCTTAATCTCATAATACGCTCGTTGACCGGTGTTACCTCAATTATCATTGGGGTCAGCTTATTGGACACAGCTACAGCAACTCCTTGGGTATGGTAACCATCAGAGCGACCAGACCAATAGTAGGTGTAACCACCCACCATTATCTCGCCGCAATCCGGTCTCCGAACCTCAGAGAGAGCTGCAATCCCGATGTCCAAACGCTTGAGCTCAGATGATAACAGAGACAGGTGATCATCCTCTCTTAGGGATAGGACATTCCAGGCACCCACCCGAAGGGACCGCCTCAGGTTAACCCAAGGAGACCGCCGTCTGGTGGACGACACCTCAGCACCACTCCGACACACTCTCCCGCAATCTGACCCAGGGATGTTACCCCGTGGTTTCCCTCCTATCATCAAAGATTGGGGGTCCGAAGGCTTTGCCCCAATCCCGTCATCCGGTGAGCTGCCCTGCGAAGGGAAGCTGCACAGGAGGTACTCCCACGGAGTGGGTTTTCAGATTTTTTTGCGTTTTTGTGTTTTGCGGAATGAAGGGTTTTACGGTGGCCGGAGTGCAAATCCTACCACCAACCTCCTAATAAAAAAAGTAACCCAACTGCAGGAGGACGTCCGCAGACACAGTTGGGCACTAGATATGGATGGCCGTTGGCTCACAAGGAGCTCCTCCGCCCTTTGACAGGTTTTGTTTTTAATCCTGCTGGGTGTCCATATCCAAACACCCTCCTCACCAGAAAACCTGGTGGGGGAGACGGTTTAGTCGCCGACAACCCGCCCATGGAACAGGTTAGTACAGGTTTACATGGTACCTGTAGCAGGTCACAGATCGAACCTGACCTGACAGACAATGCGTGCATGGCTTTTAAGCCATTTGGACACACCTTCCAGTATCCAGCTGGACCCGTAATTGGCCATCGCGCCACAAGAATCCTGCAAAAGCATTCCGCCTCCAACAAGGGCCTTCCTGCAGCTTACTATACTGCCCTGGCCTGCAGTCATTGGTCAAGCAGCCCATGTTGTAATCGTGCCATACAAGTGCAGTGTGGCTTTCGAAGCGCACTGCACTTGTACGGAACTGCACTTTCCAAATGCAGTAAATGAATTGCCTTTCTGGTCCCTTTGTGCCTACAGGTCCTCACCTGTACAGAAGGTCTAACACATAGAACCTTACCATAAACTTCCCTAAGGTTTACAATCACTGTCTCCTCGGTGCACATTTTATCATACAACTTTCCTCTCACAGATCCCCGTTACATATATAAATCTAACCTACTCGAGCACATGGACAAAGCTATTATTTGCACATTCCAGCTATGGACTGCCTCAACCACACCCCACACCGCCCTTCCACAAAACAATATGATCAAAACATCAATCTTCCTGAATTTGTTGCGAGAGTCAAACTGATATGTTTAAAAGTAAATTAAATTAGATAAATTAGTGGGACTTATGACAGTATAACAAAGTCTTGGCATAGAAAAAAAACAAAAAACAACTGGTTGGAATCTTCACCATTCATTGCCTCCCTGTATCCCATCTTGGACTCCAAGCAGTCCGAAATGGATGCAGGAATGAGAGATCTACTCACTTGTAAGGGAGACAGAATCCTGTGTCTCCTTTCTCCACTTCAACCTTGAACTGCTGCAAGCAATCCAAAAAGGCAACCATTGCTTGATCAAACTTGCTGTCCCAGAAAAAACGAAAGCCCCCAGAACCATAAAGGGGCAGTTCCTGAAAGAAGAGAATAAAAGGTCAGGTGAAGGCCAAATACATACTTTTCAACACAAGGCAACAAATCCACAATTGGTCAGAAGGCAGACATTGCAATCCCAACTCTTTTTGCAAATAGTTTTTATTTATTGTTTTGCACAACTGCATGAGACAATGCTCCTCGAGAAAGACATTTTAGAAAGAAACAACAATTAACAGGTAGAATGACTGACATGTGCCAATTAGACAGAAAAAAAATCATCAGCAGCTAGAATTTTGAAAATAGCTTCAATGTCACTGGAATCTAATGGATAACAATTTGCCCCTTAAGCAAGTTTTAGAAGGGATTGGCTCGTGGCATTAACACCAATGAAAGTAGGTTTCATCAAACGTTGATTACTGCATACTGCACATTTGAGCAGTTGTTATCTCCAGTTCCAGATATCATATTGTTGATGCTAAAACCTCAGGTGTCCTCACCTTGGACTTGTCCAAGAGCGATTCTAGGTAGGAATGGTTCCCAAATGGAACCAGGTGGTACCTGATACAAAACAAATATCATTTCAATTGCAGCAAGTATTTCAGATAAACTGTCATACATAAAGAATAGTAACAAATATTACATGTGAAATACTTTGTCAATATTAACATGGTATTGTAAAGAAAAGATGGTTCCCTGTATATAAATTACATTCAGTGCCTATAGAAAGTCTACGCCCCCTTTCAAATTTTTCACCTTTTGTTGCCTTATAACCTGAAATTAAATTGGATTAAATCAGACTTTTTCCACCTTTATTTACACATTGTAACCCACAACTTTCAAGTGAAAAACAAATTCTACAAATTTCAGAAAATCAATTAAAAATACAAATCCAGAATATCTTGGTTGGATAAGTGTTTCACCCCCCCCCCCCCCCCCCGAGTTAATATTCGGTGGAAGCACCTTTGACAGTAATTAGTAATTACAGCTGTGAATTGTTGGGATAGGTCTCTACCAACTTTGCGCACCATGACTGCACAATATTTGCCCTTTCTTCTGCACAAAACTGTTCAAGCTCAGTCAAGTTGTGTGGGGGAGCATTGATGGACAGCAATCAAGTCATGCCACAAATTTTCAATTGAATTTACAGTAGATCGGGGTTCTGACTGGGCTACTCAAGGGCATTTATCTTTTTGTTTCTTAGCCACTCCACTGTAGCTTTGGCTGTGTGCTTCATGTCGTTGTCATGCTGAAAGGTGAACTTCTGTCCCAATTTCAGCTTTCTTGCAGAGGGCAGCAGGTTTTCCTCTAGGATTTTTCTGCATTTTTCTCCATCCATTTTCCCTTCTATCCTAACAAGTACCCCAATCCCTGCTGATGAGAAACATCCCCATAACATGATGCTGTCACCACCATGCTTCACAGTATGGATGGTGTTCTTTGGGTCATGTGCTGTGTTGGGTTTGCGGCAAACGTAATGTTTTGCATTTAGGAAAAAAAGTTCCATCTTTGTTTCATAAGACCACAAAACAGTGCCACGTGGCTTCATAATCTCCAGAGTGTTTTTTTTTTTTTGTATGCCTCAAACGGGATGCAAGTGGGCTTTTTTGAGTAATGGCTTCCTTCTTGCCAACCTACCGTACAGGCTAGACTTGTGGAGTGCGAGGGATATTGTTGTCACATGCACACAGTGACCAGTCTTTGCAATGGAGGCCTGCCACTCTTTCAAGGTTGCCATTGGCCTCTTGGTAGCCTCTCTGTTCAGTCTCCTCCTTGCTTGGTCATCCAGTTTGGAGGGACGGCCTGATCTAGGCAGGGTCTTGGTGGTACCATATGCTTCCCACTTCTTAATGATTGTCTTGACTGTACTCCAAGGGACATTCAAGGCCTTTGAAATACTTTATACCCATCTCTTGATCTCGGCCTTTCCATAACTTTATCCCGGGGGTCTTTTGGAAGCTCCTTGGTTCTCATGGTTGAGTCTTTGCTGTGAAATGCACTACCCAGCAGAGGAAGCCTAGATGAACAGCCAATTTTATTCTGAAATAATCAGAATCACTGCAATTTAACACAGGTGGAGGCCAATTCACTTGGTGTGCGATTTTGAAGGTGATTGGTTAAATAAGAATAATAATAATAATAATGATAATAATACATACTTGTACCAAGTTTGATTTTAATCCCCTCAGTCGTTCTCAAGTATCACATTTGTACCTGGCATGACTTCTGACCTTTTGCCCTCTTGATGCCAAAATTTAATCAGTTCATATTTGCATTGCAATATATATGTAGATCAAGTTTGGTCAAAATCCCATTACTGGCTCACAAGTTAGAATGGTAACAGAATTTTTACCTAACCGGACCTCTGTCCTTTGATCCCATAATCTAATGAAGTTTATCTTTACATCATTATACATACAGTACTTGTACCAAGTTTGACGTAGATCCCTTCAGCTGTTCTGCGGTAAGGAAAAGCTATCACGGATAAACGGCCGGACACACAACCCAAAAACATTATGCCTCCAGACACACAACCCAAGACTTCGTCAATGGAGGCAGAAAAAGCATGCCAATGCCATTGGGTATGAGGATCGAGGGAAAAGGAGGAGGATGTGTGGGGATAAGAACATCTTGTGGAAGATGAGAGGAGACTACAGACCTCTGAAAAGAAAGGCCCATTTTATTTGCAAGTGCATGGAGAAGCAACACCGTCTGACCCCATGCTGCATTTATCTCACTCCACTCGACAGGGACACTTGGTAGTCGGCCCAGACGGAAGTTATTGATGGTGCCAAAGTGCCCGCTATGCCTGAGAGAAGCCAAATAAAGGTCATAAACACTTCAGTGTGGCAGTATGTGCGACACTCAGTAAATAGAATGAAACACTAATAACTGTGCATTTACATGCATCGAAACTTACCATCACATTTGGTCACAATACATTGCCCAAATATAATTAATTGCAATTACAGTCACAATTTCATCAAAATACGAGGCTTGCTCAAACAAAGGCCATTGCAATAATAAACGAAAGCCCTGCCCACTCGACATAATAATAACGATTCCTTTCATGCCGTGAGGGGCATAGGGCTGTCGAGGCAGTTTCATTTGGCTAAGGAGTACAGTCCTGGACGGGTTGCCACTCCAGCGTAGGATACTCGAATGGCTTATTACCCCAGTAAGCTGGTACTCATTTTGCCGACCTCAGAAGGATGACAGGCTGAGTCAACCCAACTGGTGTTATTTAAACAGCACGACAGGCTTATGCCTGGTGTTGGCTTAATGGTTAGGATGGTGGGCTTGGGATCCGAGGATCCTGAGTTCAAATCCCACTCGGCTGTTGCATTAATACCAGGTGGGGTTGATTCTGCCTGTCATCCTTCCGAGGTCGGCAAAATGAGTGCCAGCTTGCTGGTATCCTGTGTCGGAGTGGTGACCTGTCCAGGATTGTGTCCAATAGCCAAGTAGACTGCTTAGGCAGCACCACCGCTCTGTACAGAGTATGGTCCCAATGGATGCATGGAACACCAGGCTTGCCTACTCAGCATGCAGGAATGAATTCAGTGGAGAAAGCATGATTGTAAAAATTAGTATGAACATCTTATTTAAAGTGGACAAGTCACTCTAGATTTGGGAGGATGGTTGGAAGTAAATAAATAATCTACATATACTGTACATTGAGTGATCAGATGAAAAAAATGCAGACCAAAAAAAATTAAAAAATGAAAAAAAATTCGCATCATCTTCAATTTAACATTCAGATGAAAAGGTCTCCAAAAGATCAAACACAGCAGAACCAGGAATACAACTCGTAAGGCAGAAAGAACCCTCAAAACCCACAAATACCCCATCCGTCATCCTACTCAAAGAACTTGCAACAGAACTAATGTTCTTTTTTCAGGTGGTGGTACTGCCCCGGGTGGCTCCGTGCAGCCAACCACCTTCGAAGACTCTTTAGTTATAAAGTGTTATCCTCAAGGCTGTGGCACAGCCTTTTCGATCACAATCAATTTAAACCAATATCTTTCATATGAATATCTATATTTATTCCTCACCTTGTGTTCTCAATTCAAATTTCCATTTTCAAAATTTAACCCCCCACATTTTTTTTCTCTTTGAAGAATCCTGATGTTAATTTCTGAAATTATTTTAACCAAATAAAGGCATTTCCAACATTTATAACTGATGAAAATGCCAATGATCTATCTCAAGAGAGGGATTGAAAATTATAAAACTGGAATATTAATTATATAAAATATACACATTACATACAATCTGAGGACCTATTCATATTCAAATTAGTTATTTTATTATTCCGATTAAAAAGGCAATAAATAAATTTAATGACATGCCCTCTTGCTGATCTTGCCTCTGGAAAAGTCAGTATCCAGGTTCAAGCCCTGAGCTATCAGGAGGATATGAACACATCATGTTTAATGACTTGGAATTGCACGGTTGTATCGATAGTTTCCAAGCCTACCTCTGACCGAACATGTCTCCTAACCTTGGCTGGGACAGTGCTCCGAGAACGCCAGGACACGAACACATCCTGATGAACTCAAGGCAAGCAATATGGATGTGCCTTACAAAGAGTCTAATTAGTGACAAGCCTCATGACATTGACAAGCCAATTAGAAATAGAACACACTGTTGCAAATTAATACCCATACATATTATATTTGGAATTAGATACTGCTATTTTGTTTTATCTGATGTTACTTCTATTTTTTCCCCAAAATATGCTCCATAATGACCATTCTTCTGTCTCCTATGGTAGGTATTAAAATGTGAAAAGAAAAAAGGAAAAAAAAGAAGCCTTAAGCTCGTTTATGAAAACAGTCATCAGGCCCAAACCAGTGATGTTGGAGGCTCATATCAAAATAAACTGTCATGGGAGATGTCTTGAAACCATGTACAAGATCTGCTGGATGGCGTTTGCCATTGTCTTCTTGAGGTAAATAAAGCCAGAGTACGAGAATAATTTGCCTACTCATCTTGAAAGGCATGGTGGGATTTTCAATACCCCCAAGCAAATCCAAGCAAACAGGCATACTCCATTGTGTAGATATGTATAAGCTGGGAGGATCACCAAGAGGCATGTACACTTGCCTGAGAGGTCTTTTTTTCCAAGGCTCATGGAAGAGCTGGAACACACAATGGATCAAGAAGCAACATAACAAAAGGAATAGCAGAAATAGAAGGGGGAAATGCCACAGTAGGGCTGAGGGAGAAAATAGACAGAGACTGACAAACAAGGGATGCAGGTAATGATGAGAGGTAGGGGAGAATGCAAAGGGTGGACAAGATGGATACAGGAGCAACATTTGGGGATGGGGGTGGCCGGTGGGAGTAGTTTAACCGATGTAGAAAAGATCATGGTATGTTTGAATACCTGGGTTTGAATATCAACCCAGCTACAAACTGCCATCCTCGTGTTTTAAATGCAAGGTGATTCATCAATATGTGTACCCTCTCTCGAAACAATGTTAAACTAGGTTTCTCATCTGCTAACACTAGTTGGTGAACATTTAAGATCCCACAATGGCCTTAATGAAGAGCAGGTGAGTTATCGCTGGCACCGTGAGCAAATTTCAAATTCCTGCATGGACTGTGGATAGCACATGGGCTTGTCTTCTTGGCAGTTCCTTGATAAAAGGTTACACTCCTTCCTATCTTAGAGTGTCTGGGTAGCAGCTTCTACACCATAAACAAATTGACCAGGTGGTTTGTGAGTCGAGGCTCTTGGAGGGGCTAAAACATAGAATGGATCAAGATGCAACAGAATAAAAGGAACAGTAGAAAAAGAGGGGGGAACACATCACGAGCATGAATGAGGGACAAAATAGAGGGAAACTTTGAAGACAAGGGATGTAAGGAATAATGAGGACTCGGAGAGGACACAAGAGGTGGACAAAATGGATACAGAAGCAAACTTTCAGTAAGGAAAAACAGGAAAGTTGGAAAGATGTTGGCTTGGGGAGAGTTAATAGGGGTAGAAAAGATCATGGTTTTTGATGAGGTATCTCAGATGGTGGTGAACAGCTGTCTTTAAAACCTAGAGGAAAGAATTAGATTGAAGAGAATATAGAAATTGATTCAACAGGTGGGAGAAAAGAGGAAAGAATGAGGAGAGTGAGCAGTGATTCTATAATTTGAGAGTTTTACCAAAAGGGGGTGGATTTTGTAATTTTTTTTTGGTAGACTGTGTGCCCTGAAAAAACCTGGTTTGGGGGGGGGGGTAGCAGAGCATTGAAAAAGCAGAGGGTGCAAGACCTGAAAAGAGGCCGTACAAAATAAAGACGACTGTCCTGTCTGTGATGTGAGGTGATCGGCCCATATACATAACTTCATCACAGGGGATTCCAATGATCTCAAAGGCCTTGGTTTCCACGGCGTTAATTTGAGCAAGGTGTGAGGCAGGTGTGCGCAGTACAACATCATACGGCAGATGAAGGCCTTGTACATGGATAGAAGGTACAAGGGTACAAATGGCAACCAATTCTACTCTATTATGAAGATGCCTAGCAGGACCAGAAAACATAAAAATAGTTTGTAGTCAGATCCCATTCTTTGAAAAATGAGTGCGGCCTATGGGGCCGTCAATTTCCCTCCGTGTCTATCTGCCTGTCTGTGTCTCTGAAAAAACTTTTTTTTTGAAATTTAGCTGCTACATTCCTCCCTGGGACCCCACCCCCTCCCAACCCCACTAACTAGCCCCACAAGCCATTTCCAAGAATAAAAAAACTATCATGGACGACTCTTTATATAAAACTTGAAAAATAAAAA
>CM068956.1:74445418-74458891 GCA_035128595.1 Eptatretus atami | reverse complement strand
TTCCATCCTTCGCCCTAAACTAAATGACCACAAGTCACTACGCCCCGGCAGTATCACAACTAAATCAAGACATTCCAACATATCTCGTACTGTCACAAGTCTACGTGTCCTCACCTCATTTACCTCGCAACGCTTATAGTCACTCGGGTCCGTCATCCGCACTCATGCTCATTCACATTGTTGTTTTTACTATCAATCATTTCAGCTCCTAATGTAACTCCCCCATGACTGTCACGCGGACGGGAATGCAAACTTCTCTGAATGCCAAATACACCTATGGTCCTCGTCGTACATCAATTCCCAATATTGCGTCCTCTTTATCACCCTGACCATGCCACAACTTATCACCTCACACATCAAACTGGCGCACTCCCACTGATCTGGGCGCAAATACGAGAACACTCAGAAACTCGTTATCCGGCTAATCCTAGAATCCAACTCTCACCTATAACAAGCACGTTGGCACAAACATAAACATATGCCTTTCCATTAGCCTTCGCCATACATCTCTCTTCGCCTTGCGCCGAACTGGAAGAAACTCGTAGATACACCTCTGTTTATTTCATAATCTCTATGCTTATCCCAATATAGTTTCAAGAGCACAGACTCTTACTCACCTTGATAACCTTTTCACATTGAACTTAACCAGTTCCAGAACACAAAAGTTCCTTGTCTCCTTCGCTGTGCCAAGATAACGGTCACAATGCAAAAGATACACTTCAAAGTCCCGACAAACATAGATCTCCTCAACTAAACCAACACTTCTGCAGGAGTATAGTGCCTGCAACAGAACGCAACGCGAGGGAACAACACCTCCATTAATCCAACTCAGTACACACAAAAATGCAACACTGTCCTACAAACCTACCACCCTCAGAATTCAACGCATAACAGTTTCCAATTTCCTTCAGCTCAGCCAATCCGTATAGGATTAGAAGCTGCACCTAGCGCCCACTAAGTACGAAAAAAGGGGACAGAAGATAGGGGGGCAGTACGAAGAATATAAAGATTATGCAAACCACCGATCCTACGGAAGAAAGCCAAGAGACAGCCCACGCGAAGATACAAACAACTCCCAGGCTAAGCCAAAAGGAACAGTAGCCCACCAAGAACAGATTCCATCAGCGCGACAAAGCTAATCAGAATCTCAGCCGAGGGAATACGCACACCAGACCCAGCGGTCGACGCTCGAGCCATCGAAATGCTTCCCAGAAAAACATGCAATAGTAACCCAGAACTTAAATAAGACTTCCCAAGAGGAGAAAAATTCCAAAGTCCAGAACAACAAGATCCGCAGGGCAAACACCAGACCATTTTATACCCACACTCCCCAAAGACCCTCCACTGAATACAATGATAAGGACACAAAAAGAAAAATCCAAAAACCGGATTGAACCTAGCCAACGCTCACCGATCACTATAACACCCTCCAGACACCACACCAAAACAATACAATGCAAAACAAACAAGCAAAACACGGACAGCCCCACTATGGATCTGTAAGAATCAAGCCAACCCCCCAAGCAGAAAAGGCACGAAAGATAAGATCATTACACCCGTGCAAGGCGCAGACCGCCTTCGGATAAAGCTAAGCCCCTTCGACCTCGCCCCGCGCACTGCCCTTCCCGCTCGCATCGGCTCCCTCCCTCCCACCTCAAACCACACACCCACAAGCATCTAATTATGCAAGACAGGAAGATACGAGTACGTTTTGACAACACGCCACTCTCGCTTGTAATAACAAAAAATAAAATTCACCTAATTACACCGGATACCCATCATTTATCATAACATGCATCATAACAATTATTCAAAAGTCGTAAACTATCTGCCGCAATCTACCGAACCCGAAGTCGGAACAACCTCCTCCAGGCCGGTCCCCCAAGACTGTTACACGATTGACGAATAACCATACAACACTCGGATCTCACGGAACCTTAACCCCCACGAAGCCGAACATCCCTGAACAATTACCCTCACTCTCTCCTCACCTTACCACCCTGAAAACACAGCCTAACAAAACACACCTATCAGGCGATGATCAAACATACACACCATCTCCGCCCTAGCCACCTAGTTCTTAACAAGTCTCTAATACTAATAAAGTGCTTTCTACACGATTGCGACATTATGCACTCCTAACGTGCCAAACCTACCCTTCCATCGTCTGTACATCCACCCACTGTATCCCTCCTACTGTCACTTCAAAATACTTATATAACCCAACCGCCATTTCATTTCATTCTTTTATGCAAAACTAAACCCACCCACCATATTATGCCCTTCACATTACCGTGTAGATTTCGCACACTGAGGACCTACCATCACCTTCCCACATAGAACACAAATACTTCTATATTAAGCCCCCTCCCCCAATCATCAGCCCATGCTGAACATACCAGGCTCGCAACAATCACCACACAACTATACAAACTTGTATCAGCATGCAACATTAAACGCCCACAATAAATCACGGCTGCCGAACAAGGCATACACTGGTAC
Organism: Eptatretus atami; assembly: GCA_035128595.1. Lineage (NCBI taxonomy): Eukaryota > Metazoa > Chordata > Myxini > Myxiniformes > Myxinidae > Eptatretus > Eptatretus atami. The sequence goes on along the minus strand of CM068956.1, from coordinate 74,456,389 downwards.
TCTCCAAAAATGTGATAAAGACGCATAAAAAAAGAACTATTTCCTGTCTACAACCAACACTACCATCATACTAGACCATCCAGAAGTTCACACTCAATTCTCACACCCACCTGCGGGGAATAAAGAGCAGACTACATCAGATAGACATTCACTGAACAAGACATCACTGTGCTTCAATTTCAAACTATCAATACGCATCACACTTCATATTAGATTACCAGCATAACTCAAACAATCATACAAACTTAGCGGAATCAAGCAATCAAACGGAACCATGTATGAATAACAGAGGAAAATGACATCTCGTTCAACCAAATTTCAAGCATCAAACAAGACCAATATAAATTCCCACCGCCGTCAGAGACACGTACTCCTCATCCAATATTTCCTCAGACATATAATCACTCAGCACTACAGACGATTAACCACTCGACACGCCATGTCTACACGCACATCCACACACCCAGGTAGAAAACAGCTTTCTGAAAACACACACCTTCCCCGACGCTCCACACTAGTGCTACACCCCCAATCCCAAATTAAAGGTCTCTTATAACAACAGTATATGGTCTACCTTTCTCCTCTCACATCATATCAGCCAACTCCACCCCTTAAGACCAGTCATATACCAAAATTAAACGTGTCCAACCTCTCAACAATCCAACACTATAACACCCTTATGCTCTCATACCACTGCCTTCTAGAGACCACGCCATCACCTCATCCCAGCTCCAACCTCCTTCTGCCCATCAAGTAAGCACAGTTTCCACACAACAACACAAGCATACCAGCAATGAAAACACATGACGAACCACACCGCGATCACCTTCACCATACTAGTGGCGGTCGTATGAGGTCAACTACTGGCCTCCGAACGAACTCTGACAAATACGTGTGGAAATTCTGGTGTCATGACACGCCAATAATTGAAATTCAGGCACAAGCGTTTGCAACGACCGCGGCATGCCCATCAACCCACACACCATGAACCAAGCATAAACCTACTAACACAATTTTATCTCGAAGAGAGAGCGCTTCCATGTCACAACAGTAGGACAGACTACCATAGAGAGTGCACAACCTGTGCAACACAGTGGCTGGGTCGTGATAATGCACTCAACAACTACAACGCCTCCCCAGGCCCCATTTTTCTTTAACAATATTTCAGAAAAAAAGTTTGTATTTTTCTTATGAAGCTTATTATGGAATAGTCAGAGCTTTGACGGATCTATTAAAGACTATCAAAATAAGATAACCTGACTAGAATAAATAAAATAGGTCGTTCAAGCGTTCACAGGAGCGTGAAACTATCACACAGCCATACTAAACTCATAGGTACACGTAATGCGCGAGTAGACATTAACAAAACATGTGTGCTACACAAGAGATTTATCCAGAAAGCACAAAAAACCACTGATTATATCGAACCATTTAAAGTTACAACACAAACACTGCCCAACAACATCAAAACCTCCGAACCAGCACAAACACAAACAAGGCATCCAAACAACAAATCATAACATATGAAAGAGCTATACCCATCTTAAGCAAAGTCAAACGGACGTTAGGTGACAAAAAAAATAAAAATATAAACAGAGGAGGATCTGTGATGCATATTTAAACTAAAATGAAAGAAGTTTGACTACGTGATTCACAGATTATTTGGAGAGGATGATAAAGAGGAAGCCCCCAATTCGCGTATACGTAACCAAAGTCCAACCTGTAGTGAATCATTGACGCGAAGGCAATTAGAATGTAAAGGAGAGACATCTATGACCCATGGAAGACAAGAGTCGTATCTCCAGAATTTCTCAGCCCTTCATAGCAAGACCAATAGAACTTCCTGTGTCTGAATGCAATCAGAACGTCTGTAGCTGCCCTCAACAGACGACCACAGCCACATGACGGGATACCTGCCGATACCGAGTATCAGATCAAGTTGTCTCTCACCGGAACAAATCGAGACGCCACACAAGGAAGCACCGTAAGTAAACAGTATTCCAGCATCTAAGCAATCTGCAAATACCCAGACTACAAAAGCACTGACTCATTTGTATTAGACCCAAATTGGATAAACGGTCACCCTCAAGACTTTACCCGAGTCTGTCTCTCCTTAATGCATATAGATGAATCCTAACCTCTTCAAATTATTGGGTCTACCAAGATGTTAGACAGGCCTGACAAAAACACTCTCCCAAACGGTGCCTACCACGTTTGCTGCATCTCGACACCAATCTGAACTAACCCAAATACCCCAAAAAAATAAGAGAAGATCACAGCATCACCAGTAACTTCCTCTCTGGTATCACCTAGAAACCATGCTGAGACTGTGCTAACAAAACTTCATTTCTCTTCATTATCCTACGCTTCTCCCTGCTAGGAACCAAAACATCTCCAGAAGGCCTGGTTTATGTAACTCGTATAAACACACTATGACTGATAGTCACAAACCGCATCGGCACACGCACCTCGCCGATACTTGTTCTTCCCAAAAGCCGCGCTCCTGTAAAGGACAACATTAACAGGAGTACACCATAACTGAACATCAAATTAACATTGATAAAAACGGGTACCACAACTCACTCAATATTCGCAGGAAAGATACCGACTGCAACAAGAAGAGAGTCTGGGCTACACTGTCCAGAAAATGCCCGATCATGGGAACAGAATCACAACGACAATTGTTGCTATTCAACTGCATTAGCCAAAGTGACACAGAGAAGACGCGCTCACATATCAGCCACATGATCAGATCCAACAACTATAACACATATCGATAAGACAAATTACCAGCAAAAACCAACACATATGTTGTAATTGTTGAACTACTTCATATGTTAAAGAATCCAACACCAATAATCAGGTGATTCGCCATAAGCTAGGAAGAGGATACAAAAATTACACTGCCACACTTAACTTCAAACACATTGGCAAAATTACAGAGACAAACTAGGAGCAGCCGGTATGAAGCGACATCCTCACGCCCCATGCAAATGGCCTAAATAAACACGTGAGAAACAATTCGGGCTCCCAATACCATTATTGAATATTCACATGCTCGAATATTGGTATATGGTCAATATCTGCAGATGATCAAGAATCACTTTAAAAAAATCACATATTCACATCCGGGAATGAAAAAGAATTAATCCTCTGTCACACATTGAAAGGACGCACGACAAGCATAGTTACAACAACCGTTTCGTGTGACTCCATACGCACAAGTTTTGATAATACGCCTAAAATCGCCATGAGCGCTCAAAGTTGTGAAAAATCCTGTAAAAAATTCTAGGGAAGACACACATCTATCACCCAAAAATACTCATCAGTTAGTCTTGTCATAGCGAAAGCACCAGCCTGCCCACAGAATGTTCAATCGTAACACGATGCCACTTAAAAAACTTTTTGACGATACAACCATAACACAAACTAGGACAAGAAAAACAAAAAGAAACAGAGAGGGGTGAAAAACAACCCTCACTTTCACCATTCGGACGTGGTGGAAGAGGTAAAAAGGATTGAGTACAGGAATAATAGGCAATGCGCTTTATAAACAATTGGACTGACTGAGCTGAATGAGATGAGAGAACAAAGAATTAGATAAGTCAAATCAAAGAAATATCCCCAAAACCAAGAAATTTCTATGGTGTGGAAAGAATGAAAACATGTAAAAAAAAAAGGAGCTTATATTGCTGAGAAAAGTTACTTTATAAACACTACCTGTAACATTTAGAAAACCGGCTTTGAAACCAAACACAAAACACCTAGTTGACAAAAAGTAGAGCGAAAAAAGTTTTACAATTATAAGGAAGAAACATTTATAATGCAGTCAACCACATTTGCGAAGAAATGAGGGCGCTTGTCGAGTGGATCATTCGAAGAATACTACAGCAAAAAAAATCAACTAGATAAATAAAAGATAGTGTCGTGATGACACCCACGAGCCGACTAACCGACGTCATTGCTAATGTGACACAGACCACAACAGCAACGCGCCAGCTTTATAACCTATACCCTACTCTTCCCCTAGCCCAACAAAAGGCGTTCACGAATAATACCCACCAAAAAAACCGCCCTAATGTCCTCGCTGCCACAACCCACGCATGGTGAAGCAGCAATAGTAAGCTTTGAATGAACCTTACATGCAACTTAGGTCATTGTAACTGGACAACATACACACACACACACAAGGAGTTCACACCTGACAATACACCACACACACAGCAGTTTGTATTTGAAAAATTCTGCTTACCATAGATACATCATAGCATTAGCCTTGTTGGTTATTAGTTGGTTTTAGAAAATCATATCTTTATTAGTCTTTGATAATGAACGTTGTGATAATTAGCTAACAACACACAAGCTTCCTTGAATTATTGTGGATTTAGAACAAACACAACGGTCATTATTTGGAAAAAGATCTTTTCATTTTCTTTTTTTTTTTTTTGATTGTTATTTCTTTTGCTCCCAAATTTGTATTGAAAAAAAAACCCAGTTACATTCATTGTACTGAATCATTCAACAGCCACATGAACATGGAAGGACTCGACCTCCATCCCGGCAATACTGTGAGCTTCGTCAGCCAGCCTATGTGGACAGCCTCTGAAGCTGGATCCCCTTTCAACACTTAGACATCCTATACCATTGAGAGCTCTCAGGTGCATTTCATACTGGGTGATTGCTTTTGAAGAGTTGAAGGAACATAAGCATATTTGAGTACTTTGACCCCCAGGAATTTTAGGCAGCAACTCTCGATTCAATTTATGTTCAGCGAAGCATCGACCATTATTGCATTGCGAAAAATATCTCCGATATTGATCAGATTGAACGGATTAATGAATCTTCTAATCAACTTGAAATGCACCTGCGTGTTTTACTACTCTTTTTTTAATGTTGTTGAGGTGTGAAAATGCTCCTCTTCTCTGTTATTACCTCTGCGCTCGCGAACGAAAAGCAGCGTTAGGCATTCGGTTACAATGTCGTGTAGTACTGTGCGTGCGGTGTCTGCATTTTTATAACTTAGTTGGGCCCGTGGTCGTGCATAGATGGTGCCGGGCCTTGCCGTAGGTGCGGGCCGTAGGTGCGCAACAACCCACAGGTGCCGGCCATTAGGACGTAAAACACCCCGACGACGACTGGATTGGGCATTTTCCCCCTCCCCCCCCTCCTCTCCTCCCTCTCTCGTGCCAGTATCCTTCTCGTGGGAGAGGCGTGCCAGTATGTGCAGCTTCGGTTCCTTCGCTCTCGTAAACGACGACTGGATTGGGGCATTTTTTTAATTGGATCGGACCAACCGTTCATAAATGCCCATAATTGGGAAACACCTGGGAAACTACTCAGGTCCAGCGTCAATTGGAGCGTCATATCAAACGAAGAAGAATTGTGACGCCCCCTCGCTCTCGCCCCCGCTCCACCTAGTCTCCCGCCTCTCTCTCTCCCGCCCTCTTCCCCCAACTCTCACCCCCCTCGCCGCCCGCCTCCTCTTGAATTGATGCCCCTCTCCTCTCACCCCCTCTCGCCCCTCTTCTGCCCCTCCTCCCCTCCTCTCTCGCCACACCTCACCCTCCCCTTCTCCGTCCCCCTCTCTCTCCTTTCTTGAATTGTGAGCCCCCTCTCTCTCACCCCCTCTCACCCCATCTCTCGCCCCTCTCGCCCCCTCTCTCGCGCCCATCTCCCATCCCCTCTCTCTGAATTGTGAGCCCCCTTCTCTCACCCCCCCTTCTCGCTCTCCCTCTCTCACCCCTCTTCTCCCCCCCCTCTCTCTCCCCCGCTCTTGAATTGCGTACTTGGAACGCTTATCCGATTAATTCAAACTTGAAAAGGCACATCCACGGGCCCAAGCAATATCCTGGCAAGTTTCAATCAGATCGGACCGTCATCGTGCAAAAAATATATATATAAATAAAAAACAAATAAATAAATTAATTGTGACGTCATTCGTGATGTCATAGCACCGGTCTTGTCATTGGTCGACAGATAAAATGGCTGTAACTTGGGAACGCGTCGTCGATCGATATCAAACCTCGAAAAGGCACCGTCCGCGGGTCCCCGGAATATCCTGGCAAGTCAAATGAGATCGGACCGGCGTCGGCGAGAAACGGCGGTCGCAGACAGTACAGACACATACAGACACACCACAGAGATTGCTGGAATTATAGATAGATTCATTTTCTCGGCACCGTTGGTGCCGATGACATGAATTTTACCATAGGAGTGCCGTCCACTTGTAGTTTTTATTCATAATTATGACGTATAGGTAACTGTGGTATGAACGCCGTCTTGGAAAACTTTACACCTTTATATCTCCAAACGCTCATTAAAAAAATTGAAAACATGGCTTATTGTCAAGTATTCCTAATGGGAATAAGATATGTTGATGATGAGATCATCGGTGCCTTCATTGTGATGTCATTCGACAAGTACAAGCTTGATTGATCATATGAAAAATAAAATCCTCTCAACTGTTAGTCCAATGGACACACAATTTTCAGAATATGAAGCGGCTCCTCCTGTAGAATATGTTGATGGTAAATGACATCAAGGTCATGTTAGTACAGGTGCTCTTGGAAAAACCAAAAAACGTTGCACCTCTATATCTCCAAAACCTTGACTGTGCAGGGTAAGTATTTCTGAATACCATCTAGTTGTGTATTGGTGATTGGTTAGGGGCATTTTCCAAGCTGTTAGCCTCCTCCGACAGAGCCGTGTTGAAGGTGAAAGGGTTAAACACAGTGATGCTTTGGTCATTCGACTACGATTCAGCCGTGTGTGTATTACGATATTGAAGGCATTTCTGTGCACAATAATAGTGGTAACTCAAGCCCTTTGTTTAATTCCATCGACCATAATATACTTCCCAGAATGGGCCATGCAGGGCAGGGCGTTGTACACACGCTTCACAATTGATTAGCGTAGTTTTATGCCTTTGATGGAGAGTTGATAAAAATCATTTAATGATTACTACATGCATTTGGGTGGGTTTAAGAGAAGAAGAATATCAAGAGTGTTATGAATTTATCTTCACTGCAGCAACAAAATAATTTGGTCAATTGCATCATTCTTGTGACAAATACAGGCCATTATGTCATGGTTCAAGATGTGGGTTGTGAAGTTTGCTCATTTCTATCAACTTGCCACACTTACTGTTTTTGTATTCTCTGCGTGCACTGTATTCCCTGTCAATATACCCTGCCAAGTCTCTGTTTTTGCAGATTGAACAACATTATTTTATCTTTCTTAACCAAGTCAAATGGGGAAAATTGCAAGAAAGTACCGATGGCATGCCTTCATGCGAAGAGCTGATGTATAGCCTGTAAACCGGGAAAACCCACTGAAAAAATAAAAATGAGGGTGGAAAAAAAGATTTAATAAAATTGCAAAATCATCTTTGCTACAAATGATAGCTCTGAAAGGTTACATGCTTGCCAGAAAAGTAGTACAATAAATTCCCCCTAATGTTATAATCCCACTGAATTCCAGTTATGAAATTAAACTTTGATTCCAAGCTAAAGTTTGTAATGACTAACTGTTATAAAGTTAACTAGAACTGCCGCTTATAACTCGACAGTTATACAGCTACCCAACGAAGCTTGTTCAATGACTAGTTCTCTCTTTGATGATGCCATCCCATGCTGCCCGTTCTAATCTCATTTTTATCAAACCTATTGCGTCATTTTTTATCAAAATATTTCTCATGGCGAGTCACCCCAAGAACTGCACTTGTAACTGCAAGCAGTGATTTATATGTGGGCGTTTACAAAATGTGAACATGAAGAATAAAAGTTTGATAGTATGTTGTCAATAGTTGACCCTTTGCCAGCCAGATTGGATGGAAGGAAAACATTTAAAAATATTTTTCCTGGAACCCCCACCGATCGAGCGAAACTTCAAATATATCATCCACTACCAGGTGGAAAGAGGTTTCAAAACAATGATGCCATAGGTCACATGGTTTGAGCCATATTGGATTGAGGAAAACCCTTAAAAAATTTTTCTCTGAAACACCTAACCGATGATGTTTTAATTGTCAAACTTTTACTCCCATGGGTACTTGATAATACCCAGGAACACTGTCCAAGATCGTGGGGGTTAGGTTCCTGAAAATTCCGCGATAGTTGATAATGGTATAACGTAATCGTGATAACGCGATAATCGTGGAAACCAAGGACCAATGGGAAAGCAGAGTTCAGTCCTCGATTCGGGGAAATATCGAGAAGATTGACGGCAGCCAGAAATAAACATATTACGATTGAAATAAACACATAAATATGTATATAATGCATGTTTAACATTGAAATAAACATGTAAATACAATAAATACGGTGTAAATTAAACAAAAATGCATGACTTTTACCTTTTAAATTTATTACAACACGGAGGTGGGTGATTGTAAACGTACTCCGTACTCTACTGTACTCTGCATAAATAGAAAATGCAAGACTTAGCTGAGGATGACTGTTAGAGGTGGGGGGGGAGCGATGAGCAGGGAAAGGGTGAGTGGGGAAGGCGATTCGCAACGGAAAAGCAGCATTAGCTTTATGACGAAGGCGCTTGCAGCATTGCCACAACCAAAACGGAGAACGGTAACATGTATCTTAAATCAACTTTCCTTGAACCACTATCTTCCCTGCTTGGGGACCAAGGTATGAGATGACATCATCTTACAGAATAACCCGTCTCGTCGATGTTAGAAATCTGTTCTGTTATATATCCCTTCGCCTCAATTTGTTTATGAGCTCAACGTGAGAATGCATGTTTGAGAACGGGGGTTAAAATCCAGGTATCAGAAATGAAGCGTTTGGAATAAGGTCAAATACGGACTTTCTGGAAATCCTCTATATCTCTTTGCTGATGACTCCACCCTCTGCGTACCATCTGTCATCCTCAGACTGGCAACAGGCAGCTTCTTTGCTCACGGCAGATGTGGGAAAATCACAAACTGGTCCAACACTGGAACATGTCTTGCAATCCGGACACAATCTCACTCTCAATATGTTCTCTCCAAAAGGACCATTTGGACCCCCCCCCCCCATCTACTTCTTCAACAATCCTCTGGAAAGTCCTTTCTTTCAAGCTTCTGGGTCTCACTATCTGCCATGATCTTTCCTGGGAAAGCCACATTACACACCTGGCCTCGAAGGCCAGTCGCCGACTGGGAATCCTCCGTCGTGCAAAGTCCTTCCTCGCCAACCTGAGCTCCTGACCACATACAAAGCTTTCGTCCGCAGCCTGATGGACTACTGCTCTCCCATCTGGGCTGGTGCTCCTGCTTCCCACCTTTCTCGGCTTCACGCTGTGGAAACCAAGGCATTTCAGATCATTGGCATCTCCCGCGATGAGGCTGTCTTTGGGCCTCTCACTCTCTCACCGGTAGGCAGGTCGGTGGTCTTCTCATCTTCACCATCTCCTCTCCAGTCTCCCCCCCCCCCTCCTCTGCTCTGTCTGCGATTTTGTCCCTCCATATTTCCGCAGGACGCTCAAGGTCCGCCAACAACCCCTTTCTGGTAACACCAAAATCATGAATCACTGCTCCTTTCATTCCTCTTTGTCCCAACTTTGAATAAATGACCACACTCTGTTCAATGCCATTCTTCCCTCCAGCCTTAAAACAGTTGTTCACCACCACCTCTTATCGTCCCCATCTAAACCTCGATCTTTTCTACCCCCGTAATCCCCCAAACCCACCTCCTTCAAATTCCCTGCTTTCCTTCCTTGAAAGTCCCTGTAATGTCCATCTTGTATTCCCCATGTTCCCTACCCCCACCCTCTCCCTTCCATAGATCGCCTTATGTTCTTTCCCCACTGTTTCCTTACCACTCCCACACCTCTTGTCTCATGCCCCTTGCTGTGCGTTGTGTGTTAGCTCTCATACGAGTCTCGACAAGGTATACAAAAAAAAATGCTGAGAGCAAACTGACCTCCGGACCGGGGCACAAACTCTGTGCGTAATACGCTCTCTACTGGAGGGCGTTCCCAAGTGGCTAAGCACTCCAAAAACAGTTAATAAGGAACGGCTGATTTGGCAAGTGATAGCAAGCTATTGTTAATGGGACGTCCCTCAAAAACCAAATAAACATCACCAATTTCTTAACATTTTCAGATTTCACTCCAGATTTCAACAGTTATTTAGATCGTGAATCCGATCGCAAAAACAGCAATTATATTTGGGTATATACTTTAACTAGCAAATACAACCCATCGTTTTCTGACGGTAATATTGAGATGGGAGGGAGGGTGGAGGGGAAGGGAGGGGAGCAAGAAAGGGGGAGAGTGAGAAAGTGTGAGGACGAGCTTTCCCCACACATCGCCATGCACTCCGGGATGTGTGAGGGAGAGGGAACAAGATGATGGAGGGAGGGGACGGGTGTGTGTTAGGCATGCGTTTGATACGGGGACTTGAGGAAAGTATGTGGGGGGGCCTCAAGTCCCCGTATCAAACGCATGCCTAACACACACCCGTCCCCTCCCTCCCATCATCTTCGTTCCCTCTCCCTCACACATCCCGGAGTGCATGGCGATGTGGGGGAAAGCTCGTCCTCACCACACTTTCTCACTCTCACCCCTTTTCTTGCTCCCCTTCCCCTTCCCCTCCACCCTCCCTCCCCCATCTCAATATTACCGTCAGAAAAACGATGGGTTGTATTTGCTAGTTAAAGTATATACCCAAATATAATTGCTGTTTTGCGGATCGGATCACGTGATCTAAATAACTGTTGAAATCTGGAGTGAAATCTGAAAATGTTAAGAAATTGGTGATGTTTATTTGGTTTTTGAGGGACGTCCCATTAACAATAGGCTTGCTATCACTTGCCAAATCAGCCGTTCCTTATTAACTGTTTTGTTGGAGTGCTTAAGCCACTTGGGAAGCGCCCTCCAGTAGAGAGCAGTATTACGCACAGAGTTTGTGCCCCGGTCCGGAGGTCAGTTTGCTCTCAGCATTTTTTTTTTGTATACCTTGTCGAGACTCGTATG
>CM068956.1:74386590-74410188 GCA_035128595.1 Eptatretus atami | reverse complement strand
TACCCACGTCGTCAAATTACCGGGGAAGTCACACCCTCAACGGATTCTGTCAAACCGGGTCACTCTAGCGACCTCGGTCCGGTGTAACCGAGCGGAGTTACCAAAGTCCGTCGGTCCAAACGACAACTTACAGCCCAATTGGCTTACTGGTTCTCGAGCACGAACCATGCTGGGTCAATAATAGAAAGCACAACGAGCTGGTACATTGAACAATCGGGGTTTATTTATAATGGGGCAGGGGAGCACAAAAAGAGAAGAGTTAAACCGACTATCAGAAATGCAATTTGCAATGAACACAGGCACTTAACAGTTTCTACTTACAGGAGTTTCCACTGACCCACACACACACCCAAAAGAAATGGGGCCGGTTGGGCACCTTTCCGCCTCGTGCGGTCTGGTCGAGACGAGCTGTTCGGGGGGGGGGGGGACTCGAACCCACACCTTCATCACCGCACCAAGCACCAGGGACCGCACTCTCCAACCAGCCACGCACCAACGAACCAAGACCAAGGAGAAGACCAGAGACGACGATGACCCAGGACGAGACGAACCAGCCAGCACCAAGACCCGCGACCCCCAAGACCAGTGAGTGCTCTGGAGCCTGGCGTTCCTTTATTCATTTCTTATGCGGGGTGAGAAAATCGCCATCTGAGGCATCTCAACCTCATTGGCCAGGGTGTCGTGGGAAAGCGCCCTCGTGATCTCAACCCTCATTGGCCGGGGTGTCGTGGGAAAGTCGCCTTCTGTGGCAATCTCAACCCTTATTGGCCGGGGTGTCGTGGGAAAGTCGCCCTCTGTGCGTGATTTGACAAGGGGCACGCCCTTGCCTTTCTGGGCGGAGTCTCGATCTGAGGCGATAGAATTCTCCGCCCACATACGTGGCTGGACACGTGCGTGTAATGGCGCGATGTGCGAAGTGAAGGAGTGATGGTTTCGGTTGGCTGGAGGCTCGATTTGTATTCCCAAACCCTGACTAAAAAAGTAACTCGCAGCGCACACATGTAATTCCCATTAGACACAGGGGATGGGTTCTAACTATACACATATACTTAACGAAATAACTAAACTTTGGGACTGCTGACTGTCTGTGTGCAAGAGGCTTCCAAATCCGTAACAATACTACCGCTAGTAACATGATAAAAATGATGACAAGTGAACCAAGCACAACTACAAACCGAAATGAAAGGCTTGAAGGATGAGATGAGAGAGTGCAGAGATAAGGTTAAAGAGAACCAGATCCACGTGGAGAAAAAACTGGATGAATTCAGGAGGGGAATACCGGTGAACACAGGAAACCCTATCAGTGTGGTGACAGAGGCAAAGATGGAGAAACTGATAACAGAAAAGATGGAAGAGCTCGAAGAAAGAGAGAAAAGGAGAAACAATCTCATCTTTTTCGGGGTTACGCAGAGTCTGATAGCCAAATTACAGAATCCCGGAAGAAGGATGAGGCGGATAAAGTCAACTCAGTTTTGAAGAATGACTGAGAAGTGGAGAGCTAAGAGATCAAAACTTTGTACAGGCTTGGTTGAAAAAACCTGTTGATGCTGCCAGCTCCAGACCACTGAAAGTTGTCATGAGGCAAGTTGATACCCGAGATGAAGTGTTGCAGAAGGTCAGAAGTATCGGCAGCAAACAAAAGGAGAAAGAGATGATTACAAAAAGTTACGTGAGGAACTGAAAGAGATAAATGAGAATGGCGAGGAGAACCTGTTTATTCGGAATGGATGGACAACACAGATAACTTTTTGTCCCCATGAAGGAACCACCGAGAAGAGAACTACAGAAGGACTGCACACATGAGCACAGCACACACCAACACATTACAAGAACAAGTGATTCACATAGTGATGTACATATAGTGAATTACTAAGTGTATCTGTTTTCGCAGCATGTAATGAACAAGATGTTGATGCTAGTTATTTGCAAACTGAAAGTAATACAATGTCTAACCTCACGGTTTTCTCCACAAACTGACATGCTTTGGAATGAGAGAGATGAACTCAAAACGAGACTGGAGATACAGAAACCAGATATAGTACCACTAACTGAGATTTATCCAAAGAATGTCCAACCAGGGCAACAAGTACAACCTTGTGAACTCCAGAAACAAGGATACCAGATGTTTCTCCCAGATGAAGGATGTGTTGTGAAATGAGGAGTGGTGATTTATCTTAAAGACGGCATCTCAGGATCCTTAACAAATCTGGACGAGGGGAAGTTTGAAGAGTCAGTGTGGATCCAGATCAGGAAAGGAGAGACTATGCTTCTGTTTAGCTGTGTGTACAGGAGTCCAACAAGTAATGAAGAAAACAATAAAGAACTGTGTACACTGTTGGAGAAAGCAAGCAGACTCAACAAGAGAGTTAATTGTAGTAGGAATAGGAGTACCAAGTAGGAGAAGTGGTAGGAGGAGGAGGAGGAGGAGGAGGAGTAGTGGTACTACCAATCAGATTATGACAAGATGAGATGAAAGTCGAGAGAATAAGAACTACTAGATACCACTGGAAAAGAGGCATGGGGTATATTTGAAAGTACTAGTCAGAATTGTACAGAGGAGTGCATCTGCTTGAGAAAGAGGATGACTCGGAAATGACCACAGTGGATAAACAAAGCAGCACTTGTGTCTGTGAAGGAGAAACGAAGGTGCTGGGACAGATATGTAAATCGTAGAAACAAGGAAAGCAAAGATGGATGGGAGGACCACATGAAAGCTAGAAACATAGCAACCTCAACAATTAGACAGACTTAAGCAGAATTTGAAAATAACTTCGCAGAGGAGGTCAAGATCAATGATAAGAGCTTTTGTAAATACGTGAAGAGCCAAGCCAAGGCTAAGACAGGAGTCCATGACTTGCAAACATCTGATGGAGACTGAGCAAGGACCGATGCAGAGAAGGCAGAAACTCTCAATGTATACTTTGGGAGTGTTTATTCACAAGAGGATGTGTCAACAATGCCCAGTCAGGAATTGAGATCAGAGGCCACCATATCTGATGTAGTATTTACATCACAAGACATAGACTACCTTCTTGCACACATGAACATCAACAGTCTCCAGGACCAGATGGGATACACTCAACGTGTTCTTCAAGAAACCCATGAAGAAATTTGTGAACCTCTTTGGATGATCTTCACCAAACTCTTGAGGGAGGGAAGTGTACCAAAGTCATGGAAACAAGCTACTGTAGTGCCAATTTTCAAGAAGGGTAAGAAACCCAATCCAGCCAACTACAGATCAGTAAGTCTGACCTCCATGATGTGCAAGTTAATGGAGAAGATCATTAGAAAAACCCTGATGAAACACATGGACAAAAACGATTTACTTAGGACAGAGCAGCATGGATTTCACAGTGGAAGTTCTAGTGCAACCCAACTACAAGAGGTTCTTGAGGAATGAACAAGAGATCTTGACGGGGGACACAATATTGACTGCATGTACTTAGATTACCCAAAGGTCTTCGACAGTGTGCCACACCAGCACCTTCTTCGCAAGCTTGAGCCATATGGAATTGAAGGACGTCTATTAAATTGGATAGAGGAGGACTTGACTGGACGATCACAAAAAGTTCAAGTGAGAGGAAAGTTCTCGCACAGTATGGATGTTCTGAGCGGCATTCCACAAGGACGTTTACTGGGATCAGTATTGTTCATCCTCTTCATCAACGATCTCCCAGAGGATGTCAAATAAAATCTGAAGCTCTTTGCCGATGACACTAAGTTATACAGAGTTGTTGACTGTCAAGATGATGCTGAAGCCCTTCAAAGAGACTCGGATGATGTCACTGAATGATGTAGAAAGTGGAAATTACCGAGAAAGTGAATGGTATAGACTCTAGAAAGTGGTCTTGAAAGTCCTCCCATTGTGGACAAATTAAAATTTGTCCACTATGGGAGGAAATATCAGAGATACACAAACTCTATGTCCGATGATTCAGGGCAGAAGGAAGTCAAGGAGGGGAAAGAGAAAAAAGATCTGGGCATTATATTCGATACAAGTCTAACCTTCGGTACTCGTGCTGCTGACGCTGCCAAGAGAGCTACTATGAAGCTGGGAATCATCAAAAGACCTTTCTCAGCTCGAAAACAGAAAGGAATTCTTCAACTCTGCAAGACCATGATTAGGCCTACACTAGAATACTGCAACGATGTGTGGTACCCTACAAGAAAGACTTGGACCTGATGGAGAAAGTATAACAGAGCTACCAGACTAATACCTGATTTACAACATCTAGAATACCCAGACAGACTGATAGTCCTGAAATCACCAACACTGGCCTATAGAAGACAAAGGGCAGAACTCATCCGGGTCTTCAAAATTGCCAATAAGTTTGATAACCTGTAAGCCATGAAATTCTTCGTGATGGATGAGGGGGTCGAGAACCAGAGGTCACAGACTGAAAATGAATGAACAACCACTGTAGAACCAGACTAAGGCAGAATGCATTCTCAGTCAGGTCAGGTCAGGTATGGGAGCATGTGCCAGAGCAGCACGTCGCTGCGTCCACTTTCCGCCGGTACTCCAGGCCTCGTTGCCTCGCCCCAGGCAGATGCCTGGCCCATCACCATCTCCTTGAGATGCCGATCAACCTGCTGCAACCACGAGGCACGTGGTCGGCCTATTGGTCTCCTCCACTCACGAGGCTCCCTCATTCAGAGAATCTGGTGAGCAACATCAGCGTCAGGAAAACGAGCCACAAGTCCATACAGCCGCAGCTGACAAATCTCATCTGAGTCTCTCTCAGAAACTGCTCGTTGGACACAAAGTCCGACCAGCGATAGCCAAGGATATGTCAATTGACCCTGGCTCACAGCCAGCAGTATATTATTTACATTGCCACGTTAAGAGAATCTCTCTGTTGACCCGAAATATTCTCCACCATAAACAGGTTACAGACAAAAACAGCATCCAAGATGTTATGAAAGCCGAGATCTTGTTTTGACCCAGGAACCATAGATCCCAGCAGCTCCGTCCTCATTCAGCACTTGGAGGCCCCAAAATATCTGAGTCTCCGCAAAAGAGACTGCATCATCTGCAAACAAGGTAAGAGATCTTGACATTCCCAAACGAATTGCACCCAAACTTGACTCTCCGAACACTCCCCAGAATCCAGGTCCATACAGTACTGAAAGTTGGGCCAAGACACACCCTGACGGAACTCCAGTAAAAATTGAAATAGTCCAGAGATGGTATTCACCATTCTCACAGCATTCTCAGTACCAGAGTGTCGTTCAAATATCAGATTGATCAATGGTGGCACCACAAAGACCAGAAATCCTCCAGAGGGCATCCCCATTCACTGATCGAACACTTAAGATCAACAGAGGTGCAAGCAGCCCCTGCGAACTGTTCTGCGTTTGTGAGGACCTGAAGGGGAAACGATACGGTTCAATCGTTGACTCTTTAATGTAAAACCTTTACTGTCTGATGCAAGTGTTCAAGCAGATATGGTAACCTATCAAGAAATATGCCGAGCAAGACCTGCCGCACGAAAGCAGGCCATTCACCCTCAGTAGTTGTTGCAGCCTGGTGTCACCTCCCTTTCCGAGGGGACAAACAAGACCCCTCCTCCATCAGTTGGATAATGCCTGTTGTCCAGGCAGAGCACAAGAACTGCATGTACATGACATGTTCTGCATTTCCAACAGCCCTGAGAAGTTCAGCATGGGATGCCAACAGATCCCAGGAGCTTACCCCACTAACTAGTTCACCACTGCCTGTGTCGTTCTGCAAACTAAGGTGGATCTCAGTTGATGGAGGTCAGCAATCTGGATAGTAAACACCCCTGACATCCAATCAAACGGCTGGTGGATCATGCCTGGTAGGCCGCTCAAAAGGTAACTAGACCACGGCCTTTTTTACTTCAGACGCCTTGTCAAGAGCCCACCACCCGCATTCTTAACTGCAGTACAAACGAGGACGGGCTGGAGGAACGCAATGCACATTCCCCTATAAGCAGACGAGAACATTCACTACAGGTGATGCTCTACCCCTTCAAGATTCCTGCCCATAGGCCTCCTTGCCTTTCGACATGTCCCATTTTACCCTCAAACTCCTGACCACAGCTCGCCTGCCATTAAGCCTGGCCCTCCGCTCCTGTAATAGTATCGGCCTTATAGACAAAGTTCTTCTTACCCTCGGTGAGTTCCAAACACCAGATTTCTGCATCGTCCTCTAGCGACCATCAAGAGCACAGTCAAACTCCTTTGCCACACCACCAGCCTTGGAAACAAAGCCAGCGATGAGCCTGTGGGCACTGAAACCATGATCCAGCACCCTAAGTCCATTACTTCTTACAAGTCAAGAAACTTAGTGCTATTCTGTTCACGAGTTCTCGAACCCGAAGGGACCAAACACGATGTCTCATAACACCATCCCTATTCCAGTGTTGCAATCTGTGCCATTAGAAATCCTTCCATACACTCGAAGAGATTGGCCCTGGGCACTGATCAACCAGACTTGATAGGCCATGAATGTCTCTTACACGGCTAGAATCTCTCCCTCGAGTTCGGAGCATAGACAGAGACCGGGACAACGACATCCAAGGAACAGTGACGAACCTTTCTCATATTACGACTATGATACCGATGTGTACCTCCAATTGATCCATCTGGAGGTCAGCCTATAGGACACAGCTACGACAACTCGTTAGCATGGTACCATTAAGAGTGACCAACCAATTGTGGCTGTAACAATCTCCATATCTCTCGCCAATATCCGGCTCGAACGTCCGAGAGTGCTGCATAATACCGATGATCAAACACTTGAGTAGATGATTAACAGAGCAGGTGATCATCCTTCTACTTCGGAAGAACATCCAGGCAACCCAAGCCGAAGGGACCGCCCTCGTTAACCCAAGGATTACCGCCTTCTGGGCCACACCTCAGCACCACCCGAACATGCATGACAGGCAATCTTGACCGGAAGTTCCCTCATGAGTATATCTCCTTTCATCAAAGAATGCGTCCAAAGCTTTGCCCCCATCTCCGTATCATCCCGTGAGCTGCCCTCAACGGGCAGCAGCAACGGAGCTCCACAAGGATGGGTTTATATAATTTCTATCGCGTTTTTTGTGTTTCGGAGTGAAGGTTTTACGGTGGCACAAGGCAAATCCTCCCACCAAACTCCTCAAAAAAGCTAACACCAACACTGCAAGAGACATCTGCAGACACAGGTGGCACTAGATATGGATGGGCCGTTGGTCTCACAAGAGGAGCTTTCCACCCTGACAGGGTTGCTGTAATTCGCTGCTGGTGTCCATATCATACACCCTCCTCACCCAGAGAAATCTGTTGGGGCGAGACGGTGTTAGTTGCCGACAACCCGACTTGAAATATGTAGTCCAGGTACACATGCTACCTGGGAGCAAGTCACAGATCTAATCTGCGCTGACCTACAATAATGACAAATCGAGGGGAAACTTCACAAAAAATGCTCCCAGCCATGAGTGTACTATGTTGTTAAGGAAAATTGATATTTCACTGAGCTTGGCAGCCATATTGGATTGAAAAAATATTAAAAATGTTTCTCTGAGAACGGCTTAATCAATCGACATATAACTGTTCAACAATTATAACAGTCTGTGATATGGCTGGAATACGATTGAAAATTTCAACTTATCGGACAACGATCTGACCAGCCACATCCATTTAATTTTGAATGGAGTTCCTATTTTTGTGTTTGTTATAAAGGTCTCCACTTGTTGCTACCTGAATGGTTTTGAGGTACGAGGAGTAGCAGCTGAAATGGCAATCCCTATCAGGTTTCCCTACTGATTACTTCATCTTCTTTGCTTGATCAGGTTTCTTCTGTGATTCCAATCAGACGTACCTATTTGTCTTCCATTTGATTTGAATAAATTTATTTTAATTCCATTCTGAATTTCATTGAATCATGAATAATAGTTGAAAAACCGTCACGGGTCAGAGTTAGGTAGTGATCAAAGTGGGTGTGCATCAAACAGGACTCTTGTATACCTAGTCATCACTGCCAGCCGAGTTATAAAGTGACCAGTTCTAGTTCGTCTACTTACTTTAATTATGCAACACACCAGGACACAAACACCACAAAAATAACCATAAAAAAACAAATATTATGTGTGCAAAAGACTCTTAAGGTTAGAGTTCAGATTGTTGAGTAAGCTGTTATATTCAGGGAAGCGCAAACTTTGAGGGTTGAGAGGAAAGAGTGGGTTAATGTACGATTTGAGAAGGCTCACAACAGGACAATCAGCATCGGAGAAATGGGAATACCTATTCCAGTAGCAAAATGTGTTGAGTGCAAGTAAGTAACATTCCAATAGGTGTTAAAACTAGAAGCAAGAAAATAGGCCAGGGTGGGTGAGTTCATGAGATAAGGAATGCTATTAAGAGAAGAAGCAGAAGGCATTTATTTGTGTAAAAAATAACAGACTGGAGTTAGATTTATACACTATCGGAAGAAAACAGAGCAAGTTAACAAAATAACCAGCAAGCCAAAGAAGAGAGCATGGAGAAGGACATGGTTATAAGAATATTAAAACATAATAGCAAGACTTTCTTTAAATCTATCAGGAGGAAAGAACAGATTAGGACCAGTGTGGGCCCATTGAAGAATCGCTCCGGGAGAGAAAGTGAGAGGCAGGCTTATTAAACAGTATTTTCTTCAACTTTTACACAAGAACAGTCAGGAGAATTGTCAATAGCTGAGAGCCCTTATCAAGGAGATGAAGAAGGGCTTTTATAGAAGATCCAGTGTGAGTGAGAGAAGTAACGGAACGTTAGGTAATCTAAGAAGTAGATAAGGCTCTCGACCAGATAATATGCACCTGAGAGTAGTTGATGGAGGTGGCTGAGCAGGTAAGCGAGATGTTAATGGATATTTTCAATAGTTCCCTGGAGTCAGGACAGGTTACCGGAGGATTGGAGAGTAGCAAATGTAACACCATTATTAAGAAAGGATCCAAGAAGAATGGGAAACTATATAGACCTGTTAGTTTGACTTCAGTGTGGGAAGGTTTTGAGACATTAATTAGGACCAGATGAGGAATCATTTAATAAATACAAACTGAATTAAAGGTAGTCAGCATGGGTTTACCAAAGGTAGTTCCTGTCTCACAAAATTTTTTAAAGTTCTATGAAGCAGTGTCTGATTGGGTGGATGGAGGAAAGGCAGTGGACAGAGTATATCTAGACTTTAAGGAAGGTATTTGATAAGTGCCACATCGGAGGTTGTTAGCCAAAGTGGGACTTGTGGAGGTGGCTGGTCAGGTAGCTAAATGGATTGCAAACTAGCTTAGTGGTAGGAAGCAAAGATGGTTGTGAGTGGGAGGATGTCTTGCTGGGAGGATTAAGTAGTGGGTACTTCAGGGACCAGTACTCGGACCATTACTATTCATGATTACACCAATGATTTGGATGGTGGGGGAAGAGTAGGGTTTTCAAATTTGCAGATGACACCAAAAGCTTGGAGCAAAGTGGATAGCAGATAGCAGAGGGGTGGTGATCAGATAGAGAAAGTATTGATACTTGCTTAATTGGGCAAAAGATTGGCAGATGTAATTTAACCTGAGCAAGTGTAAGGTGTTGGGGATGGGAAAAGCACAATGAAAATAGAGATTACAGGATGCAAGGGGCAATTTGGAGCGTGTTACACAGGGAGAAAGGATCTTGGATGGTAAAGATATGGGAGGAACGTTGCAGCACAATGCAGGCAGCTACAGGTAAGCAAATCGGGTTTTAGGTGTATTCGGAGGGATCATTTATAAAGAAAGAGGTGGTGTTAACATTGTACAGGGAATTTAGTGAGGCCACATCTAGAATATTGTGTGCAGTTTTGGTCACCACAACTCAGGAAGACATGGACGCCATAGAGGGTCAGCGCAGGGCTACTCGATTGATTCCGGCCCAAGCTAGACTCAGCTATGAGGAGCGCTGAAGGAAACATGGCTTTATACACTAGAAAGAGGCGGTTACGAGGAGATATGAAGAGGATTTTAAGATAATGAAAGGTATAGATAAAATAAGTGCAGATGAATTATTCAACAGAGTAGACAGTGATAGGACCAGGGGCCATACATAGCCGAGATAAAAAAGAGGAGAGTTGGGCGGGTGGTACCATAGATGGTAGCAATAGAATGGTACCATAGACAGTAGCAAGGCAGGGGACTTTACTCAGAGAGTAGTTAATTATGAATGGTCTCCCTGGAAGGATAGTGGCAGCAGAAACAGTGGATAAGTTTTAAATTAGAATGGATAGGTACCTGGAAGTTATGGAGATATAGGGTAGAGGGATGCTGGCAGGACTTTTAGGTAGCTTGAGCATTTGATGAGTGATTGATGTACATGTGTACAGAGTGTTGGTGGGGGGTCCTCAATCAAGGGGTGTTGTGTGGTGTTGATGTGTGTTTTAACTAAGCACATGCCCCTCCCCTGAGGAGAAGAAAAAAAAATACCAAAAAAAAAATACAAAAACTACAAAAACTTAAAATAAATAAAAAATAAAATAAAATAAAATAACCCCACAAAAACACTATTAAAAAAAAAGAATAATAAATTTTGCATTTTATCCTTTGGATATTGTGTCGATAAATTAGGTCGTGTTGATGTGGCGCAGGCATTGATGGATGAATGCCTCCACCTGTGCCTGATTTCCTTGCATTTCCTTGTAATTGGTAGTGCTTGCCAGCTTGCTGGTATTCCTGTGCCGGAAGTGGCGACCCATCCAGGATTTGCCCAAATAGCCAAGGAGACTGCTGAGGCAGCACCAACGCTGTACAGAGTAGTGTCCCAATGGATGGATGGATGGTAGTGCTTGATGAGTTGATTCATCATTGAGTGTGAGGTATTGCAAGTCCTGGTTTCACTGTCATGTCAATGTATCAATGAAACCTTATGAAACCATCAATGAATTTGATGATTCTGATAACGGATCCATACATTGTACTGCAGGACCTGTAAATATGTTGTGGGCCGGGGGTTGTGGCGAGGAACGGCCGCCAGTGGAGCAGTAGAGCCGTCTCCCACCGAACACCCGGAAATGCAGGTCGTAACCTTCGACAACTCCGAAGGTCACGGGTCACTTAAGACCGGGCTCGCAATTCTCTGACGGCGTGGTTAGGTTAATAGCCAAATTCATATACCTAAGTAACCACGTCGTCAATATACCGGGAAGTCACACCCTCAACGGATTCTGTCAAACCGGGTCAACTCTAGCGACCTCGTCCGGTTAACCGAGCGGAGTTACAAGTCCGTCGTCCAAACGACAACTTACAGCCCAATTGGCTTACTGGTTCTCGAGCACGAACCATGCTGGGTCAATAATAGAAAGCACACACGAGCTGGTACATTGAACAATCGGGTTATATTTATAATGGGGCAGAGGAGCACAAAAAGAGAAGAGTTAAACCGACTATCAGAAATGCAATTTGCAATGAACACAGGCACTTAACAGTTTCTACTTACAGGAGTTTCCACTGACCCACACACACACCCAAAAGAAATGGGGCCGGTTGGGCACCTTTCCGCCTCGTGCGGTCTTGGTCGAGACGAGCTGGTTCGGGGGGGGGGGGACTCGAACCCACACCTTCATCACC
The DNA here is from genome assembly GCA_035128595.1 of Eptatretus atami. Classification (NCBI taxonomy): domain Eukaryota; kingdom Metazoa; phylum Chordata; class Myxini; order Myxiniformes; family Myxinidae; genus Eptatretus; species Eptatretus atami. The sequence continues at coordinate 74,398,615 of CM068956.1, read as the reverse complement.
GCCACAGCACAGGGACCGCACTCTCCACAACCAGCCACGCACCAACGAACCAAGACCAAGGAGAAGACCAGAGACGACGATGACCCAGGACGAGACGAACCAGCCAGCACCAAGACCCCGCGACCCCCAAGACCAGTGAGTGCTCTGGAGCCTGGCGTCCTTTATTCATTCTTATGCGGCGGTGAGAAAATCGCCATCTGAGGCATTCAACCTCACTGGCCATCGTGGAAATCCCTGGCAACTCACCTCATTGGCCGGGTGTCGTGGGGAAGTCGCCTTCTGGGCAATCTCAACCCTCATTGGCCAGGGTGTCGTGGGGAAAGTCGCCCTCTGTGGCAATCTCACCCTCATGCCGGGGTCGTGGAAAGTCGCCTTGTGGCAATCTCAAACCCTCTATTGGCCGGGGTGTCGTGGGAAAGTCGCCCTCTGTGCGTGATTTGACAAGGGGCACGCCCTTGCCTTTCTGGGCGGAAGTCTCGATCTGAGGCGATAGAATTCTCCGCCCACATACGTGGCTGGACACGTGCGTGTAATGGCGCGATGTGCGAAGTGAAGGAGTGATGGTTCGGTTGGCTGGAGGCTCGATTTGTATTCCCAAACCCTGACTAAAAAAGTAACTCGCAGCGCACACATGTAATTCCATTAGACACAGGGGATGGGTCTAACTATACACATATACTTACGAAATAACTAAACTTTGGGACTGCTGACTTCTGTGTGCAAGAGGCTTCCAAATCCGTAACAATACTACGCTAGTAACATGATAAAAATGATGACAAGTGAACCAAGCACAACTACAAACCGAAATGAAAGGCTTGAAGGATGAGATGAGAGAGTGCAGAGATAAGGTTAAAGAGAACCAGATCCACGTGGAGAAAAAACTGGATGAATTCAGGAGGGGAATACCGGTGAACACAGGAAACCCTATCAGTGTGGTGACAGAGGCAAAGATGGAGAAACTGATAACAGAAAAGATGGAAGAGCTCGAAGAAAGAGAGAAAAGGAGAACAATCTCATCTTTTTCGGGTTACGCAGAGTCTGATAGCCAAATTACAGAAATCCCGGAAGAAGGATGAGGCGGATAAAGTCAACTCAGTTTTGAAGAATGACTGAGAAGTGGAGAGCTAAGAGATCAAAACTTGTACAGGCTGGTTGAAAAACCTGTTGATGCTGCCAGCTCCAGACCACTGAAAGTTGTCATGAGGCAAGTTGATACCCGAGATGAAGTGTTGCAGAAGTCAGAAAGTATCGGCAGCAAACAAAAGGAGAAAGAGATGATTACAAAAAGTTACGTGAGGAACTGAAAGAGATAAATGAGAATGGCGAGGAGAACCTGTTATTCGAATGATGGACAACACAGATAACTTTTGTCCCCATGAAGGAACCACCGAGAAGAGAACTACAGAAGGACTGCACACATGACAGCACGCACACCACAACACATTACAAGAACAATGATTCACATAGTGATGTACATATAGTGAATTACTATAAGTGTATCTGTTTTCGCAGCATGTAATGAACAAGATGTTGATGCTAGTTATTTGCAAACTGAAAGTAATACAATGTCTATCTAACTCACGGTTTTCTCCACAAACTGACATGCTTTGGAATGAGAGAGATGAACTCAAAACGAGACTGGAGATACAGAAACAGATATAGTACCACTAACTGAGATTTATCCAAAGAATGTCCAACCAGGGCAACAAGTACAACCTTGTGAACTCCAGAAACAAGGATACCAGATGTTTCTCCCAGATGAAGAGATGTGTTGTGAAATGAGGAGTGGTGTTTATCTTAAAAGACGGCATCTCAGGATCCATAACAAATCTGGACGAGGGGAAGTTTGAAGAGTCAGTGTGGGATCCAGATCAGGAAAGGAGGAGACTATGCTTCTGTTATACTGTGTGTACAGGAGTCCAAACAAGTAATGAAGAAAAACAATAAAGACACTGTGTTGTCAGAGTCCAAGTCTCGCATCCATAGAGCAAGACTGGAAGCACCAAGGACCTGAAGACTCAGACTTTCGCCCTCCGGCACAGGTACAGGCAGCGCCACACCCAATTATCCAGTGAATCCATGACCCCCCAGGCCCGACCCAGACGTCTATTGACCTCTGACTCACAGCCGGCAGAGATATGAATATCACTGCCAAGGTAAGGAATCTCTCCACGACCTCAACCATCCTCACCACAAACAGGCACAGACAGGACAGCGGCATCCAAGACGTCATTGAAAGCCTGGATCTTAGTTTTGACCAGGAAACCCATAATCCCAGCGGCTCCGACTCCTCATTCAGCACCTCGAGGGCCCCCAAAAGGATATAAAGTCTCGCAAAGTTGACTGCATCATCTGCGAAATCAAGGTCGAGATCTTGACATTCCCGAACGATGCACCGCAGCTTGATCTCTCCGCATCCTCCACAGAATCCCAGTCCATTCAAAGTGCTGAAAAGTGTGGGGGGGGGGGGCAGTACAACACCTTCTCAGTCAGAAGCATCAACAACTGGAACTCGCTACCTGAAAGAGCAGTCAACGCAAAAAAAAAAAACGCTCAACCAGTCAAGTCATCACTGGAGGTACATCCACTGGGCAAACCATCAATTGAAGTACCAACACTACCAGATGGTACACGTATACACCATCAGCGCAGTGACGAGGACAAAACATAAGCATCGCTTCCTGTAAACTAATGGCGATATGATTTTGTGTTGACATCGTCCATTAGTATTTTCTTCAGACACGGCCACCGATTCACACGACAGCAGACTTGGGAGTCCCGTTCCTTCAGACGAGGAATTGAACTTGCACTCGAGAGTCTCGACGAGTGACTGGCGAACGAGTGATAAGCAAGGACGGATGTAGGGTGAATGAGTAAGAGAATGAAGAAGCAGAAGGCATTATATCTTGGTAAAAATAAACAGGACGTGGAAGTTTAGATTTATACACTATCGGAAGAAATACAGAGGGGCAAACCGTTAACAAATAAATAACCAGCAAGCCAAAAGAGAGAGAGCATTAGGTCAGATAGGACATGGGTTTTATAAGAATATAATAAGATAATAAGCAAGAACTTTCTTTAAATCTATCAGGAGAAAGAACAGATTAGGACCAGTGTTGGGCCCATTGAAGATCGCTCCGAGGAGAGAAAGTGAGAGAGGCAGCTTATTAAACAGGTTTTTCTTCAACTTTTACACAAGAACAGTTCAGGAGAATTGTCAATAGCTGAGAGCCCTTATCAAGGAGATGAAGAAGGGCTTTATTATAGAAATCCCAGGGTGGAGGAGTGAGAGAAGTAACGGAACAGTTAGGTAATCTAAGAAGTAGATAAGGCTCTCGACAGAGATAATATGCACCTGAAGATAGTTGATGGGAGGTGGCTGAGCAGGGTAAGCGAGATGTTAATGGATTATTCAATATTCCCTGGAGTCAGCGACAGGTTAACGGCAGCGATTGGAGAGTAGCAAAGTGTAAACACCATTATTTAAGAAAGGATCCAAGAGAGAAGGGAAACTAATAGACCTGTATAGTTTGACTTCAGTGTGGGAAGGTTTTGGAGACATTAATTAGGGACCAGATGAGGAATCATTAAATAATACAAACTGATATTAAAGGTAGTCAGCATGGGTTTACCAAAGGTAGTTCCTGTTCTCACAAAATTTTTATTAAAGTTCTATGGAAGCAGTGTCTGATGGGTGGATGAAGGAAAGGCAGTGGACAGAGTATATCTAGACTTTAAGGGAAGGTATTTGATAAGTCCACATCGGATGGATTTGTTAGCCAAAGTTAGGGGACTTGTGGACATAGGGGCTGGTCCAGGTAGCTAAAGTGGATTGCAAACTAGCTTAGTGTGCTAGGAAGCAAAGATGTGTTGTGAGTAGGAGGATGTCTTGCTGGGAGGATTAGAGTGTGGGGTAACTTCAGGGACAAGTACTCGGACCATTACTATTCATGATTACAAACCAATGATTTGGATAGGTGGGGGAGGAGTAGGGTTTTCAAATTTGCAGAGACACCAAAATAGCTTGGAGGCAAAGTGGATAGACAGATACAGAGAGGGTGTGATCAGATAGAGAAAGTATTGATACTTGCTTATATTGGGCAAAAGATTGGCAGATGTAATTTAAACCTGAGCAAGTGTAAGGTGTTGGCGGATGGACAAAGCAAACAATGAAAATAGAGATTACAGGATGCAAGGGGCAATTTTGGAAGCGTGTTACACAGGGAGAAAGGATCTTGGATGGTAATAGATATGGGAGGAACGGTTTGCAGCACAATGCCAGGCAGCTACAGGTAAACAAATGGGTTTTTAGGTGTATCGGAGGGGATCATTTATAAATGAAAGAGGTGGTGTTAACATGTACAGGAATTTAGTGAGGCACATCTAGAAATATTGTGTCTGCAGTTTTGGTCACCACAACTCAGGAAGGGACATGGACGCCATATAGAGGGTTCAGCGCGGGCTACTCGATTGATGTCCCGGCCCAAGCTAGACTCAGCTATGAGGAGCGCCCTGAAAGGAGAAATGGCTTTATACACTTAGAAACGAGGCGGTTACGAGGAGAATATGATAGAGATGTTTAAGATAATGAAAGGTTATAGATAAAAATAAGTGCAGATGAATTATTCAACAGAGTAGACAGTGCATAGGGACCAGGGGCCATTACATAGCCTCGAGAGTAAAGAAGAGGAGAGTTGGGCGGGTGGTACCATAGATGGTAGATAGAATGGTACCATAGACGGTAGCAAGGCAGGGGACTTTACTCAGAGAGTAGTTAATTATGAATGGTTCTCCCTGGAAGGATAGTGGCAGCAGAAACAGTGGATAAGTTTAAATTCAGATTGGATAGGTACCTGGAAGTTATGAGATACAGGGTAGGGATGCGTGCAGGACTTTAGGTAGCTTGGAGCATTGATGATGAGTGGATGCAGTACATGTGTACAGAGTGTTGGTGGGGGGTTCTCATTCAAGGGTGTTGTGTGGTGTTGATGTGTGTTTTTAACTAAGCACATGCCCCTCCCGCTGAGGAGAAGAAAAAAAAATACCAAAAAAAAAAATAACAAAAACTACAAAAACTTAAAATAAATTAAATAAATAAAATAAAATAAAATAAACCCCACAAAAACACTATTAAAAAAAAGAATAATAAATTTTGCATTTTATCCTTGGATTATTGTGTCGATAAATTAGGTCGTGTTGGATTGTGCGCAGGCATTGATGAGATGAATGGCCTCCACCTGTTGCCTGATTTCTTGCATTTCCTTGTAATTTGGTAGTGCTTAGCCAGCTTGCTGGTGGTATTCCTGTGCGCCGAAGAAGTGGCGGACCCATCCAGGATTGTGCCAAATAGCCAAGGAGACTGCTGAGGCAGCACCAAACGCCTGATACAGAGAGTGTCCAATGGATGATGGATGGTAGTGCGATTGATGTTGATTCATCATTGGGTGAGGTATTGCAAGCCTGGTTCACTGTCGATGTCGAATGTATCCAATGAAACTTTATGAAACCATCAATGAATTTGATGATTCTGATAACGGATCCATACATTGAGTACTGCAGGACCTGTAAATATGTTGTGGGCCGGGGGTTGTGGCAAGAGGAACGCCGCCAGGTGGAGCAGTAGAGCCGTCTCCCACCGAACACCCGGAAATTGCAGGTCGTAACCTTCGACCAACTCCGAGTCACGGGTCACTTAATGGGACCGGGCTCGCATATTCTCTGACGGCGTGGTTAGGTTAATAGCCAAATTCAATATACCTAAGTAACCACGTCGTCAATATTACCGGGAAGTCAACACCCTCAACGGATTCTGTCAAACCGGGTCAACTCTAGCGACCTCGGTCCGGTTACAGCGGAGTACAAAGTCCGTCCGTCCAAACGACAACTTACAGCCAACAATTTGGCCTTACTGCGTTCTCGAGCACGAACCATGCTGGGTCAATAATAGAAAGCACACACGAGCTGGTAACATTGAACAATCGGGTTATATTTATAATGGGGCAGCGGAGCACAAAAAGAGAAGAGTTAAACCGACTAATCAGAAATGCAATTTGCAATGAAACAACAGGCACTTAACAGTTTCTACTTAACAGGAGTTTCCACTGACCCCAACACCACACCCAAAAGGAAATGGGGCCGGTTGGGCACCTTTCCGCCTCGTGCGGTCTTGGTCGAGGACGAGCTGGTTCGGGGGGGGGGGGGGACCTCGAACCCACACCTTCATCACCGCCATCCAAGCACAGGACCGCACTCTCCCAACCAGCCACGCACCAACGAACAAGACCAAGGAGAAGACCAGAGGACGACGATGGACCCAGGACGAGACGAACAGCGCCAACCAGAACCCGCGACCCCCAAGACCAGTGAGTGCTCTGGAGCTGGCGTCCTTATTCTTTCTTAGCGGGGTAGAAAATCGCCATCTGAGGCATTCTCAACCCTCACTTGGCCAGGGGTCGTGGGGAAAGTCGCCCTCTGTGGCAATCTTCAACCCCTCATTGGCCGGGGGGTGTCAGGGGAAGCGCCTTCTGGTGGCAATCTCAACCCTCATTGCCAGGGGTGTCTGGGGAAAGTCGCCCTCTGTGGACAATCTCAAACCCTCATTGGCCGAGGGTCGTGGGAAAAGTCGCCTTCGTGGGCAATCTGCAAACCCTCTATTGGCCGGGGTGTCGTTGGGAAAGTCGCCCTACTGTGCGTGATTTGCACAAAGGGGCACGCCCTTGCCTTTCTGGCGCGGAGTCTCGAATCTGAGGCGATAGAATTCTCCGCCCCACATTACGTGGCTGGACACGTGCGTGTGTAATGGCGCGAATGTGCGAAGTGAAGGAGTGATGGATTTCGGTTGGCTGGAGGCTCGAATTTGTATTCCCAAAACCCTGACTAAAAAAGTAAATCGCAGCGCACACATGTAATTCCATCTTAGACACAGGGGATGGGTCTAACTATACAACATATGACTTAAGAAATAAACTAAACTTTGGGACATGCTGACTGTCTGTGTGCAAGAGGCTTCCAAATCCGTAACAATACTACGCTAGTAACATGATAAAAATGATGACAAGTGAACCAAGCACAACTACAAACCGAAATGAAAGGCTTGAAGGATGGAGATGAGAGAGTGCAGAAGATAAGGTTAAAGAGAACCAGATCCACGTGGAGAAAAAAAACTGGATGAATTCAGGAGGGGAATACCGGTGAACACAGGAAAACCCTATCAGTGTGGTGACAGAGCAAAGATGGAGAAACTGATAACAGAAAAGATGGAAGAAGCTCGAAGAAAGAGAGAAAAGGAGAAACAATCTCATCTTTTTCGGGGTACGCAGAGTCTGATAGCCAATTACAGAATCCGGAAGAAGGATGAGGCGGATAAAGTAACTCAGTTTTGAAGAATGACTGAGAAGTGGAGAGCTAAGAGATTCAAAACTTGTACAGGCTTGGTTGAAAAAACCTGTTGATGCTGCCAGCTCCAGACCACTGAAGTTGTCATGAGGCAAGTTGATACCCGAGATGAAGTGTTGCAGAAGGTCAGAAGTATCGGCAGCAAACAAAAGCGAGAAAGAGATGATTACAAAAAGTTAGTGAGGAACTGAAAAGATAAATGAGAATGGCGAGAGAACCTGTTTATTCGGAATGGATGGACAACACAGATAACTTTTGTCCCCATGAAGGAACCACCGAGAAGAGAACTACAGAAGGACTGCCACACTGAGCACAGCACACACCAACACATTACAAGAACAATGATTCACATAGTGATGTACATATAGTGAATTACTAAGTGTATCTGTTTTCGCAGCATGTAATGAAACAGATGTTGATGCTAGTTATTTGCAAACTGAAAGTAATACAATGTCTAACCTCACGGTTTTCTCCACAAACTGACATGCTTTGGAATGAGAGAGATGAACTCAAAACGAGACTGGAGATACAGAAACCAGATATAGTACCACTAACTGAGATTTATCCAAAGAATGTCCAACCAGGGCAACAAGTACAAACCTTGTGAACTCCAGAACAAGGATACCAGATGTTTCTCCCAGATGAAGGATGTGTTGTGAAATGAGGAGTGGTGATTTATCTTAAAGACGGCATCTCAGGATCCATAACAAATCTGGACGAGGGGAAGTTTGAAGAGTCAGTGTGGATCCAGATCAGGAAAGGAGAGACATGCTTCTGTTTAGCTGTGTGTACAGGAGTCCAACAGTAATGAAGAAAACAATAAAGAACTGTGTACACTGTTGGAGAAAGCAAGCAGACTCACAGAGAGTTATTGTGTAGGAATAGGAGTACCAAGTAGGAGAAGTGGTAGGAGAGAGGAGGAGGAGGGAGGAGTAGTGGTACTACCAATCAGATTTAGACAAGATTGAGATGAAAGTCGAGAGAATAAGAACTACTAGATACCACTGGAAAAGAGGCATGGGGTATATTTGAAAGTACTAGTCAGAATTGTACAGAGGATGCATCTGCTTGAGAAAGAGGATGACTCGGAAATGACCACAGTGGATAAACAAGCAGCACTTGTGTCTGTGAAGGAGAAACGAAGGTGCTGGGACAGATATTGTAAATCGTAGAAACAAGGAAAGCAAAGATGGATGGGAGGACCACATGAAAGCTAGAAACATAGCAACCTCAACAATTAGACAGACTTAAGCAGAATTTGAAAATAACTTCGCAGAGGAGGTCAAGATCAATGATAAGAGCTTTTGTAAATACGTGAAGAGCCAAGCCAAGGCTAAGACAGGAGTCCATGACTTTGCAAACACTGATGGAGACTGAGCAAGGACCGATGCAGAGAAGGCAAAAACTCTCAATGTATACTTTGGAGTGTATTCACAGAGGATGTGGTCAACAATGCCCAGTCAGGAATTGAGATCAGAGGCCACCATATCTGATGTAGTATTTACATCACAAGACATAGACTACCTCTTGCACACATGAACATCAACAGTCTCCAGGACCAGATGGGATACACTCAACGTGTTCTTCAAGAAACCCATGAAGAAATTTGTGAACCTCTTTGGATGATCTTCACCCAAACTCTTGAGGGAGGGAAGTGTACCAAAGTCATGGAAACAAGCTACTGTAGTGCCAATTTTCAAGAAGGGTAAGAAACCCAATCCAGCCAACTACAGATCAGTAAGTCTGACCTCCATGATGTGCAAGTTAATGGAGAAGATCATTAGAAAAACCCTGATGAAACACATGGACAAAAACGATTTACTTAGGACAGAGCAGCATGGATTTCACAGTGGAAGTTCTAGTGCAACCCAACTACAGAGGTTCTAGGAATGAACAAGAGATCTTGACGGGGGACACAATATTGACTGCATGTACTTAGATATACCCAAAGGTCTTCGACAGTGTGCCACACCAGCACCTTCTTCGCAAGCTTGAGCCATATGGAATTGAAGGACGTCTATTAAATTGGATAGAGGAGGACTTGACTGGACGATCACAAAAAGTTCAAGTGAGAGGAAAGTTCTCGCACAGTATGGATGTTCTGAGCGGCATTCCACAAGGACGTTTACTGGGATCAGTATTGTTCATCCTCTTCATCAACGATCTCCCAGAGGATGTCAAATAAAATCGAAGCTCTTGCCGATGACACTAAGTATACAGAGTTTGTTGACTGTCAAGATGATGCTGAAGCCCTTCAAAGAGACTCGGATGATGTCACTGAATGATGTAGAAGTGGAAATTACGAGAAAGTGAATGGTATAGACTCTAGAAAGTGGTCTTGAAAGTCCTCCCATTGTGGACAAATTAAAATTTGTCCACTATGGGAGGAAATATCAGAGATACCACAACTCTATGTCCGATGATTCAGGGCAGAAGGAAGTCAAGGAGGGAAAGAGAAAAAAGATCTGGGCATTATATTCGATACAAGTCTAACCTTCGGTACTCGTGCTGCTGACGCTGCCAAGAGAGCTACTATGAAGCTGGGAATCATCAAAAGACCTTTCTCAGCTCGAAAACAGAAAGGAATTCTTCAACTCTGCAAGACCATGATTAGGCCTACACTAGAATACTGCAACGATGTGTGGTACCCTACAAGAAAGACTTGGACCTGATGGAGAAAGTATAACAGAGCTACCAGACTAATACCTGATTTACAACATCTAGAATACCCAGACAGACTGATAGTCCTGAAATCACCAACACTGGCCTATAGAAGACAAAGGGCAGAACTCATCCGGGTCTTCAAAATTGCCAATAAGTTTGATAACCTGTAAGCCATGAAATCTTTCGTGATGGATGAGGGGGTCGAGAACCAGAGGTCACAGACTGAAAATGAATGAACAACCACTGTAGAACCAGACTAAGGCAGAATGCATTCTCAGTCAGGTCAGGTCAGGTATGGAGCATGTGCCAGAGCAGCACGTCGCTGCGTCCACTTTCCGCCGGTACTCCAGGGGCCTCCGTCTGGCCATCCCCAGGCAGATGCCTGGCCCATCACCATCTCCTTGAGATGCCGATCAACCTGCTGCAACCACGAGGCACGTGGTCGGCCTATTGGTCTCCTCCACTCACGAGGCTCCCTCATTCAGAGAATCTGGTGAGCAACATCAGCGTCAGGAAACGAGCCACAAGTCCATACAGCCGCAGCTGACAAATCTCATCTGAGTCTCTCTCAGAAACTGCTCGTTGGACACAAAGTCCGACCAGCGATAGCCAAGGATTCTCCGAAGAGACCTGATACACAAGGAATTAAGTTTCTGTCTCAGATCCTTGGTCAGAGTCCAAGTCTCGCATCCATAGAGCAAGACTGGAAGCACCAAGGACCTGAAGACTCAGACTTTCGCCCCCGGCACAGGTACAGGCAGCGCCACACCAATTATCCAGTGAATCCATGACCCCCCAGGCCCGACCCAGACGTCTATGACCTCTGACTCACAGCCGGCAGAGATATGAATATCACTGCAAGGTAAGTGAATCTCTCCACGACCTCAACATCCTCACCACAAACAGGCACAGACAGGACAGCGGCATCCAAGACGTCATTGAAAGCCTGGATCTTAGTTTTGACCCAGGAAACCCATAATCCCAGCGGCTCCGACTCCTCATTCAGCACCTCGAGGGCCCCCAAAAGGATATAAAGTCTCGCAAAGTTGACTGCATCATCTGCGAAATCAAGGTCCGAGATCTTGACATTCCCGAACGATGCACCGCAGCTTGATCTCTCCGCATCCTCCACAGAACCAGTCCATTCAAAGTGCTTGAAAAGTGTGGGGGGGGGGGGCAGTACAACACCTTCTCAGTCAGAAGCATCAACAACTGGAACTCGCTACCTGAAAGAGCAGTCAACGCAAAAAAAAAAAACGCTCAACCAGGTCAAGTCATCACTGGAGGTACATCCACTGGGCAAACCATCAATTGAAGTACCAACACTACCAGATGGATACACGTATACACCATCAGCGCAGTGACGAGGACAAACATAAGCATCGCTTCCTGTAAACTAATGGCGATATGATTTTGTGTTGACATCGTCCATTAGTATTTTCTTCAGACACGGCCACCGATTCACACGACAGCAGACTTGGGAGTCCCGTTCCTTCAGACGAGGAATTGAACTTGCACTCGAGAGTCTCGACGAGTGACTGGCGAACGAATGATAAGCAAGGACGGATGTAGGGTGAATGAGTAAGAGAATGCATGATTGGTGGAGGGGTTGTAGGGTGAATGAGTAAGAGAAATGAATGATTGGTGGAGGGGTTGTAGGGTGAATGAGTAAGAGAATGAATGATTGGTGGAGGGGTGTTATAGGTGAATGAGTAGAGGAATTGAATGATTGGTGGAGGGGTTGTAGGGTGAATGAGTAAAGAGAATGAGATATTGTGGAGGGTTGTAGGGTGAATAGTAGAGAATGAATGATTGGTGGAGGGTGAGGTGAATGAGTAAGAATGAATGATTGGTGGAGGGGTTGTAGGGTAAATGAGTAAGAGAATGAATGATTCGGTGGAGGGTGTTGTAGGGTGAATGAGTAAGAGAATGAATGATTGGTGGAAGGGTTGTAGGGTGGATGAGT
>CM068956.1:74376491-74386565 GCA_035128595.1 Eptatretus atami | reverse complement strand
AAGAGAATGAATGATTGGTGGAGGGGTTGTAGGGTGAATGAGTAGCCAATGAGATCGAGGGAGGAATTAGGAAGTGTTGTACTTTTGTGGCATGACCGACCGTGTGGAGCGAGTGAGATTGCTATGCCCGAGTTGAACCCTATCCGTGCCGAGGCGCCGCGCGAAAACGAAACCGGCAACATGTCGCGTTTACTTCACTCGTTCTTCAGATGGGCAGGTACGGAGAGCCTCGTTGAGACGATGACGTCTCGGAGTTGCGGTTGTAATTTTGACCAGCATGGTCGACGGTGACTGCCTTTGCATTTTGTTTAATACATTGCGGCCTTCACCGCGCCCCGGACTCAGTGGCAGGATCCGTTATCGTTGAAAGAGCGTGACGTTTTGTCAATATCATATGGTCACATTCGCGGCGAAATTACACGATTTGTGACTGGGCGGTGTATAGGTATGCCGACATTGAATTATTCACAAAAAATTTTTAGTTTGAAAATCCATGACGTTTCATATTGCTGATTAAAACGTGTTTTATATTCTTGATCTGTGAAAGGAAAGGCCGTGTGAGCGGTGTGTATATATATTTTTTTCACCAAACCATGTGACCTATCAATTAGAAAATATCAAAAGGCACCAGTTCACCACTTGCTTGATATGTGTACCAAATTTCGTAAATATATCTTGACCCGTGACGTGCACGAATGACTCGATGAAGAATCGAGAGGAACGAATGAAATGTCAGTGAAGACGTGTTGTTAAACTGTGTTTGGACGAAGAAGAAGAAGCCGAAGAAGAAGAAGAAGAAGCCGAAGAAGAAGAAGAAGAAGCCGAAGAAGAAGAAGAAGAAGCCGAAGAAGAAGCCGAAGAAGAAGAAGAAGCCGAAGAAGAAGAAGAAGAAGAAGCCGAAGAAGAAGAAGAAGCCGAAGAAGAAGAAGAAGCCGAAGAAGCCTGTCACATTGCAAATGAGGGAGAGCACGTGGAATCATTTGTACTGTCACGTGAATCGTCCAAGAAGAGGGGAAAACAACTTCAAACTTGTGTTATCGTTGCTGCAATCTCCCTGGATGTGGGAAACGATATAATATTCGAATAACCGTTAAAATCCATCACTCACTAACGGTGTTAAAGGGTGACTTCAGGACTAAAAGGCGTGGCATTTCCCCCAGAACCTGTCCATGCTCTTCTCGAACTCCTTACGAAAGAAGAATTGAGCAACAACTTTGAAAACCGTGGAGTAAATTGTCACCCGGACTGAGCGATCGTGAAAACCCACCGTCCGTGTGTTCCAAGTCTGTTGAAGAATGATCACGTGGTTGGGATGGTCACCCTCGTCAACAGCAGCATCCTCTCCAGAGAGACCCGCCAAGAGCGATCGGCTAATACATTTGAACCCAGACGGTTCAGAACAGCCTTATCGTGCCGGGAGAATGAGGTCCAGAGGATCACTGCTCGGTGTCCTTTTAACAGATTGGTGTTGGCTTGACGGGGGAGAGGTGGCTGCTTTAAGATCTTAGGGTCTTGACTTTGAGCCATTTTTACCTTCGCAAACTTTGTTGCGAAGGTTATGTTTTGATCGCTGTGTATTTATTTATTTATTTGTGAATATGTGTGTTTGTTGTTTGTTTGTTATTCGCATAACTCCAAAAGTATTGAACTGAATCGCAGCAAATTTGGTGGGATGATTGGTTATTATCCGAGGACCATTTGATTAGATTTTGGGAGCGATCGGGTCAAAGGTCAAGGTCAAGGTCATGAAAAGGTCAAAATCGTCTTTTTACCATAGCGCGGTCAATTTGTATCCAATTTGCATGCAACTAATGCCAAATGTTCAGAATTCAATGCCCCATCTTGTGATATGTGACATGACACAATGACGTAATAACCCTTATTAGCGGTTGGGAGTCAAAGGTCAGGGGGGTCACGACATTGCAAAATGTGCGGTTTTAGTCATAACACGGTCAATTCTTATCCGATTTGCATGAAACCAACACCAAAATGTTGACTGTTCTGTTCCCCACACTCTAATACCAATTACAAATTAAGAGTACAAAGGTCAAGGTCGAGTCATGAAAAGGTCAAAATCGTCATTTTGCCATGGTTCGGTCGATTTTTATCCAATTTGCATGCAACCAATGCCAAAATGTTGTGAATTCAATGCCCAATCTTGTGATATACGATATGATACAGGAAATTTAATGTTTTTAAGCCATCATAACACATATGAGATGGCAGATGTGGTATGGGATTAAATACCCTCACAATCGACGGTTTCTGTGGGGGGGGGGGGCAAAATGTAGCGTTGGCGAAGGTATGCGCTCTACTGAGTCCCGTTTTAGTTGTTTGTTTTTTACCGTTAAATAACACCAGGTGGGTTGACTTAGCCTGTCATCCTTCTGAGGTCGGCAAAATGAGTACCAGCTTCCTGGAAACGGGACACTGCATCAGCACTCTCAGCAATAATGCAACCAGCAGCCACAGGCTGCATACAAAATAATAATGATGATAATAATAATCCCTTTCACGCAGTGCCATCGAAAGCGGCACAAGCAAACGGGTGACACAACTACAGGGTGAAACATGTCATGTTGTTGTCATCAAAATTTTTGACTTCATTGATGGGCGTGCTGGGGTCTGTTGGAGAGCAATGGCCATTCACACAGCACGTTTCGGCGCTGCACTTCATAAGCACAATATCACTGACACGGACTCGCCGTCACGATCTCTACATTCACGTCCGATTGAACGTGCTTGCAATGTCCTAGGGAGACATATTTGTATCAGTGTACTGGTATAGGGGCACAGCATCAGTGGCATAGCTGTGCCTCAACAAAATGATAGCTACCTGACAGCCAAGCTGCCGTACACAAGAAGAAGACTAACCTCCCCTTTTACCGTTGACATTTCTTTGTGGAATGGCAGTGCTTTGCCACTCTTGCGCCCCAGCGGGCTCGCTCCCCCCTTTTTGTTTTTCTCACTTTCCCTCTTCTTGCACTTGCTCGGCTTTCAAAAGATTTGAGTTAACTTTCAATTAAGGAAGGAATAAGAAAGGGAGATGAGAGTGGGAAGAATGATATATATATATACATACATGTATGTATAATATATATTTAGTTTGACCTCTCTCTAAAAGATTAAATATATTACAATCGACTGAACCAAAAGAAAATAATGAAAATTTAACGCCGAAACAGTTATTTTCAAAAATGTTGTTTGCTGTTGTTTCCGTAAAATATTGAGGTTAAATGTTTCTGTGTCAGACATGCCATCCCCATTTGAGTTTGGAGGGAAGGGGCTCGTTTTGAAGTCCAAAAAGTTTAACAATCCTGCTGTGCACAATTTTCCACCAATCAGTGCCTTCTTTTTGGGATCCTACTTTGAACGTTTGGATCATCCAAGCCGAGCACACGGATGGTTATAGACCCTTCCCAGCATCACCTCCAATACGCCCCCATTCTATTACTCTCATATAATAATAATAATAATAATAATGATTATAATTATGCACCAGCAGTAATGGGTTCTGGGAGGCTGGTGTTCCTGTGCTGCGATTCTGTATCAAACAGGTGCAACATCCATAAGAAGAACTTTCCTTCCCTTCCGCCCACTGAACCACTTACCAAGCAGCGCGTGTGCATGGTATGTTGCTTGTTCTGTTTGACGTCACGTATCAGGAGACTGATCAATGTGTACAGCACACCCATGCACAACACTGGGACGAAGAACTTGCATTGTGCCCCCTGAACTCGTTTACGCACTTCGCAACAACAACAATGCCAAAATGGATGAACGTTCTGTTTTTAGTTTGTGGGTGTTATGCATATTGCCATTGAATGTAAAAAAGTTGAATTTTCCCTTTGGAATCTACTATTTTAACTAAATACAACATCCCTAACTACTTACCAAAGCCTGGTGTTGGCTTGGCAGTTAAGGTGGCTGGCTTGAGACCTTAGGGTCCTGAGTTTATCCCCTGTCCACCGTTGCATTAACACGAGGTGGGGTTGACTCAGCCTGTCATCCTTACGAAGTCGGCGAAATGAGTACCAGTGTACTTGAGTAATAACCATCCTGGGTAACCTGCGTCGGAGTGGCGACCCATCCACAACCGTACTCTTTGCTAATGAAACTGCCTCGCCAGCCCGATGTGCCTTTACAACACGAAAGGAATGGTGGTATTATTATTCACTACTTACCCAGAAAAATGTTTTTTGGGGGGGTTTTTGCCAATGAAACCTGAACCTTAAAATTAAATATATATATTTTTATGTAACTTGCAATCAGCAAGGCCTGCGCTACACAAGACACAGAACTTTCCCTTTCAGTTTCCTTGATATTTGTATCCCTCTGCCGTCGGAGGCATTATGTTTTCGGGTCGGCTGTCCATCCGTGATAAATTTTTGTTACCGCGATAACTTGTGAAACACTGAAGGCATTTTCACCAAACTTGGTGCAAAGGTGTGTTGTGATGCAAAGATAAACTGATTCGATTTTTGGTTCAAGGGGTCAAAGTTAATGTGACCTGAAGCTGAAAGTTGCAGATGTAAGCTGCCGTGATAACTTGTGAAACGCTGAATGAATTTTATTCAAACTTGGCATAGCTTTGGACTGTAATACAAAGATGAACTGATTAAATTTTAGGTTCAAAATGTCCAAGGCATTAGGTCAAGTGCCCTTTAATTGAAAATCTGTGTTGCTGCAATATCTTATGAACCACTCAAAGGATTTCGACCATGCCTGACACTTATGGACTGTATGACAAAGATGAACTAATTTAATTTTTTATTGACCAGGTTAAAGGTCATGTGCTCTGAAAATAATTTTGCAGACCATAACTCGAGTTAGATTGAAGCATGTGATGTTGTCTCTCTTCTACTGATCTGTCTTTTCGCTCTCTGTCTCTCTCGCTCTCTCAAATGACCTTTACCTTTTCATGTGACCTTTAATTGAGATCAAACACAACAGTGGGTTGAGATCAAATGTAACAAATTCTACTTTCTCGTTCTGTCCGCTATTAATCCCTTCACCCTCCTCCATGCATTCACACCGACCTGAATCCTCCTCCGCACCTCTGCGTCTGACCTACCATTCTTGGTCACTGTTATGTAGTATGTATAATGATGTAATACACAAGTATGTATAATGATGTAAAGATGAACTGATTAGATTTTGGCATCAAAAGGTCAGAGGTCATGTCAGGTAAAAATGTGATACTTGAGAACAACTGACGGGATTTAAATCAAACTAGGTCCAAGTATGTATAATGATGTAAAAAATAATGTGGGTGGAGGCATATCGGTCGATGTCGCGATGTCGAATCATGTCTTTCTATTCAAGATGGAGGCTTGGCGAAGAGTAAGGTGACAGGATAAAAAGGCCATGAACTGACCGTGGGGCAACAGTTGGACATGATAAAGGAAATGATAAAAGGTTGTGGACGGATTCGGACAAAATTTTGTGGACAGGTTGGGTATGCGACAAGGCCGAATTGATTAGATTTTGGTGAAGATCCGGATCCGGCTCTGGATCATGGAATGAGTTGTGACAAAACTTTGCGGACGAGTTGGTTCGGTGACAAGTTCAAGCCGATTAGATTTTGGTTTAGCTCCGGATCCATACCCGGCCTCTCGGTAGGATACAAAATGTGAACTGTTTCAGCCTGGCGGAGGCATGTGCTCTTTCGAGTGCCATTCTCGTATTGGTGGTAAAATAATTCTCTGAATTTGGAGAGAATGCACTTTATGTTAATTAAATCCTCTAAAATTGAGCTACTACAGAATAGCCAAAGAATTTAAAAACAAACCTGTCTTTTTGAGGACTGCGGGCCACATAACTCGATCCTTTCGAAGAGAATTTGCCGACAGTGCGAGTTAATGCTCTCAATTTGATCAGTTGGAACCTGATTTGGTAAAAAACCACTTAGAGCCCGTACAAATGTTGACACTCGATTGTTTCAAGTTTGATCAGTTTCTGATCTTACTGGTGGGTGAGGTGTTAAGTTGTAAATATGTTATTTGTCACGTCATGGTGAAATTATTGGGTTCTTCTTGCCATGATGGACATTTTGCTTCGACATCCCTTCAGCTTTGTTGAGGTATATTAGTGAATATGGCTTTGAGCATCGAATGGCATTTTCTGAGAATGTTTTTGGTAGTTCTCTGTCATGCCTTCTCTTGTCTACAATTTTGTCACAAGGGGGATGAAACGGCCAATTTTTGTCATGATGGGGATGATGTTTTGACTGTCTGGAATAGTATCTTCATACGTCGTGAAATTGTGTAAGAACAGGTGGTTGGTTGATGGGAGATTAATGGAATGGAAGGTGAAATCGTTTTTGAGCTGAAATTTTTTTTTTGCAAGCAACGCAGCCTGCGGCATGAATTTTAACCTTTGAGAAGAGTTGTTATCAAGCACAAAGGTGAAGCATTAAATTGTGAATGTCAGGGGTATTAGGTAAGCTTTCTATTGTGGTTCATTGAACGAACCCAGGAGATGAACCTGCTGTGACGCGGATCATAACGAGAGGGTGGATCGCAATTATGAAGTCCCAGAGGATTACACCCCCCAGCACCCGGAACAACCCCGGCCGCATTCACAACCATCTTGAAACCTGAAGCTTTTTATGAAATTTCTTTCTCTCGGTGGGGGATTAACACAGGTGAAGTATAACCTTTAGTGTTATATATGCTTTGTGATAATTTTAGGTAGAAGATTGTTTTTTGTTTTTTTTAAAAAATGGAGACATAAATTTAAGTTATTTTTATTGATTTGCTTCTTTGAAAAATCAATACCTTGCTCTTATTTTGAGCAATAACAATGGATTAAATAGTTTGTTCAAAAAGAAGAAAAAAAATGTAACATATTGTCATTTTTGTATTCCTTAATACATTAGAATTCCCAAAACTAAGTCGATTAAGTATAGAGGTTTTTTATTCGTTCGGAAGCTTGATTACTGCCCTGACTTCCACCTGTTCAGTTGTCTGAACCTTGTGTATATATAATATATATATATATATATATATATATATATATATTATATATATCTTTTGTATACAATGATTTGTGCTTCTTTGCATTTGTTCCCATGACATTTCCTTTCATAAATTGTTGATGATATCCCTGGGCTCTGCCATGGTGCCTCGTTTCTTTAAGCATTTGCTTTAAGTGTTTGTTTCTTGTCTCTTCGTTTGATTGTTGAGGTTTAATACTGAATTGAGTGCAAGCTATATCTTTTTCTTGGTTATTATTATGAATGTTTTTTTTTTAAGGAGCAAACATTTCTTACATTGTGCAGTTCAAAACTTTTGCTTGGAATTTTTAAAGCTTTCTTTGGTGTCTCTTTTATTTCGTTGTGACTGAAGTTTGTATGTCCCCAAAGGCACTTTCCCTTTAAATTCAGTGTCGGATTGAATCATTCACATGCTGGCTTGCTCAGTAATCAAGTTTTGTTGCCATTGTTTGGTGGCTTTCGACATCTGAAAACGCCATGGGGTGGCTGAGTATTATTTATTCCACCACCGAAGGTGGATGGAGGTTATGTTTTCACCCCTGTCTGTCTGTCTTTGTCTGTGAGCAGGATATCTCAAAAAGTCAAGGAAGGATTTGGACGAAATTTTGTGGACAGGTTGGGTGTGTGACAAGGTCGAATTGATGAGATTTTGGTGAAGATTTGGGACCGGATACAGATACTAGAATTTTTTTAAAGCGATTCTTCACCATTGAGAGATCGTGACAAAAATTATATATAGCATGATATCTCAAAAAATTGTGGATGAGTTGGTTAGGTAACAAGAACAAGCCGATTTGATTTTGATTTAGGTCCAGATCCAGATTCGGCTTCGTAGTAAGATGCAAAACATAAACTGTTCAGCCTGTCCGATGTATGCGCTCTACCGAGTGTTGTTCTATTTCCTGACTTGAGGTGCCAACACTCAATTTGGATCTACGAGCAGAGTAGCCGCCCTATCGGCGATCTTGTTCCAAGCATGCAATACGTTCTTCTGATGCATACCTTTATTTCGGCGGTGTATAGGCAACTGACAGCTGCCTCGATTGCTCGAGCCGGGATGTTTATGCAGGAGAAAGTGTTTCGGACGTACGAGGGCTTGATGTTCATCAACGGCCGAACATTCCACGTTTTTGAGTGAACTCGGACCGGCACTGACTGAACGATGGGATATAGGATTCCACAAAACATCATTTGTAATATGATTGAAAGCGTTCCACCACGATATTCAAACTGCATCAATGTCGTGGGAGCTCGTACTCAATGCTCACACCTTTTGTAACATCTGTTTAGGCTGCAAAGACAATATCACGTGCCGTCTTCATCCATCCGCTTGCATTGGCATACCCCTCGCTCAACGTGCAATCAATGGCTACTGGCGTACACTGTGTAATCATGATTGTACCCTCGGATTCTTTTGACAAAATGACATTTCCATGAAGTGGTTAGTTGGTTGTCTCCGTTCTACAAGATTGCCCACGTTTTAAATGTTGCTTATTTAATTTATTTCTGAGTAATGTACGTGTGGCAGATTTCACAGAAGTGCAACGTAGTGTACTTTATACCTAATTTATTTATTTATTTTTGTAGTTTGTTGTTTTATTATTTGAAAATAGACGTTGTGAGCTCCAGGCAAATATTTTAAAACTGCTTTCCAATTTCCATCATCACGTCGTCGTAATCAATCTGTTGAGTTGGCAGACACCTTTTTCAGTCATTTGCAAATGTATGGCTAGACAGGTTTTTCCTACAATCTATATTTGTAGTATTGCGTGGAACTATGCAGGGTGTAGAAATTACACCTTTAGCCACACCCTTTTGAGTGTGATTGGCCCTCGGGAAATTGTGTCGCCACGTCCCTCGGGCACCCTTCATATTCCAATCTGAACTTGAATTATGTTTACCAGCAGAGTACCTGCTCTGAAGGTCCATTGTCTGTGGAAGTGTTTTCGGTTTGAAAAGTATTGTGAAAGCAATCGTCTTGCCAAGTTATATGAATAGCTAAGAAACTGGAAATGTGCTTGAGTCCTCCCAAAAAGCAGGTTCCAGGTTACATGACCAAAACAACCAAAACTAGAGGGGGAGCACTCGGTAGAGTGCAAAACCTCCGCCGCCAATACTGCTAGGTTACTCAATGTGACACCTGATATCCTATTCATTCAATTTGACGTCAACAGTGCTCACAGAGTTATACTTTGCAACTTTCCCTTTTACTTTTAACTTTTACATACTCAATTCATTCGTCATAACTAGATTCCTTGAGACAGAAATTGATTTTACGTGGGTATATCCACCTGAAGTTCCAAAATCAGCTGCAATTATAATTTTGGCATGTTTTTTGTTGGAAATCACTTATAACATGTAGAAATGCAAAAAAAAAAATCGAAATTTTGTTGAAAAAAATTTGCAATTTTTTTTTTCTCTAACAATTTTTTTTGGGGGGGGGGGGGGGGGGGGGGGGGGGTTGGAAATTACTTAAAACATGTAGAAATGCAAAAAAAAAAAAATTCAAATATTTTTTCAAATTGGCCGCCATAGCGGCCATATTGGATTTTGGACCAAGTCCAAAATCTAATGGCATGATCCTTGGACCAGACCTAACCCCCCACCAAGTTTCGTCAAATCCGTTGAGTTTTTCCATAATACGTTCACAAACAAACAGAAAGGGGTGAAAACAGTAACCTCCATCCATCTTCAATGGCGGAGGTTAACTAGAAGGGTACTTGGTAGAGCGCATATCTCCGCCACGCAATGCCTGATCCACGGGAACATATCAGGCCCATTACATTTTTGAGATATCGTTCGACATCGTTTTTGGTCCAATCTCTCAATGGTGAAGAATCACTTAAAAAATTCTAGTAGCTGGATCCGGATCCGGATCTTCACCAAAATCTAATCAGTTCGTCCTTGTCAGACAATGAACGTGTCCACAAAATTTCATCCGAATCCGTCCACAAGTTTTTGAGATATCCTGTACATAGACAGAAAGGGGTGAAAACATAACCTCCTTCACCTTCGGTGGCGGAGGTAACTAGAAGGCACTCCGAAGAGTGCATACCTCCGCCACATAATGCCTGATC
>CM068956.1:74348972-74363385 GCA_035128595.1 Eptatretus atami | reverse complement strand
TTGCCGGAAGTGGAGTGGAGCCGCTTCCGGCCATCACGGCAGGGCCGCGCAGTGGCCGGGGCCCAACCAGAGCGCCCGATTCGGGTGACGACACCGCTTCGGGTCGTCGCCCCCACCCCGCACCACGGGGTCTATAAAAGGACGGGTCGTGGAGCCGCTAGTGTCGTCGTTCCTGGTCGTCTGTGTGTGTGTGTGTGTGTGTGAATATTTGAGATTTTGGTGAAGATTTGGACCGGATACAGATACTAGAATTTTTTTTAAAGCGATCTTCACCATTGAGAGATCGTGACAAAAATTATATATAGCATGATATCTCAAAAAATTGTGGATGAGTTGGTTAGGTAACAAGAACAAGCCGATTTGATTTTGATTTAGGTCCAGATCCAGATTCGGCTTCGTAGTAAGATGCAAACATAAACTGTTCAGCCTGTCCGATGTATGCGCTCTACCGAGTGTTGTTCTATTTCCTGACTTGAGGTGCCAACACTCAATTTGGATCTACGAGCAGAGTAGCGCCCTATCGGCGATCTTGTTCCAAGCATGCAATACGTTCTTCTGATGCATACCTTTATTTCGGCGGTGTATAGGCAACTGACAGCTGCCTCGATTGCTCGAGCCGGATGTTTATGCAGGAGAAAGTGTTTCGGACGTACGAGGGCTTGAATGTTCATCAACGGCCGAACATCCACGTTTTGAGTGAACTCGGACGGCACTGACTGAACGATGGGATATAGGATTCCACAAAACATCATTTGTAATATGATTGAAAGCGTTCCACCACGATATTCAAACTGCATCAATGTCGTGGGAGCTCGTACTCAATGCTCACACTTTTGTAACATCTGTTTAGGCTGCAAAGACAATATCACGTGCCGTCTTCATCCATCCGCTTGCATTGGCATAGCCCCTCGCTCAACGTGCAATCAATGGCTACTGGCGTACACTGTGTAATCATGATTGTACCCTCGGATTCTTTTTGACAAATGACATTTCCATGAAGTGGTTAGTTGGTTGTCTCCGTTCTACAAGATTGCCCACGTTTTAAATGTTGCTTATTTAATTTATTTCTGAGTAATGTACGTGTGGCAGATTTCACAGAGAGTGCAACGTAGTTGGTACTTTATACCTAATTTATTTATTTATTTTTGTAGTTTGTTGTTTTATTATTTGAAATAGACGTTGTGAGCTCCAGGCAAATATTTTTAAAACTGCTTTCCAATTTCCATCATCACGTCGTCGTAATCAATCGTTGAGTTGGCAGACACCTTTTTCAGTCATTTGCAAATGTATGGCTAGACAGGTTTTTCCTACAATCTATATTTGTAGTATTTGCGTGGAACTATGGCAGGGTGTAGAAATTACACCTTTAGCCACACCCTTTTGAGTGTGATTGGCCCTCGGGCAATTGTGTCGCCACGTCCCTCGGGCACCTTCATATTCCAATCTGAACTTGAATTATGTTTACCAGCAGAGTACCTGCTCTGAAGGTCCATTGTCTGTGGAAGTGTTTTTCGGTTTGAAAAGTATTGTGAAAGCAATCGTCTTGCCAAGTTATATGAATAGCTAAGAAACTGGAAATGTGCTTGAGTCCTCCCAAAAAGCAGGTTCCAGGTTACATGACCAAAACAACCCAAAACTTAGAGGGGGAGCACTGTAGAGTGCAAAACCTCCCCGCCAATACTGCTAGGTTACTCAAGTGAACCTGATTCCTATTCATTCAATTTGACGTCAACAGTGCTCACAGAGTTATACTTTGCAACTTTCCCTTTTACTTTTAACTTTTACATACTCAATTCATTCGTCATAACTAGATTCCTTGAGACAGAAATTGATTTTACGTGGTATATCCACCTGAAGTTCCAAAATCAGCTGCAATTATAATTTTGGCATGTTTTTTGTTGGAAATCACTTATAACATGTAGAAATGCAAAAAAAAAAATCGAAATTTTGTGAAAAAATTTGCAAATTTTTTTTTCTCTAACAATTTTTTTTGGGGGGGGGGGGGGGGGGGGGGTTGGAAATTACTTAAAACATGTAGAAATGCAAAAAAAAAAAAATTCAAATATTTTTTCAAATTGGCCCCATAGCGGCCATATGGATTTTGGACCAAGTCCAAAAATCTAATGGCATGATCCTTGGACCAGACCTAAACCCCCCCACCAAGTTTCGTCGAAATCCGTTGAGTTTTTCCATATACTGTTCACAAACAAACAAACAAACAAACAGAAAGGGGTGAAAACAGTAACCTCCATCCATCTTCAATGGCGGAGGTTAACTAGAAGGGTACTTGGTAGAGCGCATATCTCCGCCACGCAATGCCTGATCCACGGGAACATATCAGGCCCATTACATTTTGAGATATCGTTCGACATCGTTTTTGGTCCAATCTCTCAATGGTGAAGAATCACTTAAAAAATTCTAGTAGCTGGATCCGGATCCGGATCTTCACCAAAATCTAATCAGTTCGTCCTTGTCAGACAATGAACGTGTCCACAAAATTCATCCGAATCCGTCCACAAGTTTTGAAATATCCTGTACATAGACAGAAAGGGGTGAAAACATAACCTCCTTCACCTTCGGTGGCGAGGTAACTAGAAGGCACTCCGAAGAGTGCATACCTCCGCCACATAATGCCTGATCCATGAGAACATATCAGGCCCAATACATTTTTAAATATCATCCCATATATCATTTTTGGCCCAATCTCTCTCAATTGTGAAAAATCACTTTTAAATTAAATAATTCTCGTATCCGATCCAGATTCGGATCTTCACCAAAATCGAATCGATTCGTCCTTGCCACACACCCAACATGTCCACCAAATTTCGTCCGAATCAGTCCACAACTTTTTGAGATATCCTGTACACAGACAAACAGACAAACAAACAAACAGACAGAAAGGGGTGAAAACATAATCTTCTTCACCTTTGGTGCCGGAGGTAATAGAAAGCATTTGAAAATGCAAAGCTTGTCCTCTTTGTATTGAGACTACTTCTTCCTTTTCCTAAATGGTACCTTTGACCTTTTGACCAAATTCTTAACTTATCTCTTCATATTCTTACAACAAAGCTTGTTCTCCATATTCTCATAATAAAGCTTGACGGAACACAGTTACACTCGAATGGGGTCATATTGGGTCACTGACATATTTAATATTTATATTTCATGCAACCTTGACCTTTGACCTTTTTGATCTACAAAAAAAAACAAAAAAAACCAATTGGCTTCCAAAAACAAGTAACAAAAAAAAACAATTTGATTGAACCAATTCACTGACTGATCCAATGTGCAAATTCTTTAAATTTCAGGTCAATTGGATGAAAATTGATGATTTGTTGTGACATTGACTTTTGACCAAATTACTAATTTGGCTTCTCCATATTCTCATAAGAAAGCTTTGTTGAAAATTTCATGACAAAAGCTCACAGGGTAAAGAAGTTACACAGCCCAGATGGACGCACACATGCACACAGGCACACACACACACACGATTACAAAACCCAGCTAAACCACAAAGGAGCAGAAGGTTACAAACTGCCAAGGGTATGGGGGAGGTGTGTATGTGTGCGTGTGTGTCTCAGGCAAAAATGCTACAGAGAAACTGTCGTATATAGAGAGTTGTACTCTCATATATCGTAGTGGTAACAGGTCCTACTACAGTAGTCTGCAGATAATTACTAACAGAAAGGAATGGTGTGTGTGTGTGTGTGTGCTGTGTGTGTGTGTGTGTTTGGGCATGCACAAGGGAAATAACCCCAACAAGTAAACAATAGCCTGGATAAGGAATTGAATGAGAAAGGATAAGTGTGTATAGGAGAGATTGTGGATGTGCTTGGGTGAGCACATGTCGTAGTGATGGGCAGCAGACTTGAAAGACCAGCCTGGATTTGGGTTTGGTGAACAAGTGCTGGTTGAAAAACGTGCATGACCTGGGGTGCATTGAGGAGGGCAGAGGTAAGTGATGGCAGGAGGAGCCATGTCAGGTTTAAGTTTGTGTAAAATATCCCACCAACTAGCCACCAGTGGGAAAGTGACAGTCCTTGGGAATCTGCCTCCTGTCTTTAGATTACAATGGTGCAAATGGCCTTGTTTTTGAGTGCCGTGGGAAGCAGGAGAACCAGCCCAGAGTGTGGGGCACATGACATTGTGACACCGTCCTTTAGCAGGGAAGGATTGGAAGGGTAATATGTGACAGCCTTTGGAGTGTGGTGAGAGGTTGGTGAATTTGGATTGCATGTGAGCCAGATATTGGGCCCTTGGCTTTTCCTGCCTCTGGACGAATGCAAGCAGCATCGTGGGCTGTTCTTGCATCATGGGCTGTCAATTTCATTTTTCCTCCATTTGAATACCTTCTGTGCCTCAGCTTCATGCACATTGAATACAAAGGCAATGATGATCTTGTTGCCCTTATCTCTTCCTCATTGTGTGATGGGCACAAGTTAACGACTGTGTTGATGTGAAAGAAATATTGATTCGATGTTTGTTTGACGCTCCATTTCCTAACGTTGTCTTGCAGGCATGTCCAACCTCGTCGGTGGTACTTAGCGGCCCATCCGGTGCTGGTAAAAGCACACTGCTAAAGCGGCTGATGAAGGAATTCGAAGATGTTTTTGGCCTGAGCGTTTCACGTAAGTAACACTTTCTTTGATTTTCATGATTGTGCAAATGGTTATTCGCCAGCTTTTTTTTTTGTTTTTTTTTGGTATGTGGTCTGCTTTCCTCTTTTTTGTGATGTCTGCTGTTCCTACTACGACGCCTGATCATGAATAAATAATAAATAAATAAATAAATAGTCTGTGCATTGGTGGAATTTGGCTGTGATGACGTGACCTGTTAATGTAATGCAGTTTAAACTTGCACGTTTCTAGCTCATGCGGTTATGTGAAAATGTATTCTTTAAAAATATTGTTACATGTATGGAATGCGAGGAGGGGTGGGCATTGATGTTGACATGGTACATCCGTGTAAAGAAGAACCAGCTGCATGCGTGTGTGCCTGCAAGCTCTACGGATGGAAGAAGGTTCCTGCACTCTGTGCACGTGCCGTCATGCCTGTGGTAGTTAGCGTATTATTATTATTATTATTATTATTTTATACTTCCACTTATTGTGGTGGCATGATTTCATGCTTTCAACTGGCGATGATCAACGGTGCATCGCCACTGCCACGAGTAGGGGCACCACTGATGCAATGCCCTATTACCAGTTCACTGGTGCTCATTTCCCGACCTCGGAAGGATGACAGGCGGAGTCAACCCCACCTGGTGTTAATTCAGCGTCTGACGGGAGTTTGAACTCGGGCCCGCCACCCTAACCACGAAGCCAACACCAGCCGGAGCATATTTATACAATTCTAATTATCGTACTTCTGGCACCAATGGTTGTCAGACTGTACGTAATATTCCACCGTTAATCACCACCTGTCTTTAAAAGTTGTTTTCTGTTGTCGCTATTGTCTGACTGTACGTAATATTATGCCATTAACCACACCCAATTAGGTGGGATGGCTCTCTGGTGATTATGTCACCGTGGCCCCGCCCCCACCAGGCTGATTGATGGGCGTGTGTCTCGTCCACCCTGTTCTCCTTCATATTCCAAACGTTGTAGTTACGCTGTTATGCCTACTTTCATGGAATCCTTTTAAGTTGTGAAAAGTTTTCGTGGTCATGACCTTCCCACTATTAAATGCAGTAGATTTGGTTTGAACCAACTATTGAGCTTAAAACCAATTTTGAGTTAGGCTGTCTGAAAAGACTGAGAAGAATAAAGCGAAGAGTTACAAACGGGATATTTTAGGTCGGCCATTTTTGTAGCTAAGCGATGCTGTCCAAAAGTTTAATCGACGTTATTGGATTTGAAATCCTCCCAGACTGGTCGGTGCTGTCGAGGTTTGTAAGTTTTGTATCTTGGGTGGATGTTTTCGAGGATTTGTCTTGTATTTAAACCTACGGAGTGTGCTCTGCTATCCCGGTACAGGAAGTCGAGCGACTTCCTGATATACTTATCAAGACCAAATCACGTCTCTCACCCGTAATTGAGGGAACAAACAATCAGCTCTTTCCGAATAATTATCGCCAGGTGGCGAGGATCTTTATAAATAACCCCCGAAAGAGGGTGTAGAGGAACCCCGGTAGGGTTTGAAACTGCAAAGAGCTTACTTACCTTGTGTAGCTTTTCTTGGTTGATTTAGGCAGCTTTTTTTGGAGAGGAGAGCAGGGAATTAAACATGTCTATTAAAAAAATCATGAAGCTGCATGCCGAAGAAGAGGGAGGGGGGTCCAAACGTACTACATCTGTTAACATTTGATGAAAACATCTTCTCCCACAAACTACTCAACCGATATGGACCAAATTTGGTCCCATGCACGAGCACAACAAGGTCTCATGGGGTTGTGCTTCCCATCTGGATGCACCTCCTATAAAGGGAATAAAAGTGGGGTTTTGCCCCCAAATATTTGGTATTTTATTCAAAAATCTTCTTAGAAATCGCGAGACATATCGAGACCAAACTCGCTACGTGGAATGGGACCATACCCTCACCTTAAGTTGTGCTCCTCATAGCTGTATCTCCCCCAGAAGGGGGCAATGGGCCCCCTCCCCATTCCCCTCATTTACACTAAAAACATCTCCTTTCCAACAACTACCTGAGCGATATGAACCAAATTGGTCCAATGCATCATTACAGTAAGTCTCATGGGTTTGTCCTCCCTATCCTGATCTGCCCATTCAAAGATGGATAAAGGGGGGTGGGGGGGGGTTGCCCCAAATATTGTTCTTTCATTTTAAAAATCTTCTTAGAAACCGACAACTGGACCCAGACCAAACTGGTCATACGGCATCGTGGCCATGCCCTAACCTTAAGTTGTGCTCCCCATGGCCGCATCTTCCTTGGAAAGCGGCCACGGCCTCCCTCCCCTTATCCTTCATATTGACTGAAACATTTTCCTCACAAACTACATGACCTATCTGGACCAATTTTGGTGCGATACATCGGAACAGTAAAGGTCTCATGGGTTGTGCTCCCCATCTAAATCCGCCCCCTCAAAGAGGCTGAAAAGGGGGTTTCACCTCAAATTTGGATAATTTATTTTATAATCTTCAGATCAAATGCAGCATCGGAGCCACCAGGCGGCACCTGGATAGGATTCGAGTTTCGCTGCTACTCCTCTACCCTCAAACCCATCCAGGCACAGCCAGGTGAGCCTCACAAAAACGATTTGTAAACGTTCACCTCTCCATATACTCAGGAAAGGAAAGAGGGGGAAAAAAAATGATTTCTAAAAGTACAAGTTCAATTGTTTTTGTTTTGATGAATAATGTGGAATCCATTCTCGTGGTTTGTGTTCCAATCGCATTTCTGTTAACATGTGAATTGCTGGCATCGTTTTGAGCACTTGCGCTTAAACCGACAAAATTATATTTCCTTTGCAGAAGATACAACGTGTGTTTTCAGACCGGAGAGATTGCAACCCAGAGAAGTAAAAAAACATTGAGATATTATACAGTGAAACCTCACTGTTCCAGACTAATTTGGAGAAACGGGGTGTCCGCATCAGCCGAGAGTCCGGACTATCCAAAATTAATGGAAAAAAAACGAAAAAAAAAAAACATTACACCAACAAGGTTTTTCCGCACAAAACACACATTTTGTTCGTCACTCGAGAATTGCAAAGGTGGCTCAAGGGTTATTACACTGACATCGGAAAAGATTCCTTAACGGTTAAGGTGGCTGGCTAAAGATCTTAAGGTCTTCAGTGTGAGCATCTGTCATGACCTTAAATAACACCAGGTGGGTTGACGCATCCTGGTCATCATTTCGAGGTCGGCAAAATTAGTGCAGTACCACCTTACTGGGAACAGGGGGCACTGCATCAGTGGCACAGCTGCGTTCCCAGCAATGATGCAATCAGCAGCCACGGGCTGCAGCCACATAATAATCAGAAAGACTGCCAACACTGCAACTAGAAAGCAGACGAGAAGAAATTGAGGGTCTGCGAGTCACGCGCTGCTGTGTGTAGACACTGATTGGGGACGAGGTGTACATTTAAAGAAGGAGGCAGTATTCAGTTGAGTGCATCTCTGCAACTGTTCACATATTATGACCTCCTTCAGCATCGTTAAATGTTCATAGCACGCATAGCCACATTGGAGGATCCATCAATAAATCATTATTGTACACCTGGGCTAAACTCAGTCCTGGTTCACTCATAACACTGTTCCGTTTCTGTTGGAATGGCTCCACACTTTCCGCGTCACCACTTAGAGCCTCACCACACATTTTCTTGTTGAACATGTTGTGCCTTTTCCGAAAACGCCGCAACCACCCGCTGCTTGCAAAACTTGAGATGCCTAAATGTGTAGCGAGTCTTTCGTGGAAGATTGCAGCTCATTGCCACGAACACCAACACCACTTGAACGCTGCTTTACATATCAGTTGTAAACAGGTTCTTCCAGTTGTATATCATTCGGCTGTTTCGGTCATTCGTGTTGACACAGTACTATAAGTATTGACGTCAAATTTCAAAGCAAACTGCTTCACTTTGTCTGTTTTTAAAATTACATATCAGACGCTGTTTGTTTCGATATGCCGAACTTCTCTATGATCGTTGTTCCAGACATGCCACTTTCAACTTTCTATGTTATTCCTAACTCGTCCGCAACGGTTATAGACACGTTTCCTTTTTCCTTCACTCCTTCCTTTCTTTGGACCCATTTTAAACACTTTATATGGCGCTAAAAGTTAGAAAAAAGGAAAAAGCTCCTCAGAGCTCCACATCGCTCAGCAGATAAGTAGCAACTGACGCAATGTGTCACGCCAGGCCAGCAGCTCCCGGAGGGATTATCCGGATTATCCGAAATCCGATGAGCGCCGTTTCAATCTGCAGTGTAGCACTTTTCGTTTTAAATGCAATCTCAAAGTGCTTCCAAATATGAAGACAAAAAGTGAATGGAAACTTATGGATGGACGAGCCTCTTCGTGCCTATGAGATGCATATCGCTGTCAAGGCAGTTTCATTGGCTCGGGGCACGATCCTGGTTGGGTTGCCACTCCGACACAGGACACTTGAGTGGCTTACCTTTCCTAGTGACATCTTACTAATTTTGCCAACCTTTGAAGGATGACATGCTGAGTCAACCCAACTGGTGTTATTTTGGCAGAGTTGGGCCTTGAACTCAGGACCTCAGGATCTGAAGCCAAGTGCCTTAACCATTAAGCCACCACCAAGCTTGTCGAAAATTATAAATGACATTAACGAGGTAGTAATTAAGAAGAAAAGAAAAAGCTGATGAGGCAGTGTGGATTTTAAAAGGCAGAAAATTCCACAATCTCGGAGCACAACTGGAAAATGCCGATCACGAGGGTTTTTGGCTTGGAGTGGGGAATGATGTCGTAACATGCCAAACACAGATACATGTCACAGGTCAAACCCTATGGAGGGGTGTCGTGACCTAGACAGAGCATTGAGGTTATGTTCTTTGCTGTTGTGATTTTGAGTTGTCCTTCGGGATGTTTCATTCTGGAGCCACGTAAAAGAGTTATGGCGATATAACTTTGGGCAAACGGTGGGGGATAAGAAATTGATGAAAAATTAAAACTGAAGATAAAGTTGGAAAGGAGAGGAAGAAAAGGAAGGAAAGGGAAAGGAGCGCATTTGTAGGAGTAAACGGAGGGGTCAGGCCCTAACCCTAACCATTAGTGGTTGTTGAGACCATGGGCCATTGAGGGTTGAGGAGAGAGGAAGTGGATCGAAATTTTGCCATCTTTATAAAATAGGTACATCTTATTATCAGGGTTTTTGAAGGCTGGATAACCTGTGTGCAAGATCCATAGACCTACACAATAAAGCATAGACCTTGTTGACGACCCCATTTTTGTCCAATGTGCATAAGTTTCAAAACTAGTCATCCAAAGAGATGATGTTTTTTTAAAGTTTCTTTTTCTACTTGCATCATACGTAGATGATCCCAAATGGCTTTGTTTCAAGTAGTCACAATTCAGAATAATACAACCACATTAGCTGTCAAAATAATGTTGACATTGACATCCAAAAATGCACAAAACATGTTTTAACTACAAGTACTACACGCTCGCTCTGGAACGAAATATGGTGTTAATGCACACCCTCCCTCCAGCAGGGGTCAGTTTTAGTGGTTAAACGTTAAACCACTTACATGATTCCACACGTAAAGGGAAAAATTGCAAGTCATCTCTCCACGGGCTGGCAGGATGGTCGAGAGGTATGCACACTTATCTCTAAGCTGTCTCGCCTGGGTTTGAATCTTGACCCAGCTATAAACTATCATCCCATTGTTTCACAGGCAGGGTAATTCATCAATTTGTGTGCCGTCCCTCAGATGGATGGTAAACTTGGCATCCTGTCTGCCAACTTTAGTTGGTGGTCAAGCTTGGTGTTGGCTTAACGGTGAAGGTTGCTTATTTAAGATCTTAGAGTCTTGAGTTTGAGCCTCTGTCGTGCCGTTGAAATAACACCAGGTGGGTTGACTCGGCCTGTCATCCTTCGGAGGTCGGCAAAATGAGTACCAGCTTACTGGTAGCAGGGGCAATGCATCAGCGGCAAATCCGCGCTTTCAGAGATGATGCAACCAGCAGCCTCGGGCTGCATGTGAAACAACAACAGTTTGGTGGATGATAAAGATTCCACGATGTCCTTTGCAAATAGTAGGTCAGCACCCGTGTTGACTTCCAAATCCCTCGCCTTACTTCGTGTGTTGGAGCGGCGACTCATCCGACTCATATAGCCAAAACAATTGCTTCGGCAGAACCGATACTCTGTGTAGGGAATGGTTCATGATCTGATCATCTCTCCACCCTCGCGGAGAGGGTGAGGGGATGGATTTCAATCCCGTGACCTGACCTGACCCCGGGTATCTTGAGCATGCGTGCAAAAATTTGGTGGAGATCAGCCAGACTGTTTTTGATTCTTAAAGTTCAAGCATACTCAAATAAATAAATAAATGGAGACAATTGCCAAATTTTAGTATGAAGTTTCATACTGTGACGATCTTGTTTTCGTCTTGCACTCCAAATTGATATCTATGAATGAAGGAAAGAAATGGGAAAATTAGCCAATTCAACTTGAACTCCACATCACCTTATAGGCTGAAAAATACGGTGTGTACATGTGTATGTGTACGTACACACACACACACACACACCCCACCACAACCACTACCACGACTAGGAAACAAACAAATAACCACATAAACAACACACAAAAAGTAATGTGTTGAAAAGTATTGCCTCCTATTATTTTTTCTCCAAACCAAGAAAGGATATTCAAATGAAACAAAGTGCAGTCCACACATGAGTTCTTCCATCACTGGGGCGAAGTTTCATGATTCTGACACTCGATGTCTCAGGGCTACGTCAGTCAAGATGGTAGAGGGCAGCACGATGTTGTCAGTACTGTGAAGTGTGAAGTGCTGGAAGTGAGGGTTGGGATGACTGACTGGAGATGAGAGTTGGGTGCACCATTACGATCCTGAGAGTAAGAGATGGTCAATGAAGTACTTCTACAAAGGATCACCTGCCCCGACTTTGCTCCATAAGATTTTCATGTCTTCCCTAAACTTTAAGAACACATTGACATGGAGGACATTTTTTTCCGACGATTATATCTATCAAGGCCGCTGTGAAGAGCTGGTTAACTCAGCAGGATGCACAGTTCTACCATGACTGCATCACAAAACTTCTTGAACATTGGCAGAAATGTGTGGACCGCAGTGGTGATTATATTGAGGATTAAATATGTACAATGGTGGAATAAAGATTGATGTTAGTAGCTGTCTTTGTTTCTTTCAAATATCTTTACCTGGTTTGGAGAAAAGAATAGAAGGCAATACTTTTCAGCACGCTCTCGTGTGTGTATGTGTATATGTATGTGTGTGTACTATATATATTATTGTTGCGGTTCTGGAAAACCGCATCCCTCCAACGCCAATAGTAGCCAACATACAGTGGCCCCCAGTCAGTTATTTCATTAATGTACGTTCAGATAGTCCCTTCCTTCTTGTCGAGTTGGTTGAACGGGACAGTGCATTGTGTAAATCTCATAGTTAGGTCTGATTAAACCTCTGAACTTCATTCCTACTCTTTCTTTTTCGCTATTCCTGAGGTAAATCCAAGCAAGGGGTCCTCGCGAGGCTGGCAGGCACTCCGCTCGTACACCCATCGGAAAAACCACAGTCGCCCCCTTCGCGTAAGAATGCCTCCTCACAGAAGACCAAGGGCAGCAGTAGAAGCCCACGGTAAGGCCTAAGTCACATTTGCCATGGCGGCCGTGGGGTCTACAAAATCTACGGCCACTAGCAATTATACGGCGCCGCAGTATTTCCATGGTCACACAATGTAGCAGTCACATATGTTTTATTTTTCGGGGAGCCGCACGGCGTATTTATAAATTGTGGCGACTGAAAACGTGGGGTTGCCGTACGGTCTTTGATTTATGTGCCACGGTGACCTAGGGCGTTCCTGCGGCGGCCATAGAATTTTCAAGGCAGACGCAAGGTGCCCGCAAGGCGACCGCAGGGGGGGGGGCCTAAGGCGAACGCGCGGTAACGAGTGGGTTTTTTTTTTTACCAGTTCTTTTGTTTCGGCTTGTCGAATTGCTACGGCGAACGTAGAAATGAAAAAAGTTATAACTCCGCGTTATAATTCCACGGCGACCCTACGGCCTCTAAAATATAGCCAAACGGCGTAGGACCACCCTGAGGCCACCGCAGAAACTCTGCGGCCGCCGCACGTTTCTGTCAATTCAGAGGGCGTACGGCCGCCGTATCATCGCCGTAGAGCAAATGTGACTTAGGCCTAAACGTCAGCCGCTGCATGGAGCACGTGCAGGCAACGATGACTCCCCATCCACTGTGTAGGCGATCAGAGGCACAACCAACACACCAAATGCTAACAACATACAGTACGCACGCGGCGCACTCGTCAGCATTCAAAATCTCCATTAATAAATATATCTGTCCCCTTTTCAATCCGAAACACGAATCTCCATCTAATAATTGTATCCAATCCTTTCCCTCAATTCCCTGACACAGATCAGGGTTGGCACCGTGCACACGACATCGCCTTTGATAAATGGTTACATGCTTAATGGCGGACCTGCGCGCACTGTACATGGCATGCTCTATGGCAGGCGGATCCACGCGCTGACCACGTGTACAATGGCGGACCCACGCGCTGACCACGTGTACAATGGCGGACCCACGTGCTGACCACGTGTACAATGGCGGACCCACGTGCTGACCACGTGTACAATGGCGGACCCACATGCTGACCACGTGTACAATGGTGGACCCGCGCTCTGACCACATGTACAATGGCGGACCCATGCGCTGACCACGTGTCCAATGACGGACCCACGCACACTGTACGTGGCATGCTCGATGGTGGGCGGACCGCGCGCTGACCATGTGTCCAATGGCAGACCCGTGCACACTGTACGGGGCATGCTCGATGGCGGGCGGACCGCGCGGCTGACCACGTGTACAATGGCGGACCCGCGCGCTGACCACGTGTACAATGGCGGACCCGCGCGCTGACCACGTGTACAATGGCGGACCCATGCGCTGACCATGTGTCCAATGGCAGACTCACACGCACTGTACGGGGCATGCTTGATGGCGGGCAGATCGCTTGGGCCGTGTGGCGCACCATGAGGCAGGCACCTTGACCAGTACCAACCGCGGGTCACCGGGGCACGGCATGGTGTTCGGTGTAAGGCGATTAATATCATGGAGTTCAGTGCAAGGCAATTCATATCATGGGGTTCGGAGCGAGACGATTCCGCAGCTTGGAACCATCTTGCCGGAAGTGGAGTGGAGCCGCTTCCGGCCATCACGGCAGGGCCGCGCAGTGGCCGGGGCCCAACCAGAGCGCCCGATTCGGGTGACGACACCGCTTCGGGTCGTCGCCCCCACCCCGCACCACGGGGTCTATAAAAGGACGGGTCGTGGAGCCGCTAGTGTCGTCGTTCCTGGTCGTCTGTGTGTGTGTGTGTGTGTGTGTGTGTATGTTTTCAAATTCACTTATCTTGAAATGTTTTACAATCATGATGATCTTGGTCTCCATTTTGTGTAAGATTGAAAAAGGAAGCTCGTTGCATGTTCATTGAGGAAGTGTTACGATAAATCTGGCGTCCTTTTTATGCAAATGTCTTGATTTCTTCTCCAGTTAATGCAATGATTGGTTTTTGAAACTTGGATTTGTTTTCCCATTCTGAGCTGCTGGAAATTTTGAGTTTTGACTCTGACCCACTTCAACCCCCCCCCCCCCCCGTTTCATCAATCCTATTTTCTGAATTAACAAAGGGAACAACTTTGAATTTGACCTACATTTAGTTTCTTATTCCAAAAAAAAAAAAAGTCCTTTATTGTGATTTGTTCTG
>CM068956.1:74322542-74348378 GCA_035128595.1 Eptatretus atami | reverse complement strand
GTCGCCACTCTGACACAGGATACTCAAATGGCTCAATCATCCCAGCAAGCTGGGACTCATTTTGCCAAACTCAGAAGGATGACAGGCTGAGTCAGCCTCACCTGGTATTAATTTAACAGCCAAGCAGGATTTGAACTCAGGACCCTGGATCTGAGATACCCACCACCCAAGCCATTAAGCCAACACCAGGCATACAGTTACATTTGAAGATATCAAAAATTTATTGTTTTACTCAGGACAAGTTATAAAGTTACGATTCACATTGTTTATCAAAGGGAAAACTGGTATTTTAAAATCTCCTGAATAAGTCGACACTGGTTTACATGTACATTTTACAGGAGGTTTGTTTTACTCGGTCGGTCCCCTCAGCCAGCCCAAATTAAGCCAACATTGAATTGTGGTTGGTGATGGTTGAGTCTATATTCCTGACAGAACCTAGTGGTGTTCTTGACAAGTTGTGAATGTTTCCTTGGATATAATTAATCCGAGACAGGTCACCACTCCGGGGCAGGGTATGGAAATTTCCACTGAGCGCATCATGACGAGGCCTTATCCACTCAACCAACAAACCGCTCAACATAGAATTGAGGAATAATAATTAAAATAACAGGAATTCCCTCCATCCCTCTCCATCAACGCGGGATGCATACGTTCTCCCTGTAACTCCCTCTTGGTTAAATTCCCCAAATCCAGGCTTACTGCACAGCTCTACCATTTTGTTCCTCTTTTCTTCTATTTGTGGAGCCACCTTCCTCAGGGTGTTCAATCCCACTCTTCCCTCAATGGCTTCAAACTGGCAGTGCAACACCATCTCATGTCACCCCACCCCCATCCCTACCCACAATAATTTCTACTCCCATTAACACCAACTAGCCGAACTCTCTTACTTGCAAGTTGCAGTGTTTCCATTCCCCCCCACCCTCTCCCTTTTCCTGTTTGTTCATTCCCTTGCCTATTTTTTCCAACTTTTGCTGCTGCCCCAGTCAGCTCATTGCCTTTATACCTCTGTCACCCAACTCTTCCATGAGCCTCAATCTTGAATATATAAACCCCACAGAGCTCACAAAGTTAATCATTCAGCATCAGAATGAAAGGTGTTCACCACCTGGCACACACTTACCTTCCATGAATAAACCCAACTGGCACCGCAAGTCTAACACGAGCAACTCTTGAGTGATGAACAGAAAATCTGCGCAGCCTATTTACTATGCAGGTATGTTTTTTTTCAAAAAATTATAATTCTCAGAGAATGTGATGATTGCTTTGTATTTCTGATGTAAAAGTGGAGTAGGGGGAGGGGGTGGTTGAGCTTATTAATTGGAGTGGATAGACACTGGTTTACGTATGTAACTGGCCATTTCAAACGATATTTGAGCTTGTTGGGATCTTCGTTGCCTGCCCGGTCGGACACGCGATATATTTTGCAGCAACCTGTGACGGTATATGCTGGCAGGATGGCATAGAGCAGTGATCTTCTCTAATTTTTAGAGAGGGGCCATTTATGCTGATAAGACATCAATCAGTGTGAGAGCCGCCACACCACCTGCAGGACTCTGTAATGGCTGCTATTAGCCCCCCCCCCCCATGTACTCCTCTTCGTGTGGTTAACTGAGATGCAAGCAGAATTGTTGTTGTACTGCAACCATATCCTGATGTAGTTTGTTGCTTTTTTCCTCGCGTGGAACTTATTTGAAACCATTGGGTCATTTTGATAGCATTTATGGCAGGTTATGATGTGGTGTTTTCACATTTGTGCATTATCGGCCACACGTCAGGGGCTGCACTTTAGGCCACCAGGGGCTGCCAAGGGCTTGCGGGCCGAGCAATAAGGAACAGTGTCATAGAGGTACGCACACTTGCATCTAAGCTGTCTCGCCTTGGTTGGAATCCCGACCCAGCTATAAACTGTCATCCCGGTGTTTCACAGGCAGGGTGATTCATCAATGTGTTTGCCATCCCATGGATCGACGTTAAACGGACGTCTCGTCTGCCGGCATTAGTTGATGGACGTTAAAGACCCCACATTATCCTTTGTAAATAATGGGTGACCTATCGCCGGCACCATGGCTAAATTCCATATTCCTACCCTAACTACTGCTGGGAAGGCAATGGCAAACCACACAGCATAACCCTTGCTCAGGAATCTGCTTCAGCAGCACCAACGCTCTGCGAAGAGTACAGTACCATGAGAGAGAGAGACAGAGACAGAGACTGAA
Source organism: Eptatretus atami (assembly GCA_035128595.1). Classification (NCBI taxonomy): domain Eukaryota; kingdom Metazoa; phylum Chordata; class Myxini; order Myxiniformes; family Myxinidae; genus Eptatretus; species Eptatretus atami. The sequence continues at coordinate 74,346,162 of CM068956.1, read as the reverse complement.
TAAACAAGCAGTCATAGACTGGTACTTACGAAATCGTCAACTTGACCTCTGACCTTGTCTAAATAAAAGCTGTCTCTAGAGAAGGTAGCGACGCAAACCAGAAGTTTCTACGATGATTCTGTACCAAACCATCAAAAATCGTAACGTCGACCGAAGCAAAATCTCCATTTCTCCACGCAATTATTTAATATTATTTTATCAAAGTCACAAAACCGTAATATTCGGCCATCCAACAATCTTTACATATCCGACCGCTTAGCGAGTCAGGCATGCGACGATAACTCTTATTTGATAAAAAAATGACTTGAAAACACCGTCAGCGCGCACACGGAAAACCTTTACGTGATCAACGACGCCTCTGCTCGAGCGCACTGCACCACGTGACGGCCGTGACGCGGCGAGTGAAATATTTTTATTACAATCTTTAAACGTCTCCAAAACATCCGATTTTTACCAGAATTTCGACAACCGAGTTTTAAGCGTCCTAAGCGATCGTAAAAACCGAAGACAAAATTAAAATCGAAGTTAAAACGAACTCGTAACGTCGACCGAAGCAAAAACTCCATTTCTCCACATGAATTTACGGAATTATGTTTTACCTCACTGTGACCTTGACCTTTGACCGATTTTGACCAAAATCTAATCAGCGCTAGCCATCACCCTCCTGAATCACGTGGTGTAATTTGACATTGGTAGCTTCTTCCGTTCTCGAGTTATCGTGCCTACAAACAAACACACAAAAACAAACACACACACACACACACAAACAAACAAACACACAGAGGACAGAAGTCCTCAATATACTTACGAAATCTTTAGATTTCGTAAGTAACAAGCAGTCATAGACTGGTACTTACGAAATCGTCAACTTGACCTCTGACTTGTCTAATAAAAGCTGTCTCTAGAGAAGGTAGCGACGCAAACCAGAAGTTTCTACGATGATTCTGTACCAAACCATCAAAAATCGAATGTTTGACCTCACCGTGACCTTGACCGTTCACCGATGTTGACCAAAATCTAATCAGCACTAGCCATCACCCTCCTGAATCACGTGGTGTAATTTAACATTGGTAGCTTCTTCCGTTCTCGAGTTATCTGTACCAAACCATCAAAAATCGAATATTTGACCTCACTGTAACCTTGACCTTTGACCGATTTTGACCAAAATCTAATCAGCACTAGCCATCACCCTCCTGAATCACGTGGTGTAATTTTGACATTGGTAGCTTCTTCCGTTCTCGAGTTATCGTGCCTACAAACAAACATACAAAACAAACAAGCAGTCATAGACTGGTACTTACGAAATCGTCAACTTGACCTCTGACCTTGTCTAATAAAAGCTGTCTCTAGAGAAGGTAGCGACGCAAACCAGAAGTTTCTACGATGATTCTGTACCAAACCATCAAAAATCGAATGTTTGACCTCACTGTGACCTTGACCTTTGACCGATTTTGACCAAAATCTAATCAGCACTAGCCATCACCCTCCTGAATCACGTGGTGTAATTTGACATTGGTAGCTTCTTTCGTTCTCGAGTTTCGTGGCTACAAACACACAAACACACAAACAGATGACGGAAGTCATCAATATACTTACGAAATCTTTAGATTTAGATTTCGTAAGTAATAATTAATTTGACAAAGTAAAGTGACAGGATTGCTCATTTTGTCGCAAAAATTATATGTTCTGTCTCCTCAACTTTCTATACAAACAACATGGGACATCCATGATCCATCGTGATTCACAAATGGCATTTATTTTTGGACTCGAATCACCATTCGACACCAAAAGTTATTGTCAAAACTCAAATCACCAAGTGATGTGGAAGATACTGAGACTGTATGGAATGCCAGATAAATTTGTAAGGACAACAAAGAGGGACCTACAATGGATACAAATGCAGTGTAATTTACAACAATAACTTTTTATCCCCCGCCGCGTGGCGGAAGGGGGATATTGTTGTCACCCGGGTCGTCCGTCCGGCTGGCTGTGGGCGTCAACATTTATAGCTGTGAGTGCGATAACTCATAAACTGTTCGCCATATCGATTTGAAATTTGGGTCACACATGTACCACCTGAAAAGAAGAACCCTATTGATTTGGGCGTGGCCGGATCCAAGATGCCGAGTGGGGCGCCATCTTGAAAAAAATGTTTTTTGTAATAAATGGAAAACGCTTATCTGATTTCAATTATTTTTCAATGGCGGGGGATTCCCCATCTCTGATGGGTATATTTTTATACAACAGTTATTGTATTTTTAGTTTTGTAATATTTAGTAATACAACAATAACCTTTGAAAGGTTAACAGGGAGGAAAAACATAGAAGAGATCAAAATTACTCAAGTTGTGAGGGATTGGTCTCATGTTGGGTATGGAGGATCAAGATGTACCGATAAGAGCAACATTCTGGGCACCTGATGGGAAGAGAAAAGTTGGACAACCGAGAGAGACCTGGTGACATGCCACGGAGAAGGAAATGAAAGGAATGAAGGTCATCTGGAATATAACTGGAATGTGAGCCCAAGACCGACGGAAGTGGAAAAAGTTCAGAAGAAGCTCCATATTCCAGGTGGCATGATTGGATAATAAGCAAGTAAGCAAGAAAATCACCAATGTGAACATTGTTTGCCAGAGAAGGTACTGCATTTTGGTCCATATATTTGTCTGTCTGTCTGTCCACACAAATTGTGCTAACGTAGGCCACAAATGCCATTTGGTGGTAGCCAAACAAGTATTACACGTTAACTTTTTTCAACAAAGCACCTCCGCGCGCGTGCGTGCGTGCGTGTGTGTGTGTGTTTTATTTTTCCAGGGCATAACTTTCTTACCATTTGAGCTTTTGACATCAAATTTTCAGCAAACCTTTATTATGAGAATATGGAGAACAATCATTAATAAAAAAAAATTATTTTATTTTTAGCTTTTGTTTTCATCAAATTTAGTTTGAGTACAAAGTTGACGCGGATGGGCTTTGCATTTTGAGATGCTTTCTTATTTTACTGTTGTAGTCGGTGTGCATTTTTAAAATCATTCATTAAGGTGAGATTTGTGTTCATCTGTTGTGCTTTTTCAAATAAATTGTACTTTGATGGAATAGCAAATGCATTTTGTGTGGACAAAAAAATATTTTCATCCACCTCTTTCAAGTTGCATGAAACATTTTCAATTAACAGATTTTGTTCAAAGTCAATCCTGAATTCTGTGCACAGTACTACATATAATACAGAAGGTGCTTACAGGAGTCAAAAGTGTGACTTAATCTGTAAGTTTTTAATTTAAACTTTCGCTTGATTCCAAAAAGATCAATTTGATCAAACACGAAGGGGTGGCACGTGAGCCTCGTGCCGCGAGAGTTCACTCCATGGATTGTATTTTTCATCTCCCATCCAAAGTGTGCAAGTAACACTTGGCACGGAAAATGAAATTGAGATGCATAAATTAATTTTAATTGGTCAATAATTATTAAATAATATTTCAATATTTAAAACTAGATGTGTCAAGTGGAGAACATACTGGTGATATGATTATTGCATTGTAACATCGACGGCTCAACTAATGTTGAGCTCGTCGTGGCGGAAGGTTAAAGTCCCGCAATGTCCCGAGCGGCTCAACTGAGGAGGCGTTCCGAATTAATGGCGGACAGTGCACATGCGGGTCATGAGGAGAGACACGAGAAACCTCAAAGCTTTTAAACCCAATGGGCTTATTTCCTGAACCGCAATAATCAAAATAACTTGGGATGATGTAATCGTGACAGAGGAGACGATTGCGGGTTGGGATTGGGAAGAAAGGGAAAATACCGAATCGATAATGAATAATTATGTACAATGAGCTAAAATATATCTAAAGCAACTAGGCGCCACACTCTGGACTCAGTCACAGACGGGAAGGGGACAAAACCGGGGGAACTCAGCTCTGGGGCAGCAGGGACGAGCAGGTGATGAGGGACGAGGAGCAGGGAGATGAGTCAAGCAGACGATGGGGAGACGAACAGGTGGTGATGGCACATGTCAGGATCCAGGGACGGGGCAGGGCAGGTGCGACGAAAGGGCAGAGGCGGCCGAACAGGCACAGGCAGGCAGAGGCTGGCAGAAGCAGGCAAGCAGGACGACCTCCTTAAAACTCTCCTCTTCTTCTTCAGATGTCCACGGTTCTCAGACTTTTATTTTCTCCTCCGTACTCGAAGCACCTCTCACACACACCCATCCGCTGTTTTCCTCCCGTCGTCCTCGCCTCAGATTTCCATCTTCCGATTTGGTTGCTTCCTCTTCTCACCCTCAGCAATGCTCTGCCCCCCCCCCTTTCAGGGCAGCACTCCACCCCTCCCAGATGATCCATTGCTCCTCCCCTTGGGAGGTGTTCATAGCTCCGCCCCCTCCTTTGTCGTGCCAAGTCTCCCAGCGACCCCGGTAGAGGTTGACGTAGAGGTTATACACACAGTTTTGTTTACCATAATCCCTCACTAATTAATACCACCATCACCCCCTTTATGGTGTACATACAAACAAGACAATTCTTAAGCTGATATTTCCTTACTTATACATCGAGATGGCTATCTACTCACACACAGACCATGCTACACTATACGTTCTAACCTGTTTTATGTTAACATCTAACCCCCCCCACAAACGTAACAGTATGATCGAGAAACAATTGCTGTCTCTTCAAAATATAACATTGGACATGGCAACACATTTTCCTTAAAATCAGGATTACAAGATAGAATGTCATTGGATGTTTTTGAGATGGCACACTTGTAAAAATTAACACGTGTAGCATGAGATGCGAGAGGTATTCGTTGGCCTTGGTGAGGTCGAACTGATTGTGGATTTAGCGTTTTACACATCAGCACATTCGTTATCGTATATGCTGGAAATTAACGGATGCAAAGAGTGGGAATTGTATTCTTGTTTCAGAATAGTGTCCTTTTGTTTTGACAGATACCACCCGAAAGCCAAGACCAGGCGAGGTTGATGGCACAGGTATACCTCTGCTATTTCTATATCCTTTAACTAGCCATGACCTACTTACTGCAATCTGCTTAACTCACTTGCTGCATGTGCAGATTATCACTTTGTGATGCGGGACAAGATGGAGAGGTGCATCAAAGCAGGAGAATTTCTTGAGCATGCCGAATTCTCAGGAAATCTTTATGGAACTAGGTGAGAAATAAGTTGAAATTGCACCTGAAGAATAGCTAATCCTTCCTTTCATATGCAGCACATTGCTACTGTTTACATCACATGCTGCGGGTGCAGCTATGCCACTGAAGAACAATTAACGTTGATGCTTAAGGTGGATTAAACCTGCAGATCGAAATCAAAATCCCCCATAGTCTTTGTTTATTGTCTAATGCAGGTTCACATTTTGCTGTCACAGGTTTCTATTCAATAAAGACGTGTTTTGTTTTCAGTATTTTCTTTGCTTGCCCTCCCCATCCCTCCCCTCCCATGATGCGCCTGCAGTTACGTCAACAGTAGCGTTCATCACTTTGTATAACCTTTTGCAAGACTGGCCAATTCTGAGTATTTTCTTGACTTTAATCTTTCCTATAGCTCCAGTTTTTGTTTTATAGATTCTTACATGGTCAAAGACTAAAATAATAAGGAAAATGTACTGAAGTAAAAAAAATAAAATAAAAAATTGGATGAGAAAGGTAAAGATTAAGGAAGTAGAGGAGATGATTGGCCGACCATGCATGCTGCAATGTTTTTTTTGGGAACCAGTTAAACATTTTCTGGACGGATAAGCTGATATTACGGACCTTTTAAACACAGACCTATCTTTTGAATGTAAATCTATCTTTTTAAATGTTAATGGGCAACCATAAAAAGGTGATTTTTGCTTTTGACAGTTGGGAAAAATGATGGAAAATAAGACTTCACTTTGCAGGTTTTAGTCACTTAAAATGTATATTTCCATGTGCCAATGGTGTTGACATGCAGAGCACATTTTGAAGCCATTTTTCTTTCTTTCTTTCCACAAAGTTATTTATGACTCCCCTTTCTCCCCTTTTTGTAGAGAGACACAAGGTGTTTCTACGAACTTGCCTCCATGTCAGTTTCATCGTAGCACTTGGTTAACTTCGTTGACTGAAGATGAAGATATGTTTGGCCTTGCACTCCTGTAAGGAGATTGCCATTTGATCCTTCACTGGATATACCAGTGTTAAGGCCCTGTCACACCTTGACGATTTAGCCAGCGTATGCCTGACGTATGCAAAATTTGGTTTAAAACGCTGGCACACGTCGAATACGTTATGGGAAGTTTGTATACGTTAAGAGCACGCTGGCATACGTCGTAGTACGCTGGCTTTTTTTTTCGTAGTAGCTGGCATACGTCGTAGTACGCTGGCTTTTTTTTCGTAGTACGCTGGCATACGTCTTTGTACGCCGAGGTGTTAGACAAATTTCCATACTTGAAATTTTTCGACGTATGCCAGCGTATGACTCACACGTTCCGCATAATGCTGGCCATAAGTTGTAGGCACGTTACGTGATCGTTGACACACGTCGACACACGTTACTTGTACGTTACTCATAAGTCGAAACACGTCGAGGTAATGTTTAGCGTACCCGAAACTTATTTCTAACCTATGAGTAACGTGTTGTAGGCACGTTACCGATCGTTGACACACGTCGACACACGTTACTTGTACGTTACTCATAAGTCGAAACACATCAAGGTAATGGTTAGCGTCAGTGTTCCAGACTCCCTGGGTTTTTTTTTTCTTCGGTATGACGGTGATGTTGACACTTCAATTTCTAGTGCGGTTATAATATATATAATAATAGGCTGCCGCTCAACGATTTAAATCATAACCGCACTAGAAATCGAAGTGTCAACATCACCGTCATACCGAAAAAAAAAAAACCAGGGAGTCTGGAACACTGACGCTAACCATTACATTGACGTGTTTCGACTTATGAGTAACGTACAAGTAACGGTTGTCGACGTGTGTGAACGATCGCGTAGCGTGCCTACAACTTATGCCAGCGTATGCGGAACGTGTGTCATAAGTCGAGTACGTCGAGAAATTTTCAACATTGCTGAAATTTCTCGACGTACTCGGCGTATGACGACGTATGCCAGAAAACTACGACGTATGCCAGCGTGCTCTTAACGTATACAAAACTTACCCATAACTTATTCGACGTGTGCCAGCTTGGTTCGGCAAATTTTTCATACGTCGGCATTACGCTGGCTAAAACGTCAAGGTGTGACAGCGGCTTCACACTTCGATGTCTAATGCGGTTATGATTTGAATCGTTGAGCTGCAGCCTATGAATAGCCTACGCCACGTGATCGTCGGTGATACGCTGCCGCGCACTATGCATAAGTTAGACTATCGTTGGGCATAGGTTGTGAACGCCGACAACACGCTCAGCATTCGTTGGTATAAGTTATCTATATGTGATTAAAACGTTCTGTGTACGTTACTAACACGTTATGCATACGTCCAACACGTTATTATACGCCCAAAACTTAAAAAAAACATCAATAGTTCAGCGTACACCAGCGTTTTACATACATTTTGAGACCTTGCCATACGCTGGCTAAAACGTCAAGGTGTGACAGCCCCTTTAGGATGAAGGTCTTTGAGAAAACCCTAGGGGCACACAGTGAGCACAACACTTTTCTTTGATTTGTGCTATAAATGACATTGTGGTTGATATTCTGTAATTGAATCTAAAGAATCATTAAATCATCTTGTAATTGAATCATTAACAGGTTATTTGTTCGAAGGGGAATCAAAACTCTGTTTTTGTAATGATAAGGTACAAATGAGTATTTTTTTTTCCTCTGGTTTTCTTTTTCTACAGCAAATGGGCCGTGAAAGCTGTTCAGGAACAAAATCGCATCTGCATCCTGGATGTCGATTTGCAAGGTGTAAGGAACATAAAGACGACGACCATTAACCCCATCTACATTTCCGTTCAGCCCCCTTCGCTGCAAATATTGGTTGGTGTCATCTCATATTTATTTGTAGTTTCTCAGGAATGTTGCACCTTCCACTTTGAGTTTAAAATTGGAGATGAAGAGTGAGTGATTTGTTTAGATGCTTGTAATGAGTGAATTACCAGACTCGGTGGTGTAACGGTTGGAGTGTCCGCTCTGAGTCTGGGAGGTCCACGGTTCGAACCCCGGCCGAGTCATACCAAACATTTTTAAAATGGTCCGTGCTGCTACCTTGCGTGATGCTTAGAATTTTCAAAGGATAGAGAACAGACAAACAATGCTGTAAAGGCAATGGCAAACCCACCAGTATAACCCTTGCCAAGAAACTGCTTTGGAAGTACTTCAAAACTACAGAAGCTCTATAATGAGTATGCTACAACAAAAAGACACCAAAAAAAATGAGTGAGTTATTTAGACTTCAGAGATGTGTTTTTTTATGATTCAATTTTAAAAAACGAGGTTTGTATATAAAGTTACATTTGGAATGGAACAAAAATTGAATCAAGCCGATACATGATGGATGGTACGAGCAGCAGCAACGAATGCCCAGTAAGGCTTCTTGTACCACTGCCAATGTGTAAACAGAAGTGAAATATTCACGAAGGAAAACGAGAATCAAAGTAAATGGTATTCAAAGTTAATTGTTTAGAAAATGGAAAAATAAAAACGACTTAAAATTACTGAAACTGATCATTAGTCAAACAATTCCACTTTACATTCTTGTATGCAGGAATTTATCCTAAGTAAGAAACATAACCTTGGTGTATTTTGATGTTTATTTGCAGCTGTTCCCCCTTCCCCACTACATCTCTGGTCTACGATAAGTTGTACAAGAAAATACATGGAACTTGGACACAGGAGGTGGCCATTTGGCCCATCATGCCTGTGCTTCATCCAGACTCCATTAATTCAATCAATCCTTTATCATAATACATTTATTACCTCCACCACCGAAGGTAGAAGGAGGTTATGTTTTCACCCTTGTCTGTCTGTTTGTTTTTGTGCAGGATATCTCAAAAAGTTGTGGACGGATTCGGACGTAACTTTGTGGACATGTTGAGTGTGTGACAAGGAAGAAATGATTCAATTTTGGTGAAGATCCGGATCCAGATACGACAATTTTTTCAGTGATTCTTCACCACTGAGAGATAGGGATAAACTGATATACTGTACATCACAACATCTCAAAACGTTGTGGACGGATTCGGATGAAACTTGGTGGACACATTGGGTGTGTGGCAAGGACGAATTGATTCGATTTTCGTGAAGATCCGAATCCGGATCTGGAGACGATAATTATTTAATATTAAAAGTGATTCTTCACCGTTGAGAGATGGGGCCAAAAACGATATAGTACTGTACAGCACGATATTTCAAAAATGTATTGGGCCCGATATGTTCTCGTGGATCAGGCATTACGTGGCGAAGGTATGCACTCTACCAAGTGCCCTTCTAGTTCTGTTTGTTTTTCTGATGATTCTCTTGAACTACTTACTAAACTACTTGACAAAAAAACTTTTTCATTATAAGGGTCTTTGGCCAAGGAGTTCCAGTTGTGTGTTGTTTTTCCATTACGAATGACCTTCTTTGTTGTTTTTTTATCATTTAGTTGACATCCGATACTTTTACTGAAGATTCGTGAAATGACGGAACTCGTGAGATTGCAAATGAAACGTGTTTTTTAAATTTACTTTTAACATTGTTGTTAACGAATAGAAACAAGAATGTTGTTAAGAACTGGAAGAAAGGTGGAAGAGATTGTGAATTTAATGTCGTTCTGTCGTGATTTACTTTCAACATTTTTCTTAACGAGCAGGACCAACGCAGGCATAATGGGCCAAATGGTCTTCTGCACCAAAGTTTCTTGTGTGTCCTTATGTAATGTTGTTAAGAATGGGAAGAAGTGCAGGACAGTGAGTTGAGGTTGTGGTGGATGACAGAGAGTTGGGAGTGTGGTTGAGGTGTTGGGAGGGAGTGGAGTTGAGGACTTGAAGAAGAAAGGGGGAGAGGAAAACAGAGAGTTGGGAGAGGAGGGAGAGGCTTGGGAAAGGGTGTTTGAAATGTTTGGGCAGGGGGAGTTGAGGGCTTGGGTAGGGGAGGCTGAGGATTTGTGGCAGGTGGTTTGAGGACTTGGGGGTGAGGTTGAAGACTTGTATCGGGGAGAGCATTTGAAGACAGGATGGGGAGGGGTTTGAAGATTTGGGGTTGAGGACTTGGAGTTTGGTGGAGGAGTGCAGAGGGAAACAAAGTTTCTAATTCCTTAGAATGAGACCAAATAGCATCAAGATTGTTATCCATGAGGAGGAGGAAATTGCTCCTTTATTGCTCAGCCGAGTGCAGAGAGAAAAGATGTCATTAGTACCCAGAGTACTCTGTGAAGTGACAGCACTTCCCCCAATCTCAGCGGCTGTGTTTGTGTGAATGTCAAGTCTGGTATTGTTTCATGTATCTCTATACATGTGTGTGATGTGTATGATGTTTCATGTATCTCTGTGCATGTGTGTGATGTGTCGCATCTCCTCTACAACCCTAAGAGCCTGTAAAAAGAAGGTGCGATTCCCTAATTATTGTGAAAAGGTCCGTGTTCTTAGAGTTGGGCATGTGGTTGTCATGCTGCAGTAATGAAAAGCCTTCTAAGGTGTCAACGAGGATGTTTTTGTAACTAAACTTCACCCCATGATGAAAAAAAAATCGATTTCCAACTCTGCTACATACCATCCATGTTGACATTGGTGGAATGGTTTGTGAAGGAGCGATGAACGCGATAGCCGCTGCCAACGTGTTGATTTAAAAAAACGAAGTCATTGCCAGTGAATTAAAAAGTTTTGGCAAATGGTTGAACATATACTGTCTTTGATCCACATTCAGGAGTTACAATATGTAGATGTTATGAGCATCAACCATTTACTCAAACCCTCCACTGGTATTTTCTACCATTATAACAACGTTGACTTATCAATACAGATTAGTTTGGGTGAGTAGAAACCAAGCTTGTCATGTAGCAATTTTTTTTCTTTGAATACTTTGTTGAGGCTCGTATAAGAACAAATACGCAGAACATATAACGAAGGGAGCAGGAGAAAAGAGAGAGAGAAGCACAGCAACAGTAGGGGTGTGAGAGGGAAGCATGTGTGAGAGAAGCACAGCAACAGTAGGGGTGTGAGGGAAGTAACTGGAGAACAGGGACATCAGGAGATCTGTGGAAGGGAGAGGGATGGGGTGGAGTACAAGGGGTAAACAAGATGGACACTACAGGGACTTTCAGTAAGGAAAGCAGGGAATTTGAAGTAGGTGGGTTAGGGGTGGATTAAAGGCGGTAGAAAAGATCGAGGTTTTGGATGAAGTAAGATACGAGATGGTGATGAACAGCTGTTTTGAAGACTTGGAGGGAAGAAAAGGATTGAAGAGTTTGTTCCAGAGGTGGGGAAAAAAAAAGAGGAATGAAAGAGTGAAGGTGAACAATGATTCTTGATTTTGGTAGTTTCACCAGAAGGGGATTGCTGGCAGATCTTGAGCACCTTGCGGAAATATTAGGGGAACAGAGCACAGCAAGAGCAGGGGGGGGGGGGGGGGGGGGGGTGAGGCCAGAGAGGAGACGGTAGAAGACAGAAAGACCACTGACCTGTCTGCGGTGAGAGAGTGAGACACCTAAAGACTCAGCCTCATCGCCAGTGATACCAATGATCCTAAAAGCCTTGGTTTCCATAGCGTGAAGCCGAGGTAGGTCTGAGGTAGGAGCACCAGCCCAGAGGGGAGAGCAGTACTCCATCAGGCTGCGGACAAAAGCTTTGCACATTGTCAGGAGCTCAGGTGGGCAAAGGAAGGACTTTCAGTTTGCACGATGAAGGATGCCCAGTCGGCGACTGGCTTTGGAGGCCAGCTTGGAAATGTGGCTTTCCCAGAAAAGATCATGGCAGATAGCGAGACCCAGAAGCTTGAATTAAAGGACTTCTTCAAGAGGATTGTTGAGAAAGTAGTTTTTTTTCTTTTTCTGGAACCATACTCTGTACAGAGAGTGTTGGTGCTGCCGAAGCAGTTTCCTGGGCTATTGTGCACAATCCTGGATGGGTCGCTACTCCGACGCAGGATATTCGAATGGCTCAATTATCCCAGCAAGCTGGTACTCAATTTGCCGCCTCGGAAGGATGACAGGCTGAGTCAACCTCTGGTGTATTAATTCAGCGGCCAACGGGGCTTGAACTCAGGACCCTGGGATCCCAAGCCACCACCCTAACCACTAAGCCAACACCAGGCTTGAGAAATAGTAGATGGAGTGATATAATTCACATTGATCATAATCTTCATAAAGTTGGGATCACAAGTCACGGACCATACCTGAGCAGCTCATATGAAGTGTTGTAGGAGCTCATCCATCACATTTACCAATCAAATCGAATTGAAGACTCATTCTCAGGTGTTCCACATCATTAACATCAGGTGTTCCTCTCTCCACATCCATGAAGCTAAAAGCCCACTTTTTGTTATTTTTTCAATCTCACATCTCAATATCGGTGAAGCTGTACGGGACTATTTGGACAAAGAAAAAGTAAAAAAGAATCCTGGCAACTTGGATGATCTTTCAAAGGTCTTTGAGGAAGTGTGGAGCACCATTCCACAAGAGTTTATTACGTAATTATTTCAGTGTCCCGAAAAGAATTTCAATGTTTTTGAAGGAAAAGGGTGGACAAACTCGCTGTTAGTTTCTTTCAAGGTATATTGTGTATAAATTTGGTTATTTCAATGAGATTTCCTTTGACATTTAAACGTTTATTTGAATTGAACACAAGTTTTAGTTTCCTTATGCATTAGAGTGGAAAAATATAAATGTCAGAGTCTTGTACAGCTGTGTGTGTGTGTGTGTGTGTGTGTGTGTGTGTGTGTGTGTGTGTGTCGAGAACCTTTTTATCTGTTGCTCAACTAAATATGAGTGAGGAAATTGTCTTTCCGCAATTGCTGAGAGTAAAATCAGCTGATCATTTTACACTTCTGTTGTCCTGTTGTGAGGATTGTTATTTCTCTTTGACTACTGTAACAACTCCTAATACTTTAACGGCCCCAATTATTAACACCACCTTGTGGTATCAGCTAGGCTAGGGAATGTTTCGGTCCCCTCACTAACCAGCTGGCTAGACCTGCTGACGTTTGACTGAATGAGATAGGAATTTAGAATTTGGCCATGAATTTGAAGGATAACTCACCGACTCTTTGCGAAAGACACCGGTGAATCTTTCAGGTCCACCAACAAATCCGCTTGCTGACAGGACACCCAGTTTTTAAAACATCTTTCTGAGGGACGGCGCACGCATTGATGGATCGCTCTGCATGCCAAATGCCAGGGTGATATTTAATCGTTGGGTCGAGATTTAGACCCAGGCGAGACAGCTCAGAGGCAATTGTGCATACCTCTAGGCCATCCTGCCAGCTCATATTGTTGCTTTATTTCCACTCATTGAATGCCAATGATTCTCACTCATTGCAGCGCAATACCGAAACCTTTAAGCACTTTTCTGTTTTTGAATTACCACTTGTATGCCTTAAATATGTTGGTTGAATTGCATTGCTTCTTATTGTTTCACGCAAAAAAAATCCTCATCGTTTTATGCAGTGATAACCCAGTGGGATTGGTCGTCGTGTTCATCTTTTACAGGAGACGCGTTTGCGTGGTCGACAAACTGAAACAGAAGACGCCATCCAGAGACGTTTGCATACTGCAAGGCAGGATATGGAAATGAGTAAGAGATTTGACGAAGCATTTTACTCTTTCCTAAGGTGGTAACCCAAAAATAAATGGCCCTTAAAAAAAAACGTTTCTTTTTAAATGGTATCTGTTATGTGATCCAGGGGCAAAACATTTAAAAAAATAAAAACCATGGCATATGCGAATCCCCCCCCTCCCCCATTTCTGACAAATTACAGTCATCGTGTCGAATTTGCAAAAGATCTTCTCCGAAGGTTTAATGTTCAAAACGTCAGCTTCTCCGTGGCAGTTTGCATCCCTCGATCAACATTGTTGATTCCATCCATTGATCTACCTGTCTGTCGAAGCAGACCGACACCAACCTTGGCTAGCAAGACTAGTTCTTAATTCTGCTATTGTATATGTCTGAACTTCCTTTCTTGGAATATATACAGTACTGTACTGTCTTTATTTGTCAGGTGGGCTCAGCCACACCTGTGTTGTCCCACAACTCGATTGCTCAAAACAGTTGATATTGTACAATAATTTATCTGGATTAGATATTTCTACTGATATTTCGAGAAAATATTTTGTTTTTGTTCTTTGTTTCTTCTAGGCAAGGAACAGGGGATGTTCGATGAAGTTATTGTAAATGATGATTTAGAAGAGGCATATCTCAAGCTTAAAGATCTGCTGAAGGAGGTAAAGATGAAGTGACACGTTTCATGATGCTGTAAAATGACGAGACATTTAAAAGTGGGGATGCCTATTATTAGAGCTTTTGTTTTCCATGCTTTTAAAATGACATTTTGTTAATTGTTGTATTTGATGGAGATTGGGTTTTAAAACTTTTTTCACGGTTTTAATGAGGTGCAGTAAAGATTTAAATATTCCTCATAAGCTGACCTCAATTGAGTCAGCATTTGCAGTGACAGAACCAATCTCTCAGCATCACTTGCCACAGAGAGATGTCCTCTTAAGATCCCCAAACACATTGACCATCGGGGGAAGTGTGCAAGCCCGGACCGAAGCGTGCGTCTTGAAAATGTTTCTGCCATAATTCTCCCTCAAACAAATTGCCCTAAAACACGGTGCTAGCTACCAGGCTTTACTGCGGATGAATAATGCGCTGCAGAGCAGGGGGTATGAGTTTAATTTGTCAGCATACAAAGGTCTATTTTCTCAAATAAGTGACCATGAGGTTTCCTAATCAGAAGTGCTGGCAGACGGGGCAGCGAGCTTGACTTCCTGAGAGCAACTGGGAAAAAGTCTGCCCAGAATTTTCAATAACGCAGCTAAAGTGAACCGATATTTCGAATGTTACTATTGCGTGCATTATAATTGTCCACGCAGAATGTCTTCGACAATGATTGAAATGTGATTTTATGTGATTTTGAAATTTGCACAAATATCTTATGAGTACCAATGCAGAGACGTTATCAATTTTGACAAGTCAGTCTTGTCAAAAACAACAAACTAAGATATGTAGCATTTGAAGGTCGAATTGTTGAGTTCCACAAAGAACACTGTTTTCACGGTGATCCTGTTTATTTAGTTACGCACCTTCCGGGTGGCAGTTTGAAACGTCCTCAGAGCAGAGCTCTTAACTCTGGCTTTGGAGGAGCTCAGCCAGCCAATTGGGTCAAGCGGATACCCATTCTCTTGATTTCCCACATGGTTTCATTTGGAGCCTGAATGCACCATGTAAGTGAACGAGTGACTCCACTTTGATGACAATCAAATAAAAACCAATGTCACCCGCAGGGTGACCCGTATCTTGCCAAAAGGTGACCACGTGTGACTTCTTTAAGGTCACACTGAGGTGAACAGAGCTGCTATCCACCAGGAGCGACTCCTTGAGGAATATCTGCCTACGAGAGATTCCGATGAGAATCGTTCTAACAGAGTAACCATGAAAAATATGTGTTTGCCTCATAACGTCACCAAATGACGTCATAATGTCTCAAGCTTGACATATCTAGAAAGCACTCATCGAGGTGTTCAATTTGAGGTACTACACGATATGGTTCCTAAAACTTGAAAATTTGACCTTGGGGTCAAATATGTTGACCTCAGGCGCTAACCATGAAGGTCAAGGCCAATCGCCACCAAAAACTAATCAGCTGAGCGCCAGACCATATACTACATTCCCATAAAGTTTGGAGACGATTCGATTAAAATTACTCAAAAAATAAGGGTTTCGTCGACTCCCCTGATTTGCGACAAAGTGACCTTGACCTTTGACCTTGACCTTCAAAATTTTATGCGCTGAAAGGGACCTCCATAGGCCTCTGATATGCGAAGTTACAAAAATTTCCAATGATAACTGTGCTCTGCAGAGTGATTTATACGTGATTACAGACAAAAAAAAAACAAAAAAAAAACATGAAGGTCAAGGCCAATCGCCACAAAAATTAATCAGCTGAGCGCCAGACCATGAACTATATTCCCATGAAGTTTGAAGACGATCCGATCAAAATTACTCAAAAAATAAGGGTTTCGTCGACTCCGCTGATTTGCGACAAAGTGACCTTGACCTTTGACCTTGACCTTCAAAATTTTGTGCGCTGAAAGGGACCTCTATAGGCCTCTGATATGCGAAGTTACAAAAATTTCCAATGATAACTGTGCTCTGCAGAATTTTTTATACGTGATTACAGACAAAAAAAAAAAAAAAAAAAACATACAAGCTGACTAACATATCTTGCAAAAACTTCGTTTTGGCCAAGATAATAACTTTATTATATTTTACGAGAACAGAAAATAACAGAATCTATAACCGAATACAATCGTTAATTATAATGCCGAGGGCCAGCAGGAGAAGCTAAAGAACAGGTGGAAGGCATAAACTCAAACGAGGTTGGAAGGATTAAAAGGGGAAAATAAATAAATGGCGAAATCGGGCCTGATCTGATGATATGGACAGTGCGGGGACATGAGGAGCGAGAGTAGCCAACGACTTGCAGAATCGCTGCGGCAAATGATGAGTTGTTGGCAAAGCATAAGAGCGCGAGACACTGCAGAGAGTTCAACAGGGAGAGCGCTGAGGGTGGTCAAGGCATATGAAGCACTGCAGTGGCATAATACAGTCTCGTACAGATGAAAGAGCCTCGAGGGGCAATTCGTGCAAAGGTTTAGTTGACTGTGTTTCGGCAAAACTGTTTGCCGTGAATGTTTCGTGTGCAATCTCACTTTTCTCACTTATTGCTTGCTGCTCAGATCGTCCGTGTTTGAATTTCATTTTGCAGGAAATACAAAAAGCGGAATCCATACGGAAATGAAAATGAAAATGTTTTTTTTGTTCTCTTGAAGAAAATTTCTGACCTGACATCACAAGTGGAAATGACAGTCATCTTTTGTATAGACGTATTTAACAATTGCTATTGTGGGTCTGGGTCTGAGCTTGAGGTCAACTTTTGAACCGAGACACTTGCTTTTATTCTGGTTTATTTCAGGAAGCTGTTATGTTCCCTTTTTACAATGAAGATGAATTTGTGTTGTTTTGTCCATGTATCGCAATCAGGCATTCCACCCTTTATTACAACAGTTCGATTTACAAAGGCATTGTTTTAGTCACATCTGTGAAACAACAGTCACAACTGTGAAAATGTACTTTTATACTGAAGCAAAGAACTTGCTAGTTCCCGTAACTTATTATTACAGGACCTTTATACTTCTTTTATTTGTTTATTTTTTGATCAGGGTACATACGGTACGACGTAATTATTATACCTTGTAGGTGTTGTTTTAGTTTACATATTTTGTACATTGCAATGTTTTACTCCCCTGGAAGAATTTAAAAGTTTTCCTTCATTTGCTCGGTTTTCCTTTTCTCTTCGCTTGCAATCTCACCCAAATCTACCGGTATTCATTGGTGTGAAAATGTCCGCATTGTGGTTTCAGATCATCGCTCTTCAAAAAGTTTTATGCAAAACACTGACATAAAGGATCATTGGAAACGGTTATTTTTTTTCCTCTTCTGTAATGATGTGCTACTACTATCTGCTACTGTACGACTATAACGGTCGTAAATATTCCCACCGTCTTGTGGAGAAACTTTTTTGACGCAAGTCTTTCAAGAACTGCCCAGCCAGACAAGATGTTCGAATGAAAGTGATTCTGGTGGGAATTTGGGTGCCGGTGACAACTTGCCTACTCTTCGTGAAAGACACCGTTAATTTTTTTTATTTTTTTAAAATCTCCCGACGCCCAATGCTGCCGACGGGTCTTTCGGCTGGACACCCTTACGATGGACAGCACACACATTTGTGTGTGCGAAACACCAGGATGGGAGATTCGAACCCAGGCCAGACAGCTCAGCCACAATTGAAGTGCGGTCCATTCATTTTCTTATCTGTAATACATTCACTCATTTGGCATACTTCAATTGCCAATCTGTCCAACATGGTGCAGGGGTAGCGCGCAGGGGTAGCGCACTTATCTTTTGAGCTGTCTCGTCCAGGTTCAATTCCCAACCCCATTTTAAACGTGGAATCGTGTTTCGCTGGAAGGGAGTTGAACTCGGATTGGTCCTTCCATAAAGAAAAATATTTATTTGAAGGCGTTAGATCTTGCTATGTATATATTTATATTACATCTGTTACTTTGAAACATTGTCATAAATTATTTTTTCAGATCCAATTTTTATTCGGACTTTGGTTTCCTTTATCTTATGTCAATAACTGTGCAAACTCTTGTTAAGTTAGATCATTGTTTATGTTTCTCTTCCTCAAGAAGGAAGATCATTTTACAATTTAGCTGCTTTGTTCTCTCAATAAACAACTTGGATTTATAAAACTGTATTTTATTTGAGACTGTCTGTGTATAATACTTGCCTCTAAGCTGTCTATCCTGGGTTTGAATCCCGACCCAGATATTAACTGCCATCCCGGTGTTTCACGGGCAGGGTGATTCATCAATGGGTGTGCCGTCCCTCGGATGGACATTCAAATGGGAATCCTATCTGCCAGCATTAGTTGGTAGATGTTAAAGATCCCATGGTGTCTTTCGCGAATAGTAGGTGAGCTATCGCCAACACCATGGCCAAGTTCCAAATTCCTGCCATAACTGCATTGTCGAACGTCAGGCCTGGCCAGTCATTTTGTGAAAGGCTTGGAGCAAAAACTACCCACCGGCCAACCCCACAAGAACGTGGGAATAATTGTTGCCATTTAATAAAGGAGTATCTGTTTATGTAATAATTTGAGCACAATAGTTAAACCCACTGAAAAATCCATGGAGAAACCCCATTGTGTGCGTTCGTGTACTCCAACTTCAGGATGCTATCGCCCAATGAGGAAATGCCACTCAAGTGCTGCCTACACCCAACAGTGGCCTTTGCAGCATCATAGACAGGGTTGTTAATGGTCCATTGTTACAGTAGCAAGAGAAGAGTAATAATCAATCTGTAAATACATTTTATGCTTACTTGGAATCACTATCACCACTTCTCTCTTTACACCTCCACCCCAGCCAATAATGACCTGACAGTATGTCTTCCCCAATTTTCATTTTTTAAATTTACCCTGGAATTGCTGTCAATTTTAATATTCACCTTTTTGGCTTACAGAGCCACAAATGTACCATTATATCCATTGCCATGCAAATTTAAAACGTCGCCTGCCGTGCCAACACTGTGCCTGGCGTCCATGCATGTGGAGTACTGGTTTGCATGGGAGCATTTCCTGATATGGTTCCTCCTGTAGGTTAGAGCTGCTGATATGGTTCCCCCTTGTCGGTTAGAGCCGCTGATATGGTTCCCCCTTGTCGGTTAGAGCAGTAATTTCTAATTCGTGCAGGATACTGGTGATGATTCACTTGCTCTTTGCCAGACACCATGTGATCTTTAACATCCACCAACCAGTGCGAGTTGATGGATCGTCTGGCATAATGCCCATTTGAGGGCTGGCACACACATTTATGTATCACCGTGCATGTGAAACACCAGGGTGACAGTTTAGAGCAGGGTCGAGATTCAAAGCAAAGCTCGACAGCTCAGAAGCAAGTGTGCATACCTTTGCACTTCGGTAAACTGAGCCAGCCTCAAAAGTTGTGAACAATCTCGTTGATGCACCCAGATGGCATTGGTGCTCATCGAATCCTGCAATGTTGCTCACACTTTCTACCTGCTCTCTTCAACCTGTCCTTCACCTTTGGTCACCGCCTATCTTCTTGGAAAGAAATCCAACATCATTTTCATACAAGAAAAGCTAAAACAGAGCCTTCAATTATGGACCAGTAAGCCCACTCTCATGTTTTACAAGGTCATGGAAACAATAATTGCATTTCACATGTACCTAGTAGGGCAAGCGCTGTGAACACGTGATTTTGGGCTGAATTGTGCACTTTGGGTTAAAAGCATTAAATTTCGCACACTAATCCTTCATCCAATACCAAACAATTGTGGCTATGGATACACTTCCGTGGTGACCTCTCATAGCTGCCAGAGGTCAAATTCAAAATGGTGGCTGGTGATATCTTCTCGCTGCACTATCTGCCTTGGGAGTCCATAAATGTGGTATTGAACACTTGTAGGAACTCACACACGAGGTCATGAATGGTGACCTTGAAAGTGACCTTGACTGATCTGAAGGTGATGGAATTTTTTTCTGATTCAATATATTACTGTATTTGATTAAAGATATTTCAATGCAAATCCTTTATTTTTGAGCTCTCGTCCAGCTTGTCCCATGGGTATTCTGCCTTGATTGCATAAACTAAGCCAGATGATGCTCAGTGCACTTCCAAGATATGTGTTCCCTTCCCGTGGTGCAGCCGGAGCTCTATCATAAGTTTGTTTCCAGAAGATTTGTGGCAAAGAAAACCATGCGGTTTTTCAGCTATGGCGCATGATCAGGCCCATTAACAGAGTAATTAATGCACAAGTCAAGGGTGAGCGTGGTGCCATTGGGCTGGCAGAAAACCTCCAAACTTTCCGGCACTGGATGGTAGCTGGACCCGAAACGTCTCAAATGATATCCGAGTTGGAAGACACCACAGATGGAGGTAAAAATCACCCCAGGAAACATCATGAAAAAGAGCCGATCTGCCAGACATTGTTTGCTGGGGAGATAACGAAGTCAGTTCAGGTATGGGAGCGTGCACTGAATCCACATTCTGCTCCAGAGGCCTCCATCTGGCTATTCCCCAGGCAGATGCCTGGCCCATCCCCATCTCTTTGAGATTCCGATCAACCTGCTGAAACCACAAGGCATATGGTCGTCCTGTTGCCCTCCTCCACTCAGGAGGCTCCCTCGCTGAGAAAATCTGGTGAACAGGATAAGCATCAGGAAATTGAACCACATGTCCATACAGCCGCAGCTGATGCTCATGAATTATACAGGTAACACATCTCATTTGAGTCTTTCTCAGCAACTGTTTGTTGGACACAAAGTCAGACCAGCAATAGCCAAGGATTCTTCAAAGAGACCTGGTACCGAAGGAGTTAAGTCTTCATGTTAGATCATTGGCCAGAGTCCCAAGTCTCACATCCGTAGAGCAAGACTGGAAACACCAGGGGCTTGAAGACTCAGACTTGTCCTCCTGCATAGGCACCGACAGCAACACATCCCATGATCCAGTGAATCCTGTGACTCCCCAGGCCCAACCCAGACATTTATTGACCTCTGGCTCACAACATGCAGATACATGAATATCACCACTAAGGTAAGTGAATCTCTTTGTGACCTCAACATCCTCACCACAAACAGGTACAGACAAAATGGCAACATCCAAGATGTTGCTGAAAGCCCCGACCCATGAAAAGTTTTTGTTTGACCTATGAAATCCGGAGTTTTGACCCATGAAATCTGTAGTCCCAGCAGCTCAGATTTCTTATTCAGTGCCTCGAGGGCCCCCAAAAGGATATCCAGAGTCTCGAAAGGATGACTGCATCATCTGCAAAATCAAGGTCAGAGATCCAAGTGATGCACCGCAGCTTCACCTCTCCCACATTTTCCACAGAATCCAGTGCACGCAAGCATTGAAGAGTGTAGGGGCCAATTCACACCCCTGACAAACTCCAGTAACGACTGGAAATAGGTCAGAGATGGAAACACCACACCTCACAGCACTCTCAGTACCAGAGTATACACATAGTACAAAACATTGGGAACACATTCCTAATATTGAGTTGCACCTCCTTTTTGCCTTCAGAATAGCTTCAATTTGGCAGGGCATGGACTCCACAAGGTGTCGAAGGCATTCCACAGGGATGTTGGCCCATGTTGACTCCAATGCTTCCCACAGTTGTGTCAAGTTAGCTGGTAGTGGATCTCTACTCCGAATAGCTCATTCCATCTCATCCCACAGATGCTCAATTGGATTGAGATCTGGTGACTGGGCAGGCCACTGCAGTTAGCTGAATTCACTGTCATGTTCACGGAACCATTCCTGGACAATCCTAGCCTTGTGGCATGGGGCATCATCCAGATGAAGAAATCCATTTGCAGGTGGATACACTGCTGTCATGAATGAGTCTGGTGTGGCTCAGTGGTTAAGGCGGTGGCTTAGGATCCTTCGGGTCCTGAGTTCGAGTCCCGCTGGCCGCTGAGTTAGCATCAGGGGGGTTGACTCAACCTATTATCCTTCCGAAGGTCGGCAAAATGAGCACCAGTATACTGGTAATTATCCCTGCAGGGTCGAAGGCAACTAAAGGGTTGGCGTCAGGAAGGGCATCTGGCTGAAAAACATTGCCCCAAGAAAGGGTACCATGATTGGAGCCCACAAAAAGCTGACCCCTGCTCAGGGATAAAGGCTTTCAAATGGTGGGATGATGATGACACTGCTGTCGTGAAGGGATGCACCTGATTGGTAATGATGTTCAGATATCCTGTGGCATTAAAACGTTGCTCCACTTTTATCAAGGGGTCCAATGTGTGCCATGAAAACACACCCCACACCATCACACCACTACCACCAGCCTGCAATGTTGACACACGACATGATAGATGCATGTATTCATGTGGTTTCCTCCATACCATAGTCCTCCCATCAGCATGAAACAGCAGGAGCCAGGATTCATCAGACCAGGCAATGTTTTTCCGATCCTCCAGTGTCCAGTGTTTTCGTTCCCTAGCCCACTGCAACCGCAGGTTCTTGTTTTTTGCTGAAAAAAGTGGAACTCTGTACGGTCATCGGCTGCCATACCCCATTCGTGTCAAGGTACGAGTTGTGCATTCTTTTATGGTTCTTTCGGCACCAATGTTGTACTGGACTGTCAGTTGACTAACTGTAGCCCGTCTGTTGCTCTGCACAGTTCGTGTCAGCCTCCTTTGGCCTCTGTCATCAATGAGCCGTTTTCGACCACTGGCCTGCCGTTGGCTGGATGTCATTTTGGTGGTGGACCATTCTTGATATACACGGGAAACTTTTGTGTGAAAAATACAGCAGCGTTGCAGTTCTTGACACACTCAAACCGGTGCGCCTGGCACCTACTACCATACCCTGTTCAAAGGCATTTCAATCTTTAGTCTTGCCCATTCACCCTCTGAATGGCACACGTACACAATCCATGTCTCAAGGATCAAAAATTCTTCAATCTGTCTCATCCCCTTCATTGACAGACTGAAGTGGATTTAACAGGTGAAATCAATGAGATCACAGCTTTCACCTGGATTCACCTGATCAGTCTATTTTGTGGAAAGAGCAGGTGTTTCTAATGTTTTGTACATTGAGTGTATCTCAGAAATCAGATTGATCAGTTTTCATGGCACCCCGGGAAGACCAAGAATCCTCCAGAGGGCATCCCGATTCACTGAATCAAACGTTTTGCATAGATCAACATAGGCTGTGAGTTGCCCCGGCTGAAACTTGACCTCTTTGGTGTAAAGCCCAACTGCTCTGGGCACGAGTTCTCAAGCAGATGGAGGTGAATCCTATGAAGATTTACCTGAGCAAAGACCTTGCCTGGCACTGAGAGCAGCATCACCCCTCGGTAGTTGATGCCGTTCTGGTGATCACCCTTCCCTTTCCAGAGAGGGACA
>CM068956.1:74300003-74315351 GCA_035128595.1 Eptatretus atami | reverse complement strand
TATATATTTTTTTTTCGATGTTACCTTTTTTAGTTTAAAACTGTTTCATGAATTGATGGAATTTTTCAGCTTCGTCAGACACTTATACTTGTTGATCCTTTCTTTACATGATGTATTCAAAACATACCCTGTGATATACATCTATAATATATCAGATCTTCCAACATTTAACCACATGCTGTTAAGGTTGTGATGTTTGGATCTAACTTTAATGTGCAAGTATCCTCGTCTGGAAAGTCCAAATAAAATCAAACAACTCTTGAATACACATGTCAAAACAATAACATATATCTCCTAATCAAATAAGGTGGGAGTATTTGGTAATACGAAACAAGAAAGTAATATGTTTTATTCATCCCAGCTCTGCCGATATTTCTGTCGAACCTGATTGCTGGGCAGGCAAACTAATGTTCCAACAAGACTTGTTTTGGTCTTCAGTGCATCCAAGCTGCTATTGCTTTTGAGAAAGAGCACACATTATTGTCACCATTTTTGTGATGTAATTCATGCCAATCAGCTGCCACATTTCATTGTTATATCATCGATTTTGAGCGGGTTTATTTTCCAGGATATGGAGGCATAAATGACTTACGGAAAACATCATCTGAAGCTTGCATTCTCAATTCAGCTCTGCTGTTAACAATTCCTGTTAATTACAAATTATCAATCAATCACTACAACTTGTCAAATACTAATGAATAGGTATTTAATTTCTAAGTCAATAAAGTATTTTTAGGAGCTTGCCAAGCCAATTTTTTTTTTTAATCACACCATGATTAATGAGTTGCTATTGGGCAGCTTCTGAAAAGCATGTGCATTTCATTGTACCTTGTCATTTCTTCCCTTGCTTGCAGACAATGAAAGCTCATGTTTCTCTTTAAACCGACTACAGCTGGAGCCCAATTAATTTTGACTCTCAAAATGTTCTAGAACCTGTTGGGTTTTGGTGAGATAAAGCATCACCAGCTGTTTGCACCAAAGTGCAATGCGAGTGAAACGGGTGGACCACCGCAGCTGATTGAGTGCCATATTGAGTGAGCAAACATCTGAAAAAAAAAAAATCAGTGCCCATGGGATCAGTGAGATATTTATCTAGGTTAATTTCTGCACATCTACTTTTAGCAATGTGGCTACGACTGTAAACTCATGATAAATATTCTTCAAGCTGAGTTTTGATCAACAGCACAAAGATAAATATATAAAAATTACCCCCGTGTGGGGGTGACGGTCATCTCTATAATACCACAAGTTCTCAATGTTCACACATAGTTCTATGTTGTCGTTCAGGTAACGCGAAACAGTCCAAACTAACCGTTTAGATTGAAATAGTTCACAGAGATACACTAGAATAATACTACTAAATAATAAATATAATATGTATTGTTCATTTAGTACCCGATTAACACATCAGAATCACCAGTAAGTGCAATACGTGGTTTTCCGGTCCGTCCACTCTCTGAGGAATTTCACTTCCGGTTGTAGAAAAAAAACGAAAAAATAGGCTTAGCTCTCGGAGATTATGATAATCCTGTAGATTATTCTTCACTGATTATAATGCAACTTTAAGAATTAAATTGGTCAAGTATTTATGAGATATTGAGGTTTGAAAAAGTTAGAGCTAGCAAATTCATTAATTATTAATTCCACAGAAGTTTTGTGACACTGCACAAAGTAACATGTCAGGTATGAAAAAACATTTTGTATGCAGATTCATTAATTATTAATTCATTAATTATGGAATGTACTCATTGATATTAATCAGAAAGCCCGAAGCATGTAGCATAATTTATCACTTATCCCATCGGGATCCGTGGCCTCGCCCCACAGCCTGCAGCCTATGTCCGCCGGTGATATGTAGATATCGGACGATCGGAGGAGCCTGCGAATTATCCCTGCTGATGCACTGAATTGATGCAATCGTCGGCAGACGTGATTAAATCACCAATACAGTCACTCGAATTTATACCGCCGACATACCTCTTAACAATCACCTTCGCCCCAGAAACCACAGTCAATCTGAACCATGCTGGCCACTGCTCAGACGCCACGACCGGACTACTGCGCAGTTCTACTACGCAGTTTGGTTAAAGATGACTCGGCATTTTGGCGCGCGCACACCGCCAGCAACGAAAATTGATAGCATTTTATTCGATAAAATGCCTGGATTATGACGTTTACATTCGGGTTTTGAAACTTTTGCACCTTCGGCGGAAAATGTATAAATATAAAGGCTAAAATGTGTTTTATATTTATTTTCATTTCTCCTTCCTTCCTTCTTTGCGAATCCAGCTCGCCGTTTTTGGCCATCTTCACGATCACGTGACGATCAAACGGTAAGGAAATTCAAAATCGTTCGGTTAGATCACAAATATTTTTACTATCATAATCAATAAACAGTTGCCGAATCTCTGTGTAGTATGGCAGACTAGATAGGTTTTGAAAATGGCGATTTTATACTTACGTGACCTCGTGACTCGTCCCTGACCTTGAACCCGGACAAAAGTTAAATCGTTGTGCAACACTCATCGACCTCTACCACATAGTAAGTTTCATCAAGATCGGAAAGAAAAATTGTTGACGGACGGAACGGACGGACACATTGGTCCGCGCTTTATTAGGTCATCTCGGTAGAGACCTAAATAACGAGAAAAAGAATTATATGCAAATGCGTTGATTAGATATGCTCTCATAGATGATTCAAGCACCATTAAGTTTGACCTCAATGAAGGTCAAATGAAAATGAAAGGTCACATGAGGAAAGAGATAATTAGAAGATAGAAACATCAATGCTCAAAACTGCAGTTATGGTGGGCACAAAGGGCATGTACCATTGACCTGTTGAACTCAGCATTGAATCAGTATCTCTGTATCACAGCCAAACTTGTGCAGATTATCTTGGTTGTAATCCTTCAACTGGTTCACAAAATTATTGTGGTAAAAAGACGATAACGACATTAAAACAGACAAATGACCCGAACAACTGCCTCGTCAGGCATCTGTATGTCGAAGGCATAAAAATTGGAATCATTTGAACAATTATTCTCAAAGGTTATTCTTCTTAGAGGCTACAGTGTTACTAACACAACATCCACAGTCACACTACTAGCAACTACTGATGTCGGCTAACCAATAGGAGTATCTCGAGGCGACCAATGTACATGTTATGGACGCATTATATAGATTGTGCCTATACTGAGATATTCTATCAGCGAGTAATTGGTGAGAGGAAATGTGTTTATGAATCACTATGTACGGAACATATAACATTTCAAATTGGAGTTGTAGTAGTGGGGGCCAAAATCTGTATGGCCAAAATGGGATTGAACTTACAGCCCCAATATAAAATAGGACCACTGGACTCAGACTTATTGTGGCCCTGACCTAATGTGTAACCCATTTGGTCAAATTCTGACACAGGGCGTAGGAGAAAATTTTTGTGAGATTTTCGGATTTCCAAAAAATTTACAAAGTCCGCCATTTGACACTTCCGATCAAGTGATCAGTATTGAAATACGCAATTTCACATCAGACCATGTCCAATGTTGCAACCCAATTTGGTAGCATTCTGACGGCTGGGGAAGCATCTGGAGAAGATTTTTAAAGAAATTAATGCGATTCCCCAAAAGCTGACTAATAGCCGTGGGACGACCCTGTTTTTCTTTCAGTTTCGTTCACTACTTCGATGTACTACACAGATTGATATTAAAAAATGCATTAAATATTTGAATACCGAATATGGTTGTTCTTTGGTCAAAAGTTTCACATTAGTGAGAAATTATCAAAAACTGGAACATTTGTAGAGGGCGTAATATGTTGATATTCTCACGGTATTCGCGATTGGTCTAAAAATAACGTGAATACACTGATTCACCAATCATATGCGCTGATACAGAGTACGCATGGGGGGACATACGGCACGGACGAGGTGGTTATACGTGTGTTCTGCTGGCGCACGCTATATATTTGCGTGCAGAAACATACGCAGACAGCAAGTTCAACATGGATGTGTTGTTATGCACGTCTGTTCATCGCCAAAATCCAAGATTTCATCGTTTTCCTTGAGCTCCTGGATCAAATTTAGGCAGTGTGCGACGATGGAAGAATATGTGGCATTTATGCGAATAAAAGCAACTGAAATCTGGTCAGCTTTAGAGCTGGAGACAAACCCGAATCTGTCAGACGATCTGAGGTTACCTTTGGCTACCATCGAGAGTGCTACCAACGATTCACTGACGTCTCGAAGCTTGGTTTAGCGGAGAGAGGACATGCATCTCGAGCCAACAATCTACCAGTCAAGAAGAAGTATGTACATGTTATTCACATTTCATTGCTATTGATCTGATTACTATGAGAGATTGGTTGAATTTGTATTTGTGCAAAAAATGTTGTATGTCAGTTTGTTGGTGATGAAGTGAATGTCATGAAAGCAAATATAGCAGAAACAAAGCGATGGATACACCTTTTACTAGTATAGGATTGGTGGGCAGGGCATAGATTTGTTGTCACGAGTGGGGGATGATATGAATATTCAAACTTGACTATCGATACCCACAACTAAAATCTTGCTCAGCTAAGGGGGGGTGGCAGGGGTGGTAGTAGCCATATTTGTTTTCCAACACAAATGCCATAATATCACATGTACAGTTTCATATTATCGATAGTAAATTTGATATAATTTTGTATCGATATAACATCAAAAAGTGGAGATATACCCCCAACGGATCTCCGCCTGTGGGTGGGGGTGATGTTAAAACAGGTGTATGAGATATGTGTGTGATTGCATGATCAATATATTTGAGTAATGTTTGATGAAGTTAGTAATTTGAAGACTTAATATTACACTGAGATACATGTTTTGTAGGGAGCCAGAGGTCAGAATTGATTTGCTAGATAAGACCAAATTCGTTTTGAAATGCTTGATATGTTTAGAAATAGTCTATCCAATCACATGAAACATAATGTATTGACAATTTTTTTTTACATTGTCAATGATTTCATGCACTTTACAAAGATGCACTTCCGTCAAAAGCACCAAACAAGATTTTAAATATAGCATTAAAGTAATACAAATGCGCTAGAATATATTTTATTCATTTCTATCTCCACTTATGAATCTGTCCAATCAAAAATCCGTCCCTTATTCTTCTTTTGTCACAATTGTGTCTGCGGATTGGGAGTGTTCTGCGAGTACTAATAATTTTAGACACGCAATAAATCGGCAACGCAGACGGTTGTATGCGCCTGCACGCACGTGTGTGGTGCCTATGCACAGATACACACCATACTCAGTGCACGCAGTGTGGTCGTGTCTCACAACTCTGCCAGTTTGTACATAGTGCTGTCAGTTTCTGGGCAGTAAGTCTCGTTTGTTCGTAGATTTCTCCATAATGTGCAACTTTTCAAAAAGAACAATCGATTGTTATATATACGATTTTTAGCATAATTTTGAACTGTGTATCTCGTGTCCCTGACACTAATGACGAAACTCGAAACTAAGCCGTTTTCGAGCGCTCGTCCACGGCCTAATAGTCGGCCATTTGACAATTCATTCACGTGATCTGCATGACTGGTTTGTATAAGCATATATTTCAGATATAACTTTAACATCCCTACCCTACCATAGTGTTGCACCCAAATTTGTTGCATTGTGATATGTGGGACTAGAGAGAAGATTTTGAAGGAATTTGCGTGACCATCGCCATTTTGACACACTCCCGGTCATGTGATCAGCATGCCCTCTGAAATTTAACACCAGACCTAGCCTAATGTTGTAACCCAAATTGGTAGCATCTCACTCTGGGTCTGGAGAAGATTTTGAAGGAATTTATGCGATTTTCCCAAAAATTGACAAAGTTGGCCATTTTGACACACTTCCAGTCACGTGACCGGCAATTTAACATCCCTACCCTTGCCCTAATGTTGTCACCCAATTTGGTAGCATTCTAACTGGTGGATCAGGAGAAGAAGATTTTGGAAGGAATTTGCAGACCACGCCATTTTGACACACTTCCGCATGTGATCAGCATGGCCTTCGCCATTTAATATCAGGACCCTGTACTAATGTTGAACCCCAATTTGGTCGCATTTTCACTGTTGGGTCTGGAGAAGAAGATTTTTGAAGGAATTTTCATGATTTCCCCAAATGACAAAGTCGCCATTTTGACACTTCATTATGTGATCAGCATGACCTTCGCAATTTAACATCCCTACCCTGGCTAATGTTGTCATCCAAATTGGAAGCATTCTGACTGGTGGGTCTGAAGAAGATTTTTGAAGAAATTTACGAAGTCAGCCATTTTGACCTACTTAAGGCATGTGACGGACGAGCTTTGCAATTCTTGTTAACAGTCAGCGAGAGGAATGTTGCCAAAATTTCAGCTGACGGCCCAGCAGTTTGGCCGAAGAAGTCAAAAAAGGAGACGGACGGATGGACAGACAGACGGTGGCGCGATGACAATACCTTATCTGGAATGTAAATTCCAGATAAGCTAAAATTGAAACGCCTACATGTCTAGAGGATTCATACATGAATAAGAATGCATGTTGGATTTGTAAAAACATGCAATAACCAGTCAGCAGCACTTTAGCAAGACCACTATGAGAAGGTGCCCGACGTCTTAAATTGGCAATATCCACATCGGGGTATGTTCTGCAAACACAAACTGTCATTTTTAGCTCGCTGTTGAAAACGAGAGCTATAACGTACCCACCCGGCGTGACGTCAGCGTGAGCGCAAAAATGTTTAAAGTTTTGGTGCAAGTTATTTCCTTTTCTAATGTTTTTATCTCCACACATTTTTTTACTGATACAATGTACAAATACATATATTGCTTTAAAATTATTGGTCAGACCACTGCAATGTTTATAAAATATTATTAGACGTCTTTGAGCGTTAGCGTCAGCGTGAGCGTGAAATGTAAAGTTTTGGTGAAGTTATTTCTTCTCCAATGTTTTATCTCACACTATTTTTTACTGATTACAATATACAAATACATAATATGCTTTAAATTTTTGGATCAGACTTCACTGCAATGCATTAATAAAATATTATTAGACTAGTCTTTTAAAAACGAAACGATAAAGTTATAAAGGCGAAGCATTGGGTGGCTTTTGAACCACTCTGGTATAACTGCTTGTATATTATTTCAATAATCAAGCTGTCAAATATTCAGGAAAATAGTCGACCACTATATTACTTTATTTAATACTTTGCTTTTTAAGTCACAATTGTATTATGTGGTTTGGCTGCTGGAAATAGTCGACAACATATATTCAGTAATAGAACCAGTAAATGTGTCCACAACATCCTTGACCATGTTATGGAACGTCGCCGAGGCCCTCACGTTTTCACCTTTATTCCCTTTTAATTTGTTTCTCTGCAACCGTTGTCGGATGAGATAAATTTTTCACCATTGGTGTGACTAATGTGGAATGTTTTAATGATAATTATGACGTCGTAGGTCCGGGTTGGCGCCATGTTGAACGCAGAGTGGTGTCAAAGCCCCATGCTCACTGTTTATAATTTATCGTTTTTAAAAGACTAGTCTAATAATATTTTTTTAAAGCATTGCAGTGAAGTCTGATCCAAATAATTTTAAAGCAATATATGTATTTGTTATATTGTAATAAGTAAAAAATGTGTGGTAGATAAAAACATATGAAAGGAAATAACTTGCACCAAAACTTTAACATTTTCACGCTCCGGCTGACGCTCAAAGACTAGTCTAATAAATTTTTTTATAAAGCATTGCAGTGAAGTCTATCCAAATATTTTAAAGCAATATATGTATTTGCATATTTGTAATCAGTAAAAAATAGTGGTAGATAAAAACATAGAAGGAAATAACTTGCACCAAAAACTTTAACATTTTCACGCCACGCTGACGCTGACGCTCACGCCGGGGTATCGCTATAGCTCTGTTCTTCGAACAGGTGAGCTAAAACGGAAAACATTGGACCTCTGTATCTTTGAAACCGCACCAAGGAAAAATTGAAACTTGGCACACGGCAAGTACTCCTCATGGGGAATGATGCGATTTTTTTATGACGCATAGATGCCTTGTTATGACATCACAATTGCTATGTAGAACGCTCAATCCGATCGGTATTAAATATTTTGAGGGTCATCTTGGGATAAAATGGTCCACAGAAAAAAAATTCATGATGTCATCGGACGTGATTCGGCAGCCTTTTGTTTTTTTAAACTTCAAAATCTTCTCTGAAGTAGCTGAACAGATCAAGGTGAAACTTACACATCTTGACCCCGTCCATGAGAAGAAAAGGTTCACACATATATGTCATTGGTCACATGGTTGGCAGCCATATTGATTTACCCGAAAACGATTAAAAACCTTCTCCAGAGCGGCTGCAAAATCGAGGGGAAACTTCACACAAGTGTTTCCCAAGCCATGGGTGTACAAGTGGCACATAGCAAGCAGTCCTCATGGGGAATCAGGTGGTTTTTATGACGTCATAGGTGCTTGCTTCATTTGACATCAAATTGTATATGTTGAACACGACATCTGATCAGTATAAAATGAGGGTCATCCTCGGAATAAAATAAGTCCACAACATTTTGATGACGTCCTTGGTCACGTGATTTGGCACCATATTATTTTCTTTCTTTTTTACCTTCAAAATCTTCTCTCTGAAATGGCTGAAAGAATGAGGCGAAACTTGACATATATGCACGTCTATCCATGAAGAACAAAAGTCACACATATGATGTCATAGTCACATGGTTTGCAGCCATATTGGATTTACCTGAAACCTATGGAAATACACCACTCAAAAGAAGTCCTGCAAGGGTTTGCATATCTCTGATTGGTCTTTTTCTTGTTTGCTTTGTGCATGCAGTTACCGTTGTATTAAAGGAAGCAGTTGCAGATCCCGTCTCTGTGCCTGCACATGACATTCTTTGTATAACAGTTGACACGCGCTGGTGAATCAGAGCTTTCGTTCGCTCTGAGCTATGCTTTCCAGAAACCAGTATATGACCTTCCCCTGAAATAATTTGGTCTGGACGAATAATAAATTGGTTCAAGTGTGACTTCAGGTAATTTAAATACGAACTTGTTGTATATCTCAGCTGCAACTGGTACAAGTGATATTCCTCTGTCATTACGAGGCATTGTTAAATCACCCTATTTGGGAAGGAACAATTAGTGATTTGGTCACGGGAGGCGATTCGTTGGCTAGCAAAGCTGAGTTTCAAACCAGGACCCAAAGTTCGTGGAAGGAATAATCTTTCTAGATTATGGCTTTCTAGATTCTTAGATTATTTCATCAATGCCAGGTGCCTTTCGGCGTTGACCGAGTCAGTAACAGACCTCATTCTTTCAAGGTAAAATGACTAGTTGACATCTTTAAAGGTCAGAAATGGTCAGTTCTGTTAGATCACTTTCCGTAGAGGGCTGTAAAGGTTTTCCTAGAAGGCTTTAAAATGATCAAGCGAGCTTAAAATACGCCTTCACTTTAGATCCAACATTTTAACATGCAGAGGGAATTTGCTTTCTGTCATTTAATTCATCAATAGTTTTCCAGGCAGTACATGCTTTTTGTTGATACTCAGATGGCTTATCCTTGGTTTTACCTTCTTTGCTTTGTTTGGTGAGCATAAGCTAATGGTAACCTTGGCGGACACGATTTTATGATCGAACCTTGTTATTTTACACACTTTGATCATTGTCGGATGAATGAGGATGGCCAAAGAGTAGTTTGGGTGGGAATTCACATTACAGTTTTTTTTAGTAAATAAAGTCTAGACCTCGTGGAAGAACAAATAACAAAAGGTATAAGGCAACACCACAGGATACAGTCGACAGTGTGATAAGTAAACTCATAAATTGGATGAATGAACAGGAGACCACCTCTGATCTTCCGCCATCACTCCTTACACCCAAAATGATTGTTTGTTGTCCTGTCTACAGCATGTTGGACTATTCTTCTACATGTGACAAACCATCTGTCTTTGCATTCTCTGACATGTGGCAAACCCTTATCACATATGAGAGTTTAAACAGGCTTTGCCTATACCTGTGTGTAGTAACATTCATACCAGTGGGGTTCAGATGCCGGCTGGGCATGATCAATTTCCTCTTTACGTGATGCTTGCAGCATGTGAATGGCTTTAAATGTTGATGTAGCTCATTGGTGCACATGCGTGTGGTGCACAGGTGTTCCATCTTGCAAAGAGACTTGCCACCTGGCCATTTGCAATGCACAAGCAGACAAGTAATAAACAACAGTGACTGTTGCCCTGTTTCTGCAGCTTCAATGTTTCTTGTATATAAATGAATGCTCCAATGAAGACAACATACAAATCAAGAGTGAGACATTTCTTTTTGTTGCTGAATGTTTGAAACTGCCAACAGGTACAAATAAAAAGGCATCATATGGTGAATTGCTGTGTACTTTTGTTCAGTGATTTGTGTTTTTACTTGGCCTGTTCTCTCAGTTGGTCAACAATCAATCGATCAATTTTTGGACGGGTTTGGTGGCAACCGGAGTCCTTGGCCAATATTGGTTAAGCAAGTTTCTTCTGGGTGATATTCTGCAGCTGGACCTCACCTACAAGAGAAAAGGATGAGTAGTAAGTACGACAAAGAATATGCAACACAGTAGTGTTCAAGGCATCTTTTGTTAATTATTATTATTAAATGGTTCATGCTTCGAATAAATATGTAGGAGTTTTTAAAAACAGGTTAGATCCTCGGGTTCAAAGGGAAAGGGTGTATGAAAAGTTTCCACAAACATTTTTAATGATTGGATTGCTATAAAAAGTGGCACACAGAATGAATAATTTAGTCATCAAAATAGTTACCGTATGAACTGATGTACACTTGTACAGTCTGAAAACCGACAATTAACATTTAGCATTTTGAAAAGCTTTTCCAGTAATAATTAACAGTAACATGAATGCAGTAAGTTAAGAATGTTGACAGTCACATGGCTATATGTCTGAATTGTGATCATCCTATGGAAATTTACTGGGGGCAGGGTTAGAGAGGTTCGAGCACAAAGGGGGTTAATCAATGAACCACCAGAAGGCAGCAGCAATGCGGCCACAGATGTGTTGTTATGCTTCTACTTGTTCATTTACGATTGGTTTTGAACAGTGCATGCAAAATTTTATTGCAATTATGTGTGAAAATTGTTTCTTTTCATGGACTGCATACCAAAAGCTTTAAAAATTTTTAAAGGATACTCTGGCGCTCGTCTTCTTTAAAGGATACCAAGATCCAATGCATATTCACCGAACACTACACGGGGATATTAACAGATTTACATTGTTTAACACCCCACAAAACAACTATCACATCATAAGACTGCATCTGAAAAGTCTATGGCCTATCCATCACTTGGGACCATACTCTGTGCAGAGCGTTGTGCTGCTTAAGCAGTATCCTTGGCGTTGGACACAATCCTGGACCGGTGCCACTACCGACACAGGATACCAACATTGGCACTCATTTGCCGACCTCGTTAGGATGACAGGTCGAGTTAACCCCACCTGTTATTAATTCAACAGCAGAGCAGGATTTGAACTCAGGACCTAGGATCCAAGGTCCTAGACATGTGGCAAATTCATCAGGTACAAGTCCTGTCTGGACACACAGTTTTCAAGCAATCGTTCTGAATTTTATTTTGTGTGTGTAGGTGACTGACAAGGAGAGCAACGCTCTATTTTGGTGAAGACCCAAATCGGATTGGATCTGAGAATTTTTCAAAGTGATTCTTCAGCATTGAGAGATGGGGCCAAAACGATATTCGCACAATTCTCAAAACGTTATGGATGGATTCCGCAGAAACTTTGTGGACCAGTTGGGTGTTGAAAAGGACTAGTTGATTCAATTTTGGTAAAGATCCGAATAGAGAGAATTTTTTGAAAGTGATTCTTCACCATTGAGGGATGAGGTCAAAACTATATATAGCATGTTATCTCTAAAAGTTGTGACGACTTGTGTTGTGACAAAACAAGGTGAAGAGATGGCTAGGTGATAAGAACAGCCGATGGATTGGTTAATGTTGGATTCAGATCCGACTTTCGTTGGATACAATTTAAACTGTTAGCCTGACGAGGTATGCGTTCTACCGAGTGCCATTCCATTTCGCCAAGTGTCACTCAGTGATTTTTCATTTGTTTATGTGTCTGTTTGTTTGTTCGCACAGAACTTTCCGTGTTTTTCTCCGCAACCGCTTGTCGGATTGGACAAAAGTGTCACCAAAGTGTGACTATCATGCAGAATGTTTGAATGATAATTATGACATCAATAGGTCACGTGGTGTGACAGCCATGTTGGAAAACAACAAAAACTTTGGACCTCTGTATCTCTGAAACACAAGGAAAAATTGAAACTTGGCACAGACCAAGTACTTCCGCTTGGGGATGAGTGTGATTATTCATGACATCATAGGTGCCTTCATTATGACATCATTGCATATGTAGAACCATACATCTGAG
Source organism: Eptatretus atami (assembly GCA_035128595.1). Taxonomy (NCBI): domain Eukaryota; kingdom Metazoa; phylum Chordata; class Myxini; order Myxiniformes; family Myxinidae; genus Eptatretus; species Eptatretus atami. The sequence continues at coordinate 74,302,888 of CM068956.1, read as the reverse complement.
CAGTATGAAAAATTTTGAGGGTCACCTAGGGATAAAATGGTCACAGAAAAAGAAATGATGACGTCATAAAACAAAATAACAAACCTTCAAAAATCTTCTTCTCTGAGTGGCTGACAGATCGAGGCAAACTTTACACGTATGACCGCCTATCTATGAGGAACAAAAGGTTTCACACATATGACATCAGAGGTCACAGTTTTTGGCAGCCATATTGGATTTACCCTAAAACCTACAAAAATCATCTTCTCCAGAACGGCTGGACAGATCAAGGGAAACTTCACACAAATTTTGTCCAAGTCTTGGATGTGCAAGTTTGTTCAGAGAATAATTGATAGGTCACATGGTTTGGCTGCATATTGGATTGAAGAAAGTATTAAATACTGTTTTCTCTGGAACCGCTTAATCCATCGACGTGATTTTCACAATTTGATCGAGTCGTGATGGGGAATAAATATTTAAAATTTCAATTTGATCGGACACATGGTCTGGCACCAGAATTTTTTTTTTTTTAAATCTGGATATTTTAGATTTTTTGTTTTGTTTTGATATAAGGCTCACTTGGCTGTTCCTGGATGGGTTTGAGGGTATAGGAGTAGCAGCTGAAATGTGAATCCTATCCAACTTCCTCCTGAATGATTCATCTTGCTTTTTTGCTTCTTCGGTTCCTTCGTTATTCCAATGCAGGACTTTTACCTATTTGTTTCCATTGATTTTGATTGATTGATTTTATCACATCTGTAATTCAATTTAATAATGAATAATAATTTTTAAAACATCAATGGTCAGGGTCAGGTGTTCGATCAAAGCGGGAATGCATCAAAGTGGGGCGTTGGTACCGCGTCAATCCACTGCAACAGTTTATAAGTGGCAGTTACAGTTATGTTCGTTTAATTATGTAACACACGTAAATAGCAACACACTAACAATAACACGACACCAATCCTGGTGAGGGTCCGCAATCTGATTCCTCTTTATTGGGTACTGTCATTCTGCAGGGAACCCTATTGTTTTTCTTCTGTATATTTTCTTATTATTTATTCTTTTTTCGCGGCAATTTTGCGGGTTCATTTCGCGTTAAAATCCATCTTCTCGGACAGTAAGTCCGATCGACACGAAATTTCACGCATAGTATGTATCTTTTTTGATAGCACAACTTATTGCTAATTGTGAGTCATAGTACGTGGTACGGGCGCATTTTAAAAACGATAAATTGGACCTCGTATCTCTGAAACGGTGCAACAAAAATTTTCGCTCATACATTTGAATAGCTCCCATGGGAACAGGGCGATTTTTCGTGACATCATGTCACGAGGTGTGTGGTCAATTCGTTAGGTAACGCTGGCATAGGAAAAAATCTGAAATTTCTTGAAGGCCTCATCTGCACACACATTCACCGTAGAAAAATATATTATGACTCATAGGTCACTTGGTTCGGCGCCTCTCTTGTTTGAAATTATTTTTTAAAAATCTCTCTCCAGAAGGCGTAGACGATTGAGGCGCAAACTTTACACACACTTCCCATGAGTCAGTTGCCAGTTGAGTTACCTGTGTTGCGAAAGGTATTGTTTTTTTGATGTTCATCTTGTTTTGATGGCAGCCATCTTTTTTGAGGCAGCCACTGTTTTGAAAGTTATTTTTTTCAAAATCTCTTCTCCAATACGGCTAGACGATTGAGGCGAAACTTTAACACCATTCCCATGATAGTGCCAGTTCCAGGTTGAGTACCCTTGTTGTTGCGAGAAGTGTATTGGTTTTTTTTGATGGTTTCGTACTCGCATGGGTCTATAGAAAAAATTTAGCTTTGTTGCCAGAGTGGCAAACTTGGGACCGATAATTCTGTATAAATCCCAGATGGCACGCGACGAGGTGGAAATAACTTTTCAACCATGCAACGCTACAATCACATTGATACATTTTTTTCCGTATAATTCGAGGTGAGGGAATCGATTTCTGAGGTCAGTTGTGTGGTTCGGGTCAAATTCATGGTTTGGTGGTTCAAAGGTAAGTTCAAGTCATTTTTGACTATTGAGGGTTTAAAACGTTTGACCCCTGCATCCATGCGATCACTCCTCTCGATTAGTTTGATGAACGATCATTGATCTAATCTCCAGCTCTTCTTCTTTTCAGAGAAACGTATGATGGCTGACTCAAGGTGGTCTTCTCCAGTGTGTCACGGGAGAAGAAAGTTCACTGAGATCGGAACAAGAGCTCATCTCATGCGCCAAATCCGTGGAGATGGGGACTGCCAGCTAAGCTACAGAAATATTGATGTTGGTGAGATGCGGCAAGATCGGCTGCCACAAAGGTTGCTACTGTAACTTATACATCACACACGAATTGAGAAGAGTGAGAAGTCACAGAAAAAGAAAGCTGAAGATGAGTGAAGACAACTACAAGGCTCATACAAAGAACGGTAGCTGCAGTGTGTTTGCATACAAACGTGATTGTTGTTTCTGTGTGAGGAATGTTTACCCATGATGATAGACACCGAAAGATGGGACTGCGTTGTGAGTATATGCCAAAGAAAATTTTGACACAGAACCGTACCCACTCCCCAACTATGAAAGATATGCTCCTGATGTTTGCGAAGCAGGCTATGATGAATGTCGCAGAGGGTCAATATGCACCTTGCTTTGTTTCTGATCGACCTTCCGCTGAGTGCATGTACCCACGTCCGCTGCTGTAAGTTTCAGAAAGTCGCCACATATGACGATTTGCCACCTGGTAGTGCAGATGAAAATGCTCTGAAGGAAGTCATTGAGTCATGAACCGAGACAGGTCCGAATATGAATAGTGTTGAACTGCATTCCCTGTACTCGGATCGAGTGGCAAGCTCGCTCGACGTGACATGTTAAGCAAGTTTGACTGACTGAATGAAGTAAGGC